>OY728140.1:325199331-326449331 GCA_963277665.1 Viscum album
TACTTTTTGTTGGTATCCTAGTTTCATCTTCACTTTCCACAGTATGGGATGTGTGTGTGTTTACAAGTTTAAAGGTAATGCCTTCCCTTTTTGGGGATATGCCTTTTGGTTCTAGTCACCAGCCCTAGGCCTATAGAAGGTGGGCTTGGGGGTAGCCACAGCACGGGCCCCGGGGGATGGGACGTGAAAATGTGTCAATTCATACACATCAAAAATTAATTATCGATCGCTTTCATAAATTTTTAATATAATCTAAGTTCATTTTCTTGGTTTTGGATATGTGATATGGATTTTAAACTAAAATGAAACTTTTATATTGAAAACATGTAGTTTGAGTCTTACCAACCAATTCATTTTTTGGATTTACATGTAGGTGATTCCTACATATCATAAATGAATTATAATTTTTTTACCTAAAATTTTAAAATAATCTAAGTTTGTTTTCACTATTTTGGAGTATGTGATGCTCTTTTTAAACTAAAATGGTACTTCTATATTGAGAATACACACTTATTGTCATAACTTTAAAATTTTCTATCGTATTAACATATGGTCAATTCCAACATATCTCAAATGAATTATTGATCACTTTCCTAAAATTTTAAAACAATCCATGCTCGTTTTATTAGTTTTGTCTATAAGATGTGCATTTTAAACTAAAATGACACTTATATATTGAAAACACGTACTTCAAACCATAATTACCACATAGTTTGTTAGATTGACATACGGTCAAATCCAAAACATAAAAAAAGAATTATAAATCATTGTTATAATGTTTGAAAACAACCTGAGCTTGTTTTCTCAATTTTGCCTATGTGATACTCTTTTTATACTAAAATTACACTTTTATGTTGAAAACACACACTTCGAGTCATACCAACCACATCATGTGTGGTATTGTTGGTGGAAATCAATGCATTGGATCCAAAAAATAAACATTTGGGGTATCCAAAATGATTTCAATCAGCATATTTCAATTCCTAAAAAAACTAAAACAAGTAACTAATGAAAAAATAAAAATATATTTTATATTATTAAATTATAGAATTTTACCCCTGTATTGTAGGTATCAAGAATAATTTTTCTTCTAATATATTGTTCCCAAATTCCTTGATTAGTTCATCTTTTATCATTTTAATTTCATCCAATTCTAAATAAAAATTTTCTGTAGAAATGATGTAGTGATTAATGAGTCCAAATCTTGATTCATAGGTTTTTCCTTTTATATAGAAGTAATATATATATTTTCCTATTGAAAATATGAATTTTTATTAACTATAATGAACATAGTATATAATTTTTGGACAAATGGATTATGAAAATATAACTCATGTATGTATTCACAACTGATAATAAAAGCCATTCAAACTTTATAATCACAATTATAATCTCCATAAATACCACGTCTCTAATGGAATCTCCAAATATTTCTTCTTCATATTGAATGTTTGACATATTTCCATCTTTGACTATAGTGTCTACATGGACATATAATGTTAATATATGCGGTTTTAGAACTTGTAAGGAGAAGGTAATCCTTGATGGTCCTTTTGTTTTCATGGTCGATTCACTGGATTTTCATTATCAAAATTTCCATTTCCCCCCATCATTTTACATAACCTAAATACAATTGAAAATGTTTTATATTTAGTACAATTGGTATACAATGGTATCTTAGAACAACTATTTAACTTTTCAAATAACTTTGGACAATCACGAAGGTCATCTTCAATTTCCATTGTAATTTCATCCATATGATCTCTATCATCATTTACAATTATATTCATATCAATTGATCCATAAAACATAGTATCATCCCAAGAAGTGTGTACATTCAATTTCTCCCTATGTGTAGTCCAACATTTATAACTCTGGTCTATTTTGTAATAAATCTAATGTTCTTCCTACTCTTATGGACTATTTTTTCTTTAATAAAAACAATCAAAACCTAGGAAAATTATTTGAGAAGGTTAATATGAATTCTCCATTGAAAACATGATGAACACCTTAACCCATCTTTATACTCTTTTGTTATAGGATTAGAGTTCATCTATTTTCGATTCATATTCATCCAATTAGGCTCATAAAATATAAATTTAATTCAAAAAATAAATAAATACACATAAGATATTGGTAATCAAATTAAAAGGTTATCGATAATTATAATATGTTGAACTCATCATTGAATGTTATTGGTGATTATTCCTGATAAGTTATAATTTTACACAGGGGTGACATGAAAAGAAAAAACCATGGGTAACTATGTGGTTTTCGGTCCAGGTTCATGATTTTATATTGTGTGGGACAAAAAGGTGACAATTATAGAATGGTTTATGTAACCTTGCTAGGTGGGAGTCCACCAAGAGGGAGGACTTTATTTTTATTCATCTATTCACATGGTATGTCATGGTTGAGGTGGAGTTTCTTTTATAGGGTTCTTAGGAATCTAAGCTGATGATCGTTTATCACATGATTATACAATAAACTTAAATAAAAGTTGAAGAAGTGTCCCAGTGGGATCAGTCGAAAGACTTATCTTAAAATAATGATTCTAGTATAATACCAACTAACAAGGATCACCAGAAAACAACACTCAACCTTAGTGGAACCAACATAGAGAATGAACTCTAGAAAAATATTAGAGTGGAAATTGGGAGTGAGGTTTAAACCAGACAGAAGGAGATATGGATGTTTTGATTGTCGGTCATGATACTAATTTAAAGAGTGAAGGGTGGTCTAAGTTAAACATTAAATAGAGTATTGGGAGTCCCCATAACTAGGATCGGGTTTCAAATAAAATTGTGGGTATATATCGATGGGATGGATCATTAAAGTCAACGGGAAAAAGAGATAAAAATATTAATGACTTAAAGAAATATAATGGTGTTCCGAATTAATACAAGTGGGGAATAGAGAAAGAACACACTGAAAAGAAAGACCCACTTACTAATTATAACTGAGGTTGAAATGAATGTAGAAGGAAACCACAATGGGTCCAGTGGGGGGAAGTAACTACAATGAGTAAAAATTTATAGAAATGTAACCCGATGAATGAAAAAATTGGTTAATTAACATACTTAATAATGATCAAAAAATTTATTTTGTATACGCTCACTTTTTGTATCATTCTTACTAGAAGGCATTTTTAAGTGAACAAGAGGTTAGCTATTTCTATTGCAAAATTCCTACCATAGATGTTCATGAAAATGAAAATATTTAAAGGATTGTAGTTCTTCTCCATATTAATGGAAGATAATGGGAAAAATTGTTTTATTTTAATCCATTGTAGAAGGAAGGATACCTAGCACTTGGCTTTTTCTAACTCACATTTGAAGTTAGATATAAGCCCTCACTCTAAAATTACCTCAATATGTGGAAGTAGTGGGAATATTTAGGTGACCATAACTTGTCAGTGGACAATTCCACATATTATTATTTCAAAGATCAAGAAAAAGAAGTAACAAATTAAAATCATATTAGACATTTGACCACTAACAAGTATTAATCATCCATTTTTTGGTTGGTACCAAATGCAGTTGCATTGGCCCATCTCATTTCCCTAAATAAAAAAACCCAATCCTATATGACTAAAAAAACACACCCCACCATTTTTTTGGAAACAACCTGTGTAATATATTTAATATTACATGGAGGATAACAGTACATGAAGAAGAATAAAACATAGTAAAAATAAGAAAAATTGAACTCTTTTCTACATAGAGAATAATGGGATCATCCACATGATATAGCTTGTGTTAAAAAGAAGTAGAAATAATCCATTCACTGAGAAGAAGAGAATCTCATGAGTTATTTCACATGGAGAAAATCTAATTTTACCTACATGAATAAAAAATAACACGTGAAGAAGAAATAACATTTGGTTAGACAACTAGTAAAATAATAGAACTTATTAAATTTTCTTCCAATATTGTTTGGTTATGGCTTTAGAAGAAAAGAAAAGATATAATTTTGTGTTAAATGTCACAAATAACCTTTATAAAAAAATATGAATTTTTCAACTTTTCTACTAACAAATAAAAAATAATAATTTCAATTCTAATTGATTCTTATGTTTTAATGTCACTAATATTGGATAAATATTAATCTATGTAAAATATATTAATACAAATTTTATTTTATTTTAAAAAATAATGTTTTAAAATAAGAGATTACATATATTAATTAAATTCATTTACATAATCAATATATTTATTTATTTTAAATTATTTATATTTTATATGTATACATAATCATCATCCTAAATTAATTTTTAAACCTTTTAATTTAATAAATGATTAAATATATTTAGATAAAATATATAAAATAACTATATTCAAATTATTTATATAAAATGTAAATAATGATTTATAAGAAACAAAAAAATTAGAAAAACAATTATTGTTATTAATATTTTTATTAATCATTAACAATATATAAACATTAATTCAAAAAAAACATTGAATCAAATAAAATGTATACAAGGATAATATAGTAAATTAAATGGAAAAGGTCTTTCCCATGGTTGGTTTCCTTCTAAATCGCCATGATTTTGGGGAGATTCTAGATCTACATTTAGGGTAAAATCCAATTATCCTTGTTTCATTTCTCTCATGTGTTTTCTATTCTGCATGCATTTCCTCGGAATACTCAAAATTTGAATTATTATTCTATGAATCTTTGGATCCATATCCAAGTCCTATTATATATATTTTGATTCAAGAATACGAAACTCACTTCTTTTGTGTTTCATTCTTTGGTTAATTAGAAATATTATTCTCAAAAAGGGGTAATGGATTTGAATCCCTCCAAATCATCCCATTTCCCCGAAAAGCATCCCTTCCAAACAACTTTTGAGAAAGGGATATCACATGCGTCTATGCACACTAGTGCTAAGTATGCGCATGGGAGGTGACACGCATCAGGTATAGTATAAAGACATTGATAAATGGGAGAGGGGTAGAAATAATAACACACCTTAGGTTTTGAGAGTCTTGATTCATCTGATAAGGTCAAGGGTGAGCAGCGACGAATGTAGACATCCACAAGAGCTTGAACGATGCAAGAGAATTGGGTTTGGTTAGGGCTAAATTTATAAGATTGGGAATGGTTTTATCAGCACTTCTAAAAAAGAACTGATAAAGAGGGTTTTTATGATCCCTAAAATAAGAAGCACTGATAAAACCCCCTATATCATCACCATTTTAGCACAGATAAAGACCTTCCTTTCTCAGTGCTAGAATATTAACACTGAAAAAGATTTCTTTTATCATCACTTTCTATTATAGTGCTAATAAATACCTATCTTTATCAGTGCTAAAAAAGCGCTGATAAAAACATATATAATTAATATAATTATAATTTTTTAATGTATATATTTATAAATAAATATAAATGTATATAATTATGAATAAATATAAATTTTTATTAGTTTAAATATATTAAAAGACCTGTAAATATGTATTTATAAATATAATTATAAATTAATATAAATATATATAATTATAAGCAACCTATTATTTCTATAATTATAAATTTATTAAAAGAATTGTAAATATGTATTTATAAATATAATTATACATATATATTTATAATTATAATTATAAACAAATATATTTTTAAGTATATTTATAAATATATTTATGTAATTATAAATATATTTATATTATTATATATATATATATATTAATATTTAAATATAAATATTAATTAATATGTAGATATATATATATTTATAATATAGAAAAATATTTATTATAATTTTATAATTATTTATTTATAATTATATAAGTACTTTTTAAAAAATTATAAACATTTTTTTTAATTATAAAAATATAATTATATATATAGTAAGTATACATTTATAAATATAATTAAATATAAATATAAATATAAATAAATAAATAAATATATTTAGTTACAATTATTTTTTATAAATATTTTAACACTATTAATGAATATATAATCTTAAATACATTAATGTTAAAAATGATTAAAATTGATTAATTAAAGATGAATATACTTTAAAAATATTAAAAATGGATAAATGTTATTAATTATAAAAATAATTAAAATAATTAAATATGGATATATATTTAAATAAAGATGAATATATGTTGAAAATATTAAAACATAGTTAATAAGTCTATATAAATAAATATTAGAAAGTGATTAACTTCCAACAAATATAAAAATGAATAAATATTAAAAATGAGTAAAAAATATTAATGAAAACAATATTACAAATGAATAAATAATATTAATTTAAATAATATTAAAAATAATTAAATAAAATTTATAGATTAAAAACATAATATATTAAATGTGTTATGTAACAAAATTAAATTCAAAAATAAATTATAAAATTTGACTAAATTACACAAATATTATATGTGTGTGTTTCTTTATAAGATTACATTAATTATGGAAATGTGTGTGTACACACACACACACACACACATATATATATATATACAACACAAGTTTGATATATGTTATATAGAACAATTCCATTATATAATATGTAACATTTATTTATTAAATATATAATAATAATAATAATGAATAAATTGAAAAATTGAATTAGTGTTATTTAATGTATAGATTATTAAAAAAATTAAAATGATTATATGCTAATGATATTGAATACATATTAATTATTTTATAAAAGGTTGTCGTCGAGCCCCTTTATTCTAGAAAAGGAAGGTAGATCAAGACACAAAATAGAGGATGAGAAAGGGGTCTGACCAAGCAAACATTCCATCATTCAAAGAAAAAAACAATGAAAGATAATCTCAAAGATCATAGTCTAATGGATTAATATTCTCATAATCTTCCTAGAGAAGATCATCTATGAGGGAGATGAAGTAGTTGGCCTGAGCCTATCACCCACCAGAAGAAGATGTTTATCTAGTTTTCATAGTGGGATTTACATGAGAATAGTCCTTTGTTTGGATTTCTTCATTGGAATTGAAGAAATACTTCATCATCCATGCTCTTTCCCTTTATAGAGGAATCCATATAGGATCACCTTGTTGATGAATCATCATCTACCATATTAGTCCAATTACCCTCAATTTTGTTTATCTTCCATTAGTTATTGAGTTTCATTATGTGGTCAAGACCCACATGAGCTGTAACACTTATGCCCACATTAATAAGGATGTCATTAGAGAGTTGATCATATTTCCCAGCTTAATACAAGTCATCTTGCTCCTATGAAAGACATGGGCCAAGTAGACTTATATCAGTTTGGTCACTACCATCATGTAAAAAATGCCCTTGAGAGTTTTCAAAGTCCAATGCAATACTGGTACTTCCCTAAGGACCCAATTGAGTTTGTCCATAATTTATGTATTTCATGGAATTTATCATGCCAATATCCACACCCCCATTGAAACTACTGAAACCTCTGAATGTTGTACTTGAAAAGGATGATTACTAACATCCATAACAAGATCAGCAACCTTTTGTACATATGATGTTGCATGACCTTTTGAAAAAGAGTGTGACAAAATCTCTTCAAATGTCGATCCATGGGCCTTTAGAGATCTTGCAGAATCCAATAAGACATTCCCCATACAAAAATTATGTCCCTACAAAGTCTATCCCTGCCTAGAGATCCTATCCACCACCTTCCCCTATACACTGTATTCCTATAAATGATACCTTTGTATCTATTCATAGCCCTTAGACTGCCCCCATTTCTTACTTTTATTTCACTCCTTTCTTTGGCCCCTTCAAAGGAAGAAGGGCCAACACTACCTTGTATATGCATGTTCGAGCCTTTGTTCCGATAGATTTCACCATCATCTAAAGTTATTGAACAAAAATAGTATTTAATATCCCTCATACATGTATCCTTAGCATGGATAATGATATTACAGTTAGAATAAAAGTCAAGGAGTTTCTTATAAACAAGATTAAGATTTATCTCATCATCAAGGAGTTTCTTATAAACAAGATTAAGCATCAGCTCATCATCATTTGTAGACAGTGTCACTTGTTCAGTCAACACTGAATTTAAATCCACTTCAACGAGAACCCTAGAAAAATAACTATATCTAGATTGTTCAGTCTTCCTATCCATTTTAACAGGAACTCCAAACAATGAAGAAATATTGAATAGAAATTGTGGGTTCCACATAATCCAGTTTAATCCAAAAATGTTGACCAAAACATTAGCAAGATAAATTTTAATTTCAAAAGGATTTAAGTTACATATTCACTCCCAAATATGTAGAAAACCTAGTTTCAAAGAGACCAAACAGTGACTTCATCCTCTTTTCATGAGTTCTTTGTAGGGGAACAAAATGAGGTAGAATCCACGACCCATTGGAATGCATTTAAAAATGGAAAACACAAATATTCAGGACATGCGACGAACAAGATCATTATATTTCCTAAATTTTACACCCTTTAGAAGAATAACTCAAGTAATAATTGAGAACTTACATTGATTTAGTCTTTCATGGATCACGTCACATCTCACAAAAAACCCATGCAGTGACACATTTTTTCAGAAATCCACTAGATTTCACCTCCTCATGAGAGGTGAAGAATCTATGATCTATAGATGTCTCGACATTACCTTTACCTTCATTCTGATGAGTCATAGCCCTAAGACAACCACTATCCTAAAGGCACTCGATCTCAGGGTCATCCCTTAGAAAGGCCATCGATCTTCAAAAACCTTAAAATCCCTTCGCGTTTCCATGGTTGAAGCTCTCGAGAATGACCATACTTCCTCTCTATAATAAAATTATATAAATTACAACCATATTAAAAAACATTAAATATTAACAAATAAACATGTCAAAAATATTAAAAATGGATAAAATTACAAAAATATTAAACAAATAAAAAATGAAAATGAATGAATTATCAAAATATAAAAAATTTACATTATTAATGAATAAATGCTATTAAAAATGAATAAATTTGGATAAACATATTAAAAATTCACAAGTAGTATATGTGTGTGTGAAAGTAAATTCAAAAAAGTTACATATGTGTCAACTAAAACTGCATTAATAACTAATTAAATGTTTATAAATAAATATAAATAAATATTAAAAATGAATAATTTTAAAAAAATATTAAACAAATAAAAATTAAAAATGAATAAATTTAATATAAATATATCAATTAAAAATAAATAAATAAATTACAAAAATATTAAACGAATATATATTTAAAATCTCTAAATGATTAAAAAAATGAAAACAAGAACTTAATATTATTAATGAATAAATAATATTAAATGAGTGTATGTTATAAATGAATGAAATTTAATTAAAAGATGAATAGAATGAAACAATATATTAAAAATTAATAAGAGATTAATTATATAAAAAAATAAAAATAAAAATGAATATATATTTAAATTAAAATGAATATCCATTAATTATGTTAATAAAAACTATATTAAAGACATTAAATGCTAATCAATAAATATAAATAAATATTAGTTATGAATAAAATTAAAAAATTTAAACAAATAAATACGAATAAATTAATAAATTACACAATATTAAAAATTTAATTAATGAAATAGTTATTAATAAAAATTAATTAATTCAATAGAATATATATAAATATATTAATTTTAAATAACAATAAATATTATATATTAAATATAAATTTATAAAATGATTAGAATTTAATAATTACAAACACATTATATTAAATATTAAAAAGAAAATATTAATAAAAAACAAAACAAAATATTAACAATTTATATTATTTGTGTATGTTTGTCTCTATAAAATTGAATTAATTTTGTAAATTTATACGCGTGAAATTATTGTATGACATATTAAGTGTAACTAATTTAGTAAAAAAAATTAATTAATAATTAAATATTTTTTATTTGATGTATATGTCAAATTGATAAAAATTACACCGATAAAACAAAATATCTTAATTAGTAAATAGTTTTTAATTAAATTAATAAATAATTTTTCACTAAATATATGACATATAAAATTATGTGACTTATAATACATATTTCATATTATAGAAATAATACTTAAGAAAATTATATATACCTTTGTTTGTTTGTGTGTGTACTTTTTATTTTAGATGAAATTTTAAACTAAATATCTTTTATATTTAGGGAAAACGTATATTTAGTCATATATAAAATATATTTAACACTATAAGTTTCATTTTTGTAAATATAAATATATCTATACACTAATATATGTTTATTATTGATATATTTTTAATGGAATATTCCATTTATCATCGTTAAAAAAAGAACTCTTAAATGGTATCTTTATCAGCACTCTTCACTAGCATTGATAATGGCTACCATTGTATGTTGTGATTTTTTCATTAACATGGACTGTGGTAATGCAGTTTTCCTTTGCCATAAATGAAGAACTATAACAGACTTATTGTAACAACATTATAGGGATTAATGTATCATGCACAAATATTATATGAAGGCACCTAGAAAATGAAGGAAATAGCATGTTTCTATGTGAGTTGGTTCTAAGGCCTACATGGATGGTGTGTAAGGAATTTGAGTATACCTGTAAAATAACTTGAAAGGTTGTGGTATGATGCATTGGCCCATGAATATATGTGGGTTGGGGCTCTGAATATATTTGTCTGCAAAAATTTGGATTGCATTTCATATCCAACTCACAGCTTGCGCAGACTAGCCCACCAGGTGTCTGTGAATCCTATATGATATGTAATTATATGGGGGATATCAAAAAGTTATTGTTGAAAAATAAAATAAAATAATTTAATAAAATAAATTAACATGGGTGTGGAAAAAATATTTCATGTTTAAACACATCTAATATAACAATACATAAACCATCAAATATACAACTTTTTAAAGGGTTTTTGTTGTTAGTGTTGTTATTGTCAATTGAAAAATAAATATTTTATCTCAACATCAAACATTTATCTTTTACCCACTCTAGTATAAATGACCAGGACCTAGGTCCCTAGTGACCGGGATACTAAGATTAATTATTCTAAGATTTTTATTGATCGAGGAGGATATTTTCTTAGGGAACCATCCATTATCTTCCACATTAAAAAGGGAGAGAACATTTTCATAATTGAGACCTTACGGGGTGGGGGAGGTTGCTTTGAGTCCATTTACATCAACCATCCAAGATTTTTTCCATATATTAATGGAGGATCCAATTCCAATTCTTGAGTAAATTCCCCTCAGCATGGTCGCGTGCGATCCCCAAAAGCAACACGAGAGGAATATGGGGTGGGAGCATAATGGGATGTTGTAAAAACTTGTTTATGATAAGTAATTAGATTTGATAACCTTTTCACAAATAGAGTTGGGTTGTTGAATGAACCACCAACCTTGTTTGGCATTAAGTGCATCATTGAAGAGGTGTAGGTACCTGAACCCCCTTCTCCCATGAGGCTTTGGTTTGCAGAGTTTACCCAAGATATCCAGCGAGACTTGTGTTTTCCTTCATTCACCCCCCACCAAAAATTTATGAAGCGAGAATGGAGCTGATTAATGATAAAATCATAGAGCTTAAAGAGAATCATAAAATAAGATGGAATGAATTTAGTGACTTATTTAATTAGAATTTATTTTCCCATTTTGGAGACTCTTTTGTAACTACACCCTTGATATTGTTACCCACACTTTCCAAGATTCTAGAGAAAACATATTTTTTGGAACAACGAAATACCCTAAGAAGTCTAAGGTACTTGTGGTGTTTATCAAGAATTTGGAATCCAACCGCCTATTAGAGATCATCATTCCTATTTTTAGGCATGCCCACGCTAAATGAAACATTCTATTTAGAGGGGTTGACAGCTTTCCTTGAAGCATTCTCATATAGGATGATAAGAAGACAAATAAACTTGAATTCTTCTAGGGTGGCCCTGGAGAAAAGGGGGTAGTCATTGGAAAAGAAGAAATTTTCGATGGGGGGCACCAACGACAAGCCTTTTCTCCATGAACCAATTTATCCTTAGCAAATTCTGAAATGATATTGGAGAAAACATCATCCATTAAAATGAATAGATAAGGGGAAAGGGGACTCCCTAGTGATGTCCCCTGGAGGATGAGAAGCGCCACATGATTCCTTTATTAATGTGGATCTTGAATGAGACATAGGTAAAACATTTCATAATTATGTTAACCCATCTTGAGAAGAATCCCATTTTTCTCAGAATGAACTAGATGAATGAGCATTCCACCACGTCTAAAGCTTTAGTAATGTCCATATTCTAGGCCAGTAAGAATTGATTTCCACATTTCTGGTCTTCATAGTGGAAACGTTTCATGGTGAATTATTTCATTGTCTGAGATAAGCCTATTGGGGACAATGGCACTTTGGTTTTATGAAATAATAGAAGGTCGAAAGGTGCAAAGATAGCTGACTAGGAGCTTGGAGAAAATTTTATAGGTGACATTTCATAGGATTATGTTATGGAAATTGGAAACCTAAGAGGGTTTCTAGATTTTAGTAATGAGGGTGATTAGGATTTCATTGATGGAGGTGAAGTCGACCTTCCTGTTCCAGAGGTCCCTAATCAGGAATGACACATCTGGCACCACAATGTGCCAGAATTTTTTAAAGAAGGGGGCACTGAATCCATCTTGCCATGGGGAATTGGTTGAGTGGATTATCTTGAGGGTGAAAATGATTTCCTCATCATGAATATACTAGGTGGGCTTGTCATTCATGGCCTCATAAACAACCCGCTGAATACAGTAGGTATCATCAGTGGGGATGGCGGGCTCACCAGCCATGTAGAGATCCTAAAAAAATAATGGAAAACATTAGGAATATCCTCTTATTTCAAGATAGATCTTCCATCCGATGATGTGAGGTATGAAATAAGGTTTTTGAGATACCTTCCCAAAGATTTCTAGTTGAAATAATGTTTATTTAAATCCCTTTCTTTGATATGAATGTAACAAGAACACATATACTAGTAGCCCTCTTTTCATCTGAGGGTTTCATTGAGTTCAATATAAATCATAGAAATTGTGTAGATGGTCATGGATGAAGGTGGGAGAGATTGAATCCTAGAGTGTCTTTTTTCAATGGCGTTAGACTACTGATCTGGTTGGTGGAACTGTATACCACTCAATTGTTTGAGATTATGTGCCACCTAGTGAATTTTAGTATGAATTTCTGGTTAACTCATAGTTCATATTTATTTAATCACTTCTTCACATCCACTTTCCCTTGTCTTGTAGCTTTCAAAAATAAATTTTCATTCATGTCTTGACTTTTTAGGTTCTGGGCATAGTAGAAGCATGGTTAGATGGGGCCAAACTTTGATTTTTTGATAATCGATGATCAATCCAGGACTAATATGATGATGAATTCCAGTATCCATAAAATTGAATCAAGGATTTAGAACAAGAATAATTTCCCCCCATAACCCATGAGAGAGGATCATACATATTTTGATTATAATTAATTAAATTTAATTTATTTATTACCTCCAAGGTGATTCTTTCTTAGTTGATGTGTCCGACCAAAGATATACAGTGCACCTTCATTGTATTGTAGAGATCATGGGTAGATCTTATCTAGCAATAATCCACACGTTCTGCATGAATCATTAGACATCACCAAAGGATTCCCCAAGTTCTAGCATGAAAGATCCTTGTGCTTGTGTTTTTTTCCTTCAACCAACTTGAGAATTTATTCCAAAGCGTTCTTCTTGATCCAATGGAGGAGGACCTCTCTCATTCTTGAGAATGTTCTTGGAGTAGAAGGAACTCTATTGGCTCAAGATCACATCTCCAAATATTTTCACAACAAAATGGATCGAATTAGATTTCCCTAATTTAATGAGAGAATAATAATAATATAACCAAAAATTTACTTCACTAGGGTAATAATAAATAATCATCACAAGTGCCATTATTTATTTTATTAATCCGAGTGAAATCCCATGTTAAATAATAACAACAATGTTATTATTTCTTGACATGTTCTTAACCAGAAAGTTATAATTCAATATTATTATTTCTCACTAGACTCTTAAACACGGTATGCCAATCCTCCTCAACATTTATCAGTCATTGAAGAATGAATATTTATTTATTAAATAAATATATCTTCATTATTCATAGATAAATAAATAAATAATATATTTAATAAAATAGAAAATAAATTGTTATTAAATATTCCTTCCACAATATATTTCCTCTAATAACTAGAAATGAAATAAATGAAACAATGGATTCATGAATAATTATTAAACCACAACCGAGAAAAATATTTTTTCAAATTTTTAAATAATAAATTATTTAACTGTGATTCTGGATACAAGATTAACATCTAGAAACACGCCAAGGAACCCATAGAGAAAGTAGTTAATGTCTCAATGAGATTTCACCTCATAAGAACACTTACCATGTAATATAACCCCTTTTTCACAATATCTCCAATCAAGCAGGTTGCATGCTAGTTTCATCAACCTATATGCTCAATATCTCATTCTTTGACATTCTGAAATAGAACTCGCCGATAGAACACCATGTCCGTGTATTTATTTAAGATATATCATTTCCATAAAAGGGACTAATATATTAACTCATGTTGATGAACAGAAATGATAAATATTTTCTCATGTTATTCATTAATGATATATTACTTTTGACAGACCCAATATATCATACCTTTCTGCGAACATCTATCATTACAGTTTTCACCAATACATCAAAGTGTGTGACTAATAATTTCCATTAATAAAAATCTTAAATTCTAAGGAACAATATAGATGTACACAGATAAGAACATCCAATGACACTTATAATGTGGATTTCCTATAGTTAGGTCTCATTCTCATAATATCCTATTGGAAATTACTAAGGCCATACATCATGATAAGGTTCCTCAAAATCCTATGAGTCTCCACCCATGATATCCTGTATCATTTGTGTCCCTCAAATTATATCATCCGACCATAGAAAATATATTTATGAATAGTGTCATGGCACATATGGGTTCTCATCATAGCAGGGAACTACTATGACTTTTTAGTGCGACAACTAATCCTGGGAAATTATCATACGGTATGTCACACAGAAGAACAATCATGATGTGATAAGGAATTTATTAATATTTAAAAACTATTAATATAAATTTATCATAAAGTACATAGAAGTTGGTTCTATTGAACCAACTCCAACATACATCCACTTGAACTAGAGCCATCTACTAACAACCTTCATTCCTCTAGCTATCACATGATACTGATGCTTTTGATGAGATATTTTTTTAGTAAAGGGGTATATCACATTCTCCTCCATGGACACTCTTCTCACTACAACTTCACCCCTCTAATGAAAATCCCTCAATAGGTGGTACTTCTAGAGTATGTGCTTTGTCTATTGATGTGACCTTGGATCCTTTACAAGAGACAGAACTACAATATTATCACAATACAATGTGATTGGGTCTTTTCTAATAGGCACCACATCAAGCTCTTGGACAATGTTTTGAATCCAAACGGCTTCCTTGGCTATATCAGAAGTCACAATATATTCAGAATCCACTTTAGAATCAGCAACAACTGGTAAATTTAAACTCTTCATGCTCACAGATCCTCCATTGAGATATAAAACCATTTTAGATTGCGACTTCATATAATTTTTATCTATCTAAAACCAACATCAGCATACCCTCTAATGATAAGCTCTTTGTCTCCTCCATACACAAGGAACATATCCTTATTTATTCTCAGATACTTAAGGGTAAC
Source organism: Viscum album (assembly GCA_963277665.1). Taxonomy (NCBI): domain Eukaryota; kingdom Viridiplantae; phylum Streptophyta; class Magnoliopsida; order Santalales; family Viscaceae; genus Viscum; species Viscum album. The sequence continues at coordinate 325,215,058 of OY728140.1, forward strand.
CTTAAAGGCAGTCCAATGTTGTTCTCTTAGATTTGATTGATATATTTCTACCATGATTAGTCCATTGAAAACATCATGTACAGTACATAGCAAGTCATACATGATTGATGCTATCACCGAAGCGTAGAGAATCTTACTCATTCTATCTTTCTCCTGCTGTGTCTGGGGTAACATTTTCTTAGAAATATGTATTCCATGTGACACAAGAACCAATCCCCTATTGTATTGTTCCATACTAAATCTCTTTAGTATCTGGTCAATATATGTACTCTGACTTAGTCCCAGAAGCCTCTTGGATCTATCAGGAATGATCATGATCATCAAAATATAGGATACTTCACCTAAGTCCTTCATGGAGAAGCACTTGTTCAACTAGTCCATAACAGACTGTATGAATGGTATGTCATTTCCAATAATTAATATGTCATCAACATATACTACAAGGATAAAAACCGGATTCTCATTAATGTTTCTGTAAACACACAGCTCACATTCATTCTCAATGAAACCAAATTCTCTTATGGCTTCATCGAATTGAATGTTACATGACTTAGATTCATGATTAAATACATAAATGGATCTCTAAAACTTGAAAACCATTTTGGGATAACCTGTTGTCACAATACCTACTGGTTATGTCATATAAATATCTTACTAAAGGTTCCTGTTAAGGAATGAAGTTTTGACATCCATCTGACAAATCTCACAGTCATGGTAAGCTGCTATGACAATATGATTCTGATGGTTTTAAACATGGAAACTTGAAAAAAGGATTAATCTTATCCAATTACTTAATTTTGTTTAAAACATTTAGACACTAGCCTTAAATTATAGGTACTAACATTACCTTCCGTGTACAGTTTCTTCTTGAAGCACCATTTTCACCCAAATGGCTTTACATCAACTAGAAAATTGAACAAAACTAAAACATGGTTCTAATATGTGGAATACATCTCAGAATTCATAGCTTCTATCCATCTTGCAGCTTATGAGCTCTAAAATCTCTTCTTATATGAGAGAGTATCATAATTATCAAAAAAATAATGAGTCACCATCATCAGTGACAAGGAAACCATATCTCTCTGGTTCCCTTACCCCTCTTGAGCACCTATGCAGTACTTTTGTTCAAGGAAATACTTCTTGCATAGGGACATATGTATCTTCTTCCTATACAAACTCTTATGTATCCTGAGAATCAACATCATCAAATTCAATCTTTCTCTCACTCTCCATTTTGAGGATGTGCTCCCTCTCAAGAAATATGTCTTGTCTAGCAAAAATCACATTCTTAACTGAGGGGTTGTATAGGTAATATCCCATTTTTTCTTTGGTATACCCTATAATGGTACACCTCACGCCCTGAGGTGCTAGTTTTATTCCTGATAGAGCCTTAATAAAGGCCTCACAACCACTACTAGAAAAACGGCCTATACCCACAGTTCAAAACCATGGGTATAGCCCCCAAAACTGTGGGTATAGCCTATACCCACGATTTTGGGAACCGTGGGCTGGAACAACATCGGTATAGGTCCCCAGCCTATACGCACGGTTTTCCAAAACCGTGGGTATAGGTTTGCTACCACCGTGTCACCGAAACATATCCAATTGCCATGGTTTCAATGTCTTTTACCCATGGTTTCAAAACCGTGGGTATAGGTCCAAAAATAATGGAGGCACCGAGTTTCGATCCCGCAACCTCTACTCTGCAAACACCACATATAACGACAACCCAAACTTCACCTATATGTTTATATATATATATATATATATATATATATTTAAATATAGTTATAAAAACTTTGGGTATAGAGGGAAGAACCCTGGGTATAGGGTTCCCGCCAAAAAAAATTCCTTCCCACAGAATTTTTTTTCCATGCACACACAAAAGTGACCTATACCCACGGTTTTTCATAATCATGGGTATAAGTATTTTAGCCCAGACCTATTCCCACGGTTTTGAGGAAAACTGTGGGGATAGGTACCCCTATACCCATGGTTTTGGGAAACCGTGGGTATAGGTGACATTTCTGGACCTATCCCCACAGTTTCCCAAAACCGTGTGGATAGACTCCCCGATACCCACGGTTTGCCAAAACCGTGGGTATAGGTCTTGAAAATTCACCTATACCCACGGTTTTGGAAAATCGTGGGTATGGGGGGGGGGGTCTATCACCACAGTTTTGGGGAAAACCGTGGGGATAGGTCCATTTTCCAGTAGTGAACCCCATACATGTGTACATGAAAAAACGAGTTTCTTTCCACTCCATATCTCAAAGGGGATTCTGTTTTCCACTTTACTTGGTACTTCGTTTATTGTGTACGCTATAGTAATTCATTACCCCAAAAAGATAACAGAATATCTGCATAACTCATCATCGACCTTACCATGTCCAACAAGGTACAATTACTCCTTTAACTAACACCATTCCATTGTGGTGTATAAGGTGGAGTGAGTTGAGATATAATCCGAAACTCCTCTAGAATATCGATGAACTATTGGTTAAGATATTCGCCACCTCGATCTGATTAAATCTTCCTTATATTCTAACCAAGATGGTTCCGTAGTTATTTATTGAATTCTTATAATTTCTTGAAGGAATCATACTTATAGCACATTAAGTTTACATATCCCTATCTATTCAAGTAATCAGTTAATATTAAGAAGTATGAATATCCACCTCTAGCTTCTTCTGGAAATATTCCACACACATCAGTGTGTACCAATCCTAGAACCTCTATGGCCCTTTCAATCAGTCTATAGAATGGTGGTTAGTCAATTTAACTTGTAAACAAGTGTATCATCTATCATTTGGAATTATTCCAAAGAGTCTAAATAACCATCTTGATAGTTCTTTTTCAAGAACATCTCATTTACATGACCAGTACGGTGATGCCACAACCGGGTTTTATATGAGTCATGTTAACTTGATTCATTATCGATTGCTAACACTTGGTTTTCATAATTTAATACATACATGCCATTATTTCAATGTTCCATACCATATCATATGTTGTACTAATAAAAGAAACAAATTTTATTTCTGAACATGAAAATAAACCCATCTGTATCAAAAATTGATAAATAAATTATGTTCTTGGTAAGACTTGGTACATAATAAAAGTCAGATAAAAACAAAATCTTCCCAGTCTCTAAAGAAAGGTGGTAGTCACCAATGGAAATAGTAGACATCCTCAAACCATTAGTAGATTGTAGATCCATATCTCCTCTATAAATTTTTCAAAATATACTTGGTTCTAGCATTTGGATATAAATATGAGCACCATAAGCTGTATCTAATACCCAATGTGTAGAAATAGAAATATTTCACTCAATAATGAATATACCATTGGCTTCACCTTATGTAACAACCCATGATTTCATAGTACGTTATTTCTTTAATGTAATTCAATAACTTTCACTACACATAACACCGAGTTCAACTGCACCATGACGTACCAAACTAGCCGTTCAAAAGAGGTTATGAATAATATTAAATGAATTTTGAAATTTATATAATCCTTATAATTTTAGAATCCATATAATGAGTTTCTTAGACATAATGTAAGAACAAATTAATTTTTTTCAGATAAAAGAAGTATTTTTCAAAAAAAAAATGCAATTTTACTGCCTTTTAATGGAGAACCATTTTAAATCCAATATTTGAAGCTTTTATATATTCAATTTGAAAAAATAAACTTATTCTTTAGGATCAGGACATATAAATTTAGTTTTGATAAATTTTTGGTGTTTCTCTGATAACTTTCATATTTGGGTGAATAGTGAAAAATACTAAATTTTAACTGAAAACAACTTTTTTTATAAAAATAATTTATAGTGTCCAACTATACATTTAAATGGTTTGAAAGTATAATTATATTATATTTTTCCTATTTAATCCAATTTTGGTCATTGGAAGTAATTTCAGTTTGAAATTGGACATAAAGAAGCGTCAATATTTTGGTAGTTATTATTTCTTAAAAATACGCCTTTTGCTTTTGACAACGGGAATTAATTTTAAATTAATAAATGCAATTTATATGTTATGAATTTGGTAAAATAGAATTCATTTCTGATTTCTGAATATCAAAATTATCTTATAGTGAAGTTTTGGTATATTTCCGAAAACATTCAATTTTTGATGAATAGTGAAAAACACTGCGTTATTGGTTAAAACCGGCTTTTCATTTATATAATTATTTATTTAATTTAAATTTATTTTAGGTAAAAATAGATAAATAATACATATATAATTTCAATGTAATTAATTGAATTCATTTTATAATATGTTTAGATATATAAAATTTTTATTGAAATTTTTACCGTCTTTTACCCACCTCCTAAGAGCTTTTGCAAATTTGCATAAAACTTAATTTTACCACTTCTATGAATGGAATTTCGAAAATCCAAGAGAGATGATTGATATAAGTAAGTAAAATGCGGTTCAATGAGATGAAAATAATTTTTGGTGAATAATTACTTTTTACATTTATTTACCATGGTTAAAAGTAAATAGGGTAATTAAAGGTAAAAATGATTATATTTTTACCCTAACGCATGTCTTAATTCTATTGGATAAGTTTAATTCGACCAAAAACTACCTCAGGAATAAAATATTAGCATTTAAGTCCACCTGGATTAGATTAGGACATTTATTATTATTTAATTTAAAGAAGAGTTAAAAGTCTTAAATTCAAAATTTATTAACTAAACCACTTTTAATATAGGGTTTTACATAAGATAAATTCGACTATAAATATTCATTAGAAATATAAAAATATTTCCTACATCATGTTATTATTTATAATTTTTCTACATTAAATATTTTAATTTATTTATGACACAGTGATGATGCAGTAATTACCTTATTAATGAATGAATCAAATAAATTGTATTATAAATATTAAAATAAATATAATTTAAAGGTTTTTATGACATCCACGAATTTTATAGGTGAATATGACATGTTAGGATTGATTCAATGTATCTTGTTTGAAGTAATCAAGTTGTGATGACTTTCACAAAAACAAAATACCAAATAGTGTCAAAATTGACATAAATTAATATTTAAAACAAATACTATATTATTGGTTGATATAATATTCCTAAAAATTTAAGGTTCATCCAAAGGGATTAAATAATATTATATATGTCCTTAATGAGCCACTTTAGGTTCTCTTGGAAGTTTAGAGTAAGTTTATTAACCATATAGATTAAGAATACAAGAAGACTCAGTAAAAGTTAAACTAATTAAAAAAGAGATAAATATAAAGGATAAGGTTAATATAGTGACCCAAACCTGTATAAAACCTATTTATAGAAAGGCTTTCGACCCATACCCACCGTATAATCTAAATAAGTAACTTTAGAGCCATTATAAACTTAATATGAATTTATTAGAAAATAATATTTTATGTTTTTCCTAAGGTCCCCCTCACCCCTCTTATAAAAGGGAACTTCCCATTCTCTCAATTTCACACCTCCAAAGCCATTTGGCTCGGAAAACCCCTTCCCAAATATCCTCCCAACTATCGTAACTTCATCCTAGAGGATTTACTTTGGTTAGAAAGCCACCCTAAGGAGCCCTTTTTATCAAATCAAAAGGAAGAACCCAAAGAAGAGGTAATGATTTCACCACCATCTTTCAAGTTCTTTTCTTCTTCCACTTCCCCTTTATTTATTGTTTCTATTATAAAATAATAACTCCAGTATCATTTATATACTGTGATGTTATTATAAATATGGAAAACCATATTAATTATTCTATCCATCCTATGAATGATAATGTCACCATGCCTGCGTACGTACGACTTAACATCTCCACTCCGTTGTGTAATTTGTTATTCGAAACAATGTTATTTGGTTGGATATAATGATGAGTAATATGTATATAAATAATAAGAATAACATGGTAATGTCTCTATAAAATTAATACATCATCCAATTCCACACCTTTTAATCATTAAAGAAATGATATTGTCGCTTGTGCGTACGTACGGATTACTGTCTCCATGACGCGATGAGATTTATTTCCACGTTCACCATTCATCGATGATTATAAAAATATATATTATTAATAAGTATGTAATATATGAAATAATAATTCTACTATATATATATATATGTATTTATGTACATACATATATCTAATTCACTTACTTCCGTTGAATACGATATGAAAACAGAAACATCGTTTATGGGTACTTACGACCTACCGTCTCTATAAACGTTGTTTTCCATTTCATATATCTATCTATTATAAATATTTATATTCTAAATATATATGATATATAAATCAAGGTTTATATTATGGATGTATTTAAATCATGATCAAATTGATATGATCAAGAATAACAAGTTAAAACACGTACGATAAAGAAAGCGATTATTAACCGAAACATTAAGTTTAACATAAAAATAATTATTAAATGTATAGTATAAAGTAATAAATGAATCATTGATGATATAATAAATATAAATATGGTTATTGTATAATTTAATAACTTACAATGGTCATTATACAAGAGGTTAAACGTACCCTCGACCAAAAGAAAGTGCAAGGTAAGGGTTATTTTCTCAATCTGATTATTACCCGAGATTGTTTATGTGTAAGTATTTTCTAGGACATATCTATTATCCATGTCAATATTTCATAAAAATGTTTTCAAAAGGAATATTATAAGGTTTTATGGGAGGTTATATTTAACTAGATCATTATTTTAAGTGTTTTAATGATTTATCTTTCTAAACCCTTTTAATTAATGTCCATGTTTTCAAAATGATTTTATGGATTTATTTATATGGACATGAATGTTTTGAAATGATAATTATTTCGAAAAGTTTCAAAGTGGTATGGGACACTTTTATTCAAAAATATCTTCTAAATTAATTCCTTTATAAATTGTGAAACTTTTAAATGATTTCATGAAAAATGGATATTTCTCTCATAGATTTTTAAAGATCATTTTCAACTATGTCAACATCCTTTACGGGATATTATTATTTATCAAGGTTTATTTATTATGATAAAAATATTCCATATTTTATTGAAGGTTTTGTGATTTGTTTGACTGTTTATGTGTTATTTTTACACCATTCAGGGTTTATGGATAAAGTATTGACATTTAGTATGCCAGTTTTAATAGGAATGATTATCTTATGTTTAAACCTTTTCAATTGAAGAATGAATTGGACATAGTAAGTGATGGGTGGAGAACGCTATAGCTCCTCAATGCATCGATAGGTCTCATGAGACAAACTAGTGTCTTGTAAAAATGCCTTGGCAAAAAATTTTATTTGTAGTCTTGGAACGAGGGCTTGAATATGTGGTTATGAAAGTCTGGCATTATGCATTCCCACATTATAAAATTAGTTATTACATGTAAATATTCAACTAGTAGAATATCCATATGCATGTTTATATGGTAATGTTTGATTTATTTTTACCATATTATGTTCAAGTTTATGTTTAAAAGGTTGTTGTTTTTATTGCACATCTTGCCTTAAACGTTTATAGATTCTGCTAAATTATTTACCCTTATTGAGCATCTAAGATCACCCCTTTCTTATGTTTTATTTTCCTAGGATTTCTAAGAAGTGTATTATGATTGGTATGTAGGGTTAATCTAAAGGGAAAAAATCCATTCTCAAAGGAATATTTATGTTTTGTTGTATGTTATAAAGTGTAATGTAACGCTCATGTATGCAATCTATTTTCTAGGACTGCTAAACTGATCGGTCCTTCAGGACTTGATTCCTTGTAATCATACCAATGTATTAAATTAATGCACCGACTCCAGGCTTCTAGGGTCAGGGCGTTATAATTGGTATCAGAGGAAGTTTAGTATAAACCTTGTAATCCAGATTTAGACAAACTCTGATTAGAGAACATTACCCAAAGATAGACTTGTAGAAATAGTATAGAAGGACTTTTTAGAATTTTGGTATTGTATAGATTTTGAGTTTTCCAAGAAATACTTGCCTATCTAGATATGAGTTGGTAGAGGCGGCTCTGGCACAGATGTACCTAGGGGTAAAACCTGAAAACACCGCTTTGAGCTAGACTCAAACAGGAACTGGTGCACGACAACGAGTCTTACTGCACTCTTGGTTACGATACTCCTGGGGGATATGCTTAGGATAATTTTCTTTTTCATTACAAGCCTTGATGAAGGATTTAGGAGTATATACCTCCTTATGGAAAACATTTTTATGATTATGGATTATATCCACAAATTGTTCAATTTATGTTAAGTGTTTTACAAGTTTAGAATTATGAATTGCGATTCATAAACTGACTTAATGTATGCCATTGTTTAGAAATGGAGCCCACTAGAAGGAATGAGAACTCCAGTAATACGCATGATCGAAAGATTAAGAAGGATCATATATTTAATGGTAATAATCCAACATTTATAAGGGAAATAGTGTCCCACGTATTATCATCATATGAAGAAATAATATCATGCGTTAATAAGATAAGTAAATAATTCTCTGAGTTCTATGAATTTGATGGGAAGCAAGAGAAGCAAAGGATGGAAGAGAGAAATATGGATAAAGGGAAGAGGCGAAAGAAGAATTTTTCCATATGTGATAACTGTGGGAAGAAAAACCTTGTAACTTGTCTAAAGGGAATGGGAGTTTGTTATAAGTGTGGAGAAAAAGGACACCAAGTACGTGGCTGCAAGGGTAAGAAAAAGGTTTCAAATGTACAATGCTTCATCTGCAATGAGTTGGGACACTATGCAAACTAATGTCCAAATCATCAGATTATGCCCCAAATGATTCTATTGGATAATAATCATGTTATGATACTACCATAGATGAAGAGGAATGATTAGTGTTCTTATGTTGTTATTAAAGAATTATGTCATTTCAGGATTGTATCGATGATGTACCAGTTATATGAATTATGGAAATAAATAAGGATTGCACTGCAATACTATTTTATTGAGGATTGGAGATTATATGGCACTATGAAAAGTGACTGAACAACATGTTAAACTTTTTGGAAAATACAAGGTTGAAGGAAAGATAAACCTTAATATGGTCCTGATACTGAGGTAGTGATTTTGGAATAAGAGATGGTTGATTTGGATAAATTATATCAGATATTATTGACTACCTTTGAACTAATTAATGGTCTATTTATTTCATCAGTGTCAGAGTATTCAAATTTTTTGATATAAGTAGTATATCCCGTATTATATATGGAATAAGGGAGAATGGATGTAATCAATAAGGTTTTATTGTAATTCTGGGTATTACTGTGTTTAAAAAAAATACAATATGAAGGTATTCACTTGTTATTACGTGGAAAAAATGATCTTCATTATGTTTAAATTCCTTATAAATTTTGGACTATTTGTTTGGATAGAAGTTTTTTTAGACAAGTCTAAAGTTTGGAATTGATTAAGATTGACATTGGATACTATTGTTAAGATTAAATCATTTCATGAGATTATTTTTGGATTATCATAAAAAGGACATCCTGGAGGTCGGGCGACAACCCGTCGCATCCGGTAAGGCCGCGAGACTTGGACCCACAGCCGAAGGGAGACAAGGGTGCATCACCTACCACTGGACTACGTAATGTCCTGGGTTGTATTATGTAGTTTTTTAAAAGTTTTGATAGGTGAATTATAAATTCATTATTTTTGGAACCCTATATGATTAGTATAAATAGAATATTTTTGAAATCTTTTGGAGTGAAAGATGGGTTTGTGGTAGGAATTAGTTAAAGGATGAAACTATAAATGTCAAGTATATATTTATTTACCTCTTATTATATGGATAAATTAATTCTTAAACTTTAGGGAAGTTATCATGAGACCAAAAATGTGGTGTCCTAATACCTTATATTTTGTTGAACTGATGGTATTTAAATCATCATAGATTTATGGCTTTGAGGCCCTCAAAATTCCATTTGTTGTTCACTTGTTTATGATTGGTTACCTCAATAACTATCTAAAAATATTTACATTTCCCTCCAATTATGTGTCTCTAATTTCCACCAATGTTCTCCTAATCGAGATCATAATTTGGAGGTGACCTTTTCATTTCTATTTCCCTCTTATTAAGAATAAATTTTATTAACCCAATTTCCGATGTGGGTTCTCCCCAAAGGTATTTTTCTATATTAAACCCTTTATTTTCGAAGAACAATTTTAAATTGTGAGGACACAACTTATTGAAGGAGGGGAGAATGTAACACCCCATGATTTCATAGTACATTATTTCATCAAAGTAATTCAATAACCTGCACTACACGCAACACCGAGTTCAAGCGCACCACAACGTACCAAACTAGCCGTTCAAAAGCAGTTATGAATAGTATTAACTGAATTTTGAACATTATATAATCATTATAATTTTAAAATCCATATTATGAGTTTCTTAGACATAATTTAAGAACAAATTCATTTTTTTCAGATAAAAGAAGTATTTTTCAAAAAAATGAAATTTTACCGCCTTTTAATGGAGAACCTTTTTAAGTCCAATATTTTAAGCTTTTATATATTCAATTTGGAAAAATAAACTTTGTCTTTAGGAGAAGGACATAAAAATTTATTTTTGATAATTTTTGGTGTTTTTTTGATAACTTTCGTATTTGGGTGAATAGTGAAAAATACTAAATTTTAACTGAAAACAACTTTTTTAATCAAAATAATATATAGTGTTCAACTATACATTTAAATGGTTTTAAAGTATAATTAGATTATATTTTTACCATTTAATCCAATTTTGGTCATTGTAAGTAATTTCACTTTGAAATTGGACATAAACAAACGTCAATCTTTTGGTAGTTATTATTTCTTAAAAATTCGCCTTTTGGTTTTGACAACGAGAATTAATTTTAATGTAAAAAATGAAATTTATATGTTTATAATTTGGTAAAATAGACTTCATTTTTGATTTCATAATATCAAAATTATCTTAAGGTGAATTTTTGGAATATTTCTGAAAACATTCAATTTTGGATGAATAGTGAAAAACACTGCGTTATTGGTTAAAACCGGCTTTTCATTTAAATAATTATTTATTTAATATAAATTTATTTTAGGTAAAAATAGATAAATAATACCTATATAAGTTCAATGTAATTCATTGAATTCATTTTATAATATGTTTAGATATATAAAAATTTTATTGAAATTTTTACCGTTTTTTACCCACCTCCTAGGAGCTTTTGCAAATTTGTGTAAAACTTAATTTTACCGCTTCTGTGAATGGAATTTCGAAAATCCGATAGGCACGGTTGATATCATTAGGTAAAATATGGTTCAATGAGATTATATAATTTTTGGGGAATAGTGACTTTTTTACTTTTATTTACCACGGTTAAAAGTAAATAGGGTAATTAATGGTAAAAATGATATTATTTTTACCCTAACACATGTCCTAATTCTATTTGATAAGTTAAATTCGTCCAAAAACAACCTTAGGAATAAAATATTATCATTTAGGTCCACATGTATTAGATTAGGACATTTATTATTATTTAATTTAAAGAAGAGTTAAAAGTGTTAAATTCAAAGTTTATTAACTAAACCATTTTTCATTTAGGGTTTTACATAAGCTAAATTCGACTATAAATATTAATTAGAAATATAAAAATAGTTCCTACATCATGATATTTTATTTATAATTTTATACAATAAATAATTTAATTTATTTATGACACAATGATGATACATCAATTACCTTATTAATTAAAGAATCAAATAAATTGTATTATAAATATTAAAATAAATATAATTTCAAAGTTTTGATGACATATACGAATTTTATAGGTGAATATGACATGTTATTATTGATTCAATGTATCTTTTTCGAAGTAATCAAGTTGCGATGACTTTCAGAAAAACAAAATACCAAATAGTGTCAAAATTGACATAAATTAATATTTAAAACAAATACTATATTATTGGATGATATAATATTCAAAAAAATGTAAGTTTCATCCAAAGGGCTTAAATAATATTATATATGTTATTAATGAGCCACTTGAGTTTCTATTGGAAGTTTATAGTAAGTTTATTAACCATATAGAGTAAGAATACAAGAAGACACGGTAAAAGTTAAACTAATTAACTAAGAGATAAATCTAAAGGATAAGGTTAATATAGTGACCCAAACCTGTGTAAAACCTATTGGTTGAAAGGATTTTGACCCATACCCACATTAGACTCAAAATATGTCACTTTGGATCCATTATAAACTGAATATGAATTTATTATAAAATGATATTTTAAGTTTTTCCTAAGGTGCCCCTCACCCCTCTTATAAAAGGGAACTCCCCCTTCTCTCAATTTCACACCTCCAAAGCCATTTTCTCGGCCATAACCTTCCCAAATATCATCCCAACTTTCGTACCTTCATTGTATAGGCTTTAATTTGTCCAGAAAGCCAACCTAGGGTGCCCTTTTGATCAAATCAAAAGGAAGAACCCGAAGAAGAGGTAATGATTTCACCACCATCTTTCAAGTTCTTTTCTTCTTCCACTTCCTCTTTATTTATTGTTTCTATTCTAAAATAAAAACTCCAGTATCTTCTTTATAATATGATGTTATTATAAATATTGCACAACCATATTAATTATTCTATCCAGCCTATTAATGATAATGCCACCATGCGTGCGTACGTACTGCTTACTCTCTCCACGCCGTGGTGTAATTTGTCATTCGACACAATGTTATTTGAATGGATATGATGATGAGTAATATATATATAAATAATAAAAATAACATTTTAATGTCTCTTTAAAATTAATACACCATAAAATTATACTCCTTTTAATAATTAAGGAAATGATATTGTCGCTCGTGCGTATGTACGGATTACCGTCTCCACGACGCGATGAGGTTCATTTCCACGTTCACCATTCATCAATGATTATAAAAATATATATTATTAATAATTATGTAATATATGATATAATAATTCTACTGGATATATATATAAAAGTATTTATGTAATTACATATATCTTATTCACTTACTTCCGTTGAATACGATATGAAAACAGAAACATCGTTTATGCGTACATACAACCTACCGTCTCCATAAACAGTGTTTTCCATTTCATATATCTGTCTATTATGAATATTTATATTCTAAATATATATTATATATAAATCAAGGTTTATATTCTGGAAGTATTTAAAACATGATCTAAATGATATGATCAAGAATAACAAGTTAAAACACGTACGATAAAGAAAGCAATTAATACCCGAAACATTAATTTTAACATAAAAATCATTATTAAATGGATTGTATAAAGTCATAAATGAATCATTTATGATATAATAAATATGAATATGGTTCTAGTATAATTTAATAACATACAATGGTCATTATATAGGAGGTTAAACGTACCCTCTACTAAAGGAAAGTGCATCGTAAGGGTTATTTCCTCAATCTCATTATTACGCGAGATTGTTTATGTGTAAGTATTTTCTGGGACATATCTATTATCCATGTCCATATTTCATAAAGATGTTTTCAAAAGGAATCTTCTAAGGTTTTATGGGAGGTTATATTTTAATAGATCATCATTTTAAATGTTTTAAAGATTTATCTTTCTAAACCCTTTTAATTAATGTCCATGTTTTCAAAATGATTTTAAGGATTTATTTATATGGAAATGAATGTTTTGAAATGATAATTCTTTCCAAAAGTTTAAAAATGGTATGGTACACTTTGATTCAAAAATATATTCTAAATTAATTCCTTTATAAATTGTGAAAATTTTAAATGATTTCATGAAAAAGTGATATTTCTCTCAAATATTTTTAAAGATCATTTTCAACTATGTCAACATCCTTTACGGGATATTATTCTTGATCGAGGTTGATTTTTATGATACAAATCTTCGATATTTTATTGAAGGTTTTGTGATATGTTTGACCGTGGATGTGTTATTTTTTACACCATTCATGGTTTATGGATAAAGTATTGACATTTCGTATGCTAGTTTTAAAAGGAATGTTTATCTTATGTTTAAAACTTTTAAAATGAGGAATGCATTAGACTTATTAAGTGACGGGTGGAGCCCTCTATAGATCCTCAATGCATTGGTAGGTTTCATGAGACAAAATAGTGTCTCGGCACAAGGCCTTGACAAAAAAAGTTATTTGCAGTCTTGGCATGAGGCCTTGACTATGTGGTTATGAAAGTCTGGCATTATGCATTCTCTCATTATGAAATTAGTTATTACATGTGAATATTCGACTAGTAGAATATCCATGTGCATATTTATATGGTATTGTTTGATTTATTTTTACCATATTATGTTCAATTTTATGTTTAAAAGGATGTTGTTTTTATTGCATATCTTTCCTTAAATGTTTATAGCTTCCGGTAAATTATTTACCCTTACTGATCATCTGAGCTCACCCCTTTCTTATTTTTTATTTTACCAGGATTTCAAAGAAGTGTATTATGATTGGAATACAGGGTTGAGCTAAAGGGAACAATGGAATTATCAAAGCAATATTTATGTTGTGTTGTATGTTAGAAAGTGTAATGTAACGTTCATGTATGTAATCTATTTTCCAAGACTGCTAAACTAATCGGTCCTTTAGGACATGATTCCTTGTAATCATACCAATGTATTAAATTAATGCACCGACTCCGGGCTTCTGGGATCGGGGCGTTACACCTTATCTCTGAGTGAATTTCCTCTTTGAGTGTCCTGACTTACTACATGAAAAACACACTGCCTCCATTTCCTTGCCCTACCTTTATAACTTATTCTTCTTGGTCGGATGATGCTTGGGGAATTTATACTATTTATAAATCTTAGGCCCCTTTTCCTTTTCCTCCATCTTACTATTCACCATAAGGACTGCTGGTTTGTTACGGCCCATGTCCTTATCTTCTTGGATAATCAGGGTGAGATGTTCCCATAGTATCTTCTCAATATTTATCATATTATAATTCAAAATAAAACTAGATAAGGCTTAGGATAGTGATGATAATATAAGATCTCTATGAAACTCATCCAAGAATTTAATCCCTATGATTTTTAGGCATTCAATGTAGCCAATAAGCTTGACTAATTGAGGCCATGCTGGAAGAGACTCTCCAAGATTACTTGTGAATAAGGAATTGAAGATCTTATAACTCTCTTGTCTCACCTTCTCTTGATATAGATTCTGAAGGTGAGAAATCATGCTATAAGATTCCATTTCCTCATTTTGCTTCAAGAGATCATTGGACATAGATGATAGCATGAAGCACTGAACATCTATAGTGTCATTCAAATACTTCTCATACAAATATTGTTCATCATCACTCGCGTCATTCCTAGGAGGAACTAGTAAAGGTTCCTACAACACATATAGATTCCTTTTATGATTAAGGATAACCCATAAGAACCTTAAACATTCTTTGAAATTAGTTCCAATGAGAAGTTTTTCCTTCTCAAGTAAGGATTAGAATGATATTTTGCATGTCATTTAAGATTACATTTCAAAAAATAAGATGAGAAGAATTTTTAAACATTATCATGATAAATTTAGACAAATAAGTAAATTAATATTTATTAGTCTCCCACTATTTTTTCAAAACCCAATAGACCTCACAATTGGCTCCAGAATATCCTATTGCTTGGAAATTCTAGTGGAAATGATCCATATTTCATACTCATAAACCAAAAATTGGATAGTTATGCTACTTGAATGGTTTTAGGTATCATTCCAAATACTGACAGCATTAACTCACATCTCCTTGATTCGTTGAGCGGACTTCCCGATCCCAAAATCCTTAATTTAGATATCCACAACATTTGCCTCTTAGTTACACCAAGTCCTGCTTTGACAATAAAACCTTGATGTAAACCAAATTAAGTCAACTCAAAACCTCAAATTAGAATTCCCTTATAATTTAAAGCACCCCAACTTTGTGTAGTCAAGAACTTTGAACTATGGTTCAATTATAACCAAGGAAAGGGAAGGCTATACCAAATTAATATTTTAGTAAAGGATTTTATACTTTATGTGTAAATTTACAATTATTATCTTTTCAAATTCTCTTTAATATTAAGTGGGATATACTTAAGTGATTAACCATTTCTTGATAATATTTACGCACAAGCCATTTTAATATAGTTTCATATTCCATGCTTGTTAATTCATTAATTATGTGATCGCAATAAAAAATCCATAATGAATAACCATGAAACTGAAAGAAATAAAATAATGCATGTGATGGTGCGATCTTCCAATGGTTAGTTTATCTAGCAGTTGATTAACTAACCGCTGACCTATGCGACAAACACCTTTAACCCTTTAAGGATCATGTTTATTGCTTTCCACTTGTCCACCTTTGAATCTCCTTGGATTGGTTTCGCCCTAACTCCTAACTTGAATGACCACTACTACCTTGGGATCTAAATCCATTAAATATGCTTTTACTCACATACTGGTGTGGGGTAAAAAGGGGTTTTATATAAAAGAAAACATGGGAACATAGACCCTATATTTTAATGAGGAGAGAAGGCACGTATGACATCAATTTAATTTAATAATAAATTAAAAGGAAACCAATGACATACAATGGTCTTTTTTAGCTCATGATCATCCACATACATGTAATGAATTATGTATTTAATAAAACTAGCATTCAATTCTTTAATCATTCTTATTTAAGATTAATCATGCTCGAATTTATTAATTATTATATTTAATTAATCAATCCTTTTATCTTTATCCTTTTCTGAATTCCTTGAGAATCTCATCCATAATAATTTTAAACAAATAGATTTATTTAATATTAACCTTGTACATAAATGTAACTTGGAGGTAACACAGTGAATACCTATCCAAATCTACCCAACATGTTTTATACTTGTATATTGTTTTACTCTTGTGACATATGACATACAAAATTTAATGACTACTACCTCAACATGTACTTCATGAATGATTGCACGAATCACATGATTTTTTTGTCCATGTGTTATGCTTCAATGTACATGAGTAACAACATGTTATACGACTTATACATGATATACAATTTTTAACATGACACAAATATTAAAGTATTAATTATGTGTAATTTTGAAAGAGTACACGACATGTAGTTCCGACTATAGGGAATTTAGTTCCAAATATATTTCATGTAATACCTTCACCTTCTATCTGAAGTACATGCCTACGGACTTGGTGTGTGAGGTGTATTTCAGAAATCTCAAAGTACACGGTGTGTCTAGTGGGCCACATGTCGTGTTGTCTCTATGTTACACAATCACCAGTCTTATAAGTTGTGTATAGGATACATGGTTTGGCCTAGAACCAAAAGGGACTACACGCCGTGTCCAGTGGTCGAAACGATGTGTAATCTGGTAACCGTGTGTCTATCTGTGCCGGTCAACACGCGGTGTAACAATTAACTACACTATGTGTCTTAAATTCACATGACTTGAGAAATTTGGAAAATTACTCCTAGTGCGTTGAAAACAACTACACGGTGTGTAGATCTAACTACACAGCATGTACTTCTGTGTTACCTGGACAAAACCATTGACGCCTCCAAATGTGATCCTCGATTTAATTTTAATCATAAAACTAATCGTTTCTGTTAGATCTATGACAAATGATAGAGGAAGAAAAATAATCATAATTCATATTAAAAGGAACAATTAAACATGAATTGACAAACTAAATTATTATAGAATAAATCATCAATGAATTATTCAAATAATTATAAACAATAATATTCCCACTCCGATACCACTTGTAGGTTTTGTGCGCAGCGAAATCATGGTTAGATGAGACCGAACATTGATTTTTTCCATAATCGATGATCAATCTAGGATCAATACGATGATGAATGCCAATATCCATAGAATTGAATCACGGATTTAGATAAAAAATAATTTCCCTCAGAACCCAAGAGAGAGGATCATACGTATATTGTTTGTAATTAATTTAATTAAATTAAATAACTAACTCCAAGGTGATACATTCTTCATTGAGGCACCTGACAACAGATTTTCAGTGCACCTTCATTTCACTATATAGATCAAGGGTAGATCTACTATAAGGGTGATCCACACATGCCCCATGAATCATCAGTTGTATCCAATGGAGTCCCCGAGTGCTAGCATGGAAGATCCTTACGCTTGCATTTTCTGCCTTCGATCACCTTGATAATTGCTTCCAAATCATTCTCATTGTTTGGGTGGAGGTGGACCACTCTCGTTCTTGATAACATTCTTGGAGAACAAGGGACTCTCTTGGATCGATAGGATTTATCCATCTTGTCGTGCACAATAAAATGGCTCGCATTTTCATGCCATTGGATAATGAGAGGATAATAATAATATAACCGATAATTTAATTCAATAGGTTAATAATAAATAATTAGCATAGGTACCTTTGTTTATTTTATTAATTGAAGTGAAACACCATGTCAAATAATAATAATAATGTTATTATTTATTGACATGTGCTTAACCTTCAAGTTATAATTAAATATTATTTAATAAAATAATATTCAATATTATTATTTCTCACTGGACCCTTAAACTCAGACCACCAATCCTCCTAAATATTTATTAGGCCTTGAATAATGACTATTTATTTATTAAATAAATATAATTTCATTATTTTACGATAAATAAATAAATTTTTTGTTTAAAAATAGAAAATAAATATTTATTAAATATTCCATCCACAATATATTCTCTCAAATAACTAGCGATGAAATAAATGTGATAGGTATACATGAATAATTATTAAATAAAAATTTGGGAATAATATTTATTCCACTTGTTAAATAATAAATTATTTAACTGAGATTTATGATACACATAGTGTGTGACCCTCTATGCCTATTTCTCAGTGGAATTAAGCGAACCTACCTAAAGTCCAAGGTTAGAATCTAGAAACACGCCAAAGCACCCAAAGAGAAAGAAGTTAATTACCCAATGACATGTCGTCTCATACGAACACTTACCATGTAATATATTCTCTTTATCAAAATATCTCCAATTGAGCAGGTTTCATTCCAGTGTCATCAACCAATATGCTTAATATATCGTTCATTGACATTATCGAAATAGAACTTACCTAGGGAAAACCCTGACCATGGATTAATTTAGGCTTTATAATTTTCATCAAACGACCAGAGATATTAAATTTCATTATTGAACAGAAGTAATAAATCCTTTATTTCATTATTTATTAATTCAATATTACTTGTTACACACCCAACTTATCCTACCTCATCATGAACATCTGTCATCATGGTTTTCTCCAACACATCAAAGTGTGCAACTCATAATATCCAATAATAATAATCTTAATGTATAAGGACCAATACACACATCCACAGATAGTAACATCCAATGAAACTAATAATGTGGATTTCCTACAATCGAGTCTCATTCTCATAATATCCTATTGGATATTACCAAGGGTGTACCCCATGAAAAGGTTCCTCAATGTTGTATGAGTCTCCACCCTTTATAGTCTGTATCATTTATGTCCCTAAAATAATATCATTCAACCATAGAACATATATTTAAGAATAGTGTCATAGAACTTCTAGGTTCTCATCATATCATGGAACTACTAATACCTTTTAGTGTGATAACTACTCTTGGGACTTTATCACATTCTATGTCACATAGAAGAAAAAAACATATGTGATAAGGAATTTATTAATATTCAAAAAACCATTAATATAAGTTTATCATAAAGTACATTGAAGTTGGTTCTAGGGAACCAACTCCAATAGGATTTTCATGGATAGTTTGTTGGTAAATGAGGATTGGACAGTGGTATGACATGGTTGGGGTGAGGTGGGAGACCTAAAAGTGGTTGAATATGGTGAGCCAGTTCGATGATTCCAAGAATATATTAAGTCTCTCATCGATGCAGGTGACCTTTGAGTGGCCACAGTACCACGTAAAGGGGTTACTCATATGTCCCAAGTCAGTAAGACTTGTGAATTGATTTTCCTGTATTAATTCTCTCATCCATAACTGTTCCTTAATCATCTAATAGTGACTCTATGCATTCCATGGGGTGAGTGGGCCTCTACTAATTTATTCCCATTTTAGAATAAAAAATGACAGACTTTAATTTTCCTCATTTGGAAAGCTGACGTCGTCTTGGAAGACGAAAATGTCTATCTCATGGGCTCTTGTTCATTATCTCTAATATTATATTACATCATTAAATATCAATTTTTAATAATAATTCAATATATATGTCTATATCATTCACGATGGGTCCTTCCCTGGAAAAGTACATTGAATAAAAAGTTTCACATCCATTCCACTGATTTTTGTTTGTTTTCGTTCCCTATAAATTTGATCTTATTTTCAATAAATGCATTAATGATGAATTTATTATTGTAGTCAATCCATGTTACAACCAGACCGAGTGCCCAAAACCAGATACCCAAACAACAATAATGTATCTATATAATGCATGTATATATGATATTAATTAATTAATTTTATAATTGTTTATATTTGGATATACAATTTTCTAATGTATTTAAATATATTATAAAATCATTTTAATTCTTAATATAAATTTAATTATTGTAATTTTTGCATGAATTATGAAAATAAAATTGATAACAATTTTGTATTCTAAATTGATTTATATTTTTAAATATACATTTTTATGTTTTTTTAAAATATATAATAAATTTATTATATGAACTATATATTTATATATTTTATACTATTTATATATAATACACACACTCACACACATATAATTATAAATATATATGTATATTATAAATTATATAATATTAAAATAAACATGTGTTAATTTACATATGAATTATATTTAATGAATTTGTAAATTTATTTTTATATTTATATAGTTATTTTTATAATATATGTATATAATTAAAATTATCCTTGAAATCATAAACAAGTATTAATGAATAATTAAATATATATTAAGGATATATATATAAACACATGTGTTATTATAAAAATAATATTTTTTTTATATAAATATATATAATATAATATTATATAGGTTATCATTTATTAGTGTTTAAAAAATGTTTTGGTTGTTGGTTCTGGGCATGCAGTGGAATCCCCAAAAAATAGAAATTTAAAAAATTCCACCACGGATCGATGTAATTATGTTGTTGTCGGTGAAGGACTATGCAGTTACAGCCCCGAGATCTTCATGTGAATAATTTAAGAACAAAATTAAACTGAAAGAAATACCTCTTATGATCCGAGGCCACACTCGACATCTGCTCATTGCCGGTGATCGTTGCTGGAAAGATCTGAATTTTAATTCATCTAGATTATCCACACGTTCTTCAAAAGATTAAGGGAGAATCAATAGACATAATTCAAGTGCTAGTGCGGAGTTACTATGATGTCTTTGACAACCCAATGATCCTCGTTGCTCCATTCCATCAATCCTCAAAGGTGTTCTTCGATCAATTCATTGGAACAAAGGCTTATCTCTCTCGAAATCAAAAGACAGGAGAAAGAATCTTTGAATGTAAAGCGATGAATAGTATGTTGCATGAGACCCTCTTCTCCTATTTATAGTGGAGTTCCAAAATACCTAAATAATGTTCTCTATCCCCAGATATTTATTAGTCACCATAAACGGAATCTTATGACTTGTTTTCTAAGTCATAAATATCATTTATATATCTATAATTTACTAATATATTAAATATATTGCACAAAAAATATGAGTCATTAATTTGACTTGAAATACCTGCATATATTAAAAGAATATTTAATATTAAAATAATATTTTTTTTCATATAATATTTCTCAATATTTACTTTAACACTTGAAAATTAATTTAATAAATAAATTCAATATCAGTTATTCTCAAGTCAAATATATAAATTTTTAAAGCAAAAGAAAACATATTAAAAATCACATAAAGATGTAGTACATATCCACTCAAGGAAATGATCATACCACACATGGTCTACATATTTCATCCCAAAACCAGCTAAATGATGAGAAACAAAGTTACCTTCCCTTTTAGTAAAAATGATGTTACATGATGTTAAAGCATCCACCATATACTAGATTTTACTCAAGATAATCCCAAAAGGCTATGAATCCTCACCCTGATTGGATAAGAAATTAATCACCACTAGGGAATTAGATTCAATTATAACATTCCCCCAACCATTAGAGTGGTCCAAAAACACACCACGAAGAATAGCCATTGCCTCTGCCACAGCCAGATGCCAACCATTTTGGAATGCCAAACATTGGGAAACTACAATCTGGGAGTTGTTCAGGTGAGCAATAGTCCCAATTCCCACCCTAGACCCTGAGGATATGGAAATGTCGGTATTGATTTTAATAGCTCCATCTAGAGGGGATCCAAACTAGTAAATACAGAAGGGGGGTTCGCACCACTGGGAGAGCCTCCTTTCAAGCCCAAATATCCATCTAAACTGAAGCCCTTTGAAACCAAAAGTGGTCTTGGGACTCCTTATTCTGAAAAATCATTTCATTTCATGGTGTCCAAACCAGCCAAGAAGTGGTACAAATCAACCCAACTGCCCACTGATCTAAGGTGCACACCCAATGATTTAAATTACAGGCCGGATCTTGGGAAGGGTGAAAAATGTTCTTAAAAATAGATTTACATTCCTTCAACACACCCTCCGCAACTCTACATAAATGAGACTCATGAACTGAAGATTCCTCCTCCTACTGAAAATGTAGATACCCAAATCCTGACATACATGGACATTACATTACTTTTATAGTATAATTAGTACATAACAAAAACACACACACAATGATCGTAATAGTTTAGTGTCTTTGGAAACTCGGAATAAAATCTTCTAATCGTGGTGAAAGATCTTCAACATCTCCCATTAAGATCTTCCCTTTTTTTAACTAAAACCTTTCTTTATATCCTGGGGAAAAGAAAACATAAAAGGGTGAGCTCAAATGCTCAGTAAGTGTGAACAAAAGAAATATCAATCACATCAAATTCATAAGAACATAACATTTTGGAAATCTTAACCTGCAAAAGAGATCATAATTTCATAACATGAGATAAATCATAGTAGTGAAGTGTAATCCCAATAATCATAACTTAAAACAAGAAACTTTGTGTCATACACACATAATCATAGAGAATCATTTCTTATTAGTCAAGACTCATTTCCAAGACTATCTTAGTGGACAAAGTCCCTTTCTGAGCCGAGTTCACTCCACGTTTCAGTCCTGTTTCACTGAACCGGTATAACCTACCGTTCTAGCCATGTCTATCTAATGAGATATAAAATCTTTACCCAATGAATTGTAGGGAGATATAGGTCCCAACCATCTCATAATGATACCATTCTTATGTGTGCCACAAAATCATAAATCATACATCATTGCATAACCCATGTAATAAAAATGGGATTCTTAAACAACATGACATCATAAAACAATTCATATAAGATAAAGGAATTCATAAAAATAATTCCATCATAACATAATCAAATCAATGTAATAATAAGGATAGAAACAGAACCCTATATTATCTTATATGGAAAATAAT
This sequence comes from Viscum album, assembly GCA_963277665.1. NCBI lineage: Eukaryota > Viridiplantae > Streptophyta > Magnoliopsida > Santalales > Viscaceae > Viscum > Viscum album. The sequence continues at coordinate 325,238,589 of OY728140.1, forward strand.
TTTGATAAAACACTTGAACTCCATTCTTGAGGAAAATATCCTTTCTGCTTCAAAAACATGTTTCCTTTCTTAACATGTCGTAAAATTCTAAACTAAAAGAAGCTGATTAAAATTTAAACTTAAAAACTTGTAAAGGAAGCTTCTTGGAAATAATGTTTTAAAAATCCATTCATGCCGTATAAGTTAAAAAAACATTCTTCTCGTACTTTTGTCGGAAAAGTCAAAAAGTACCTCGTACGAAAAATGACAAAATATTCCTTTCATATCTTTTACTAAAAACTCACCGAAGGGTAAAATTGGATTTAAATAATTTTATGTGGATGGAAGCAATATTACATATTGAGGAAAAATGGATGTGGATGATAAAATACACCCTAGTAAATACCAAAGTATAAACAATCTCGGAAAAAAAATGATATTGTGATATTTCCCTTACCTTAGGTCCGATTTGCTTCGTATGTGTCCGAACCTCCTGTATAATGATTTAAATAATGTCATTGACTTATTCCAGAATCATACTCATTGTTTTGATATCATATATTGTTCACTTATGGCTTTATATTACCCGTTCTTTTGTAAATTCCATGTTAAAGAGCATTTTGGGTAAAATCGGTTCATTTGTCGTCCGTGTTTTGTCTTGTAATTATTCATATTATTACTTAGATCATGATTACTTAATTCCAGAATGTAAAACATGATTTATATATAATATATATTCAGAATATATATATATATAAGAGATCAGTAAATGGAAAGAAATACACCGTTCATGGAGACGGTAGACCGTACGTACGCATGAACGCTGTTTTCTTTTCCTTATTGAGTTGAATGGAATTAAGTAGACGACATACATATATATACAAATAAATACATAATAATTATTATGTCATATATTTCATTATTAATTATTATATATACTTTATAATCATTCATGAATGGTTAACGTGGAGAATGAATCTCATCGCGTCATGGAGACGGTAGTCCATACGTACGCACGTGTGATGATATCGTTTTCATGATCGTGGAATTGTATTGGAGTGTATGTATACTATTTCATAATCAATATCACTTTACAATAATCATATATAGTTATTATTTACACCATTATACCCATCCAAGTAAGGTGGTGGTGGAAAATAGATTACACCACGGCATGGAGACGGTATTCCGTACGTACGCACGCGCGGTGATTTCGTTTTCTGTAGGATGGATAGATGGTGAAATAAGGTTGTTTCATAATTATAATAACATATCAGTATATAAGTGATACTTATGTTATTACATCATAATGAAACAACCTAAGAAGAAGAAGTGGAAGAAGAAATAGAGATGAAAGAATCGGTAACGTACATTACCTCTTCTTTGAAGCGCCTCTTTGAGATCTCCTTTTAGGGTACTATAGTTGGTCTAGGAGGAAGACCAGAACCTCTAGAATGTTTCTAGGGAAGTGTATAAGGGACTTTGGTAGGGGTTTTCCGAGCATGAAGGCTCAAAGTTGTGCGAGGAAGAGAGGGAGGAGGTGCCCTTTTATAAGGGAGGAGAGGGGCACCTTTGGAATAACAAAAACTATTATTTTCTTATGAAGTGAAATTCGGTTTTAAATCGCTTCAAATTGATTCATTTCGAAGATAAGGTGGGTAGGGGTCGAACTACCTTCATCCAATCGAATTTATACAAGTTTAGGTCCCTATTTTAACCTTATCATTTAGATTGAACATTAAGTAAAATAATTTTACTTTTACCGTGTCTTCTTGTGTTCTCATACTATAAGGTTAATAAAATTACTATTAGAAGCCAAACGAACTCCAAGTTGTTTATTATTAATATATATAACCTTAGCTAAGTCATTTTTCTGAACCTTATATTTTTAGGAATAAAATAAGAATTAATAATATTTTATTTTATTTAAAAACCATTTTATGTCAATTTTGACACTGTTTTGTAATTAATTTTTGTGAAAATCATAACAGAATTATTAGTTCTAAAAAAGTTAATTAAATCAATAATAACATGTCATATTAACCTATAAAATTATTTTATTTCATAAAATGTCTGAAATTACATTTATTTTGGTATTTATAACATCAATTGTTCAATATTTCATTAATAAGACAATTATTGCATCATCTTTATGTCATAAATAAATTAAATTATTTAATGTATAAAAATTAAAAAAAATACCATTATGTAGGAAATATTTTTAGCATTCTAATGAATATTTATAGTTGAATTTATCTTAGGTATAACCCTATATTAAAAAATATTTACTTATTAAACTTTGATTTTAACTATTTTAACCCTTCTTTAAATAAATTAATAATAAATGTCCTAATCTACTCCAAGTGGGCCTAAATGGTCATATGTTATTCCTAAGGTTGTTTACGGTCGAATTACACTTATCCAATAGAATTAGAACATGTGTTAGGGTAATAATAATATCATTTTACCCTTGATTACCCTATTTACTTTTAACCGTGGTAAAAAAAAGTAAAAAGTTACTATTCACCAAAAATTACTTTCATCTCATTGAACCACATTTTACTCACTGACATCAACTGTGTCTCTCATATTTTTGAAATTCCACTCACAGAAGCGGTAAAATTAAATTTTATGAAAAATTCATTTTTTTAACTACCACTTAGTGGTTTCACTATTCATCAAAAAAATGAAAGTTTACAGAAAAATACCAAAAATTAAGCCTAAGCTATATTTGATATTATAAATTCAAAAATGATATCTATTTTATCAAATCCAGAACATATCAGTTGCATTAATTAATTTAAAAATTAATTCCCGTCGTCAAAACAAATAGCGTGTTTTTAAGAGATAATAACTATCAAAAGATTTACACTTGTATATGTCTAGTTTAAATGTGAAATTACATCCAATGAACAAACTGTATTAAATTGTAAAAATATATTCTAAATATACTTTAAAACCAATCAAATTAATAATTTATCACTATTAATTATTTCGATTAAAAAGGTTGTTTTTAATTAAAATTTAGTAATTTTCACTATTCATTAGAAAATGAATGTTATTTGAAAATTACCAAAATTTCAACCTAAGCTAATTTTGATATTACAAATCCAAAAATGAATTCCATTTTGAAAAATAAAATTTACAAAATTTCAAAAAGTGGTTATTACTATTCATAACAGCTAGTTTTAATAATATTTTAATAGCATATTGTTGTTTAGTGAAACTCATTATTGCGTACTACACACGCTATCGAGGAAGGTCGTGATTGCGTGTAATGCAAAGCAAGTAAAGTATGCATGTTTTGCAATCTCCTTTTGGTGTAGCGTACAACAAAAGACATTAATGAAATTAAAAAGAATATTTTTCATAAAATCTCGGGGTGTTACATTCTACCCCCCTTAAAATGAATTTCGCCCTTGAAATTCGTCGGTGTTATAAATGATTTACTACTAGAAAGTTTCTTTAATAGAAACCCACATCGTAAAAAGGAATTCCAAAACAAATCTTTAAAAACAAAAGTATGAAACGTAATGGTTACCCACATAAACTAATCACTAGGTTTCCACATAGGTGAAAATATGGATATGGAAGAGAAATCTAACCATCATGGTCTGATGGAGAGTGGTAGAGAACATGGCTATGGAAAATCCAGCAATCACAAAGCCATTAATTTGTGATGATCTAAGGTACCATCTGATTCATCAGATATAAGAGCAATAGGACAACATTTTGGTTTTCAAGATCATTTCTCAAAAGTTGATGAAATTGGAATTAGAAGAAATACATTCATGATTTTGGTATAGTCTCACTGTTTGTCGTTCTTTGGAAAATTTCCACTTCATCCCTTAAATAAATAAAGTTGAATTTTTCATTCGTGATGTGTTAGCAGATCATGTGATAGAATGATGGGTCATTCCATCTGTCTCAAACAAAAGGTTGGAAAAGTTATCAAAAAATACATAGGTCCATCTATAGTGAGATTAATCATATATGGTTCCTAAAATGGACTTATACTTCATATATCATACTGCTTAATATAATAAAACTATTTTCTACTAAACAGGGACTTCCTGTAGGCCAGTGGTAGGCGATAAAGGCGAGTCGCACTTCGGTTGTGGGTTCGATTCCCACAGCCTTGTCCGACGTGATGGGTTGTTGCCCGTCCTACAGGTTGTCCTTTTTCTAATGATATATTACTATAACATCCCATCAACAATATCAAAAAAGTTTTATCCTTAATCAATACTAACTTATGTCCAACATAATCAATTCCAATCTTTAGGCTTATCTAAACTACTTCGGTCCATGCTCATTGTATAAAGAAAATGATCACGTGAATGCCATCATTTATCCCTCATATATCATAAGATATATCTTGTTGGTCAAATTACAAATATGTGAATACCATAATCATGTATTCTCTTGAATAATGAATATCCATTGAACCTTAGTGAAAACATGAATGCAGTTAAAAGTTAAAACTGTCCACATACCAAAATCCTCAAAATTCTATATCCTCAAACCATGATATCACTTAGTCCTTATATCAATCATGAGCTCATGAATACTATCAATCATATTATATTCTCTTTATCCCTTCATTATGTGCATATCATCTGGTTTCCAAAAATATTTCAATCACTTTTTAGGGTTACTGATGCCATAAAATTATTGAAAACCACAATAGACGAATACATAAATATTCCAATATTCCACGATACTATATACAACATTATTCGAGAATCCCATTACATAAACACTTAATCATTCCTCCACATCGTTTTCATATACAACATCGCCAATGGTGTTCGTATGTGACTTCCCATTGTCCTTTTCCTTAAGTGGTTTCTCATGTCGATCATCACTAACCCTTGGATTAGGGAATTTATTAGCATAATGCCCCATTTCCTTGCACTTGAAGCATTGAAGTGTAGTAGGTTCATTTTGTGTATCCCTTCCTTTGTTTACATCATTATGCATCTTCTTCCCATCATTTCGGAATTCAAATGCCCGATGACCTTCCTTTCCACATTTGAAACATTTACTTGTCCCTTTAAGACAATCTGCACCATGCTTCTTTCCACACTTTGAGCATAAGGAAACATTCATCTTCTTTTCACCATTATTCTGAGATTTATCCTTGAACTACATCTTTCATTTCTTAACAAAAATATGAGATGGATAAGTAACACCAACTTCCATTTCTACCTTGATAGCACAACGCACAATTTCTTTATATCTACTGAAGTCTCTTATAGCTAATGCCCTTCGAAGATTTGGTTTTAAGCCACTGAAGAATCGATCAACTTTACTTTCAGGTTGGATGATAAATCCAGATGCATACCTTTCAAGCCTTGTAAAATTCGCTTCGTATATACCAATAGATTAATCATCCTTTTGCTTTAGTTCAAGAAACTCCTTCTCCATCTTTGTTCAAAGAATATGAGGGAAGTACTTATTGAAAAATAAGTTCATGAATTTGTCCCATTCCATGGACTCAATTTCATCTCTTTTCCTCATATTCTTGATAAGATTCCACCATTGATCAGCCTCACCTTCCAAACGATATAATGCTAAGATGACTTTATCATGTTCAGAACATTGAAGAACTGAAAATATCTTTTCAGTGGTACTGATCCACTGTTCAGCAACAAGTGGATCAGAAGACCCACTGAAAGAAGGTGGACGTTGCCTCATGAAGGACTCAATAGAATTTTGTTCCCTTCTCTTCTCATTTGGAAGTCCAGAATGATTCATAGCTTGTGTAAGTATAGCAATAAGATTTTTCACTCCATCTCCCATAACATTTATTTGTTCAGGAAGACAATCCTTGCATTGTCCATTACATTGATCAACACGGTTCCTTCGGGTTCCAGCCATCGTCTATAACCCAAAAAGAATAGTGTGAGAGGCAAAAATTACGCTAGGGAAAACAATATAATAAAGGGGGAGTATCCTCAGCATCTAACATCTTAGGTTAAATTCTATGATCGTTACCGTAGTTCTAGGACTGTATCCTATACATATACTTATCCTTATGGACATCCCTAGACATACCTTAGAAATATATCTATGGATCTCACTAACGTTTTCGCATCCTAGTTTCCAAAGGTTGACAAAACCTTTCCTCTGATACCAACTGTGGAGACCCGAAGCCTAACGTACATGGACATTACATTAATTTTGAGGAATAATTAGTACAAAACAAAAACACACACACAAGGATCGTAATAGTTTAGTGTCTTTGGAAACTCGGAATAAAATCTTCTAATCGTGGTGAATGATCTTCAACATCTCCCATAAAGATCTTCCCTTTTTTTAACTAAAACATTTATTTATATCCTGGGGAAAAGAAAACATAAAAGGGTGAGCTCAAATTCTCAGTAAGGGTAATCAAAAGAAATATCAATCACATCATATTCATAACAACATAACATTTTGGAAATCTTAACCTGCAAAAGAGATCATAATTTCATAACATTGGATAAATCATAGTAGTCAAATGTAATCCCAATAATCATAACATAAAACATGAATCTTTGTGGCATACACACATAATCATAGAGAATAATTTCTTATTAGTCAAGACTAATTGCCAAGACTATCTTAGTGGACAAAGTCCCTTTCTGAGCCATGTTCACTCCTTGTTTCAGTCCTGTTTCACTGAACCTGTATAACCTACCTTTCCATCCATGTCTATCTCATGAGATATAAAATCTTTACCCAATACATTGGAGGGAGATATAGGTCCCACCCATCTCATAATGATAGCATTATTATATGTTCCACAAAATCATAAATCATACATCAATGCATAACCCATGTAATAAAAATTGGATTCTTAAACAACATGACATCATAAAAAAATTCATATAAGATAAAGGAATTCATAAAAATAATTCCATCATAACATAATCAAATCAATGTAATAATAGGGATAGAAACATAACCCTATATTATCTTAGATGGAAAATAATTTTGATAAAACACTTGAACTCCATTCTTGAGGAAAATATCATTTCTGCTTCAAAAACACTTTTCCTTTCTTAACATGTCGTACAATTCTAAACTAAAAGAAGTTTATTAAAAATTAAACTAGAAAACTTGTAAAATAAGCTTCTTGGAAAAAATGTTTTAAAAATACATTCATGCCGTATAAGTTAAAAAAAACTTTCTTCTCGTACTTTTGTTGGAAAAGTCAAAAAGTACCTCATACGAAAAATGAAAAAAGATTCCTTTCATATCTTTTACTAAAAACTCACCGAAGGGTAAAATTGGATTTAAACAATTTTAGGTGGATGGAAACAGTATTATATATTTAGGAAACATGGATGTGGATGAAAAAATATACCCCAGTAAATACCAAAGTATAAACAATCTCGGATAAAAATGAGATTGTGATATTTCCCTTACCTTAGGTCCGATTTGCTTCGTATGTGTCCGAACCTCCTATATAATGATTTAAATAATGTCATTGACTTATTCCAGAATCATACTCATTGTTATGATATCATATATGGTTCACTTATGGCTTTATATTACCCGTTCTTTTGTAAATTCCATGTTAAAAAGCGTTTTGGGTAAAATCGTTTCATTTGTCATCCATGTTTTGTCTTTTAATTATTCATATGATTAATTAGATCATGATTACATAATTCCAGAATATAAAACATGATTTATATATAATATATATTCAGAATATATATATATATATAATAGATCAGTGAATGGAAAGAAATACACCGTTCATGGAGACGGTAGACCGTACGTACGCATGAACGCTATTTTCTTTTCCTTATTGAGTTGAATGGAATTAAGTAGATGTCATACATATATATAAACATTAATCCAGAATCATTATTATGTCATATATTTCATTATTAATTATTATATATACTTTATAATCATTCATGAATGGTTAACGTGGAGAATGAATCTCAACGCGTCGTGGAGACGGTAGTCCGTACGTACGCACGAGCAATGATATCGTTCTCATGATCGTGGAATTGTATTGGAGTGTATGTATACTATTTAAGAATAAATATCAGTTTACAATAATCATATATAGTTATTATGTACACCATTATACCCATCCAAGTAAGGTGGTGGTGGAAAATAGATTACAACACGGCGTGGAGACGGTATTCCGTTCGTACACACACGCGGTGATTTCATTTTCCGTAGGATGGATAGATGGTGAAATAAGGTTGTTTCATAATTATAATAACATATCCGTGTATAAGTGATACTTATGTTATTAATTCATAATGAAACAACCTAAGAAGAAGAAGTGGAAGAAGAAATAGAGATGAAATAATCGGTAACGGACATTACCTCTTCTTTGAAGCGCCTCTTTGAGATCGCCTTTTAGGGCACTAAAATTTGTCTTTGAGGAATACCAGAACCTCTAGGATTTTTCTAGGGAAGTGGAGAAGGTAATTTGGCAGGGGTTGGATGATCATGAAGCCTCAAAGTGGTGTGAGGAATAGAGGGAGGAGGTTCCCTTTTATAAGGGAGGAGAGGGGCACCTTTGGAATAACTAAAACTATTATTTTATTATAAAGTCAAATTCGGTTTTAAATAGCTAAAAATTGATTCATTTATAAGATAAGGTGGGTATGGGTTGAAATAATCTCATCCAATAGAATTTAGACAAGTTTAGGTTCCTATTTTAACCTTATCATTTAGATTTAACATTAAGTAAAATAATTATACTTTTACTGTGTCTTCTTGTGTTCTTGTACTATAAGGTTAATAAACTTACTATAAGAAGCCAAAAGAACCCCATGTTGTTTATTATTAATATATATAACCATATATAAGTCATTTGGCCGATCCTTAGTTTTTTAGGAATAAAATAACAATTAATAATATAATATTTGTTTTAAAAACTATTTTATGTCAATTTTGACACAATTTTGTAATTGATTTTTTTGAAACTCATAACAGAATGATTAGTTCGAAAAAAGTTAATTAAATCAACAATAACATGTCATATTAACCTATAAAATTAGTTTATTTCATAAAATGTCTGAAATTACATTTATTTGGGTATTTATAACATCAATTTTGTCAATATTTCATTAATAAGATAATTACTGCATCATCTTTGTGTCATATATAAATTAAATTATTTAATGTCTAACAATTAAAAATAAAATACAATTATGTAGGAAATAATGTTATCTTTATAATGACTATTTATAGTTGAATTTATCTTATTTATAACCCTATATTAAAAATGATTTACTTATTAAACTTTGATTTCAACTATTTTAACCCTTCTTTAAATAAATTAATAATAAATGTCCTAATCTAATCCAAGTGGGCCTAAATGGTCATGGTTTATTCATAAGGTTGTTTATGGTCTAATTACACTTATATAATAGAATTAAGACATGTGTTAGGGTAATAATAATATCATTTTTACCCTTAATTACCTTATTTACTTTTAACCGTGGTAAAAAAAAGTAAAAAGTTACTATTCACCGAAAATTATTTTCATGTCATTGAACCACATTTTACATACTGACATCGACCGTGTCTCTTAGATTTTTGAAATTCCACTCACAGAAGCGGTAAAATTATGTTTTATGAAAAATTCATTTTTTTTAACTACCACTTAGTGGTTTCACTATTCATCAAAAAATGAAAGTTTCCAGAAAAATACCAAAAATTAGGCCTAAGCTATATTTGATATTATGAATTCAAAAATGATGTCTATTTTACCAAATTCAAAACATATCAGTTGCATTAATTAATTTAAAAATTATTTCCCTTTATCAAAACAAATAGCGTGTTCTTAATAGATAATAACTATCAAAAGATTGACACTTGTTTATGTTTGGTTTAAATGTGAAATTACATCCAATGAAAAAAATTGTATTAAATTGTAAAAATGTATTCTAAATATACTTTAAAACCACTGAAATTAATAATTTATCACTATTAATTATTTCGATTAAAAAGGTTGTTTTTAATTAAAATTTAGTAATTCTCACTATTCATCAGAAAATGAATGTTATCCGAAAAGTACCAAAATTTCACCCTATGCTAATTTCGATATTAAGAATCCAAAAATGAATTCCATTTTGAAAAATAAAATTTACAAAATTTCAAAAAAGTGGTTATTACTATTCATAACGGCTAGTTTTAATGATATTTTAATAGCATATTGTTGTTTAGTGAAACTCGTTATTGCGTACTACACACGCTATCGAGGAAGGTCACGATTGCGTGTAACGCAAGGCAAGTCAAGGATGCATGTTGTGAAAGCTCCTTTTGGTGTAGCTTACAACACAAGACATTAATGAAATTAAAAAGAATATTTTTCTTAAAATCTCGGGGTGTTACAGAAAAATCGAGTATAAAGCATACTTAGTGAGGTGCCGACACAAAATAAGGTCCCGTGTAGGGTGAGCACTGGAACATGCCTACCCCAAAAAATCTTACTTGGGGGGACATTGAGTTTACAAATTTCATTACAACAAGAAAGGAAATTTTCAAATAGAAAATAATTCACCAAAGGTTTATAACTTGATCAAATCAAGAAAAGACATGAATGTTCCCCAATCTAGTAGAGATGATCAATACCCATATCTGATAAAAGGGGTAAACTTAATATGAGATTTTGGTCCCTTTCATTGAACCTAGAATGGATAAAGTCTTGATCCCAATAATCCAGGGAGGTGTTAATAAACTCACAAACCATTGCATCCTCAAAACTCAGGATGACCGGAGAAGAGACTTTTGGTTTTGAGAGGTCATCCAGCCCGAGATCATTCCAAACATGCACATAATTTCCTTTAGTGACTCTCCAGACACACCCTTTCTCGAGCAGGTACTTTGCACCCTATATAATCCTCCACAAAATGCTCGGATGAGGCCACTGATGGGAATGGATGAAAATAGAGTTAGAAAAATATTTGGCCCGTATGACTCTTGAGAACTAGGTATTCGGGAAGGTGAGTAGACACCACCCCTAAATTTCTAAAAGATCCCCATTAAACAACTTAAAATGTGGGAATCTGAGAACACCATCAAACATAGAAGTGTAGAAATTTTACCATGAAAACCTATAGGAATTATGCTTACCTTCTAACGATTCCCACAAAAAATTAAATAGTTATGAATGAATATTATCAACAAGGATGTTAATAAATTTAAAATGTGAAATCTCATAAGACGAAATTTCTTGGGCCTCAACTTTAATAAAAATTTATTTCCCAACATTAGTGATTTTTTTAGAACATAAACCAATATTTTTATTAATTATACCCACAATTGATGTAAAGACGTCCATATTTAATTGGCTTATAGAGTCGAAAGACCCATATATTTTTTATGTTTTCCCTCAATCGAGACCTCCCAAAGACATTGTAGCTCATCCTACCTCTAATGTAAAACTCCCCTAATGAATGAAATTTCTAATTTCGAAGGGTTAATATACTACTCTAAATCCCTTTCATATATGTGAATAATTTTGAGAACTGTTAAAATTTCTTGAGGGGTGCCCTGCACAAACATGGGGCTGTCATCAATAAAAAATAGTTTAGAAATAGAGGGAGTGTTCTGAAATACTTTATACCCATGTAAATCCCCTTTATCCACCGAGTGCAAGAGAAAGTGACAGAAGACATCCACCACCATAATAAAGAGATAGGTAGAGAGTGGGTCCCCTTATCCTATCCCATTGAGGGTTTGAACATCACTATTGTTCATCCATTGATATTAATTCTATAGGACATAGTTGAAATGTTGTTCATAATTTTTTTAACCCATTTTCCCCCAAATCCCATTCTAGAAAGGATTATTTCCAAAAAGGCCATTCAAAAAAATACTAAGCTTTCAACATATCAACTTTCATTGCCACTACACCTATCTTAGATGAGGATCTAGTATTCATAGAGTGGAAAATCTCAAAGGTGATGGGATCATTGTCAGAAATAGATCTTTTTGGAATGAAATCATGTTGATTTTCAGGGGAAATAATTGAAAGGAAACCCATAACTGAGCTACCAGAAATTTGGAGAAGATTTTGTAGATAGCGTTTCCTAGGCTAATCGGCCGAAACTCTAAGATAATCTGAGGATTATGAACTCTTAGGATGAGGGTGATCAGAGTTTCATTTAGTTGATCAAACAAAAATCCCCCATCCCACTGTTCATTAATATGATGGGTCAATTCCTAACCAAAAATGCTCCAGACACGTTTGTGGAATGGATATGATTGAGGGTGACAAGTATTTCACCATTGGTAATATCCCTTTCGAGCATTAGGTAGATATAATATGTGACAACCATTGGAACACAATCAGATAGTCAATCAAGAATTTCAATAATTTCTTCCTTTAAAAACTTTCTGGAAAATTCAAGAATAATAGAATTTATTTTAGGGGCATCATAAATGACCTCCCCTTAGGGGTCCTCAATCTGAGCGATGAAGTTTTTCCTCATCCTTTCATTCACTTTTTGTTGGAATTAATAAGTATTCTGATCCCTCTCCTTGATGTGGGATTCTATTGCTCATAAAAACCAGTAGAATTCCTTTTCTTTCAAAGCATTGTTAAGAATTTACTTAGTTAAGGAAATATATTTTTTCACCGAGTCACTACATGTGAGGCATGTGATCCTTTTGATCCGGTTCTCTACTTAATTGATCCATTTATCAAATTCCCCAAATTTAGAGGAAAGGTCATCCAATTCTGCAGCCTAGGATGACTAAACCATCCCTTTACTGGTGCTATCATGGAGCCACAAATTTTCAAATAGAAAGGCATGATTTGGTCTCATCTTCCCTTCTTACAAGGAAGTCAACATAAAAATAGGACAATGATTTGAGTACAAAGAGGAAAAGTATAAAATAGTGAAATCATGAAAGATGTATTTCCAGTTTTTCGTGCCTACAAAGCGATCCAGCCATTCAGTAATATGACTCGCCACAATCCTACCTCTCTGATAGGTGAACTATTGCCAGAGTAGTTGAGATCATGAAGAGAGTTTAGGGAGAGTGAGTCCTGAAATGACAACATATCTACATCCTTACACTATAAATCCCCTTCTTTTTCATATCTTTGAAGGATTTCATTGAATTAACCCCCAATGAGAAGATGTATGGGGAAACAATTACATGGAACCTTCAACAAATTCCATGACATGGATTTATCCCTGGTGTTAGGCCAACCATAGAATCCCACAAAGGTCCATGAAGGTGAAACTAGGGAAAAAATTGTGGTGGTAATATGGTTGTTTGTGAAGTTAATAATCCCAACCTCAAGGTATTCTTTCAAGAAAATACAAAGTCCACTGACATGCCTATGTCAATTGACCGGGAATGAATTCTTGAAACCAAGTATTGATAATAGAAGGCAAGCATCCTTGTAATCCAACAAAGTTTTGGATACGAAAACTATGCCTCAGATGTATTTTTCGCTCCAATGACGGAGCATGTGAACTGTTCAGGGGTTACCAATCCACCGAAAGTTCCTATAGAAGGTTTTTATTATCCTAGGTAGGGATGGAACTTTCCAGCCTCCTCTTAAGAAACAGAGTCCACCAATTTTCCATACACACTCATTTTATTTTGGGAGATAAGATTATCATTATATCTTGGGGATTCATATGATCATTTCTTATTGTAGGTTATGAATTTGGGATATTATATGATTGGAGGTCCTATCACCTTTCTTTTCCAACCCCCATGTACTGTGATTGGTTGATCCAGCTTCTTCTGTGAAGATTCAACCTAGTGAGGTCCTTGATCAATATAAACAAACCCATGTGGCTCTTCTCCATGCATCTTATCTACCTTTTCATACCCATACCTATCCTTGACCAACTCAGTTTAATTGTCGGGACCTTCTCAGACACCATGAAATTATGATTCACCTGCCTTTTCCACACCCACATGAGAGTCATCCTCCACAAATGCGGTAATCGACCTGGTCTGGGTTGCAACTATTTCACAAATTAATTTCCTAAGTGGTAAATGGAGTTGTGAGGGCTCCCCTAAATTGATACAGTTATTACTATACAAGGAATATGTCACGAAGGGTTTCGGTGGGTCTAGAAAAAATGGTGTATGGTTTCTTATTAGGGTGAAATCAGGTAGTTTTGATTGATTTTTCAAGGTTTTCCCAATTATTAGGTTTCTGGCCTTCTGAAACATATTTGCAACATCCCAATGTTTAATCAATGAAAATTAATTTATTATAATTTGGTCTTATAGTATAATCAAATAGTATTACTTATAGAACAAAATACAAAACTTATAAATGATGAATGAGTGAAATAAAAATTACCTCTAGAAGTTAAGCAACCTTTACCGATGAAATAGTAACATGATCTTTGGAATAGAAATCTTACCCTTATGAATAGTAAACCAAGAAATTGAATAGTAACCTCATCAATGAAAGTATTAATAAAATTTATCCATATTATAAGTGAAAATATGGTATAATTATATCATAGTATAAGTAAATAATTATTTTAAAAATTATTGATCAAGTGTTGGTATTTTTGTATGTCATTTATATTTAGTTACAATATTATGATTAATATAATTAATTAAAATAAATTTATTTTCATAAAATGCATTCATAAATTTTTATTTTTATGTCTTATGAATATAATATAATTTTATGACAACTTAATTAATTTTTTAAATTGTTATAAAAGTAGTTTTAATTTTATAATTTGTATTTTTCAAATAAATTATTATTTTAATTAAAAATTAAATATCTCATATATTGATAATTATTTTTGAAAAATGGAGGCCATTTTTTAACTCGATATTTTGAGAAATGGTTAGGGTGAATTTTTGTTATTTTTCTAATATAAGTGATTTTTTTGTGAATACTGAAATACGATAAATTACAAAATAATCTAAATACATGAATTATAGAGTCATGGATGAAGTTCCGCTGATGTAAGAACCATTGGTTCAAACTCACATGCCCATTTTAATATATTTATTCATGGAATCATCCCTATTTATTATCATGTGAAAAAATAATAAAGTAATGAATTAAATATTGAGAAAAATCCCCTCTCCTCCACTATAAAAACCACCATAACCCCCTCTTATATTCACTCCTCTTATTCGTTGTTCCTTGTCTAAATTCTAATAAAATCTCTCCCTAATCCCATCTACCACATTCATGTGCTCTTGGAATCATAAAAATACCAAAACCTCTCCCCTAAAGAGGTTCCCAGTAGGAAGGATTCAAGAGGTAAAACCCTCTTGCATTTTCTTTCAATTTCTTTTCAAGTTCCTTTGTTTTATTTTCTATCCTCACCTATCCTCATAAAAAAGGTATGAAAACTAATGTACCATAAATATAATAGAATTATTTTTTTTCCAATGGAATAACTCATCATCATATCATATTTCCCCTTCTTTTATACTAAGAATGAAAACACCATTCGAGATGTGTTAATTTATCGCATTCAAGAACAACAAGTTTTCAATTTCTATTACCATCTTCATGGATGGTCCTAAAACCATTTTTATGGTTGAACCAGATCATGATGTTTTTATTTTATCATATTTAATGTTATAGAATCATCATACACACATAATGTTAAATAATAAATCCAAACAAGCTCGTTGTGAACGAAACAGCTCAAAATAATCGAAGCGATTATCATTAAAGTTTTATCTAATGATTCATCCTCACCTAAAATAACCAAATGACTTATATGATCATTTATCCTTATTTATTAACAATAATAACATATAAATTCCATTATGGACTTCAGTTCCCATTTTCATGAACTTTCATACACTTTTATAAGTAAACTGAACCTGAAAACCATGGAAGAAAACATTTCCAAACAATGAAATCGAGCCTCTTATCCCATAAAAAAGGTCATGAATGAACATAATAAATTAATAATAAATAAAATATATGTATAAAATGTTCTGTAATTATTAATTAATGAGTCTATTTGGATTATCTAGTAAATTAATATCAATAGAATAATTCCTTCAGACTTAAGGTAAGGGATTCTACCTGAATCTCAATTATTCCTTTGGGTTTCTCTATATTTATTTTTATTGAAATTAAGTTATATTTAATTATCATGTAAATATCATAAATTATGTGAATATTTTCTTGAATCATGTATCAATATCCATTCAACATTCTCTTCTGGGGATATACATGTTTTTTAAGTGGTTCCCACCTCAATTCTTCTCGATAACCAAACCCATTTTAAGGGAACTCCCTGAATTCTTACCGAATTTCAAGTTCACTCTATAATATATTTATATTCACAATTATTGTTATATAAAAACTCATTTTATTATGAAATAAATTCTTGGTTCACTCCTGGTTTTAAATAAAATATTAATCCCTTCTTTATTTTAAATGATCTTTGATATTTTCCTTAAACCGCACTAAAATGTTTTAATTTTAAGGTTTCTTAAATATAGTTTTTAAATGTTATCACTTCAATTTTGACATAAAATATCATGATATAAGCCTATTATACCTTTTTATTTTCCATTAATGATCTAATTCCTTTCCTTCATGGACACTTTTATGATACCACCATTTGTTATGATTTCTGACATGATTATGATACCTAATAATTTACATGGGTAATACTTATGTTTATGTATGATTGAATATGTAGGATTACTTATGTGGAAATAATATTCATGAAAATTTTATGATGGGTGAACCTATATAGATATCCAATTCATTGGTTAATGTTTAGTCTCATTATATGTTACGTGCAATAGTATTTGCGGTTATCCTTGACTCATTCTCCATGTGAAACTGTCCTAGTTGTTAGCCTTGATTCATGCTAATATATATGCAATGAGACTTGAATCATTATAAATTCATGTTTATTCTTCTATATTACTATGATTTCATGTTTATATGATCCCATGTTTTATATTCTATTATTAAATATTTTCAATCATGTTTCATGCCCATTTATATAATTATTTCATGCCTTCTAAACCATGTGCTAAAGCTTTATACTTATTTTTATTCCCTTATTGGGATTTTTATCTCATCCCTTTGTTCATGTTATCCACAGGATATCCTATGAATATGTATGAGCACAATTGAAATTATGATCTTTTTACGAAGATTAAATAAATAAATGTTTTATTTAGTCCCATGTTTTCAGTTTTATGTACCTAGTCTTCAAAGACACTAGACTTTACGATCCTTAGATTGTATTTTAAAGTATATTTATGATTAAAATCATGTAATGTTTTGAGTAAAATTCTATGATCACTATAGTTGGTATCAGATAAAGGTCTATTTAATTTTAGAGATTATGAATAGTGAACTTTATTAAGAACCATATGGATAAGACTAAGTATATGAAATGATCCATAAATTATGGTTAGTATAGAGTAAGTGGTTTATCGAGAAAATACATCTCTTTATAGATACTACAAGTGTACATGGTTATGGAACCAATGTACCATGGAGTAACAACATCAACAAGGTGTTATGGTCTTGACTCGGGGTAACCTAATATATAACAACAATCCCTACTATGCACCTAGTCTGACCCTCCTAGGGGATATTGTTTGGTAAATTAATAAGCTCATTATGGCCATTATTAAGGGAACAAAAAAGTCCATAAGAATTATGATAGGAAACAAATCATGGATAAACTAGATTGAAACCTTGGGAATCATATGTTAGGATATAATTTTCATTTAAGATTTTATCCTTTTATGTTTGATGTTTCTTTTTATGATTATTTGCTAAGTATTCAATCCCCCTAATTGATCTTTATTTTTCTTAGTTAGTGGTGGGAAATAGAAGATCACATGTCAACAATAAATGTGATAGGAAATGTGATAATTTCCATAATGATCTGCCAAATATGATGAGAATTGGTGCTCAAAACATTATGACATTACATGATCTGCTGGCTCCAGGTATGAATAATAGCATGAATCCGGTGGAACACCCCCATCCTCCAAGGAAAAAGAAATTTTTCATTAGATCCTTTTTGTGGAAAAGGACTCCCATGTTTAGTGGATCCCCGGAACACCTACTTATGGGACAGTGGAATAACTCTATTAAATAGATATTCTCTATCCTCCAGTTCTCAAAAGAAGAAAACTTTATGCTGGCAGTCTATCGTTTTGATGGGGAAGCTGATCAGTGGGGGACAATGGTCAAGAATATGAAGTTCTAGGATGAAATTTATTCCATGCATTTGGAGGAATTCAAGAAAATGTTTTTCATTAACTATTTCCCCCAAACCCTCTATCTCAAGATGGAAAAAGAGATCCTCAGACATTGATAGAATGAAGATGAGTCTATCAAGGCGTATGAAGAAAACTTTACAAGGCTCATAAGATACGCCTCCTGATTTTTCATGAACACTTAAATTAAATAGGATCACTTATATATCAGACAAAATTTGAGTATATAGAAAGTTTTTTTGATTCGTGACTTCCATAATTATGAGGATATTGTCCGTTTTCACCTCAATTTTGAAATGGAGATTAGAGACACTCAAACGTTTTTGTGGGTCTGGTGAAAAAAATGTGGAAAATGGAGTATAATATATGTGGTTCATCAAATAAATACCATGATCAATGGAAGAACGAACATAACATGAGTCAAAAATATAGGAAGAAGTATCCTTGGAACTGTCTAAAGGGGACCAGGAATTGCTCCAAATGTGGAAGAATGGGACATTCGGTTAAGAAGTTATGAAGGTATATGATGAAATCCAATAATGTGGAAGAATAATGTAATGTCCATATCAATGCTCAGCTAGTAGTACATTATTTCAACTGTAAGGAACATGATCATTATGCAAACAATTTCCTAATCCAAGGGTTGTTAGATTCAATCCACAAAAACCTCCAAGGAAACAAGGAAGGGATTATTCCATCACTACTACTATGGTGGAGCCGAACAATGATGTGGTGATAGGTAACTAGTTATTCATTCAAGAATAGCGAACATACAATTTGATTCTAGTTCTCTGATTTCTTTCATACCCTTCAAGTTTAGTAGAACTATCCAAACACCACCTCAAAACAAGAAGGTTGAGTTATCTATGAGAAAATAAAATGGAAAATTATTGCATCTTATGTAATAGATACTACCCAATTAATGTTTGTGGACTAAACCTTCCAATAAATGAAGTTATACTTCCATTAGTGGAGTTAAATGATATCTTGGGCATAGATTAGCTATGTTTATACAAATCCAACATCAACTGTCAAGAAAGGGAGATCACCCTTCACATCCCGAAACATCATTTTGTTATTTACAAGTGTAAGCAGTAAGATGAATATCCTTTAGAATCATCATCTCAAGTGTGGATATTGTTTTCTTATGAGCAAGCATATCTTTCCCAAATGATTAAGACAAATGAGAGAATCATGCTTGAAGACATTCCCATCATGAGGGATTACACTAATGTGTTCCCCGAAGAGTTTTCTGGTCTACCTCTTGATCAAGAGGTTGAGTTATCAATTGAACTTATTCTTATATAGGTTCTTATATCAATGAAACCTTATTTATTGGCCACTATAGATCTGGAAGAACCAAAGAAGTAGTTATAGGAGAATTGGTAGAATTGTTTTATATTCTCGAGTGCTTCACCGTGGGGTGAACCAGTCCTCTTCATTAAAAACAAGTATGGATCAATGCGTATATTAAATGATTTTCATGATCTTAATAATATCATTATAAATAATATGTATCCCCTACCTCAGATAGATGACTTGTTAGATCAACTATGTGGGACTAGTTATTTCTAAAAGGTTGACCTTCCGTCATGATATCACCAATTAAAGGTGAGGAAGGAATATATTACCAAGACTGCCTTTTGAATTAGGTTTGGACACTATGAGTTCATAGTGATACCATTCTGGCTCACTAATTCTCTATAAATTTTCATGGATTTAATGAATAAAGTCTTTAGGGTTTACCTCAATAAATATGTGGTTGTCTTTATTAATGTTATTCTGATATAATCTAAGAGAAAGGAGAAATATTAGGATCATTTGAATATTGTCCTAAAGACTTTGTGATGGGAAAAACATTGTGGAAAGTACAACAAATGTGAGTTCTGGAAGGAGTAAGTATCATTCTTGGGGCATGCTATCACCAACAAAGTAATATATGTGGACCCTTCCAAGACAAAGATAATTGAAGAGGGGCCCATTAAAACATTTTTAATGAATATCTGTAGCTTCTTGGTATAACTAGGTATTACCAAAAATTTCTGAAGAACTTATCATGACTTTCAAACCCAATAACCAAGAGGAAACAAAAGGAATTAAATTTTGTATAGACTCAAGAATGTGAGGAATTCTTTATGGAGCTCAAAAATAGGCTTATCACTACCCCAATACTGACAATCTTCACATGTGTAGATCTCTTTATAGTGTACATTGGTTCTTAAAAAAGTTATTTGGAAATTTACTAATGAAAAATGATAATGTGATAGCCTATGCCTCAAGTCAATTGAAAATCCATGAGAAAAACAATCCCACACATGATCTGGAGTTGGCAACTGTGATCTTTTCTTTGAAAATCTAGTGGGATTATCTCTATGTGGCGAAGTGTGAGATATATACTGATCACAAGATTATCAAATATATATTCACAAAGAAGGAGATTAATATGAACTAGAAAATATGGTTAGATCTTATTGAAGATCATGGCTACATAGTCCACTACCATCTCTGTAAGGAAAATAAGGTAGTGGATGATCTAAGTAGAAAGTATCCTACATCTTTATCAATGATAAGAATTGATAAGGATATAATATTATTTGATTTACATAGTATGGACATGGTAATCATTATGGGAGGAACATCATCAATCCTTTCTCAAATGATTACTCAACCATCCCTTATGTAGAAAATAAAGGATGCTTAGAGAAAGGATTTGGAAATTCAGAAAAGGGTGGAAGCTATAAGAAATGGGAAATCCTCCAAGTTCAAGATCGATGAGGTTGAAGTCATGAGATTTGAGTCATGAATATTTGTACCATCTGATCTAGAGATAAAGAAGGGGATTTTGGATGACACACATAGCTCAACCATCTCTATTCACCCAGGGAGCACAAAGATGAATCAAAATCTCATAGAGAACTATTAGTGGGACAATATGGAAAAGGATATTGGTGAATATACATCAAAGTACTTGGTATTTCAACAAGTGGAGGCTAAATAAAAAAACTCTAAGGGGATGACACAACCACTTCCCATACCAACATGGAAGTGGGAGAACATTACTATGGACTTTGTCACTGGACTTCCAAGGACATCTAGAGGAAACAATGCTCTTTGGGTCATTATGAATCATCTAACAAAGAAAACTCACTTGATCAGAATTCAAGAGGACTTCTCATTGGATCAAAATACATGGATATATGTTAAAGAGGTGGTAAGGATGCCTGGAGTTCCACTGTTGATTCTATCTGATCAAGATCAGAGATTCACCTCAATGTTCTGGAAATGACTCCAACATTCTCTAAGAACTGAGTTAAACTTAAGTACGACTAATAATCCTCAAATTGAGGGCCAATCTGAGAGAAAAGCTCATAAACTTGAAGATATATTGAGATCATATACTATGGAGTTTAAAGGAGGATGGGACCAACATCTGTACTGGTCAAATTCCCTTACAAAAATAGTTGCCACTCCACCATCCAAATGGAACCATATGAAACCCATTATGGGAAAAGGTGCAGAACACCAGCATGCTCGGAGGATGTTGGTGAACATAAGATACTTGGACCTAAAATGGTTGAAGAAATGGTGGAGAAGTTGAAAACCATTTATCATCACATCAAGGGAGCCAAAATTTGACAGAATAGTTATGCAGACAATTGTCGACTGGACCTTTAGTTCAAAGTTGGAGACATGGTATTCATTTTCATATCTCCGTTGAATAAGGTCACGAAGTTTGGGAAGAAAGGAAATATAAGTCCTAGGTATATCAGCCCCATTTAGATCCTTGATCATTTTAGAGTTGTGGTCTATAGACTAGTACTTACTCGGACCATGTATAAAGTACATGATGTCTTCCACATATCCCTATTAAGGAAGTACATACCAAATCTTTCACATGTACTAACATAAAAGGTGGTGCAACTGGAGAATGATCTTTCTTTTGAGGAGCAGCCAGTGAAGATTTTGGATCGCAGAGATAATGTTCTAAGAAACAAGACTACTCACCTAGTCAAAGTACTATGGTGGAACCATATGTACTAAGGGGAAACATGGCAACATGAGGAATGAATTAAGGAAAAGTACCCACACCTTTTTACATCATAGAATGTAAAACGAAATTTCAGGGGAGAAATTTCATAAGGGGGAAAGAATGTAACAACCCAATGACTTATCCATGAAAATTCCCTTATTATAATTTGTCATATAGTATAATAATATAATATTACTTATAGAGAAAAATATAAACCTTATAAATTAAGAATGAGTGAAATAAAAATTACCTCTAGAAGTTAAGGAACCTATACCAATGAAAGAGAAGCTTGACCTTTGGAATTGTAATGTCACCCTTATGAATAGTAAATGAGAAAATTTAATAGAAAAATCACCAATTAATGTATAAATTTTTATATCCATCTTATAAGTGAAAATATGGTATAATTATATCATATTATGGGTAAATAAATATTTAAAAAATTATAGATCAAGTGTTGGTATTTTGGAAAGTCATATATATTTATTTAAAACTTTATGATTAATTTAATTAATTAAAAGAAAATTTAATTTCATAAAATTTATTTATAAATTTTTATTTTTATGTCTTATGATTATAATATTATTTTATGATTACTTAATTAATTTTTAAAAGTGTTGGAAAAGAAGTTTTAATTTTAAAATTTGATTTTTAATGTAAATTAAGATTTTAATTTAAAATTAAAATTATCATATTAAGACTTTTTTTAAAAATGGAGTTTATTTTTGAATTATACAGATCAAAAAATGGTTAGAGTTAATTTTTTGGATTTTTCTAAAATATGTGAATTTTTGGTGAATAGTGAAATACGATAATTTACCAAACAAGCTAAATATATGCATTATAGAGTCATGGATGATGTTTTATTGATTTAAGAACCATTGGTTTTAACTCACATGATCATGTTACTATATTCA
The DNA here is from genome assembly GCA_963277665.1 of Viscum album. Taxonomy (NCBI): domain Eukaryota; kingdom Viridiplantae; phylum Streptophyta; class Magnoliopsida; order Santalales; family Viscaceae; genus Viscum; species Viscum album. Next base: position 325,261,704 of record OY728140.1, read on the forward strand.
GTCAAGGAATCGTCACTATTTCTTGTCTTGTGGAAAAATAATAAACAAATGAATTAAATATTGTGAAAATTCCCCTCCCCCCACTATAAAAACCACCCTCACCCCCTCTTCTATTCACTCTTATGATTCCTTGTGACTTTTATAAATTATAATCAATTTTATCCCTAATACCCTATCCCATGTCCAATATCACATGGTCTCATTAACAGACCAAAACCTCTCCCCTATGGAGGTTCTCAAGAGGAAGGAATCAAGAGGTAAACCCCTCTTCTATTTTATTCCAATTTCTTTTGAAGTTCCTTTGTTTTCTTTTATATCCGCATGTATCTTCATAAAAAAAGGTATGAAAACTATAGTAACATACATATACTTTAATGTTTTTATGAAAATGTAATAACTAATCACAATCTCACATTTCACCTTCTTTTATACTAAGAATGAAAACACCGTTTGAGATGTGTCAATTTATCACATTCAAGGATGACGAGTTTTCAATTTATCTTACCATCTTCATGGAAGGTCAGAATTTTTTTATTATTTAAAAATATCATAATTTATGTATCTTATCTTATTTAATGTTTTGGAATCATCATACACACATAAAGTAAAATAACAAATCAAAACAAGCTTGTTGTGATCCAAACCGCTCAAAATAATCCAAGCGATTACCATTAAAGTTTTATCCAATGATTAATCCTCACCCAAAATAACCAAATGGATTATACGATGATTTAACATTATTTATTATCCCTAATAATATTTAAATTCCATTCTGGTAATCAATTCCCATTTTTCATGATCTTCTTTACACTTATATAACTAAACCGATCAAGAAAACCAAAGATACAAACACTCCCAAACAAAGAAATCGAACCTCTTAACCTATCAAAAAGGACATGAATGAACATAATAAAGTAATAATAAATAAAATAAATGTATAAATGGTTCTTTAATTATTAATAAATAAATCTAATTTTATTATATAGGACATTAAGGTCAAAAAAAGAACACCTTTATACTTAAGGTAAGAGATTCTACTCGAATCTCCATTATTCCTTTGGGTTTCTCAATCTTTCTTTTTACCCAAATGATGTTATCTTTTTATTTCTTATATATGTATTAAAAATTCTGTTCATATGTTCTAGAATCATGTTTCAATATCCATTCACCATTCAGTTTTATGGATATGCATTTTTAAGTGGTTCCCTCTTCAATTCTTCTCGATAAGCAAGCCCATTTTAAGGGAACTTCCCGAATTCTTACCCAATTTTAAGTGCACTATATAATTTATTTTAAGTCACCATTATTTTTAAAGGAATCACCCATTCTATTTTTAAAACCTTCTTGGATCACTTGTGGTTTTATATAAATTATTATTACCTCTTATATTTTAAATGTTCTTTGATATTTCCCATAAACCACACTAAAAAGTTTTAATTTTAAAGTTTACTAAACACTATTTTTACATGTTATCACTTATATTTGAAATCACTTATCATGATATATTCCTATTATTCCTTATGAGTTTCCATACATGATATAATTCCTTCCCTTCATTGAAAATTTTATGATATGCCAATTTAATATGCTTTATGATATGATTATGATACCCAATTCTATCCATGGGTAACCCTTATGTTTATGTATAACTGATTATGTATAATTTTGTATTTGGAAAGAATATTCATGAACATGTTATGAGGGGTGCATCTAGATTTTCATCCACTTGCACGCTATATGTTTTTCAAGATCATAGCATCAAAATATGGCAAAGGGATAAGGGTCGTGCAAGTTTTAGGTTTGGTCACGCAAGTGGTAGTTTGGGTCGCGCAAGGGACTAGCACGGCAGAGGCTCTAGAGGCAGGGTGGCTTGAATAGCGCGGTTAGACTTGCGTACCAAGGGGAGACTTGTGTGCGGTTGCACAGGGTGTCCAAATGCCTATAAATATAGGTCAACCCTCCTTATTTTTAACAGAGTTCAAGACTTAGAAAAATCAGAGCTCCTGTCGCGCAGGTGTGGTGGTCGCGCATGTGGTGTGTGGTCACCCAAGATGGACATGCACGCCAATTTTGAAGAAGTGTGAGAGTTGTTGGTTGCGCGCCAATATTGGTTTGGGCGTAAAGGGAAGTGAGTCGTGCATGTTTGGAATTACAGAAGGTTGTGTCGCGCAAGTGGTTGAGGTGGACTTGCGCGCCAGTTTTGACTTGCGCGCCGAGACTTGCGCACCGACTTAGGGAAAGGCGTCAAGTAAGGTTGATTCCCGGCAGTGATTCAGGGCTGCGTGGAAGCTGGAAGATTGCCCGATACCTTCGGCGCAAATAGTGATTCATCTACGGGTGAAAGTTGGACTTCAACAGAGCATCCGCATACAACAGAGGATGCATTCGTTAGTGAAAATGAAGAGACCTATAGGTCTATAAACTATGAGTGGATCCTTCCTAGAGGAGTGAGAAAAGGAAGAGGAAGAAGGCAATCCTCTCTAATAGAAGTGATCTAGAGTGAGAGAAACAAGGAGTGACCCTTGGGAAAGTGGTGAGATGACCCTAAACCTTGTAAAGGCAGTGAGCCTAGGACAGAGTGACTGTTCCTGAACCGTTGTATCCACATCTAGTGAAGAATAGTGGAATTTGGTACGACCAGGAACTTGTCGGCATATGATCCTTGGATATAGCCCAGTGATGGTGAACCAAGTAAAAATCTATGTGTCAGCCTGCTTACTTCCCTGTATTGCATTTAAAGCATCATCATCAGCTAAAGTAGAAAATAAGTGATCATAATAAACACAAAAGTGCAAAAAAGTAACCCTTATAATAAATAGGTCAAGATCCATTGGGGTAGGAAGAACTTTGAAAAAGAATATCCATACCCTGATTCACCCCCCTATCAGGGTATATAGGCCCCTATTAGTCCTAACAATTTTTGTCTCATGATACGTTACATGCAACCGCCATGGTGGTTAGCCTTGACTTGTGCTCTATGTGAAACGGTCGTGGTGGTTAGCCATGACTCATGATACTCTATATGAAAAAATCCTTGAATCATTCTAAACTCATGTTTTATATTTCTAACACATTACTATGATTCAATATTTATTTTATCCCATGTTTTATATGCTACGATTCCATATGTTCAATCACGTTCCATGCCTTTTTATATCATTATGTCATGCATTCTAACCCATGTGCTAAAGCTTTATTCTTATGTTTATTCCCTTTATGGGATTTTTAGGTCATCCATTTGGTCATGTTATCCCCAGGTTATCCTTTGTAGATGTATCAGCACAATGGAATTTCAGAGCTCTTTATAAATATTAAATAATGAAATTTTTTATTTAGTGCCATGTTTTCAGTTTTGTGTACCTAGTCTTCCAAGACACAAGAATTTACGATCCTTGGATTGTAATTTAAAGTTTAATCTTTCTTTAAATCATGTAATGTTTAAAAGGTTAGGGTCAATATACAGTTACCCCCAAAGATTCTGGACTGGTGCCATGGGGCATATCTAAAAACTGTTTTACCCTTTTCTTCTTTCCTCTTACATTAATAACTTCATTCCAGGTGATTAATGATTCCATATAAGAAACAGAAAATCAGGATCCTTTCATATTCAAATGTGATCCAAGATCTCAATCCCCTTACTTCAGGGATAGTTACATGTGGTAATGGTTTTTCCACATTTATGAGAGATATCACCTTGACCGTGGATCCCCAACTCATTGGGTCAGAGGATTCCCAATCGATGAACTTGTCAAGAACATTACCAATTCCCTTAAATACCTAGAAAGAGAGACGTGAAAAGGGAATCCCTTTAATTCATACCCAAAATGGTGACCATGAGTGATTGGTATCAGCAAAATCCACTTCTTCATGAAGTTCGCAGATGATCAACAAATAATTATCCAAATACCACAACCAACAATTCAGAATCTTTCTTTTGTGAGATAGACAAAAGCATTCAAAGATCAGGATCCCTGATTCCACTTCACAGATTGTAGACCCATCCTCGAGTCTCTAGACTACCTAAAGTGTGATCCATAGGCAATTGAGGTTATAGGATTTCTTTTTCATATGTTTTCCCACCAATAGTAGTGAATGACGATTTTGTATAACTTCATCTGGGCCCTCAGGCACCAGGACCAATATTTATTTTGTCTCTGTGAGAGAAAAGTGATACTAGTAGTTCATCAATTTATCCATCATACCAGCCCAATGTGAGAAGATAAACAATAATGAGAGTTTAAGCCGCAAATGGGGTGAGAGAAACATGCCATGGAGAGAGTACATGGATGCATATCATAGGTCGGAATCAAGGAGACACGAAACCCTAGGGGAAACCTATCGGACGAGAGCTCTCAATAGCGGGAGAGAAAGTGAATATATGAATTTATTTATCCCTTAGAGATCATATATTCTTGAACATATCCTGGACCCCATAGTGGGTAGCACAACATTTTAAACTTATATTCATCAGAATAGGGAAGAATTTTAAATAAGCTATTGGGCCTGACTCTCTAGGCCTTTATCTCGATAGTAGTGAATATTATTCATAGACCAAAAGTGAAGTCTATTAAACCATCAATGCCTATAAAGAGATAATTAGTAGTCATAACAATGAAAACCATAATATGAACACACAAAGTCTAATATAAACTTTTTGTCTCATGATATCTCATAAATCAGAACACACACTTTGTGTTATCATCCTTTATTGCATTATTATTTGTTGACCTTACTAGATGAAAATAAATTCTTCAACCATGAACGTGGAATTAGGGAAGGTACTACTATCCTGATCAACCGGGCCCGAAATATCTCTTCTTATCAGAAGTGATTTTTTTCTTGATTATCAAATCAATGCCATACCACCAATTAAAAACCCAATATAATCTACCTCTCTATGACTTAAATGACATGGTTTTTCCTCGCATCAATATAACACCCAGATATTTTACAAGAACACTATATTCTATAGTATACTTTTCAAAAAACACTAAGCTCAAACGAACTCCAGAATATCACTATTTTAACACAACAATTACATCCTAACTGTAAAATTAGTAGGAATAAACAATATTAACCACATTATGAAATATATAATTTTCAAACTCATTATTAATATATTAATTTATTCGTAGGAAATAAAGAAATATTTTTTAGTTAATATTAATTTACTTTCATATACTAATAATTATTAATCACAGTGTTAATCTAAATTCATATTTTGTAGGAAACATAAACTTCCTGACAACCCTATTTTCATCATGTCTTCGGTTTTTTTAAATCTATATTTTCGAAATCTATGAATTTAATTTGCTAAAATGGATTAAATATTTGAAATCATAAAGTTAAAATTATATTGTATGGTCATTTTCATTTTTAGGCATTAAAATTGATACCGTGGTAAAACAATTTACCATAGTACAGGTAAAATAATGAAATTTGATAAATTTAAAAGGTAAAATCTTAAAATAATAGAAAAATAAAAATAAAAATGAGTTGTTTTCAAGATCCAAATATTTTATGTTACATTTTCTTTTAAAATAAATAGAATAGCTTGCTTTTCACACAACATCGAGTTTAAACACACCATGATTTATTAATAAGTGACTGTTATAACCTAGTTGTTTAGATGATGGGAATGAATATTATTAAACACGTTATGAAATTTATATAGTTAATTTTTTTAAATTGATCCAAAATATTTTCTATACATAAGATAATAATGAATCCAATTTTATGCATTAAAATATTATATTTTTCTAAAATCATTTCTACCGCCTTTTGATGATGAACTAATATTAGTTATAGTTTTTGAAACTTTTATAATTTATTTTTGAAAAAATAAAATTCTTCCTTGAAATAAGAATATAAAAAGTTGCATTGGTTATATTTTTGATATTTTTCTGATAAGTTTCCTATTTTTTATGAATAGTGATTAAATATTGCGTTTTAATTGAAATCAACTTTTTTGTCTAAATAATTTAGAGTGTTAAATTAAATTTATAAATATTTTTAATGTATAATTAGATCAAATTTTTATAATTTCATTAAATTTATTTTATTAGAATCAATTTCACATTTAATTTGGATATAAGTTCATTTTAAACATTTGAATGTCTTCACTTTAAAAACCCATTTTTTCATTCAATTAGAGGGATTAATTTTAAATTAATCACCAAAAATTCTCTATTTTGAATTTTTAAAAATGGATTAAATATTTTTAATTAGTGGGTAAAAATTATATAAATATGCTCATATTATTTTTGAACATTATGAATAGAATCTTTAGTAATTTTTTATTAACACGATTAATGGAAAATCGAGTAATTAACGGTAAAAATAATAATATAAATATTTGAAAATTACCCGAATAATTGTCCTAATATTATTTTATGAGTGATCGTCATCCAAAATAAACTTTGGGATGATTTTTTGGCCTCTTGGAGCCACTTGTATGACTTTATTCCTTTTTTAGTATTTTATTCTAAGGTAAGTCCAATATGTTATACTCATGTTTTTAATAAGAATTACATTTTTATATATATTTATTAAGAAGATATCTTAGAATATAAGAGTCATTTTAAATATAAAATTTGTATCTTCATCATGGTAATTTATTTTTAAATTTTAAAAAATAAATAATTACCTTAAATTCTTACACAATGATGATGCAATAATTGTTTAATTAATGGAAATATCATATAAATGATCTTAAAAATATTAAAATAATATAATTTGAGATAACTGATGTAATCCACAAATTTTATAGATTAAATATACATATTAGTGATGTATAATGGTTTTTCTAAGATATCATATAGTTATTATATTTTAAAAACAGTCAAGTAATGAATAATATCAAATTAGACTTACTGATATTTTAAAATAAAATATATTTTAGTAAATGATATAAAAATAATAAAAATATAAAATTAATCCAAATGATTAGTAAAAGGTTTAATATTTCATAAATGATCTATTTAGTTTTCTTCTATAAGTTTAGAGTAACTATATTATCCCTTAAGAAATAAAAACACATGTTGTCACAGTAAAAGATAAAGAGATTAAATAAGGGTTAAATCCCAAGGATAAGAGTAATAATATGACGTAAACTTGTATAAAAATTATTTAGTGAGATTATTTATACCCATAGACATCCTAGATTCTAAACTCAAGTTGGAGGAATTTTTAATTGATAATTAATCAATCTTAATTTAATATTTTCAGGGTTTCCAAAAGTTCCCCTCACCTCAATTATAAAATGGAACCTCCTCCCTCAATTCCTCACACCACTTTGAGACTTATAGCTCAATAAAACACTAACCATATCTCCCAATGAAACTATTAGACTAGCTATAGTGATCCTATTCTTCCAAAAATAACATACCTAGATCTTTTAAGAAGAGATCTAAAGGAAGTTCGTCAAAGAAGAAGGTAATCATTTTTACCAACTCATTCAAGTTAATTTCTTCTTATACTTCCTCTTCATGTGATGTTTCCATTAAAAAGTAATAACTACATTATCATATATTTTCTAATATGTTATTATTTTTATGGTAGAACCATATTTCACCTCTTATCGATCCTATGAAAAATGAAAGCACTGCACATTCGTACGTACAACTTACCGTCGCCACACCGTGGTGTAATTTTTTTTTCATCACCACTTTACATAGTTGAGTATAATGAATGAAATAATGGATATATATAGTAATTATGACATGATATCAATTTTTTATAATTAATATACCATCCATTTCCTTACCCATTCACCATTAAGGGAATGATACTGTGGCTCGTGCATATGTACAACCTATCGTATCCATAGGATGATGCGATTTATATTACATGTTAAAAATTAAATAATGATTATAAAAATGTATATAATGAATAAATATGATATATATGAACTTAGTATCCTTCTACATATGAATAAAATATATCCTATGCGTAAGAAACTGGACTTACACAACAAAACATACACAGGAAAATGAAGCAGTTAACACCCAAAACAAGGGTATTAATGAAATATTATTAATAAAATGATATAAGATTATCATATATGATATCATAAATATATATATGGTTTTTTTATAAATTAAAAACATTATTTAAACCATTATACAGGAGGTTAAATAAAATTCAACTAATTGAATTTTCAAGGTAAGGGGTATTGCACAATCACATTATTATTCAGGATTGTTAAAGTTTAAGTCTCCATTGGGGAACATTTTTATTACATATCCATGTTTTCTAAAAAAAATTAATTTTTTTTAATATTATCCAATGAATTTTTAAAGTATATTTACCCATGTTTTACCTTTTATAAAATTGTTTTGAAGGAATCTTTTTATCATTTTCAAAATGAAGTACTTTATAAATTTCTCGAAGGAGGAAATGTTTTTTTAACTAAATCGCCATAATTAGATTTTCCACAGTCATGATGCCATAATTTTTTGATGATTCCTTTACAAGAATAAATATTTGTTTTAGAATAAAATGTGTTCATTTAAAATTGTGTGTTTGTTTCTTAATAAAGGATTTCAAAGTAATAAGGTTATTTATCTCAAATTAATTTAATAAATTTATTAGAGTATTTTCATCTATGTAAAAATAATTTACTGAATATTATGCTTAATTAAGATTGATATATTATGATTCCATTTACCATATTTCATTGAATGGTTAAGGATTTAGTTTTAATGTGGATTTTCTATTTTTATACCATTCATAGTTTATCGTAAAAATATTCTCATTTCCTATGCTAGTTTATAATATCAGAATTTATGTTGATAATGTTTCTCCTCTCTCATAATAGGAATGCATTGTACTTTTTATGTGTCAAGAGAGGCCTTATATAGCCCCTCGATGGTTCGGTAGGTCTCATGAGACAAACTAGTTAGGGTTTTGGATAATTTATTACCAATTATCTATTGTTTCTCGGCTGAAGCCTTAAATATATGTTTATGAGGTCCCTCATTATGCATTACCTCTTTATGAGTTTAGTTATTGATAATACATGTGATTATTCAACTAGTAGAATATCCATGGTTTAGTATCCCTCTAATGTGATTATTTATATGGTATTATTTGATCAACTTTTATTTGTTCCATATTATGCTCAAGATTATGTTTTAATGGAATGTGTTATTAGTTATTCACCTTGAATTTTTGTTTATATTTATTTATGACAGCTTCCTCTATATTCTTATCCTTATTGAGAATCAATTCTCACCCCTCTCTTATGTTTTATTTTTCCCCAGGATTCTAATATGTATATTATAACTGATATGAAGGGGTAAATCTAGGAGAATATGGATGTTTTAAATGGATTTTATATGTTGTATTACATTTTATTTTTTAATGAAAAACTTATGTTTTAATATGGTTTACCAAATCTACTAAACTATTCAGTCCTTTGTGATGAGATCGTTTGTACCTAGTATCAAAGTAATAAAGTAAGGCACCATATTCAAGCTACTGGGGTTAGGGTATTTACAATTGGTATTAGAGAAATCATTGTATAAACATTGGAATATAGATTTAGAAAATATAGATTAGGGAATGGTAACCCTATAACAGACTTTGAGAATATACCCAAAGTAACCAACACATGTAATACATGAAGGGATTTAGCTCCTATTAAAACAAATAATGTTGGTTCTAGAGCTATTACTGGTGCTGAAAAACTTATAACTATAATTGGATAGATGGATCAGGTTATGAGTAGTAACCTTACATATATGGAGAATCTTGTTCAATAATATAGAGGAACAGTAATAGAACAATTCTTGAGAAAACAACCTCCAACATTCAATGTGACTATATATCCATTTTTAGAAAAAATGGACAAGTTACATAGAGAATATATATCTTTATTTGGGAAGTAACAAAAGGTAGAAGGTTTTCATGTCAGTTTATTGTCTCATGGGAGATGAAGATCAATTGTGGCCATTGATTCAAAACATAAAGGATGGGGAAGAAATAGAAAATATGTAATGGAATTATTTTATGGAAATTTTCTTTGAAAAATATTTCCATCATGAACAACTATCAGATATAGAAATAAAATTCTTGAATTTGAGGAAAAATGAGGATGATAATGTTTCTAAAATTGAGGACATCTTTACACGGTTATCAAGGAATGTTACGAATTATGTATTTAATCCAAAGAGAAATATTTATCGATTATTTTATCGGTTAAAACCATTCCTCTGGAGGCCAATGGTCTCCCAAAATTTCTCATCATATGAATATATAGTCTCATGTGCTATCAAGAAAGAGAAATAGTTCTCTATGTCTTTTGACATTAAGGGAAATCAAGATAAGAATATAGTTTCTTAGTATTTTGGAAAAGGAAATAAAAAAAATGGGAAGAAGTTAAGAGTTGAATTTTCATCCTACAAAAAATATGGAATGAAACATCATGGAATATGACAATTGGGAATGTGATATTATTACAAGTGTGTATTAAAAGGGCACTAGGACCATGATTGAAATGGAAGGAAAGAATCCCGTAATGTGCAGTGCTTCAGTTGTAAGGAGTTGGGACACTATGAACATGAATTTCCCAAACACCAAGGAAACTTTCCCCAAAAAATCCCAATGGAGCGAGTTCAAGCTTATGCAATCTCAACAACTAAGGTTGAAGTTTATAATGATTTGGTGGAAAGGTACTTTAATCATCGCCTCAAATTCAGCTAATGCTTTCTTTTATTCTAGAACATCACATTCATTTATATCTTCTTAGTTTTCCAAGAAAATTAGACATTTGTCTTTTGATTTAATAAAAGATTTTTCAGTAAAAACTATGAATGGAAGTCTCATTGTAAGAATGATTTGTCGGGAATTCCACTTTATGATGCATAAATGTGTTTCTTGTTGAACTTATCCTTATAACAATGATTGACATTGATATAATCATCATTATGCGCAAGATTTCAAAATATGATAATAAAATTTATTTCAAGAAGAAAATTATTATTTTTGAGGAAGATATAGACTTCCTTATATTTATAATAGAAAGTTCATTATCTTATTCTTATCAAGATCCACCTCTAGTAACTCTACTGAATAGAATTATTGGGGTGTAAGAGAAGACAAAATCTAAGGATGAAGAAGGTAATCTGTAAATTGAAGATGTACCTATTATAAAGGAACAAATTGATTTATTTCTAGAGAAGTTACCTAGACACTTACAAGAGTGTGAAGTTGATATTTATATTGATTTAATCCCCGATTAAAGACCAATATCAATGACTCCAAATATATTGACCATAGTTGAATTAGTTTAAATGATGAAACAACTTGAGTATTTGGGTAAAAAGGGATTTATTCTCCCTAGTGTTTCTCCATGGGGATCCCCTGTTCTCTTTATTAAGAAGAATGATGGATACATGAGGCTATGAATTGATTATAGGTAAATCAATGATATTACAATAAAGAAAAAGTATCCCCTTCACTACATTTGTGATTTATTTGATCAACTTCACAGAGCTCAATGTTTTTCAAAGATTGACCTTCGTTCGGGATATAATGAATTGTGAGTAAATATAGAAGACATTCTAAAGATTGTTTTTCAGAAAATGTATAGACATTATGAGTTTACAATAATCCCATTTGGATTAACTAATTCACCCTTAGTTTTTATGGATCTAATTAATGAATTATCTAAGAAATATCTTGAGGATTTTGTTGTAGTATTCATTGATAATATTTTGGTGTATTCTAAAAGCTATGAAGACCATGAAAATCACTTGAAACTCATTCTTAAGACTCTCAAAAGGTAATATTTGTATGGTAAATTTATCAAGTGAAAATTTTGGTTTCAAGAAATTTATTTTCTTGGACATATTATCTCCACGCATGGAATCTCTACTGATCCTATAAAGACAAAGTCAATCCAAGAATGGTCTGCACCAACGAGAATAACTAAGGTACATAGTTTCCATGGTTTAGCATGTTAATATCAGTGTTTCAATCAATTTTTTTCCCGATTAGCTAACCCGTTAACCAATATCACACATAAAGGGGTTATGTTTTAATGAAAAAATGAATTTGAAGAATATTTTGTATAATTGGAGAGAAGATTGGTCAATGCTACAATATTTACATTTCCATTAGGAAATTTTGTATTTCTGATTTATAGTGATGCATCAAGGAAATATCTTATTTGTGTCATTATGTAAAATGATAGAGTTAATTTATATTCATCAAGGTAGTTAAAAACTCAGGAATAGAACTATTCAAATAACGATCTTGAGGTAGAAGCTGTAATGTTCTCTCTGAAAATATCTAGACACTATCTCTTTGGTGAAATATGTGAGATATATATAGATAACAAGAGTTTCAAATATATATTATCAAAGAAATAACTCAATTTGAGGCAAAGGATATGGATCAATCTAATCAAGGATTATTATTGTTCAATACACTACAGTGTAGGGAAGGAAAATAAGGTGGCAGATGCATTGACTAGGAAGGATCATGGAGTTCTGAAAAAAATGGGAGTTGAAATGGATCTTGTATTCATAGATCTAGAAAATAAGGATATGGGAATTATCAAGGAAGTTGAAACATCACTACTCTATCAAATGGTTTCCAAACCATATTTGTTGGAAATGATAAAATTTTCTCAGTCTCATGATAAGAATTTACAAAAGAAAATTAAATCTATGATTGATGGAAAATTAGTATTCTTCGCATATGAAGATGGTTTTGAGATTTTAAAAGATACTTTTTCCCTATATACCTAAACTAAAAAGGGAAATATAGGATGATTCTCATACCTCAAATTTCTCTATGCATCCTGGTAGCACTATGATGTTTAGAGATTTGAAGGAACATTTTTAGTGGGATAATATGAAGTGATAAATTGCTGACTATGTGTCAAGATGTCTGGTTTGTTAACAAGTAAAGGCTGAGATACAATATCCTAGAGGATTCTTAAAACCTCTTCCTATGCCTGTATGGAAATGGGATGACATTATTATGGAATTTTTCATGGGACTACTAGGGACTTTTAGAAGGAATGATGTGATATTGGTTATTGTTTATCACCTTACCAAATCAGTGCAGTTTCATGCTATAATAGAAGATTTTACTCTTGAATGCTTATCAAGAAAATACATTTATGAAGTTTTAAGACATAATGGTTAACCTATATCAATTGTGTGTGATCTAGATCCCCATTTTACAACAAAATTCTCAAAGATTCTTCAGAAGTCTCTAGATATCGAGCTTTATTTGAGAACCACCAACCACCCTCAAACTGATGGACAATTAGAAAGGACTATTCAAACTATAAAATATATTTTGATATCTTTATCACTTCACAATCAAGCTATGTCGGATAATTATTTACCTTTGGTAGAGTTTTCCTATAACAATAGTTTCCACAAATTACACCATATAAATCATTATATGGAAAGAGATATCATACTCAAACATGTTTGGATAATGTGGGAAAAAGTAAACTATAGGCCCATAACTTATCTAAGTGATAATAATAAAGGTAAAACTATTGAGGTTAATATTATAGATTCTCGAAGTATGAAAAAGAGTTATACTAAAAATCGAAGAAAATATTTCGGATTTCTATTAGAAAATCATGTATTTCTAAAAGTATCTCCATAGAAGGGTGTCATAAGGCTCGGTAATGAAGGGAAAATAATCCCCTAGTGTATTCAGCCGTTCAAAATTTTGAAAAGAATTGGAATTGTAGCTTAGCAATTATCAATACCTCCAAGTATCTCCAAAGTTCATGATGTGTTCCACATATCATTATTAAGGATATTCATGCCAAGCCCAATGCATGTACTCACCTATGAAGAAATAGAACAAGAACCTAATTTATATTACAATGAAGAGCCTATCCAGATTCAAGATACTAGAGAACAATTATTTAGTAATCCAATGACTATCCTAGTAAGGGTATTATGGAAAAATCATAAAATAGAATAGGTGAAGTTGGAACCAAAAGAAATTATAATGAAGAACTACCCAAATATTTATTTGAGGTGATATATTGGAAATTTATTGTAATTATTTTTAATGGTTGGATGAATTCAATACCCCAGTATTTTATAGTGTATTTTCTTTTTAAATCAATTTAACATCCTGCGTTTCACACAACATAGAGTTCAAACACACTATAATCTATTAATTAATGACTATTATAACCTAGACGTTAAGATGGAAGGAATGAATAGTATTAAAACATTATGAAATTTATAAATTTAAGGTTTTCACATTCATTGAAATGTTTTTATATGCATAAGATAAGAATGAATCAAATTTTATTCATTAAAAGGCTATATTTTTCTAAAGGTAGTTTTACCGCCTTTTGATAGTTCACTTGTTTTAAATCTTATTTTGACAGTTTTATAAATTCTTATTTAAAAAAATAAACATTCTATTTGAAGGATAAATATAAAAATTTACTTTGGTTCAATTTTTGGTTTTTTGCTGATAAGATTCATGTATTGATGAATAGTTATAAAAATATTTCATTTTAATAGAAAACAAAATTTTCATCTAAATAATTTATAGTGTTAAATGATATTTTTAATTGGTTTCAAAGTATAATTAGACCATTTTTTATCACTTAATACAATTTTTTTCATTGTAATCAATTTCAAATTGAATTTTCATACAAAAACATTTTAATCTTTTGAATTTTTCCACATTAAAAACTCATTTTCTTGGTTTGTAAATGAGATTATTTTAAAATTAATTATTGCAAATTATGTGTTTTGAATTTTGAAAAATGTATTAAATATTTTAGAATTAGTGGGTCCAAATTATGTAAATTTTTTCCTTTTATTTTTGGACATTCTGAATAAGAATCTTAGAATTTTTTATGAACTCGATTAAAGATAAATAGAGTAATTAAGGATAAAACTAATATTTTAAATATTAAAAAATTACTCTAACATTTTTCTTAATTTTATTGGATGAGTTATTTTCAACAAAAATCATCATTTGTATGATTTTAGGCCACTTAGAGCCACTTGAATGACTTTATTCCTTTTTAGTATTTTTTTCTATGGAAAGTCCAATATTTCATACTCATGTTTTTAATAACGATTAAATTTTTATATGTGGTTTTTAATAATTTATATTATACTATAAATAGTCATTCGAAATAATATTTATTTATCTTCATCAAGGTAATTTATTTTTAATTTTTAGAAAATAAATAATTTCCTTAAAGTCTTACACAATAATGATGCAGTAATTGTTTAATTAATGTAAATATCAAATAAATGATATTAATGATATTTAAATAACAAATATTTGAAATAAATAATGTCATTCATGAATTTTATAAATTACCTAAAAATATTAAGGAAGTATTTAAAATTTTGTTTTAAAGATATCATGTTATGATATTTTTAAAAATTCATCTAATGAATAGTATAAAATTGACATTAATTATATTTTAAAATAAATAATATTTTATTAAATTATATAAAATTCATAAAAATATAAAATTAGGAAAAATTATTAGTATAAGGTTAATTATGCCATCAATGATCCATTTATGGTTCTTTTGTAAATTTATAGTAACTATATTAACCCTTAAGGAATAGCAACACATGTTATCATAGTAAGAGTTAAAGGGATTAAATAAGGATTAAAGACAAAAGATAAGGGTAATAATATGACCTAAACTAGTCAAACAATTACATGATGATATAATTTAGGACCATAATCATCTTAGATTATAAATAATTTCCTTTTGATCCATTTTTAATTAATATCTAGTATATATTAATTTAATATTTTGAGGGTTTCCAAAAGTGACACTCACCTCTATTATAAAAGGGAACCTCCTCCCTCACCTCCTCAAACCACATTGATCCTTCTAGATCGACCCCCCAATTGACTATTTCTCCCCAAAGAATTGTTATTCAAGTGATGGATTTCCTATTCTTCCAAAAATTCCATCTCTATATCACTAAAGATGAGATGTAAAGGTTATCTGCCAAAGAAGAAAGTAATCATTTTTAGCAACTCATTTATGTTTATTTCTTCTTATACATCATATTAATGTGGTATTTCCATTATATTGTATTAAATATAGTATAATATATGTTCTTATATGTTATTATGATTACATGAAAACTATATTTCACCTCCTATCCATCCTATAAAAAATAAAATCACCGCGTGCGCATACGTATGACTTATCATCCCTACGTTGTGGTGTATTTTGTTTTTCAACACTAATTTACTTAAATGGGAATAATAATGAAAATAATGGTTTTATATAGTAATTATAACATGGTATTTTTTATTTATAATTAATATATCGTAAATTTCTTTACCCTTTCACCATTAAGGGTGTAATATTGTTGCTCATGCATACGTACGACCTACCGTCTCCACAATGTGAAGTGATTTATTTTCCATGTTAAACATTCAAGAATGATTATAAAAATGTATATAAAAAAATATGATATATATGAACTTAATATACTTATATATACGAAATAAATATATCCTATACATAATAAATTGGATATACTTGATAAAACCTGCGTAGGAAAATGCAGTAGTTAACACCTGAAAAAAGGGTAATAATGAAATATTATTAACAAAATGATATAAGATGATCATATATGATATCATAAATATGGATATGGTTCGGGTATAAATTAATAAAAATATTTAAACAATTATATACGTGGTTAATTAATGTTAAACTAAAGTATTGATAAATGAAAGGGTTATTTCAAAATCTCATTATTATTCAGGATTATTTAATTTTAAGTCTCCACTGGGGAATATTTTTCTTCCATATCAATTTCTTCAAAATAATTTTTTAGAAATATTTTTAAAATTATTCTATTAATGTTTAAATCCGTATTACCGATGATTTAATTTTTATTAAATAGTTTGGAAGTTACCTTTTTTTTCTTCCAAACGAGGTACTTTATGACTTTTTTGACGGAATGAATGTTTTTTTAACTTATGAGGCATGTGCATATTTTTCAACAGTCATTGGACCTTAATAATTTGAATAATCTTTTAAAAGTTTACAAAGTTCCTTTGAATTTTTTTTCATTTATAATTGTGTGACATTTTTTTTTAAATGATTTCAAAGTAAAAGGGTATTTCTCTCAATTAATTTTAATGATTTTGTTAAATTATTTTCATCTATGTCAACATCCTTTGTTCAATCGTATGATTATTTGAGGATGATATATTATGATATCATTTATCACATTTCATTTAATATTTTATGATTTAGTTTTACTATGGATGTGCTATTTTGATATCATTCATAGTTTTTGGTTAAAATATTCACATTTCATATGCTAGTTTTTAATATGAATGTTTATGTTGATTAGGATTCATGCATTTCATAATATTAATTATTTGGACTCAGTAAGTGTCAGAAGTGGGCCGATATAGCCCCTTGATTCATTTATAGTTCTCATGAGACAAACTAGTTTGGGTATCGGCAAATGTGTTACCCTATTTTGTATTGTGTCTTAGTCAAAGCAATGAAGGTATGTTTATGATGTCATGAATTTTGCATTCCATATTTATGAAAATAGTTAATGATAATACATGTAATTGTTAGACAAGTAGAATATCCATTGTTAAATGTCATTATCATGTGATTATTTATATGTAATTATCTGAGAAAATTTTATTTCATCCATATTATGCTCAAGATTATGTTTTAATGGAATATATTGTTAGTTATTTACCTTGACTTATTGTTTATTTTATTTATGATAGTTTCCACTTTATTGTTATCCTTACTGTGTATCTAAGATAACCCCTTTAATAATTTTTATTTTCCCCTCATGATTCCAAGATTTATATTATGATTGAAATACAAGGGAAATCATAGAGAATATGGAAGTTTACAATGGACTTTCTATGTTTCAGTTCATTTTATGTTGTAATGTAAAAAATTATTTTTTTATCTGGATTTCCAAAGTGGATAAACTATTCATTTCTTTAGGATGTGATCTCTTGTACCTATTACCAATGTAATAAAGTAAGGAATTAGCTTTGGGATACTGGGGTTGGGGTCATTACATTGTTTATGTGTTTATCGACCATAACCATACATTACAAAATTAATTATCAATATAATTCATTTGAATTAATTCTACACAAATATGATTGGATTTAAATATAAAATAATCATTATTTAATAACTCAAAACCACCCTCCTCAAGTATAAATTCCACTCCCCACCACTGCCTTTATACTCACAAGACTTTAAGATCTTAAAATATTATCCAAAACCTCTCCTCCCCACACTGCCCACATCGAAGTGCTGTTGGTCTCACCAGAAAAAAAAATTCAAAGGTCATTAAGGGATCTTTTAATGATGTGACATTTAGGAGTAAATTTTCTCAAAACACCTTTCTAATTTTATTTTCTTATTCTACCTTCCCATAAACTCCTCTATCCATCAAATCATAATAACTCCATAATCATGTATATACTAGAATGTTATATTTCTAATGGATTACCTCCACTTATGTAAAGAAGTGAAACCATTTTCCAAATTATGGCAGTTAACCATATCCGTGAATAATGAGTTTTCATTTTCCATTACCTCCTTCATGGATGGTTATAAAAGTGTTATTCTTGTTAAATAGGATTGTAAATTGTATATTATAACCAAATTCATGTTATGGAATTAATATATATCTACATAATATAAAATAAAACAAAACTAGTTCCTGATGGTTGGAAAAACTGCGAAAATAAACTAAACATTTATCATTGACATTTAATTATATGAATCAACATCACATCTTTAATAAAAATGATATATTAGACCATTTAAACTTATATAAGTTCATGAATACCATTTCATCACACTTTTAGAGTTTTATTTCCATTTTATAAGAAAATCTACAATTATACACAAATAAACAAATGACGAGCATGGGGTCTTTTTGGGGCCTTGCACCTTTTTGTTGAATAAAAATTTATTTTGGATGGATAAATCCATGAAACGAACTCACCTGAAAAATAAAAAAAATGAAATATTATTAATTAATTAGTGGTAAGATGTTATAAAAGTATTAAATATGGTATTATAAATTTTAATATATTTATGGAATAAATTAATAACACACTTTAAACCATTATACAGGATATTATAGTATGAAAATCCAAATGTAAGAGTGAAGTAAGGGTTTATCATCTCACTTTTACTTTTATGAGATATATGCCTTATTCACCACTAATGTAACGACCTTGAATTCTATAAATATAAATTACACTATTATAATTTTATACAATAGTATAAATCACATAAAATCAAATAGGTAACACAATAAAATCATTGTAAAATAATAATGAATGAAATAATAAGAATTTCTAGAAGTTAGGGAACCTATACTGATGAAATAGTAACATGATCTTCAGAATAGTAATATGAAACTTAGGAACAGTAATTCAACTAATAGAAAAGTAACCTCAACTATGAAATTATAAATAAAATTTATGTATCTTATGAATGCAAATATTATGTATTTATTTCATGGAATAATTAAATAAATGTTTTATAAAGGAAAAATTAAGTGTTGGAATTTTTGTAAGTCATAAATATTTAATTACAATTTCATGAATAATTAAATAATTAATAAGAAAATGTATTTTTTTTAAAAAAATTAATAATTTTTTTGTCTTATTATTATAATTTAGTTTTATGAGACCTTAATTAATTTTTCAAAATGTCATAAAATGAGTTATAATTTTAAAATTGTTCTTTTTCAAATAAGAGTTGATTTTAATTTAATATTTAATTCCACTTATTTAGAAAATTATTTTCATAAAATTGATTTCATTTTTTAATTATAACCATAAAAATGTATTTGTTGTATTTTTGGTATTTTTATAAAATGGTTGAATTTTTTGTGAATGGTGAAATACAGTAATTTATGGTATATATACATTATATGTTAAATACACTATTACTTGAGTCATTATTTATATAAGAACCAAAATCTATAAATAACCTTAATTATTTTAATATATTTTTGTGGTAATTCTAAAAATATTCATATTCTTGAGCCAAAATAATAAACCAATGAAAAAATAATCAGAAAACACCCCTCTCCTCCACTATAAAAAACACCATCACCACCTCTTCTACTCACACCTTTCAAGATTTGATCCTTGTACATGTTCTACCTAGTACACTTTAAAATCCTCTCCCCAACTTCTAGTAACCTTTTTTGTCATAAAAATTCTAATACCCTTTACCTAAGGAGGTTTTGAAGGATGAGAAATTCAAGAGGTAAAAAGACACTTTCCTTTTCTTTTTAATTTCATTCATGTTTTTTTATTTTCTTATTCTAACCTAACATACCCTAATCCAAGTGGAATAACAACTCAAATATCTTATATATACTATTATTTTATTATGTTAATGGAATATACTTCATCAACACCCTTATCTAGTTCCTTTTATTCTAAAAATGAAAACTTTGTCTGTGAGGTGTTAATTTATCACCGTCATGGACGAAAAATTTTCCTTTTCCTTTACCACCTTAAAAGATGCTCTTAAAACCATTATAATAGTTGAAAAATATTTGAAAATTAATTTTATAACCTTTTTTATTTTATTTAACTAACATATACACATAGTATTAAATAATAGAACAAAACAAGTTCATTATGAGCGGAAACTAACGAAAATAATCCAAATGATTATCACAGAATTTTTATCTAATGATTCATCCTCAACCAAAATAAACAAAAGAATTATATAACCATTTAATAATTTGTATGTTAATTAATAACATATAATATCAATTCTATATATATATTCCTATTTTACATCAACTTCCATACTCTTATACAAGCGAACCGACCATGAGAATCAAGAAAATGAACACCCCTAAACGATGAAATTGAACACTATAAAACATAGAAGGGCCATAAATGAACATAATAAAATATAATATAAATATTTAATGTATAATATTTTATGGAATTATTAATTAATGAATCTAATTTAATTATTCAGAATATTGAGTATAAGTGTAGAAATATTTTAGACATAAGATAAGGGATTCTTTCCAAACCTCCATTTTTCGATTGGGTCACATTTTCTCCTTCTTTACCCCAATGTAATTATTATTTTATTTTTATGTTCTTCTTTTAAATACTATCTATATGTTACAAAATCTTGTTCGTAGATCATATCATCCTTCTCTAATGGGGAAATAGATCTTTTAAAAGTGGTCCCCTTTCCAATTCACCCCGATAAGAAAACCCGATTTAAGGGAACTTCCCAATTTATTACCCATTTTCAAATACCCTCCATAATCTGACATAAGAAACCATTTTTTATGAAAACAATCATTTTATCATGACAAAATATCTTGGTTCATTTCTAGTTTTATATAAATATTTATTCCTCGTTCCTTTTAATGAATCATTAATATTTTCCTTAAACCGCACTAAAATGTCTATTTTCTAATGTTTCTTAAACACTATTTTTACATGTTTTCACTTCAGTTTGACAACCAAAATCATGATCTATAAATAGTTTACCTTATGAATTTCTATTTATGATTTAAATAGTTTCTTTCATGGTCACCATTATGATATTCCATTATGTTATCCATTTTGACCTGATTATGATACCCAATTCATTCTAGGGGTAACCCATGTGTTTACGTTTGATTCATTATGTATTATTCTTCATGTGGAACACATATTAATGAACATGTTATGATGGAAGAAAATATATATTTCTCCAATGAATTTTCTAATGTTAGGTCTCATTTGATTTTTTGTTGGGACAAGGAGTGAACATGATTCCTTTATGGAACTTTGTCCACCATGTCTTGGTAGATAGCCTTGACTCGTGATTTTGTCATGTTATATGTTACTTCCACATTCCTAAGATGTCATTGTTATATGTTACCGTGCCATACATGTTATTATTTCTTATTTTATTCATGTTCCATTCCTTTTATGTTATCATGTAATGTATTATAACTCATGCTCTATGTTTATTCCTATGATTATTCCATTAATGGGATTTTTAGATCAACCCTTTTGTTCATGTATTCCCTAAGTTATCCTATATAGATATAAGGGCTCAAAGGGAGTTAGGAGATAAATATTAAGATTAAGTAAAAGATGTTTTTTTTGGTTTCATGATGCCTAATTATATACCTAATCCTTTAAATACACCATAATTTATGATCCTTGGTTGTATTTTATGATTAATTATGCTTAAATTCATGTAATAATATGTGTAAAAGGTTAGGGTTGCTATATTTGATATCAGATAAAGGTCTATATATTTTTTGAGATTATGAATAGAGAACTATAGAAATAACCTTATTGATAATTATATCACCTTGGAAAACATATATTAAACCCATGGAATCACGTGATATGGTATAATTATGATTTATAAGTTTATCCTTATATGTTCATTGTTTTCTTTTTTTATGCTAATTAGATAAGTATTCAAGCCCCCTAATTTTACTTTATTTTTCTTAGTTAATGGTTTGAAATAGAATAACACGTTCAAACAATAAATTTGATAGGAAATGTGTTAATTTCCCTAAAAATATGCCAAATATGATGGTATAAGGTGCAGAAAACGTTATGATAGTACTTGATCATCTGGCTCAAGTAATGAATAATAACTTGAATTATGTGAAACTCCATTATTCTCTTAAGAAAAATAAATTTTTCTTCTAATTCTTCATAAGACAAAGCCCTCTATTATTTTTGGATCTCCCATTCACCTCCTCATAGAATAATGTATTAACTCCATTGAAAATATATTCGCTATCCTCCTGTGTTGAGAAGAAGAGAAATCTGTGCTTATAGTCTATCATTTTGATGGGGAAGCTGATCGGTGGGGGAAAATAATCAAGAACATGAAGTCTAAAGAGGAAATTTATTCCATGGAATTGGAAAATTTAATGAAAATATTTTCCAATAAATATTTTACCTAAAACCTCTATCTTAAAATGGAAAGAGAGTTCCTCAAACTGAAGAAAAAGGAAGATGAGTCTATCAGGGCATTTGAAAATATCATCACAAGGGTTGCAAGATAATCCTCCATCTTTTTCATGAAACCAAAATAAAGGTGGATATCTTCTTTATCATACTAAATCCATGTCTAATAAAAGTGTTGTAAATTCAAGACATAGGCAATTATATAGAGATTGTACATTGAAATGGAGATTGAAGACTCTCAGTGTTCTCATGGGCTTGATGAAAAAAAGGGAAAAATGGAGTTTAATATGGGAGGATAAATAGAAAAATACCTGAATGGTAAGAATAACCAACATCCCATGTGTCAAAAGTATGAGAATAATCATCCTAGAAACCAATTAAAGGGGTTCCAAAAGATGCTTTAAATGTGGAACTAATAGTAATATGGCTAATAATTGCTGATGGTTTATAAAGAATAACAGTAATTCGAAATAATATTGGAAGGTTCAGATCAATAATCAACATTTAGTGTAGTGTTTAAACTACAAGGAACATGGACATTATGTGATCCTTTTTCCTAAGTCAGGGGTTGTTGGAGGCAATCAGCAGCAAAAAACTCCAAGACAACAAGGAAGGGAATATGTTATCACTACTGATAAGGTGGAGCCTAATAATGACATGGTGGTAGGTACACTAGTTATTGATTCAATAATAGAGAACATACCTTTTTATTATGTTTATATTCAATCTTTCATATCTTTTAAGTTTATTAGAACAATTTAAACACCACCTCAAAATATGAAGGTTGAGTTTTCTTTAAGAACAGAAAATGTGGAAATTATTACATTCAATGTTTATAACTCACACCTAGTTAATGTATGTGGAATGAACCTCCCAGAAAATATTTTCATACTTCCTTTAGTGGGGTGTGATTCTATATTGGGAATGGATTTGATATCTTTATAAAATATCAACATCGACTATCGGGAAAGAGAGATCACTCTTCACATCTGGAGGTATCCTCCAATTTTGTACAAGTTTAAGGAGGAAGATTAATCTCCTTCAAAATCATCATCTCAATTGTAAACATTTTTTATTATTATAAATCATATATAACTCAATTTATTAAGACAAAGTATAGAATCATTCTTGAACACTTTCCTATCCTGAGGGATTGCACTGATGTACTCCCAAAAGAACTTCCTAGTCTTCCTCCTAATCAAGAGATTTAATTATCAATTGAAATTATTCTTGGATCTATACCTATTTCAAGGACACAATATATAATAGAGACCGTTGCACTGGAATAACTAACGAAGCAGTTATAGGAGAATCTAGAAAAGGGTTTTATATGCCCATGTGCTTCACTATGGGCTTCATTAGTCCCCTTCATCAAGAAGAAGGATGAATCAATGCACCTATACATTGATTATCATGAGCTCAGAAAATCATGATAAAGAACATGTATCCAGTACATGATATAGCTGAATTGTTTGATTAGATACATAGGGCCAATTATTTCTCTAAGGTGTACCTTTAGTCAGGATATCATCAATTAATGGTGAGGATGGATGATATTCCCAAGATTTCCTTTCAAACATGGTATGGAAACTATCAATTCATAGTGATTCCATTTAGACTCACTAATACTCTTTTAATTTTTATGGACATAATGAATGGATTCTTTGGATATTAATTCGACAGATTTGTGGAGTCTTTATTGATGATATTCTCATATACACCAATAACAAGGAGGAACACATGGATCATTTGAATATTGTGCTAACATTTTTGTGAAGGGAGGACCTATATGAAAGGTACAACAATTCTGAGTTCTAGATGGAGGAATTATCATTCATGGGAAATGCTATAACCAACAAAGTAATATCTATAGAACCTTCCAAGACAGAGGAAATTGAAGAGTATCCCAAGGAAATATCTATAACGGAGACCCGTAGTTTCCTTTGCCTATATGGGTATTACTGACTATTTTTGAAGAACTTATCATGATTGTCAAACCCAATAACCAAGATGATTCTGAAGGGAGTGATGTTTTTCTGGACCAGTGAATGTGAAGATGGCTTCAAAGAGTTGAAAAAGAGTCTTATCACTACACTAGTACTTACTCTTCCAACAAGTGTGGAACTGTTTGTGGTGTACAGTGATGATTTAAGGAAGGAATTAGGATATGTACTAATGAAAAATTATAAATTGATAGCCTACACCTCAACGCCGTTAAAAAATCACGAGTAAAATAATCCCCTGCATGATATGGAGATGGTGGCTATGATATTCGCATTGAAAATATGGAAGAATTATCTCTATGGGGAGACATGTGAGATATATAAGGATCATAAGATCCTAAAATATATATTCACACAAAAGGAGCTTAATATGAATAAGTGATTATGTCTAGAGCTCATCAAGAATTATGATTTCTCAGTGCACTACCATATTAGTAAGGAAGATAAGGTAGAGGCTACTCTAAGTAGAAATAATCATGCATCTTTATCAATAATGGGAATTGAGAAGGATCCAATCTTCATATACCTACAAAGGATGGACATGGGAATCGTTATGGAAGGAAATAATCAATTCTTTCTCATCCATCCATTATGGAGATATAATGGATTCTCAAAGAAATGATTAGGAAATTCAGAAGAAGTTGGAATATATGAGAAAGGGGAAATCCTCAAATTTAAAAATGGATGAGGAAGGAGTCATGAGATTTGGATCATTAATATGTGTACCATCCAATCACTACTACACATATGGCCTCTAAAAATGTGCAAAATGGCCTTTAATAGTACTAAAAATCATTGTTAATCATATCGATGATGGGGGGGTTCCCCATTATCCGTGCAAATAAAGTGTTGATAAAGGCAGTCCTTTATCCACGCTAAAAAAGTGTGGATAAAGGAACCCCTTTATCAGTGCATGTTTAGTGCTGATAAAGGGATGCACACCTGAAAGTGTTCTGTTTATACAACAACACACCAAGTAGAACCTAAAAATATTCACACCAAACACAACACACCCAGAAGAAAACATAATATATACATTTAATTGACATTGAACATGAATACAAAACTATCCACCCATGGTATATACAAAAACAAACACTGTGTTTTACATTTCAAATAGAATGCATTTTATAATTACATTTACAATTGTCCAACAAACATTCTAAAACATTCATATTTTATTTTTTAACACCCATGATACCCTCTCAAAAATCTCCCCCATGGTATCAACTTTTGAAAAAATCATCTCAACTCAAGAAAAAGATTCCACCTCTATATGAAAACAAATATTATGTTATTAATACAATGAATAAAAAATAAACATTAATATGAAAGACACATTTATAAAATTCAATATTTAATAAAAATTACATATTTGTAGTTATACTGATCGGACCGTGCATCCTATTGAGGTGGGGTTGATTCTTACAGGTTATAAATGAATTATGGATCATTTTCATAAAATATCAAAAAAATCTGAATGGAGTTTCCCAGTTTTGAGTATGTCACTTGTTCTTTTATTAAATTAATGTCAATTTTCAAATAATGGTACATTTTAAGTTATACCAGCCACACCGTGTGTCATATTGAGGTGCGGCTGATTCCTACCTATCACAAATTATTAATGGATATTAATCCTAAAGTATAAAAAAATTTTAATGTGTTTATTTGGTTTTTATTATGAATGTTTTGTTTTTTTTATTAAAATGTAATTTCAAACTAGAAACACACATTTTGAGTCATACCAGTTGTGTCGTGCATCGATTTGACATAATAATTCCCCATACATATCACAAATGACTTATGAATAATTATCCTAAATTATTAAGACTAACCAAAAATGTAGAATTTGTTTAGAGTAGTATGTTCGGCTTGGGAGTTCATTATATTTTGGCAGCATGTCATTCAAGGGGGAAAGTAATTCAGTGAAACTGGCATCACTCCATATATTTATTACATTCAAATTATATAGATTTAGTACAACTAACAATACTATATATTTAGTGCAACCACCATACAATAACGTTTTTTTCACAACTATTTAATTGCTCATACAATTTTGGGCAATAACGACGTTCATCTTCAACTGTCCTTATAATTTCCTCAATACAATCTTCATTTTCATTCATATCTATAATCATTTACTTGATACAATATTCTTCATTGTCCACACTTATAATCATATCAAATGATCCATAAAATGCAGTGTTATACCAGCCACTTGCTACATTCTCTTTTTCACATGTTTTAATCCAATATTTATAACTTTAATTTATTCTATTACAGATCAAGTATTCTTCCAACTCCTCTAGACTAAATTTTCCAGAATAACAACAATGTAAACACAAAAAAAGGATTTGTGAATGGTCATATGCATGATCTCTTTCAAACTTGATCAATTTCTTCACTCCATCTTTATACTCTTCTATCAAATTATTGGAATCCATCCCTTCTTTATTCATATCTATTATATTTGATTCGGTGATATTAGTATTTAACAAAATAATTACACAAAATGTTTATATAAAAATTAACCAAGGATTAAAAAAGGTATAAAATTTTAGTCTCCTTTGAAAACTCTTTATCAAATAACAATTTAAATCCCATTAAAAACCAAACTTTTACACAAATTATTCTTTAAAATAAAATACCCTTTTTAAAATAAACCGATCAGTTTCAAAAACTTTTTCTCAAAACCCTAATTCATTTTTTTAAATTAGTCAAGAAAACATAATGACCCAAAAATCATAATCATTTTAAATGAATCATAACCCTCTATATTTTCAAATTTTAATTTAAAACATCACACACACCTTGTTAAAACGAAACTATCATTACATAAATTTTCAACAAATTAACATCCCTTTTTGAAATCCAGTAAGATGAGTGGATAAACACTTGGCATGCAACCTAAGTCCATGCCTAGTGTTTAAATCATTTTAAAGGTAATTAAAACCAAAAAAGGTATGTTGAACACGTATAATTTTTTATGAAACATTTCAAAACAATTGAATCATTTTAAAAGAGCCACATATGCATTTTCATAAAGGCATAAATCCCAATAGAGGGACATTACAATGGATATGAATAAAAAATAACCAAAATATTATAAAATAAAAATCTATAAAAGTTTTATCATGTATCTGATGAATAAAACGTCTGAATCTTATTTTTTAATATTATAATAATATTGAGGAGTGATTAAGTGATAGATAAAAACACAAGTGGCACTAGACAATGATACTTTTGAACATAAATTCATATCTCTTCGAAGTGGGAAACCATATTCCACTAGATGCTTGAATCATGTACTACCTAAGCTTGATCTTTCCAATACGGTACATTATAAAAAATTTTCCGCTTCTTGAGGGTATACATTAAGATAATGTTAACAGACTATAGGTACTCATGCCTTCTCTGCTATCAACGGTTCATTACACATTGTGATTAAATATATTTCAAACACTTTTTATAGTGTATTCCAATAACACATCCTGGAAAGAACCACAATTTAAAAATATATGAAAGGATTTGGGAAGTTTCTCTTACGTGTTCTTAATTATCTGGACCCATAAAAAACCACATGACCAACATGGACTTGAACTATTCAAACCCTCACTCCATATATCTGTAAAATCTAGAATCAAAGTGATTAGAGTATTATTATAAGTTTCAAGATAATTCATACCACTCCAAAAATCATTCATGAAGTTAACAACATCAAGTCCCAAAATAGTCTAGAACCATTTAAAGAAAATTTCATAAGGAAAATCTTAGTTAGGAACCGTTGATGGATATATCAACCTAAATTCTATGACCACTTCATAACATTTAATATCAATAGATACTAATTCATTCCTATAATTTTTAAAGTTGTAATAAAATAATAATTTATATATTTAGATATAAAATAATGCTGAGTGGAAAAAATTATTTGATAAAAATATGTTATTAAATTCATAATGCATTCATTTTTATCAACCCACATACCATTATTAGCCTTTAACCTTGAAATGTGGTTATTACTTAATCACTCCTTAGTAGATCCATCCCACATGATACACAAATGAAGAGAAATAATGGATAATCCCTACCTCAAAAAAGATTTTCAACTCATCCATGTACTATAGGGAACTGTGTTGAAAGTGGGTTCCCTAGACCCAACTTGTTTTGTACTTTGATTACCACTACATGTATGAAGTTTGTTATAATACATGTGTTTATCTTTCAAGAATAGTGTAGATACTTCTGCATCCACTTTGTTTATGGAAATGTCCATAGATTACATGTCGTATCAGGGGGGTATAGCAGAACCCAGGCTATGATGAGATCCCTAAGATACTATGGCAGTAATCTTAATGTAATGTCTTAGGGTATTGTTATATAATTCCAAAAGGACAAAGATGATGTGTGATCATCAAGTGATGGGGTATCATAAGCATTGAGACTTCTTCTCATGATGTTCGCACTTGATGATCTCTAGTAGTTGAGATTATGAGGACATACCCACATAATAGGAACACCACATGTCTTAGGTGTCATTAGATGTTCCTATATACGGAAATGTGTAATTTTCTCTTGAAATTAGATCATTATCAATGAATGTCATTTAATTACATACATTTGATGCAAGGAGAAAACCATGGCGATAAAGTCTTGGTGAGGTAGTTTGTATCGGGTACATCATTAATGGCATGACATTGATTGAATTATCAAGAAAGGATTTGTCGCTTCCGAGTTAAGGAAGAGATATCTCAGGCCTTGTTGATTAGGATGGTTGAACCTTCATTAAATCCATGTCCATTGTAGTGGAAGGTAAGACCATCCAGACAAATCACCAAATAAAATAAAGCAAGATAAAGGATGATGACACTAGTGAGCATTTTGCTTTATTTAGATATCAATGATGAATAGATTATATTACATAGACTATGTTCATAGGAAAGTGGTCACTGCTTTGACTTTACCATGTCTCTATAGGGGCCTCAATGGGTTTTTATACCCTACTCTTGGTCGGTGGATATTATTCACTACTATTGAGAAAAGGACCTAGAGGGTCACACACAATAGCGCTTTGAGAATCTGCCCTATTCTGGGAATATGAATATAGAACTTGGTGGGCCCCACCAAAGGGTCTGAGTACTATCCAAGTTCTATGGATCACCAATTAGTAAATAAATTCTTTAGTTATTCAAGGTTGGAATAATTTGTTGAATTTATTTATAACATGTATTTACAAGTGATCAGTAAATACAAAAGTATAATATTATTCGAACGGAATTAAATATCCAGGGTTCATTTTATATTTTCAGGATAAGTGAGTCAAGTTATAAGACTCAAGTTTATCACACAATATAAAATTTGTGTATATTGTAGTTTGTGTTAAAATTATAAATATTATTTATGGCATAATTTTGTTTGACATAAATAAATATTTAAAGTACTTATATAGAGGGTATTTATTACACGAGGGCTGGGAACCCATACCAGGTATTTTAGATATCACCTAAATTAGTAAGAGAGAGGCTATCCACTTGTAACTATTCAAGTGTTAAATTTGAGAGCCTCTCTCTCCTCCTGGATTCTAGAGAGAGATCCTCTCAACCAATGAATAACAACAAGAACTTCCCCGATGTATCGAAGATCCTTTCCATGCGGTGATCACTGCTGCGTAGAGAAAATCGTTGGTGTGCCGTGCAAGAACCCGAATTCCGACGAACGACACACATGCAGATTTGAATGGCATGTGTGGATGATCTAGAGGACTTCGACGTCAGAGTCTTTGAGTGATGGTCACCAGCAACTTGTGACGCACTTGCGCACGTCAGATCCAAACAAGGTACTTGTTCGTTTTCTATTTTGTGCTCTGTCAAAACAGCACGTGGTCCTCGGACCATATCGAGGATAGCTCACTGAGGTCGATGTCCTAACATCACTCCAGTGATGTAAATTTTTTTTAATTTCCCACCCCAACAGCTTCCCCTACCCATCCTGGTATCTTACAGTGGTATCAGAGGAACATGTGATTTTTTAGAGTCAAAGGAAAAAATTAAATTGCATAAATTTTGAGTACGGGGGATTAAATTGGTTCCAACATGACTGACCGCACATCGATCTGTTTTTGAATGGCCATGTTATGACCATTTGAAAAATTTAATTAGATCAACCCTTCGGTTTAATTTTTCTTCAGAATAATTTTTTTTGATAAGAACACGTTTTTAATTTCATTAATGTGTTATTCATAAATTATCGAAATCCGGCAACGCTTTGGCTGGAATCCGGTAGCTGGAAATAATTCGATAAGATTAATTTTAGGAGATAAATAAAATGATATTATAATATTATTTATTTTATTTTTCCTAGAATAAAATATTGTTTAATGAATTGGGGTCAAGTATTCCTTTTTATATAAAAAAATGGAGACCAAGAACAATTTGGGGGTCATGTCTTATTTTCAAAAATAAAAAAAAATAAAAGGGAAAGGGGAGGTGAATTTTTTTATAAGGAAAAAAATTTTAAAAAATAAAAAATAAAATTGAAGACCCAAATGGTTATTCTTCTTCTTTACGCGGCGAACCTCCACGCAAGTGGAAAACCCTAGAGGTGCCCAAGAAGAGGTGCCAGGCCCGCCAGACCACCGCCCCGAGCAACCCCTCTGCTTGGTCGCACCACCCAGGTCTGTGCCGGTCCACTCGGACAGCCCCCCTACTCGGACCACCGCCCCGCTCGGACCACCGCCCCGCTTGGACCGCCGCCCCGCTCAGACCCCCCCCCCCCCGCTCGGACTGCCCCCCCGCTTGGACCGCCTCCCTATGGCGCTCCTTACTGCCGCCTCGACCGAAACGCCTCCGGCTCTCCTGCCACCGGTCTAGGCCATGCCAGACTAGGACGACGCCGGTCCAGGCCATGTCGGACCGGGCCGATGCCCCTACGGCTGGCCGGAGTAGCGGGCTGCCACCTTTGTGGCTGGCCGGAGTGTTGCCTCGCTTCCTCCCGCTTCCTTTGCTGCTGGCCAGAAGTTGCTGCCCTGAAGGTGTCATTGGACTGGGCCAATATGTCGCGGTCACATCATGGTCACACTGTGGTGACACCGCGTTCACACCACGATCACGCCGCGGTCTCACAGTGGTTATGTCGTGATTTAGCCCTGCTCGAGGACAACACCTCGTGGCGGTTTGCAGTCCGACCAGACTCCTCCCCATCTAGATGTAACCCCGTTTTAAATTACTTTTAATTAATTTAGTTTTTTAAAATTAAATTATTTATAATTAGATTGGGGTTTAAATTTAATTTAATCCAAAGAATTTATTTAATTACAATTAAAATTAAATTAATAGTTTAATTTAATTTTAGAATTAAAATTAAAATAAATATTTTAATTTAATTTTATAGTTAAATTAAATTGATGGTTTAATTAAATAGTTGTAATTGATAAAAATAAATTAATTGATTTTTTTAAAATTCATTTAATTTATAAGGACCCTCCGTACAGTTTAAATTTCGTTGTAGTTTAATTTTAATCGTGCTTTATATTTACGGACTAGTCTTGAGTAAGTGAACAAAATGTGCATATTTGGTGTTTATTTCTTATTTAATTATTTATTAAATGTGTGTGATGATTTTAATAATTAATCACATAAATGAAAATCTTCGAATCGTCCATTTAATTCAAATATGTATAAGGGCCTTCGTGTCAAACGCACAAGCCGTATTTTGTACCCCAGTTCCCCTTGCCTGCATGCGAGTATATTTGTAATTAATTAATGATGAACCGAGACGCAGACCCCGCCAAGTCGAGGAGGAAATCCAAACGGGGGACGAGCACATTACACTGGTCTAGCTATGAAATGAGTCAAGTCTAGACTCAGGTATGGATTCCCCTAGGTCAAGATTGATCCATTATGAATCGATCTTTATAAAATGCTCAAGACCAGTTAGATTGCATGATTTACTTTATGCATATTTTATTATTGTATGCGAGTGCATGATTATTGCTTGATCACATAGAATATTAAACAAGATAAAAATGCATAAATAATTGATGAATTTATATTTCTATTGCATGTTCAGTTGTGAGCACAACAATATAGTTTGAACATATAGATAGAAAATGATTATTCTTCAATAAATATTAAAATACCTCAATGATATATTTAGTCCAATGAATGCCTTCTATTTCTAACATCTAAACAAAACCAGCTATTTAGGGTGCTCATCAGCCATAGTTGAGAGTGCTTCTTACTACCGGGGCATTTTCATGAGAGAACTGGGTCGACTTAACTAAAGTGAGTAGTTAAGGATTAGACTTAGCTAACTTTCTATCACTTTAGAGGAAATATTTTGAGGGAATCAAGTTAGGATTCCAAAAAACTGGGACTTTACTCAACAACAAAAGGAACCACAAGCCAAGTGGTTGGCCAGCTAGTGCCTACCTTGAAACCCTCCAAGTAGGGGTGTAGCCATGCTTGGAGACTATGAGGGAGGTTATGAGGATCCTTTCCACTAGAATACTCAAGAGATAGGGT
The DNA here is from genome assembly GCA_963277665.1 of Viscum album. NCBI lineage: Eukaryota > Viridiplantae > Streptophyta > Magnoliopsida > Santalales > Viscaceae > Viscum > Viscum album. The sequence continues at coordinate 325,295,209 of OY728140.1, forward strand.
ATTCAGAATATAATAGTGAGGGTTATTAAGGTTTTCTAAAATAGTGGGAGACATTAAAATGATTTAATAATTTATTAATCATAAATTTCAAAAGGTAATAAAGACAAAGTACTAACTGCTAAATGTTTTTCTAATGTAGATTCAAAATGGAAATCACCAACCCCACAAGTACTTTATCACTACGATCAATTTTGGATAAATAAAATATCCTAACCGGCAATAACTTCCAAGAGTGGTACAATCACTTGCGCATAGTACTACTCTAAGAAATGAAATTATATGTGCTGGAATCCCCAATTCCTGCTAAGCCTCCTCAGGGAGAAAGCAAGGTGGAAAAAGAAAAATGGAGAAAGCATGTAGATGATGCGCTTGATGTACAATGCATCATGTTGTCATCCATATCCATCCAATTTCAAAAAATTCATGAGGATTATGACCCCTATACTATTCTTTCACATCTCTAAGAATTATATCAGGAGAGGGCTAGGAAGGAAAATATGATATTTCAAGTGCTCTTTATAAGTGCAGGCTAGCAGAAGGGCACCAAGATGGTACTCACACACTCAAGATGATTAGGTATATTGAGAGGCTTGAAACCCTTGGGATCAAATTGAACCAAGAACTAGCAGTGGATCTCATTCTTTCCTCATTACCATCGAGCTTCTCGACTTTTTTTGTCAATTATAATATGAATGATATGAAAAAGTCACTCCCAAACCTTTTGGATTTAGTTCGCCAAGATGACTAGGATAAGAAAAATACCAATTCATCTATCCTTATGGTGAACAATAAAAACAAGGGAAATACCAAGGGGTGTAAGGCCATGTCAAGTCCAAAGACACCAATACATCATCCTATAAAGAAGCTAAAGACTCAGAGGCTATGTAATGAGCATGAAACTGTTTTCTTTGGATATGGAAAGAAAGCCCACTGGAATATGAATTGTAGAGCTGGGAAGAAGAAGCAAACTGAATCTTCTACTTCAGTTTTTTTTTGTTATTGAATGCAATATATCTTTTCAAAAAGTTGGGTATTGGATGCGGAATGTGTCACACAAATTTCTATTCATATACATGAACCAATAAGGTTCAAGAATATTGAAAAAGGTCAAGTGGATCTTCGAGCTGCAAATGGTGCAAGTCTAGCGGCCTTGGCAGTGGGAGACTATCACTTAACTTTGCCAACTAGTTTGTTTATAGTTTTAAACAATTTCTATTATGTACCTTATGTTACAAGGAACATTATCTCTGTGTCGAGTTTAGACACTATGGGTTTTTATTTCTATTTTGGAAATAAAAGTTGTCTCTTTTATAGGGATAACATATGTTATGGGTGGACACATCCTAACAATTGTTTATATATTCTAGAACTCAGGAACCCCGTAATGGAAATCAATGAAAAAATAGCCATCATAACTCATGTATCACCCCCTATGGAACTTCAAGCTTAGTCATGTGACTGAAAAGTGATTATGAAAATTACATCAAGAAGGGTATTTAGACTCGGTATAGTTAGAACCCTTGGATGTATGTCAAGCTTGTTTGCATGGAAAGATGCTGAAAGCACCTTTCTCAGGAAAGGGAGAAAGATCCAATGCAATGATGGTATTAATACATACTAATGTATGTGGTCCATTTCCCGTAGCGGAAAGGGGTGGTTTTTTAAACTTTGTTACTTTTACTGATGATATAGTAGGTATGGATATATCTACTTAATGCGGTATAAGTCAGATTCCGTTTAGGGTTTTAAGGAATACCAAAATGGAATAGAAAACCAACTTGGTAAGAAGATAAAATCACTTTTCTCAGACAGAGGAGAATAATATCTTAACCAATCCTTCATTGATCACTTGAAGGAGTGTGGGATAGTTTCCCAAATCACTCCTCCTTATTCACCACAATGTAATGGTGTTAGTGAAAGGTGGAATATGACCTTTCTTCATATGGTCAGATCAATGATGAGTCATGCAACTCTTCCTTTATCCTTTTGGGGATACGCTTTGCAGACAATAGCATATACCCTTAACCATGTACCAAATAAAGCTACATATGGGATTCTATACTAGTTATGGTATGGAATGAAACCCAGTCTGACACACATACGTGTATGGGGGTGCAAGGAATTTTTGAAGACATTACCAAGTGAAAAATTAGCATCCAGAAGCACTAAGTGCATATTTATAGGTTATCCTAAGGAAACTAGAGGATATTACCTATATAACCCTGTAGATATAAAAGTCATTGTGGAAAGATACACCACATTTCTAGAAAGGGAACACATTTCTATTGGAAATAGTAGGAGAAAGATTGACATCGATGAAGTTAATGCTCCAGATGTAAAAGAGTTAGTAGAGGAACAATATCCACTAGAACAAGTGGAAGAATAAGTTGTTCCTGATACATAGATACTACGAAGGTCTACGCGAGAGGTTAGAGAACCAGAGCGTTATGGTTTTCTTCCCACCGAGTTAGGTGACAAATTATTCCTTGAGTATGATGAACCTCTAACCTAGAACGAAGTAGTATAAGGAAAAGAAGATGATAAACGGAAAGAAGCCATGAATTCTGAGATGGAGTCCATGTACCAAAATCAAGTTTGGATTTTGGTAGAACCTCCTGCTGATGTAAATCTCATTGGATGCAAATGGGTATTCAAGAAGAAGCTGGATATGGATGGTGAGCTTAATGCCTTAAATGAAAGATTGGTGGCAAAGGGTTTTAGGCTATGTCAAGGCAATGACTATGATGAAACCTTCTCAAAAGTAGAAATAATTAAACCTATCAGAATATTGATTGCAATAACATCCTTTCATGATTATGAAATTTGGAAAATGGATGTCAAAACTGCTTTTCTAAATGGGAAGTTGGTTGAAGATGTCTATATGACTCAACCTGAAGGGTTTGTTAAGTCAAAGAATTCCAATAAAGTATTCAATCTACAGAGATCCATTTATGGATTGAAGTAGGAATAAAGATCAAGGAATGTTCGTTTTGATGAGGCCATAAGAGATTTTGGTTTTTTCAAAATTGAAAGAGAGCCTTGTGTCCATTAAAATGTTTAAGGGAATGCCATCATTTTCCTTGTCTAATATGTTGGTGAAATATCAATTATGGGAAATGAGGTGGAAGTCTTACAATCAGTTAAGACTTGGTTAAATGAATTTTTCTCCATGAAAGACTTAGGTGAGGAAACCTACATTCTAGGGATCAAGATCTATCAAGATAGATCTCACAGGCTACTTGGGATAATTCAAAGTACATATATTGACAAGGTACTCAAAAGGTACAGTATGGAACAATCTAAGAGGGGATTGTTTCCTATGTCTCATGGTATAAATCTCTCCAAGAAAATGTATCCAAAAATACAAGAGGAAATTGACAAAATGAGTAGAGTCTCTTATGTCGTGGCAGTGGGTTCTATCATTTATGACATGTTATGTACTAGGTTTGATTTCTCCTTTGCTTTAAGCATGGTGGGTAGATATCAAGCCAATCTAGGAGAGATGCATTGGAAAACTATGAAAACTATCCTAAAGTACTTGAGGTGTACTAAGGATATGTTCTTGGTGTGTAGAGGAGATGAGGAACTAGTTGTGAGGGGATACACTGATGTTAGTTTCCAAATAGATCATGATGATATGAAATTATAGTCAAGCTACATCTTTTTCCTGAATGGTGGTGCAGTGAGCTGGAGAAGCTCAAAGAAAGCTGTGGTTTCCGATTCTACAACAGATTTAAAATATATTGCAGCTTCCAATGCAGCAAAGGAAGTAGTCTGGATACACAGTTTTATCTATGACATTGGTGTTGTTCCTAGCAGTGCAGAACCTATTCCAGTATATTGTGATAATAATGCAGTAGTGGTGCTTTCCAAGGAGCCCTTGTCTTACCAGAGGACAAAGAATATTCTTCATAAGTTTCATCTCTTGAGGGATTTTACTCAAAGAGGTGAAGTGACAGTTAGCAGAGTAGTCACAGAGGACAATGTGGCAGACCCACTGACTAAATCCATTTCTTAGCAGAAGCATGATTCTCATGCGAGAGCTAGTGGATTGAAACCTATTATTAGTTGGCTCTAGTGAAAGTGGAAGTGTTTAAAGTTGGTTCCCTAGACCCAACTTGTATTGTACTTTGATTACCACTACATGTATTTATTTTATTATAATACATGTGTTTATCTTTCCATAATAGTGTAGATACTTCTACATCCAATTTGTTTATGGAAATGTCCTTAGATTACATATCGTATCAATGGGGTATAACAGATCCCATTCTATAATGAGAACCCTAGGATACCATCATAATAATCTTAATGTAATGTCCTATGGTACAATTACATCATTCTAAAAGGACACAGATGATGTGTGACCATTAGGTGTTGGGGGCTCATAAGCATTGAGACTTCTTCTCATGAAGTTCACACTTGATGAACTCTAGTAGTTCAGATCATGAGGACAGACCAGCATAATAGAAACACCACATGTTTTAAGTGTCGTTAGTCGTTCCTATCTACAGACATGTGTAATGGTCTCGATAATTGAGATCATTATCAATGAATGTCATTTAATTACATACATTTTATGAAATCCAAAAACCATGGAAATAAAGTCATGGAGAGATAGTTTGTATCAGGTATGTCATTAATGGGATGACATTGATTGAAGGATCGAGAAAAGATTTGTCACTTCTGAGTTAAGGAAGACATATCTCAGGCCTAATTGATTAGGATGGTTTCACCTTCATTAAATCCATGGCCATGGTAGTGGAAGGTAAGACCATCTGGAAAAATCAACAAATAAAATAAACTAAGATAGAGGATGAAAACCATAGTGTTAATTATGCTTTATTGTGATATCGATGACGAAGAGATTATATTACACAGACTGTGATCGTAGAAAGGTGTTCGTTGATTCGAATTTACCTTTTCTCTATAGGGGACTCGATGGGTTGCTAGACCCCACTCTTGATCGGTGGATATTATTCACTTATATTGAGATAAGTACCTAGAGGGTCACACACATTAGCATTTTGAGAATCTACCCTATTCTGGGAATAAGAATATAAAACTTAGTGGGCCCCACCAATGGGTCTGCATACTATCCAGGTTCTATGGATCACCAAGTAGTAAATATATTCTTTGATTATTCAAGCTTAGAATAATATGTTGAATTTATTTATAACATGTATTTAGAAGTGATCAGTAAATACAAAAGTAAAATATTATTTGAACAGATTTAAATATCCTGGGTTCGTTTAATATTTTTAGGATAAGTGAGTTGATTTATAAGACTCAAGTTTATCACGCAATATAAATTTAGTATATATTATAGTTAGTGATAAAATTATAAATATTATTTATGGAATAATTTTATTTGACATAAATAAATATTTATAGTACTTATACAGAGGATATTTATTACACGGGGGCCAGGAACCCATACCAGGTATTTTAGATATCCCCTATATAAGTAAGAGAGAGGCTCTCCCATTTTATCTATTCATGTGTCATCTTTGGGAGCCTCTCTCTCCTCCTGGATTCTAGAGAGATATCCTCTCAACCAAGGAAGAACTTCAAGAACATCCCTCATGGATTGAAGTTCCTTGCCTTGTAGTGATCACTGCTGCATCGAGGAGATCGTTGGTGTGCTGAACTAGCACCCATATTCCAAAAAATGACACATGTGAAGATTCGAAAGGCGTGTGTGGAAGATCTAGAGGACTTCAACGTCGAACTCTTCGAGCGACGGTCATCGGAAACCTGTGACGCACTTTCGCACATCAGATCCGAACAAGGTACTTGTTCATTTTATATTTTGTGCTCTTTGAAATCAATGTGTGGTCCTCAGACCATACCAGGGATAGATCACCGGGGTCGACGTCCTGACGTCGCTCTGGTGATGTGAAATTTTGTTATTTTCTGGCCCACCAGGCTCCGTTTCCCGTCCTGGTACCTTACAAAATGTAGGATGCCCGCACGCAACAACCACACTAATAGAAACCTACATCATCCTATTATGCACCATAAGATTATCAACACACTACCTAAACACGAAACTCAAGAAAAACTACATCACTGAAGTAAATTATGGGGAAAGGACAATAGGAAATGGATGAGAAAGGGGAGAAAAATCACCATGGAGGTGTAGTTCAGCGCGTGAGAGAGGTGAATTCGTGGTGTAGAAGAGGCACATGGAGTAGGAGAGGCACGCGTCAAAGGAGAGGCGTGCAGGAGAGGAGAGGCGCACGACAGAGGAGAGGTGTGTGGGGAAGGTGGGTTTACAGTGGAGTGATTTGTGGTGGCGGAGGAGCGGACTAGAGAGGAGGAGGAGGAGGAGGAGGCGTCGATGATGATATGGATCGGCTTCTGTGAGAGCTTGAGGGGTGTGAGGAAGAGGAGAAAGTTACGGTTTCTTTATAAAACTCTATAAACTTTTATTTGTGCTAGATAAAAAGAACTCATAAAGGTATGTTTCATCAGCACTAAAATAGAAATCCCTGATAAAACATTCCTTTATCAGCACAAAAAAAATAAAACGTTGATAAAGTCACCTTTTATAAGCACTTTTTAGCGCTGATAATGATAGACCTTTATCAATGCTAAAAAACATTGATAAAGATAAAATGTTAATAATAAATTTATATTATTATATATATTTGTAAAATTATACATATGATATATATATTTATAATTATAACTATAAATAAATAAATAAATTTATATTTATAAAATTATAATTTAAATAATTATAAAATTATAAGAAATATACTTATTATATTTATAATATTTCTAATATATATAATAAATATATTATTTTTATATATTTATAAGATTATAGATATATATAACTATATTTCTTCTAATTTTATGATTATTTATATGAATATATATATATATATATATATATATAATTATAAATGAATATATATTTAAATAGTTATAAAATTATAACATATTTATATTTCTAATATTTATAATTTTATTAATATATATAATTAATATATTTATTATAATTATATAATTATTTAAATATTTTTTTTATTTATAACTATAAATATAAATTTATTTATTTATTTAATTATATATAACATTATATATGAAAATAATAAATATATTTTTTATAAACTAATAATTATTTAAATAAATAAATATTTATTTATATTTAGAACTAATAAATAAATAAATATTTATTTGAAATTGAAAATTATAATAAATAAATATTTATTTATAGTTGTAATTATAAATAAATATATATATTAATAATTATAAAATTATATAAAATATATTTATAATTTTATAAATATATATAATTAATATATTTATTATAAATTTTTAATTATTTAAATATATCTACATTTATTTAGAATTCTATTTATAAATAATTTTATTTATTTATAAATTTTTGTATATATTTATAAATATTTTTATTTAATTATATATATATATATATATTACTTTATAAGTAGGATAATAAATATATTTATTATAATTTTATAATTATTTACACACACACCCACACACATATATTTATCTATTTGTAGTTATAATTATAACAATAAAAAAATATATTTATATATATTTGCATATAAATTTAAATATATATATTTATAAAATTATTATATATGTATTTATTGTAATTTTATAATTGTTTAAAAATCTATATAGTTATAATTATAATTACAAAAAAATTTATATAAAAAGTATTTATATATAATTAAAATTTAATAATTATTAATTATTTAAATATATTTAATGTAATTTTATAAGTATTTTTGAGAACATAATAGTATATATGGGTAACATGAATTAATGATATACCTAGGAAAATATACATAATAAAAAAAGACATCAATGGACAACATGAATAATAAGAAGGGTGTAATGTAAAAATGAACATTCATGATGATACATAATATATATGCATGCATGATCAACATATTTATTTACTAAATTCATTAGAAACACACATATATATTTAATAATTATAATAAAATATATATATTTAAAAAGTATTTATATATATTAATTATAAATAAAATAAAAATATTAAAAATATTAAATATTAAAAACATAAAAAATATTAAAAATTTAATGAATATAATGAATCTAATAAATATAATAAATATAATAAATATAATAAATATAATTTTTAAATATAATAATTCTAATAAATATAAATCTAATAAATCTAATAAATCTAATAAATCTAATAAATCTAATAAATATAATAAATATATATATTATTTAATGAAATCTATTATAATATTATAATTATTTTAATATATATATATATGTATATATATTTATAATATTAGAAATAATTTTTTTTAAAATAGTTGTTAATATATATTTGAATTATTAAAAAATATATATTAATTATAAACAAGTGTTTTTTATTTAATGTATACAAATAAAAATTATTTTTGAATATAAATATAATAATTTTATATAAATTATAATTAAAAACTTTTATCAGTTCTAACAACAAAGCTAATAAATGTACCCTTTATCAGCGCTATGAAATGTGCTGATAAAGGGTACTGCTTTATCAATGCTTTTCTTATCGTAGATAAAATGTACATTTATCAGTGCTTTTATATAGCGCTGTTAAAGCACCCCTTTATCAGTGCATTCTGCTTAGTGCTGATATAATGAGGCACTTCCCATGCACTGTTTTATGTAACTGAATCCATAGATAAATAATGATCTTCCGGGTGACACACATAGTTCCACCTTCTCTATTCATCTAGGGAGCACAATGATGTATCAAGATCATTGAGAGCACTATTGGTAGGACAATATGAAAAAAAAATTATTGAATATACATCAATGTTCCAAGTATGTCAACAAGTGAAGGATGTAAGGATAAAGTCTAAAGGGATGTTGCAACCATTACCCATATCAACATGGAAGTGGGAAGACATCATCGTTGACTTTGTAACTGGACTTCAAAAGACATCCAAAGGAAACAATTCCTTATGGGTTATTGTGGATCATCTTAGAAAGGAATGTCATTTTATCACAATCTGAGAGGAAGTCTCACTGGATCAACATGCATAGATATATATCAGAGAATAGGTAAGGCTGCATGGAGTACCTCTATCGATGATATCCGATTGAGATTCAATATTCACCTTCTCATTCTGGAAAAGTCTCCAACATGCTCAAAACATTGAGCTAAACTTCAGTATGTCTTATCATCCTCAAACTAATGTCCAATATGAACGGACTATTCAGAAACAGGAAGACATGTTGGGAGCATGATCTTTGGATTTCAAGGGAGGATGATAGGAAAATCTACCTTCAGTCGAGTTCTCCTATAATAATAGTTTCCACACAATCATCCAAATGGCTCCATATAAAGCCCTTTATGTGAAAAGATGTAGAACATCAACCTGCTAGAATGAAGTTAGTATGCGTAGGCTTATAGGACTTGAAAATTTCAATGAAATGGTAGAAAATGTGAAACCAATTTAACTTCATATCAAGGCTTCCCAAAGTCCACATAAGAGCTGTGAAAAAAATTGTCGATGGGACATGGAGTTTATGGTTGTAAACATGGTATTTCCCCACATATCTCAACACTACAAAAAGGCATTTAACAATGCTAGAATATGAATTTATTAGTGATACAAAATTTCTTATAATCAGAGCAGAGTTAAAAGACTGAAACTTTTATCAGCACTAAAAAAGTGTTTTTAAAGGCCCCCTTTAATAGAGCTAAAAAGTGATGTTAATAGGGTCCTTTAAAAATGCTTTTTTAGCACTCATAAAGAAAGTTTTTATAAAGCGGTAAAATTATATTTTTTTGGAAAACTATGATCTCGTCCACTTTATCAGTGCTTCCACGACCCCTTTGACAACACTCCACCCCATTTATCATGTCTTTTCACCCCACCACCCCTTTTATTAGCACTATTTGAATTTCCAGCCTCATGTATGCCGGCCTGGATTTGAACCCTACACATCCCCTTTGAATAATGAATGCCTTTACAACTACACCATGTTGTTTTTCTGTCTGTTTAATGATATTTCATTTTCAATATATATATATATATATTTATAAATATTTATATATTTTTTAATAAATTTGAACAATATATTTGTGTGTGTGATATATATATATACTTATATCCATTTAAATATATTATATATTATATTCATTTACATATACTAGAATATAATATATATATATTTATTTATTTATTAATACACACACACTTATATATATAGCCATTATAAATATATTTTTATAATATAAAAAATGCTTAGATATTGTTTCAAATTCATTTTTTGAATATTTATTTATTTAGATATTTTAGAATATACATTTTTATGTAAATATATTAATATATTTATTTTTTGATGCCCTGAAAAACTAAAGTAAGAACCTTGTAATGGATAGTGTGTATGACACGCGACACCAAGCATGTAAGGAAATATAATATCTAGATACTTTATAACATAATTACTATTTAAAATAAATTCTATATATTTCGACGCATGAAACAATGAGTTAGATTGAAATAAATGTGACACTAAGTTATCTTAAATCAAACACAACAATGAACTTCCTCTATATCATACGTTACATGCAAAGCGACCTTTATCGATGGCTTGCGCTATACGCAATACCGAGTCTTACCAAGAAATAATTTGTAAATAAAACATTATTATTTAATATAAAATGATATAAAATAGCTGTTATGAATAGTATTAACTAAATTATAAAAATATAGTGTTTATACATCTAAATCATTGGTTAACAATAAATTATAAATGAATATATGAATCAATTGAATATTAAAAGTTATTTTTATAGAAAACTATTTTTATTCCCACAAAGACATTTTACCCTAATAGATTAAATTAATTAAAATTATTGAGTGATATTAATATAATATATATGTAACATATTCAATAAATTATTTTTTTATATTCATCTAACAGAGTTGATAAGCATAAGATAAGAAAAAACCCAATATTTTACATAAAAACCTATTAAGGCATTTTTACCACCTTTTAATAGAGAATCTATTTTAAATCATAATTTTTACAATTTTATGAATTTAATTTGATAAAATAATCATCCTTTTTGAATTAATAACTTCAAAATTAGATTAGGGTGAATTTTTGGGATTTTTTTAGAAACTTCATTTTTTTATGAATAGTGAAAATAGTGCATTTTAGTTAAAAACTGCCTTTTCATTTAAATAACTATTAATGTTAAAATATAATTTAATTTTTTAAAGAAACATAGGATAAATTATACATATATTAATACAATTTAGTTCATTAGAATCGATTTAACTTTTAAATTGAATATAAAAATATAACAATCTTTTCAACATTTTTCTACTAAATTTAGTTAGTCTGCCTATCTCTAAGATTGGCATTAATCCTAATTTTTACGCTTCTGCAATTTGAATTTTTAAAATATAAAATATAAAATTTTAATAAATAAAATATTTGTTTTATAATAATATGAACTTATTTTTTGATAAAAATGATTAGTGAAAGTAATTAAAATTAATTATAGTCATTAAGGTGTAATTTGGCTTAAAAATGGTCTAAAACCCTAAGTCTATGGGCCCAAATGACCTATCCACTTGTCCAAAACCCCTTTTGTAGAAATTATTCATCCATTAAACTTCCATTCCGGAGTTTTTGTGGTTTGGTATTGTTAGATTTGGTGTCCTGAGAACCAACAGTTTGTACATTGATTACATGAATGTACACTTATTATAGATTATTCGTTGTTCTGCATGACTATAATATAATAATCTACTAGAATATTTGTTGCATTGATAAGGACAGGGCAGATCCTCACTATGATGAGAACCTTAAAATTATATAAAAATATTCTCAAATAAAGTTCTACGATTGGATGACATACTATGATAGGACACATAGTATACAGACCGTCATGTGCGAGTCCTCGTAAAGAAGACGAGATTCTCTCTCATAGAGTTCGCACTTGGTAATCTCCAAGAAGGGAAATTATGAGAACAGAAACTCCAATAGTAATTCCACATGTCTTGGTGTCATCAGACATTTATATATACAAGCATGTGTAATGGTCCTTAGACTGGAAGATAATCATTAACTCATGTCATGACTCGCGCACATTGATTTGCTGACGAAAACCGTCAGGAAGATTGTTGGAGGGAAGTAGGGTACATTGGGTGCATCACGAATGACTTGTTGATAATGGAGAAGTCGAGGAAGGATTTCTCCCTTCCATATTTATGGAAGAAGATATCTTGGGCCATTTGATTGAAATAGATCTGTTTCCCAAATTTCATGGCCATGGTGTAACGACGAGTTTATTTCTGGAAGTCAAAGAATGACAGATCAAGCATATAGGTTTACGACACTAGCATGAAACCTGCTTGATGAGATATTGAGAAAAATGGATTAAATTACATATTAAGCATTCGTATGAGGTGACACGTCAATGCGGCGTCAACTTCTTTCTCTTTGGTGCCTTGACCCATTGCTAGACAGTAATCTTGGACTTTAGAAAATCCCACTTAATGCCAATGAGAAAGAGGCATAGAGGGCCACATACTAAGTGTAACCAAGTATCTCAAGTAGAATAAAGATTATTCTCGTACGTGGTTTAATAATTATTCAAGGAATACAAAATTGTTTTAATGTAGAGGAAGAATAAAATGAAAACAAGATATACACGCAGTGTATTAATGATTACACACCGTGTATTTTTCATTTGGAAAAAAAGTACATGTTGTGTATTAATGATTACAATCTGTGTAGTTTTATGAAAAACAAGTACACACCATGTATTAATTATTACACACCATGTAGTTTTTCCAGTCTGGATTTTGAGTATATAATATCGTTTTATTAAATGATAATTATTATAATCATTGTGGGAACATGTTAAGGAATTAATGATTCGACATGGGGGTTTTCAATAAGAGTTAATGAAATAAATAAAACATGTAACATATTTATTTATTGTCATAACTCTATAACCTCATACCCGATTATAAATATCCTCACAACCCCAACACATTTCCTTAATCGTTGTGCACAACAATTCTAGGCAATTCTCTCAAGGCTGAATAAATTCCTTCCTCCAAGAATGATCTCAAGACAGAGAGAGATCCTCCTCCATCAGATCAAGGTGATCTAAGGTGAACAACGAAAGCAAATGTTTCTCCATGCTAGCACCTAGGTACTCCTTTGGCGACATCCTAAGATACGTGGTACACGTGTGGATCACCACTAGAGGAAGTCTACACTTGGCTTCTGCGACGTAATGACGAATCACATCGGAGCGTGATCAGAAATATCAGTGAAGAAAGAATGCCATAAAAGGTACTTCTTTTAAATTAATTAAATTAATTATATTCCACCCATGACCTTTTGTTATGCTCAGATCCTTCAAATGGTATCAGAGCGAGGTTACAACATTGATTATAGTTATTTTATTTTCGTTGATAATTTACGCATTTATATTTTATTCATTTCAAGATAAATCATTATCTAAAACTGGATAAATGATATCTGTTATTCCTCCTTCATTTCATGATTCACATAACAGAAATGACTTTTTAATTTTAATTTTGATTAAAATAAAAACAAAGAACTCATCCGGAGGAGCTGTTTTTTCTGTCCGTACAACACATGAATACATGGCGTGTAGTGAAAACTACACGCCATGTACTTTGGTTTAACGAACCGGTACTGGTCCGCCAAACCACGATGTGTGAATTGAGTATACCTAATTATTTATTACACTGTGTTGACCAAAACTGAACAATGCGTGGAAACCGGAATACACGGCGTGTACGATGGGTCAACACACCGTGTAGTCCGATCCACCCCTGGTGAAACAATGTACAAGGAGAAGCTAGGTACCACGTACATAGGATTTCCAGTCTGGTAACCATGTAACAAGGAAGTACACACCATGTTATAATAATCTACATGCCATGTTCTCCAAAATTTCCAAAGTACAGAACACACGCCAAAGCCCCCGGCATGTACTTTGGATAAAGGGTAAAAAATACACGCCAAATAATATAGCCTACATGTTGTGTACATTCCAGAAATGTAATTTCACCAGGTTTTCTTCAAATTATAAATACCCATACAAGGAATATGGATGAGAATAATCTCAAGGAAATCTAGAACGGAATTTAAGATAAATAATTGATTAATTATAAGATCATTATTATTTACATTCAAGCGCGCCTTATCTTAAATAAAAGAATAATTAAAATAATTTGAATTCTAAATATGAGTAAATGTCGTTGCATGTTATAGATGACCATGAGCTAGACCAAAGTCCTTTTGTGTGTGTATGGTTTCATTTAAATTTATTTAATTTAATGTTGTTGGCCTGCGATCCTTCTTCCAATAAAATGTAGAGCCTGCATGCCCATGGTTTCTTTAATATAAATCTCATGTAATGGAGGATCTCCCAAGCTAGAGGAGATGGCTCAAAATCCAAAGCTGAGACGAAACCAACACAAGAAGATACAAAAGTGGACAGGTGGGAGCTGCAAAACACAAACCATCGTGTTCAAGGTGTTTTTCCCAAAGTCAGGGTTAGCTTATCAAAACTGCTAGATAAGATAACCAATAGAAGCTCATGATCATGCCATCTTATTTTATTTCTGTCTGATTGCATGGTTTATTTATTATGTATGTGTTGTCACGATCACAGATCTAATGGAAGGAAAAAGCATGCAAATATGGAATAAATTAAAAACCAGACTATGCGTAAACATTATTAGAACATGGTTAATCACTTAAGAAATCATCACTTAATATTAACAAGAATGTGATAATCAGAAACTATGCATAAAAGATTAAAATCCCTTAAATACCATATTAAGTCATACCAAGCCTTCTGTTACATGATTAAGGGAAAGACTCAATAAAACTATGTGTTTTACAAACCCTTGTTAGGACACTTACTTTTATAAAGGAATCTCTTATGAAAGTTTTGGGTTGACATAAACATTTTACATCAAGAGGAGTATCCCTTGCTAGAATTGTTGTAAAATTAAGGCATGTATTGAGGAAATCCAAGTCAGGATTTCAGGATTAGGGAGTCCACTCAATAGATCAAGGAACTGTAAGATCACAGTTGGCAAAGACCTACCTACCTAAATACCATCAAATAACTTGACCAACCCTTGTTGGGGTTATCCGAAGGGGGATATGGAACCTTTCCACTAGAATGTCAAAGAAACTAGGAATTCTGAGTTTGATGGTGAGGGCCATTGGAACTTGATAAAATAGTGGGATAATTAATAAATTCATTTGTTATTTCTCATAAAATGTAATCAAGAAAGTACTGATAAATCTTCTCTTTTAAATTTATAGAATCAATATTTCAAACTCATCAACCACATTTTCTCTATGATCAATTTTGGATAAAGAAAATATCCCCACCAGTATTAACTTCCAAGAATGGTATAGGAACCTTCGGGTTATCCTACGCCATGAACAAAAGTTTTACGTGCTGGAGTCCTCGCTTCTTGATTCACCTGCCCAAGGGGTGAGTGATGACGATTTCATGGTCTATGATCAATATTTGAGCGAAGCACTCGACGTTCAATTTTTTATGATGTCATCAATGACTAGTGAGATCATGAAGTCTCATGAAGACATGGATTCCTATACCACGCTCGAGCACCTCCGTGGTCTATAGAATGAGATAGAAAGACATGAAAGGTTTGAAATCTCCAAGGCTTTATTTCAGAGCAAGCCTGGAGAGGGTTCCCTAGATGGTCCTCATGTAGTCAAGATCATTGGCTACATTGATCGCTTGGAGGTTCTAGGGTTTAAACTCCCCGAAGAACTGGGTACCAATCTCATTCTTGCATCAATCCCCCAGAGATTCTCCAACTTTGTTGTAAATTTCAACATGAACAACATTGATAAGTCTCTATCTGATCTCCTTATCCTCATTCACCAAGTGGACAATGATATGAAGCGTGAAAAGCCTTCTGTCCTCATGGTGAATAAAAGTAAAGGGAAGGTGAAGAGCTGTAATCCAAAAGATTATTCACAGCCTTCCAATAAAAGGAAGATCAAATGTGAGGCAAGAGAATAAGAGGCTGCTTGTTTCACATTTGTCAAGAAGGGCCACTAGAAGAACAACTGCACCCAAACAAGGAAGTAAGTTAAATATTTAGGTGTGTTTTTTATCGAATACAATCTATCTATTTCTACCAATTGGGTATTAGATACTACTTTTGGTTCTCACATCTATATCCAAATACAGGAACCAAGTAGATTCATAAAGATTGACTGAGGTGAGGTGGATCTATGAGCAGCCGACAGAGCCAGACTTGTTGTTGTAGCTATCAGGGAATACCACCTCACATTGCGTACAGGAATGGTCTTGGTGTTAAACGGATGTTATTATGTACCCTTTTTAACCAAAAATATTATTTCAGTATCCATATTAGATACTATGGGATTCATCTTCATGTTTGGAAATGAATGTTGCTAATTTTATAAAGATAGTATTTTTTTGGTAGGGCACATTTATATAACGACCTTCATGTGTAAGATTACACAAACCAAGTAATTGTAATCGATAAAAAATTAAATTTACATGACTCATACCACATCCCACTTTGGCATCACGGGCTAGGTTATGTCAACGAGAAACAATTGACAAAATTACATCATGATGGGTATTTAGATTCTTTTGAACTAAAACCACTTGGTGTATGTCATGCATGTCTACAAGGAAAAATGACCAAAGCACCATTTTGTGGGATAGGTGAAAGGACTAAAGTGATTCTAGAATTAGTTCACACAGATGTGTGTGGACTATTTCCAGTTGAAGCAAGGGGTGGGTTCTTGTACTTCTTAACTTTTACTGATGATTTTAGTAGATATAGATATATTTAATTAATGAGATATATGTCATATTATTTTGATCAGTTCAAAGAATATAAGAACGAAGTTGAGAACAAGATTGGTAAGAAGATTAAGAATCTCTGCTCAGATAGAGGAGAATTATATCTTCATCAGGACTTCATTGATTTCTTACTAGAGCTTGGGATTCTATATCAACTCACTCATCATTACACACCTCAGTGGAATGGTGTATGTGAAAGGAGGAACCACACCCTATTGGACATGGTGAGATCAATGATGAGTCATGATAGTCTTACATTATCCTTTTGGGGATATGAATTACAAAAAACAACACACATACTAAACCAAGTACCAACTAAATCGATAAATATTATTCCATATGAGTTATGGAGTGGACGCAAAGCCATGGTATTAAATTTACATGTGTGGGGTAGCAAAGCAATTGTTAAGGCCTATACAGGTAATAAACTTGCACCCCATGGCACAAAGTGTATCTTTATAGGATATCCAAAGGAAACAAGAGGATATTACCTATACAACCCCTCAGATAAAAAGGTTATAGTGGAAAGACACACCATATTACTTGAGAGGGATCACATCTCCAAATGAGACAGTGGGAGTGAGATAGTCTTCGATGAAGTCAAGGATCAAGATACACATAAGTTGGTACAAGAACATATTCCATAAAGCCCCATTGAAGAACAATCTGTTCTAGAGACACAAGAACTGCTTAGGATCATGAGAGAGGTGAGAGAACTAGAACGATATGGTTTTCTTGTCATCAAGGATAGTGACTCATTATTGGTTGACAATTATTATCCTCTTACCTACAAGGATGCAGTTGAAGGAACAGATGTTGCCAAGTGGAAAGAAGCCATGAATTCTGAAATGAATTCCATGTACCAAAAACCAAGTCTGGATTTTGGTAGATCCTCCAGTTGATGTAAATCCTATTGGTAATAAATGTATATTAAAGAAGAAACTAGAAATGGAAGGACAAGTCAACACCTATAAGGCATGAATGGTTGAAAAAGGTTTTAGACAACATCAAGTAATTGACTATGATGAAACCTTTTCAACGATTGTGATGCTGAAATACATCATAATTCTATTGGCCATTGTCGCTTACCATGACTATGAAATTTGGAAAATGGATGTCAAAACAGCATTCCTTAACAGGAACCTCCAGGAAGATGTCTAGATGACACAACCTGAAGGGTTTGTGACTCCAAAGGATGAAAACAAGGTATGCAAGTTTCATAAATCCATTTCTGGATTAAAGCAAGCATCAAGGTCATGGAACATTCTTTTGATGAAGCCGTAATGGAATTTGGATTCGATAAGAGTGAATGTGATCCTTGTGTCTACAAAAGGTTTAGTGGAAGTGAATTCATTTTCCTAATAGTATATGTTGATGACATATTACTAATTAGAAATAATGTACCTATCTTACAGTCAGTTAAGGAATGGTTGGATAAATGCTTCTCTATGAAAGACTTGGGTGAGGCTGCATATATTCTTGGGATCAAGATCCATCATGATAGATCCAAGAGAATGTTGGGCCTAAGTCAACGTACATACATTGACAAGATACTGAAGAGATTCAGCATGGAATAGTCCAAGAGGGGATTTTTGCCAGTGTCACATGGCATTCGTCTTTCCAAGAAAATGTTTCCTCAAACATATGATGAAATAAATAAAATGGCAAGGATACCTTACACATCTGCGATTGGTTCAGTCATGTATGGTATGCTATGTACAAGGCTAGATGTTTCTTACACATTATGTGTGGTAGGAATATATCAAGATGATCTAGGAGACCTCCATTGGATGGAAGTCAAGACTATCCTTAAGTATCTGAGGCATACTAAGGCTATTTTCATGGTTTATGGATGATATGAGGAACCAGTGATTAGAGGACATGTAGATGCTAGTTTCCAAACTGATCAAGATGACATAAAGTCGCAAACTGGATACATATTCAGTTTAAATGGAGTTGTAGTGAGCTGGAAGAGCTAAAGCAGGGTGTGGTGGTAGATTCTACAGAATAGTCCGAGTATATCAAAGCGTCTGAGGAATATAAAGAAGAATTATGGATTCAAAGCTTTGTCCAAGAGCTGGATTTAGTACCTAGTAGTAAATATACTATCACACTTTATTGTGATAATACTACAGCGGTGGAACCTGCCAAAGAGACAAGGTCATATCAGCGGATAAAGCACATAATTTGGAAGTATCATCTCTTGAGGGATTTTTCTCAGAGAGGTGAATTTGTAGTAAGCAGTATTTCCTCGCAAGACAATGTGGAAGACCCCTCGACTAAAGCCTTGACTCAGCAGAAACATGATCATCATGTGAGGTCTAGCAAACAAAAAGTCGTAGGTATTTAGATTTAGTCCAAGTGAGAGTTTTTTAGAGTTGGTGTCCTGAGAACTAACATTTTGTTCTTTGATTACATGAATGTACACTTATTATATATTCTTCATTGTTCTACATGAATATAATATAATAATGTCTTGGAATATTTGTCGTATTGATAAGGTCATGGAAGATCCCCGCTATGATGAGAACCTTGAAATGCTATGAAAATATTCTCAAATAAAGTTCTATGGTTGGATGACATACTTGGATAGGACACATAGTATAAAGACTTCCATGTGTGATTACTCGTAAAGAAGATGAGACTCTCTCTCATGGAGTTCTCACTTGGTAATCTCCAAGATGGGAGATTATGAGAACAGACCCACCAGTAGTAATTCTTCATGTCTTGTTGTCATCAGACATTTTTATCTACGAGCGTGTGTAATGGTCCTTAGATTGGAATATTATCATTAACTCATGTCATGACTCGTGCACTTAGATTTGTTGACGAAAACCATCATGAAGACAGTTTGTGGGAAGTAGGGTACATTGGGTGCGTCACGAATGACATGTTGTTAATGGATAAGTTGAGGAAGGATTTGTCCTTTCCATATTTAAGGAAGTAGATATATCGGGCCCTTTGATTGAAATAGAAATTTCGGTCAAATTCCTTGGCCATGGTGTAATGACGAGTTTATTTCTGGAAGTCAAAGAATGACAGATCAAGCATATAGGTTTATGACATTACCATGAAACTTGCTTAATGAGATATTGAGACAAAGGGATTAAATTACACAGTAAGCATTCGTATGAGGTGACACGTCAATGTGGCGTCAAATTATTTATCTTGGGTGCCTTGACCCATTTCTAGACAATAATCTTGGACTTTAGGCAAGCCCACCTAATGCCTACCAGAAAGAGGCCTAGAGGGTCACACACTAAGTGTATCCAAGTATCTCAAGTATAATAAAGATTATTTCCATATGTGGTTTAATAATTATTCAAGGAAGCCAACATCATTTTATTGATAGAGGAGGAATAAAATGAAAACAAGATATACACGCCGTGTATTAATGATTACAGGATGTGTAGTTTTAACTTTGAAAAAAAAAACAAGTACACGCCGTGTATTAATGATTACATGCCGTGTAGCTTTTCCAGTTGGGATTTTGAGGAAATAATATCATTTTATTAAATAAAATTTTTTATAATCAGCATGGGTGCATGTCAAGGAATTAATGATTCAACATGGGGGTTTTCAAAAAGAGTCAATTGAAAAAATAAAATGTGTAACGTGTTTATTTATTGTCATAACTATATAACCTCAAACCTGATTATAAATATCCTCAAAACCCCAACATATTTTTTTAATCGTTGTGCACAACAATTCTGGAAAATTATCTCTAGGGTGAAATAATTGCTTCCTCCAAGAACACTCTCAAGACCAAGAGAGATCCTCCTCTATCAGATCAAGGCGATCTAAGGTGGACAACGCAAGCAAAGGTTTCTTCAAGATAGCACCTGGATACTCCTTTGGCGATGTCCAAGGATACGTGGTGCATGTTTGGATCATCACTAGAGGAAGTCTACACTTGGATTCTACAACTCAATGACGAATCACATCGGAGCATGATCAGAAATATCAATGAAGAAAGAATTCCATAAAAGTTACTTCTTTTCAATTAATTAAATTAATTATAATCAACCTATGACGATCCTTGTTTGTGGTTCCGGGACTATCCCCCTTCTTTGTCTATTTATGTGATTTGATCCATGGAGACTGGTGTTTATCGTCGTATTGATCCCTGATTGATCATTGCTAATGAAAAAAGTCCAATTGGGAACATCCACCCACGAGCTTCCGCTACACTCGTAACCTTCAGGTATGACTTTTTTTAGGCAATAACATGTATACAACTAACTTGTTTTCTAGAATACCATGTGATTCCTTTTCCTTACCTATAAAAGGCCACCATATCTACCCATTATTCACACCTATAAAGTATCTTAAGTTCAGACAAGCCCTGTAAAAATTGTTTTATAAATTCCTCCCCATGATTTATTAGCCTCCCATTTGTCATAATGAAATCCAAGAAAAATTTTGTTTGAAACCAAAAGTAGTTACCTGATTGAGAGGTAACATCTTCTCTCAAGAATTTTAGTTTCATTTCCATTATCCACCCCCTATAATATCTTTTTTCTATTCCTTTACAACAATATAAGTATCCTAAATATATAAGGATGTTGTTTTTATAAGGGTTTAACCTACACATATATACACCTCCATCTAATTGATGTGACCATACTATTTTTGTGCACGTTGAATTACTGCCTCAAGAAATGATGATTGTTCAATTATTCTTTACCGCCTCTCATTGTGGCCATTATGATGAAAAATATATTTATATATGATATATATGTTATTTAAAATTTTTTATTCTTATCTAATTTTTATTTATACCATACATTTGTTCATTCCATGTTTTGTAAATATGATAATCTTGTTTGAGAAAGTGTGGACTACCGCCCCCTTAAAGCGATGTGATTCATTCACGCGATGCATGGAATGTATAAATGAATGGATATGAATAAACATAAGGCAAATACATACCATAAATAATATATTCATCACATAATAATATTTATAGAAATAATATATATATATATATATCACCTTCTTCATTACCCTTTCACACACTTTAAAAGAGATAACGTCGTTCGTGGACATGTGGACTACCACCTCCTAAACATTAGGTGATTCCTTTTACATCTTAAAATTATATATATATAAGTATATTTAATTAAATAATATTGTATTTAATGTATAATTATCGTTTAGGAAATATTTTATTTACCTATCTTCTTTCCACAAGGATCATTTAAAAATGGGAATGTTACTGATTATCCAATAAAAATATATATTTTTAATTACATTTTAATGGTATTAAATGTTCATTTTTGATATTATGGGCCTGAGTTAGTGCATTTTCATTATGAACATCCATTCTCATCATTTGTGCACTTCATGCATAATATACACCAATTTAGGCCCAATGAGTCATCTGATTCTATGGAATGTAATTATCAATATTTTAATTTGATATTTTGGTAACTATATCTACTATTAAATTTCAACATTTTCCATTTATGTATCAATGGATGATTCATAAACGATGATGGAGATATTTGGAGATGAATGGAAGCAATTTTAGAGAAGGCAGATTGGACACCATCCCACTAATGAGACTGTGGGGCCCAACATACAGGTCCAATGAATCCCAAATTTTTTGGGATGATATAAGAAATGTTGAGGAACAAATCACTCTTCAGTAGATAATTCTAATTCGACATCTATGGTGGTCATTAAGGCGGATCAATTTAGAGATACAATTCTGGTCCAGATTCTGTGGCCCAGAAAAACAGCCCACTAATCTGATCATATCTACGAATATACAACTTCTAATGGGCCCATATTTTACAGGAGGTTAGCGGACATATGGGGATCCATTTTATTCTTATATGGCCCACTCTGATTCGGCCATCTAGATGGTCATATAACCGCGTCTATTCGGTGAAGGAAATCTAGTTTCCACCTCGGGTCAAGGGTAGAAAATTCAACTCTCCCTTACTTTCCACCCACCAATGGCCAACCACAATTAATTGAGGAGACCTAGACTGTTGGATGGTCGACCCAAGGGCACAAAAATGCCTATTTAAGGCAGTGGTGTTGGAGGATTGAGGGATCTTTGGTTCTTAGTTTCATTGTAGTGTTATGATGTCGCTTTGTGTTTGTAATCGCATTTCTTCCTCATGTAAGTTGTTTAATTAACCTTAGTTTCTTAAAAAAAGTTCTTCATTTACTCTAATTCTATTATTATACTTATCACTTTGATACCGTTGGTTCAAGGTGTGAATTTATTCACACTATACTTTGTGATATTTATCACACAACGGAGGAGTGATCTTTTGTTGTTGTTGTTTTTACTTCTTCAATTCCACCCCCGTAAGTCTACTTCCCACTTCCGTTGAAGATATGTCATTAATGGAGGGCTAACTCTTTTATGGGTGGATCAAAGGGAGTAGCAAGGGTCTGTATTGGATGTTATTTATCACTCCATTAATGGATAATCACTTCTATTAAATGATATTTTTATTTGATGATTTTAAAACATCTTCATCCTTATTGAATTTAAGGTCACACATTTCAAGTGCTAATAAGAACCTCTACCTTGGAGTGCTCAAAACATTTATCCTTAAAGTGTATAGGTGATTAGTATTAAAGGGTGTAGGCATTAAGACACTAAGTGATGATGTTGTTTTATCTCCATAAATGAACCCATCTCAAATTTAAGAAATTGAAATCATTAAAAAGAAAATACGTCCAATCCACCTCGAGCGATAACCTAGGATTAACTCATTATTTTAAATTGAATTCACTTGAATCTGTTAGTTATACATTAAAACCATATAAAATCAACCCAAGTTTTCCAATTCATATCCAAAAACAGTCCATAGAATATATGTGTCTATATGTTACTTCTTAGGTCTCTGTGGATTCGACAACCCAAGCTAGACTACAATGACCATTCTACCTTCATATCTTGGGTAAATTTGAGCGAGAATCAAATTTTTGGCACCTTTTCTGGGGACCTAATTAAGTTATCTTAGACACTATCATCCTTTGTTTCATCCCACTTCTCTTATCTCATCCCCAATTTCATTCCTATGGAAAACTCTTTTGAACAAGTCCAATCATGGGAAACCTATCCCTACTTTGATCACCCAACCCCATGTGTGAGGTATAATGACCATCCTAATTACTACTATTGGGATCATCAACAACCTACTTAACCACAATGTCTTTATTCATATGATCCACAATACATTCCAACCTATTATGAGTTTCAATCCCAACAAGGCCAATCAGAACATCCTCCTGTGGAATTCCAACAACTTAATTATCCTCTTGAAATAGACCATCTATCCCAACAAATTGACCATCTTGATCTACATCCATTAATTGAGAAATTGTGTCAAAAAATGGATAGAATTACTTCTAAAGTTTCATCCTTGAGAGTAGAACTACGATGCATTGAAACCGTTATGGAAACCATTCCCAGTCAGGTTGTCCATTCCTCATCATTCATAGAGGAATCTTGTTACACGCAGACATATTATGAAAATTCTTAAGAAATTTCCTTTAAACCTAGGATACCTGAAGAGCCTGAATTAATTGTTGAAGGGTTTTTAAATCAAGATAAATTGATTTTTTGGATTCACAAGAGGAGAATTTGACATCATTGATTGAGTGTCCTGAATATCACTCCATTGATTCTTCAGAACAAAAAATTTCTGAACCATTGGGAGAAATCAAAAACTTTGAGTCCATAAACATTATTAACACTGATCTTTCCAATTTTTTGGTTGAATCTTCTATTTAAAAGGAAACAATTTTGTCGATAAATTTGGAAAATGAAACTGATTTGGATTCATAATCTCAACCTGTGATTGAATATACTATCCAACCTGAGCTCAAAATCATTATCCTTCCTTCCATTATCATGTATCCATTAGTAGGATATAACCGTGAACTTTTAGTTGTAATTCATTCAACTCTTGAAACAAAAAAAGTTGTAATGACTATTGATGTCTTTGGAAAAACTACTGTGGAAACTGGATCAACCATTTCAAACATTCCTTGGATTTTCCCACTCATTGTAGAACATAGGTTTGTACATGACACAAATTTTAAACATAGAAACAATATAAACCTAGTAGAATTAGTGAAACATGTGGTCCTTAAAATGTTCAAAGTTGGTATTGGGTAAGTTGCGTGGTTCAAGTCGAGCTAGCGACATTAAACCCAAGCACTGCACTGGAGGCAACCCGTTGTTTTCATCTTTGCGAATAATTTTTTTTTATTCAAATAGGATTAATTAATCATTTTTATATTTAAAAATAAATAAATAGACTTTTGACCTGTTCTTATATTATGAGTATGGATGGGTACGGAAGTGGAGCACCATATTCATCCGTGTCACATGGTGTGATCCTTGAGTAATACCTTACCCAGAAATTTAAAAACAAGACAATGTATCATCAGTTTATTTTGTTAGGTTAAGATAAAAATAATAATAATTAAAAAAGGGGACACGTCATAGGCCGTGGGGCAAACCCCGTCACAACCGGCGAAGCCGAGGGGACTCGAACCCCGGACCAAAGGGAGACAGGGGCGCGCTCTTAACAATGACCTACGGCTTAATGTGCTTACTTATTCTATAATTTATATATATATACTTATATTTTATTTATATATATATATTGTTTTGTTTTTTTGTTTTCCTTTTTCCACTAGGGAACTTTGCCAGCGACATGGATATCAAATGAGTAAATTCGAGCGATAAGAACTTCAAACTTCAACCACCAGGTGACTTCATTCCATGATCCTCATATTTTAATTTCCTTATTGAACTCCCCTTTTATTCTTCTACCCCATTCTAAAATTTATTTTTACGAAACTAGGGACAATTTCATTCTATGTTGGGGGGTGTGGAAACAAAATGTTTGTTTAAATAAAACAATGATAAAAAAGAAGAAGTAAAATTCCTTTATCATTCGTATAATAAAATCTTTGATCACATTAAAACTACATAGCAAATAACTTTTATTTCCTTGACTCTTAATTTAATTCATGATTATGTTTAAAAGCATTGATTTTGGAAGTTTGGTTGTCCAATGAAAATTTTCATCATTTTTATTTTCATCCATTAAATCAAAATGCCACAATGCACGTCCTCTAGACTGTGGGGTTCTAATTTGAATTTTTGAGGTCCCATAATAAATAGCATAGGCTGGTTTGACTTTTATGAATAATCTGTTTATTCAAAAAAAATATAAAAAAATATATTGCGTGTAGAGCAATGGATTGATAAAATGTGAGGCTTTCGGAACTTGGGGATCGTGACTCCAGAGTTTTCTAGCCTTGAGTTTTTCAATATATCTCTATTTATGGTAATATGACTCTGTTTTTTGATTATGTTAACTCGAGACGATGCCCGAGTATGTGGGCTTCACTTGGTGCCCTAAGGCCTTTGAGTCTGGGATTCATTAGCAAAGTCTTGCTACATGGGTTAATTTGATTAACTGCAATCTTAATTACTATAGCAATATTGAAAAAAAAATCCAAAAAAGATGAATGCAGAATACTCATATTTGGATTAAATATGATTCCACCTAGCGCTTCTATGATTTCCCCCTTGAATGAAAATGAACCCCCATATCTATTGTGATTCACAACACATCATTACACCTAATTGAGTTGGATAAAGTATGATGATAGATTTGATCAAAGGAATGGGCTTGGGATTGGGATCTGCTTTTAAATTCATATTGTTTTAAATTATCTTGATAGGTTATAAAAATATATTTGTGTGCAGTTTACATTGTGAGCACTGTTTGTTATAATGTGTTTGAAGAAAGGAATTCAAATAAAATCATTGAATTATTTTTTCGGGACTAGAAAATCTCAAGTTGGGGGGGGGGGGTGTGATTATCTAATAAAAACATATTATTTAATTACATTTTAATGGTATTAAATGTTCATTTTTTATCTTATGGGCCTGAGTTAGTGCATTTTCATTATGAACATCCATTCTCATCATTTGTGCACTTCATGCCTAATATACACCAATTTAGGCCCAATGAGTCATCTGATTCTAAGGAATGTAATTATCAATATTTTAATTTGATATTTTTTGAACTATATCTACACTTAAATGTGAAAATTTTTCATTCAGGGATCAATGGATGATTAATAAACAATGATGGAGATATTTAGAGATGAATGGAAGCAATTCTAGAGAAGGCAGATTGGACACCAGCCCACTTATGAGACTGTTGGGCCCAAAATACCGGCCCAATGAATCCCAAATTTTTTGGGATGATAGAAGTAATGTTTAGGAACAAATCACTCTTCGGTAGATAATGATAATTTGGCTTCTATGGTGGTCATTAAGGCATACCAATTTAGAGACACAATTCCGGGCCAGATTCTGCGGCCCAGCAAAACAGCCCACTAATATGATCATATCTCTGAATATACAACTTCAAATGGGCCCACAATTTACAGGCGGCTAGGGGACATCTAGGGATCCATTTTATTCTGCTATGTCCCACTCTGATTCAGCCATAGCGAAGGACATCTAAGTGCATCTGTTTAGTAAAGGAAAGATGGCTGCCACCTCGGGTCAAGGTTGGAAAAATCAACTCTCCCTTACTTTCCACTCACCTATGGCCTACCACAATTAATTGCGGAGACATGGACTATTGGAGGCTCAACCCAAGGGCTCAAAAATGCCTATTTAATGCAGTGGTGTCAAAGTATTGAGGGATCTTTGGTGCTTAGTTTCATTGTAGTGTTATACTGCCGCTTTATGTTTGTAATCACATTTCTTCCTCATGTAAGTTGTTTAATTCACCTTAGTTTCTAAATAAAAGTTCTTCATTTACTCTTATTCTGTTCTTCAACTTATCAAATTGATACCGTTGGTTCAAGGTGTGAATTTATTCACACTATACTTTGTGATATTTATCACACAACAGAGGAGTGATCTTTTGTTGTTGTTGTTTTTACTTCTTTAATTCCACCCTTGTAAGTCTACTTCCCGCTTCCGTTGAAGACATGTCATCAATGAAGGGATAAATATTTTATGGGTTGATCCAAGGGAGTAGCAAGGGGCTGGATTGGATGTTATTTATCACTCCATTAATGGCTAATGGGTTCTTTTAAATGAGATTTTTATTTGATGATTTTAAAACATCTTCATCCTTATTGAATTTACGGTCACACATTTCAAGTGCTAATACGAACATCTACCTTGGAGTGCTAAAAAATTTGATCCTTCAAGTGTATATGTGATTAGTATTAAAGGGTGTAGGAATTAAAACAGTAAGTGATGATGTTGTTTTATCTTCTTAAATGAACCCATATCAAATTTAAGAAATTGAAATCATTAAAAAGAAAATACGTCCAATCCACCGCGAGCGATAACCTAGGATCAACTCATTCTTTTAAATTGAATTCACTTGAATCTATTAGTTATACTTTAAAACCATATAAAATCATCCCAGGTTGGCCACTTCATAGCCAAAAACATTCCATAGAATGTACGTGTCTATATGTTACTTCTTAGGTCTCTGTGGATTCGACAATCCATGCTAGACTACAATGACCGTTCTACCTTCATATCTTGGGTAAATTTGAGCAAGAATAAGTTACCTATGTGAATGTACAACCTACCATCACTTTGATTGTAACATTGATTCATTTTTCATAACCATATTTAATGATTCATTTTAAAAGTATAATTAATGTATAAATATTATAATTATGTCTTGGTTATAATTCTTGAGATGTTATATAAAGAAACCATTGACAATAGGTGACCTATGAATGTTGTTTTTGACACATAAACCGAATTTAGTCAAAACACCTGACGCAAAATTAATATTTTTAGTATTGTACACAAAATGGTAAAAATTAAAATAAAATAAATCATAAACTTGAAAAAGTTTCTGAATAATGTATAAATTAACAGATTTTTTTTATATTTGAAGTTAAAAGACGTTTAACTTAAAAGAAACATAGGGTAAGAGATTCTCATCTCACTTTTTACATCCATGAGATAAATGTCATGTTCACTATTTACATATTTTTTGTGGTGTATCTACATAAATTTTTATATATTATATCATGAATCAATTTACCTTAATTTCATTTAATATTATTCATTCACGAGGTTTATGATTTAAATATGTTTCAAAGTGGTATGAGACAGTTTGTAATGTTTAAAGATTATTTTCCTCAAGACCATTCCTTTCGATATTTCAATGGAATTTCTATTTGATGAAATTATATAATATTTTTTTTAATAAAACTGTTTCCGACGCTTTCCGCCGAGGCGCACGCATCCGTCTGAGGAGGAGGACGCGGTGCTTTGTTGCCCCGTATTCCCTCTTTCCAAAGGCAGGCGACATCTACTCCTTATTCAGGGACGTCTTCTCCTTGATCGAAACGGGATGATGGGATGTCGGTTCTTCCTTCCGTGGATTCCTCCTCGGAACTCATCACCTAGTCCGGGTCTCCCTCATAGATTTAATACGTAGTTCGTGAAACTCTTCCCAGTGCCATGTTTTCATTGACGTCGGTTAATTACAATGCTTCTATCAGGACATTCCAAAGGGTCCAGTCAGGGCAGCAACCTTCAGTCAGGGGAGTAGTCACGTTGAGGCATCAGTAGCGTGTCTGGATGCTGGGGTACCTGGCATGTCTGTCTATTATCCTTGGTAACAGGGCTTCTCGAGGGCGTGGAGGCCCGAGGCATCCCACATCAAGCGCGGGGAATTATATGTCGTAGACACATTTCTGAGGTTTTCCTCAGCTTCCCGTGCTCAACACAGGGTATGCCGCGAGTTTAACGTCTAGCGGAGACGGATCAACCCAACCAGAGCATTAGCTAGGATAGATCGGATTGAGGGATCCTCCTTGAAGGGATGTCGATACCGGGGCCAGCCCATGGATGGATGTGAAGAAGAGCGTACCGACATGGTCTCACCGGGATAATACGGTTCGGGCGAGAATTGGGACGGGGGATAGGTTGATGAATGGAGTGGAGGGAGAGTGAAATGGGACCATCGCAAGGGCGACGGAGAAGTTGGGCTTGAGCCTTGACGAGGCTTCCTACGTATCCCCGTGGTAGGGAATCAAAGTCCGCGTAGTTCGGGATGGTGCCGGTAAACCGACGTGAAGCTGGACCTTGGGCCGAGGAATGTCTTCAGCGAACCAACTTGAAGGTGGACCTTGGTCCGATGGGCATCGTCAGCATACCGACGTGAAGGTGGACCTTGGTCCGATGGGCATCGTCAGCGTACCGACGTGAAGGTGGATCTTGGTCCGATGGGCATCGTCAGCGTACCGACGTGAAGGTAAACCCGTTGGTCCACTAGTGGTGGGCTTGAACCTTGGGAAGGTTTCCTACATACCATGCCTTGACATGGATCAAATTCCTCGTAGTTTAGGCGGTTTAACGTCATGCTGGACGATAGTGAACCCTGACGTGAATAAACGACGGGCGGTGGGTGTCGGCAAACCGACGTAAGTGAGTGACCTTGGTCCGATGGGAGTTGGGCTTGAACCTCTGGGAGGATTCCTACGTACCATGCCTTGACATGGATCAAAGACCTCGTATTTCGGGGTGGTCACAACGGCTTGTCGTCGGATGGTAATTACAGTTTAGCGTCGTGCTGGATGTCAGTAGAACTCGACGTGAATTGGATGATGGTTGGGCTTGAACCTCGTGGAGGCTTCCTACGTACCACGCCTTGACATGGATCAAAGACCTCGTAGTTCAAATGGGGCTTTGTCAGCGAACCGACATGAAAGTGGACCTTGGTCCAATGAGTGGTGGGGGTACAGTTTAATGTCATGCTAGACGAGGGCGAAACTCGACGTGAAATGAACGACCGAGCAATGTGGATTGAACCTCATGGAGGATTCCTACGTACCATGCATTGACATGGATCAAAGACCTCGTAGTTCGGGTGGGAATGGGTCGCAGTGGCTTACCACTGGACCATAATGTAGTTTAACGTCATGCTGGACCGGGGTGAGACCTGACGTGAAATGACGGGTGGGCTTGAACCACATGGAGGCTTCCTACGTACCATGCCTTGACATGGATCAAAGACCTCGTAGTTCTCTAAGGATTCTCTAGTGAACCGACGTGAATGTAGACCCGGGGGTCCACTATTGGTGGGCTTGAACCTCGTGAAGGCTTCCTATGTACCATGCCTTGACAAGGATCAAAGTCCTCGTAGTTCGGATGGAACGCGCAGTTTAACGTCATGCTGGACGGGAATGATACCCGACGTGGAAGAATGACGGGTGGGATTGAACCTCATGGAGGCTTCCTACGTACCATTCCTTGATATGGATCAAAGACCTCGTAGTTCATAAGAGAAAGTCCCGACGTGAAATGACGGGTGGGATTGAACCTCATGGAGGCTTCCTACATACCATGCCTTGACATGGATCAAAGACCTCGTAGTTCATAAGGGTGAGGGGTCAGGGTCGGTGCTCACTTTAAGCCCACGTGATTCATGCTCGGTGTAAGAAAAAAGAGGTTGCGAGGACCTGACGATCACGTCACGAGGGGTGCGTCCGTGAGAAGCGAAACGGGGCTTACGTGTTGGGCGGCCCATAGTGTTGGGACTTACTCTAGGATGGAGGCCCAGAGTGGGGTGCCTCGTTCCCTATCATGCCCTCCACTGACCTTGGTAGTGGGGATGTTCGGAGATGCACGGGTGCAATTGTCGGTACAAAAGGTTAGGGGCTTACGCTCTGAGGTAGCCCTTCCCCTACAAACATACGCCACTCCGACAAGGAGGATCTCATTCCATGTGAGGAAGAGTTCCATTCCCATGGAGATGGGTGGTGTAAAGAATGTTCGAGCTGGGGGGACCCTTCGTGAGGGAGATGAGGTTGGGTCACAGTTTAACATCATGTGTTGAGGACGTGGTGCTTGGCAGTTTAACATCCTGCAGCTCGGACGAGTGGGTTCACTCCACACCCCAAGGACTTAATAACCGGTACCCTCTGGTCCATGGGGAAGGAAAGGTACCAGTAAGGCCATGGTTAAGGGGGGTCATGGAACGAACCATCGAGGGGTCCACGTTAGCATGGTTATGCGAAGAAGCAATAGCCGTTAGCGTGCCTATGCGAAGAAGAATTAGGCGAAGCAACGCTACGGGTGGTATTGTCCACGGGACTTTGAAATCACATCGTGCAAACCTAGAGGGTCGCACGGGAAAAGGAATCGCTAAGTAGAGGATTGTGCTTTTCGAAGTGGAGTGCCTTTGCCTTAGCATGGGGCATAGGTGTGAGTGGAAGGTGCTTCACGAAGTGGAACAGTGTTCCCGGAGCACTGCCTCGTGAAGAAGGGGTGCCTCGTGAAGCAGGGTCCTGCGGAGCAGTGTGCTTCGCGATGTGTAGCGATCCTGCCTTAGCATCGGGATCGCAAGCATGGGTTGGGGGTTTCGCGAAGCATAAACGCTCCACGACTGCCTGGGTTCCCTTGGGAATCCCCTTCCTTCGCGAACGCCCTTGAGCTTCGCGAAGGGAATCCCGCTCGGAAGAGGGGCTCAAAAAGAGACAAAGCAGAGGCGTCTCGCGAAGTAGAAATACCTCGCAGAGCTCATGATTCCCGGGGCAAAGAGTGCTTCGCAATTCAGGAGAGGAGAAGCCAAAAGGTCGGATTGTCCGTCCTCGGGACTCAGGGGGAGTCCAGTATTTATAGGGTAGGGGCGCCGCGTTGCAGGACTCGCGCGCCGCCTTCGGCGCTTCACGGCGGCTCGCGAACGTCAAATGGGATCGCGGAGCATTACCGCCTCTGGTGCTTCGCGGCGGCTCGCGAACTTCAAATGGGTTCGCGGAGCATTACCGCCTCTGGTGCTTCGCGGCGCCGCTATGGTCGGGGCGCTTTGCGGCGGAGCTTCGTAGCGGAGCTTCGCGAGGCAGCGCGCCGGCCTTCTTTTTCGTTCCTTTCTTTCGGGCCACATTTTTGGCGCCAACAAAAATATTTCATTATCCTTTAGTTATTCATTAAAATTTTCATGTATCATTACCATTTTCCAACTCTTTGGTACTCAAAGTGTTTTAAAAATATTTTAAAGAAAACTTGAATTCACTTCTCTATTTATCCAGAGAACTTATTTTCTTCTAGAAAACATGTTTTATTAAAATGTTTTCAAAAGTGTTTTTAAAATGATTTGGTAAATGAATTTTTACCCTTTTTGTCTTTTACCAATTTTTTCAAAAGAATCTTCTGGTAACATTCCTATCAAGGAATTTTCTAACCTTTTTCCATAGAAAAGGAATATTCTATTTACCTTATATGACATGTACAAATTTATATGCCATTATTTCATGGGATCCTCCTTCTAAATGATATAAAAAGGTATTTTCAATAAAAAATATTTTCAAAAGGTTTTTCAAAATAAAAGTATATTCTCCTCAAAAGTTTTATGAATTTTATTCATTTATTTAATCATCAACAACAACCCTCTATTTTACCCCACATAGGATTTTTTGTATTAGTACCATCCTTATATTTCCTCTCGATGGTTTATTATTTATTTGGAGAAGGATAATATTCAAATTCACCACCTTGATTTATGAGTTAGTTTTCTTGAAATATTAAATCTCTCATGATTATTGAACAATGAATTTCCCCTAAATTACCCATTTCAATTATCATGGATATTACTATTTCTAAAATCATATGCCATATTACATAGAGTGCCTACATTAATAGTTATTTGATTAATTTTGGAATTATTTATAGATTCATTTTTCTCATTCAATATGGTTATTTGATAAGGAATATTAGTTATTTTGATAATTCAATATGAGGAATTATTTGGACTGGTATAACGAGTGGATGCCAGATTTTATATAGATCCTCAATACATCGATAGGTTCTCATGAGATGAATAATTGTGCAAATGGGTGTCTACACTTATTTTTAAACCATATTGTGAATGTTCCTGATGGTAATAGGTTTTCATGTTCCTGAAACATGATGTCTGATATGAAGGCCATTTCCCTCATAGTAATTTCCGTTATTATTCATCTATTAGATTTTTCCTCGACATATCTATAGATACATTTCATTTTAGTTCATTGAATAAATGGAATGTGTTTCATATTCTTAGCTTTCCATAATTTTTTTCCTTATCTAGTTATTTTAATGGCATGTATTTCCAGTTATTACCTTGTCATATTTCTTACATTATTACATTAATTTTATTAATTACATGGCATATGTGCTCTATTATTTACCATGTGACACAGATTATTCTCATTGATTCATTATTTCTTCCTCTATATTTTTAACTTAATGATCATTTGAGATCACCCTTATTATGTTTCATTCCCCTGGATTTCAATAATATTACTATTAAAGATATGAATAGATTTTACTAGATGGATTAGAGTTAATCTCAAAGCTGTTTATTTAGAAAGAAGAAAAAAAATTATATTGTAATCAATGTATTCATTTTTTAATACAATAATCATTTATGTGTCTGGTTTACCAAGACTACTAAATTGATTGGTTTGTTGGGGATTTATTCCTTGTAACCATGCCAATGTATTTAGTAGTAGACATCGACTTTGGGATTTCTGGGGCTGATTTTCTACAGTTGTTATAAAAGGATGTTTAGTAGCAACCTTGGGAACTAGATTATGGAAAAAATAGGTTCAATAACATCACCCTAACATTGATTTCAAGGATATGTATAGATGAAAACCATATAATTTTGGTAAATTATTGATTATGTGGGTCTTCCTATAAATACATTCTTTTATGGATACTACAAGTGGATGTGGTTTTGAAACAGATGTACCTTGGAGTAACAACTCTGACAAGGTGTTTCGGGCCCAACATGGGGTAACCTAGTACATGAAAACAAGCCTAACTGCACACCTGGTTAGACACTCCCGGGGGATGTGATTTGGATATTTGATGTTTTCTTTACAAACAATTATGAATAATTTGAAATGATTTTGATAATGAATAACCTAGTTTAATCCTATTAGGTTTTAGATTGAGTATAAGATGTCATTATTAGAAATCATACAAATGATATTGTGGCTAAACTTTAGACTAATTAAGGACCTATATATAAATAAAATGGATGAATTATTTATGTATTGAGGTTGTATCAAAAAACTTTGTCAAAAGGATATTTAATTATTAACCTTATTTAAAGGATGTACATCATATATATTTTTGAAAATATATTAATTTGGTTTTAGAAAAGGACAACCTGAAATATGGGTGACAACCAATAACATCTGGTAAGGACATGGGTCTTGATCCCATGACTGATGGAAAATAAGAGTTTCATGCCAAACACTGACCTACACAATGTCTAGGTTAATTTTTAATTGTTTTTAGTTAAATAATTTGAAGAATAAATGTTTATTATGAACCAATAATATCAATTTTAGTATGAGAGATTAACTATAATGGTTTTTGAAGGTATATAGAGAAAAATAGTTATACTTTACACTATTTTATAGACCTTATGATCCTTTTAAATTTTCTTTTATTTATTTAGGCATAAAAAAAATTAATTATTTGAAATTAATTTATGGGAATAAAAGAATTAATTAGAATTTGATCGAAGAACAACCAAAAGTTAGGATTGTTCATAAAAAAAATTGAAATCTACCAATGAAGAGTGTGTCCTTGTATTCTTGGTTAGTAAAAGAATTACCCAACATTAGAAAATGACATAGAAATAAAATTTTATCCTAAAACCTTAATTTATTTTGAACCGATGGTCTTCTAAATCATCACAAATTTATGGATTTTAGGCCCTCAACTTTCCATTGATCATTCACTTGTCTGTGAATGATGACCTAATTCACTCTTTATAAATATTTACACTTTTCCACCATGTTCATATATCTACTTTACACTAATGTTCTCTTACTCATAAACCTAGTTACACAGTAGTCCATGTGACCTTTCTACATTCCATTCTCTCTTTTATAGAAGATGACTGACGAACCCTTCCCATGATGTAGTATTTGAAACATAGGTAGCATTAAACAATATATCACCATGATCGATTTTAAATTGTGGGGACGCAATTTAAATATGGTGGGGAGAATGTGACGCCTTGAAAAAATAAAGTAAAAAACCACATATTCGAATGTGTGTATGACACGTGACACCGAGAGCATAAGGTAATATAATTTTCAGATACATTAAAATATATTTACTATTTAAAGTATATTCTATATATTTCAACGCACGAAACACTGAGTTAGAGTGAAATGAATACAACACTGATTTACAGGAAAACATACACAATAATGACCTTCCTTTATAGCTTACGTTACATGCAAAAGTGACCTTCTTCGATGGATTGCGCTATATGTAATACCGAGTGTTACTGAGAAACAATATCTAATTAAAATTTATTATTTAATATAATAAGATATAAACCAGATTTCATGAATAGTATTAACTAACTTATGAAAATATATGTCTTAGAAAACTAAATATTTTGTTACAAATAAATTAGAAATGAATATATGAACCAAATGAATATTAAAATATATTTTTATAGAAAAATATTTATGTGCTCAAAAAGCTGTTTTGCCCTAATAGATTAAATTAATTTAAATTAGTGAGTGATATTTATGTAATATATATGTTACATATTCAATCAATTATTTTGATATTCATATAATAGATTTTATAAGCCTAAGATAAGAGAAAACCCAATATTTCACATAAAAACCTATTAAAGAATTTTTATCGCCTTTTAATGGAGAACCTATTTTAAATGTTAATTTTGACACTTTTATGAATTTAATTTTATAAAATAAATATCCTTTTTGAATTAATATTTTCAAAATTATCTTAGTGTGAATTTTGGGTATTTTTCTGAGAAACTTTATTTTTGATGAATAGTGATAAATTCCGCATTTTAGTTAAAAACAGACATTCTCATTTAAATAATTATTAATATTAAATTATATTATAATTTTTTTTTAAATTTAAATTGAAAAAATTATACATATATTAATAAAATTTAGTTTATTAGAAGAAATTTAATTATTAAATTGAATATTAAAACATAACAATCTTTTCAACATTCTTCTACTAAAGCTATTTTATTTGTCTTTCTATGAGATTAGCAATAATCATAATTTTGCCACTTATGTGATTTGAATTTTGAAAATCTGACATAATCAATTGTAATTAATAAAATATTTTTGGTCTAATAAGATAAAATTAAATTTTGCGAAAAATGAATAGTGAATGTGATTAATATTAATTACAGTGATTAAGGTGTAATTAGGCTTAAAATGGTCTAAAACCATGAGTTTAAGGGCCCAAATGACCTAGAATCTTTTCCAAAACCCATTGGATTGCCATATTTCGTCCATGAACCTTCCATTCATTATTTTTGGTGGTTTTAATCATTTTTTAAAGTAAGAACATTTGTATACATAACTTCTTATCAAGAATACCATGTCAGTCCTTTTCCTTCCCTATAAAAGGCCACCAACTCTACCTATTTCTCAAACCTCACAAGCCTCTTATGTTTAGAAAATACTAGAAAAAATTTTCTCCCAACATCCTAAACCACGTCTTTAAATCCACACTTTTTTCAGAAAGGAAAACAAGGAATATTTTTGTTCAAACCAAAATTAGTTACCAGATTAAGAGGTAACTTCTTCTCTTAAGTTTTTTAGTTTCATTTCAATTATCCATCCCCAAAAATCTCTTGTTTAAATTATTTTACAGAAAAACCAGTATCCTCATGATACTATGATGTTTTGATTATAAGGGTTCCGCCTAAACTTACACACACATCCATCAGATGGAAGAGAACATACTGTTTCTGTGTACAACAAATTACTGCCTCACGAAACAATGATTGTTGAATTCTCCTTTACCACCTATCGTAGTGTCCATTATGATGGATAATATATTTATAAAGGATATATATTGTTTATAATTTTTTATTATTATTGAATTTTTATTTATAACATATCTTTATGATTTCCAAGTTGTGTAAATATGATAATTCCGTTTGAGGTAGTGTGGACTACCGCCCCCTCAAAGCGATGAGATTCGTTCACACAATGCATGGAATGTATAAATGAATGTTTATAATTAAACATAAGTGACATACAAAACATAAAAAATATTTTCCAAAAATAGTTTTATTTCTATAATATATATATATATATATATATATATATATATATCATCTCCTTCGTTACCCTTTCACACACTTTAAAAAGAGATAACATCATTCGTGGACGTTTGGACTAGCACCTCCTCGACATGACGTGATTCCTTTTAAATCAAATAATTATATATATAATTATATTTTATTATATAATATGTTATTTATTATATAATTATAATTCTATAATGATTTTTTTACTTATATTCTTGCTAAAATGACCATTTAAAAATGGGAATGTTACTCATGCGTACGTACAACCTACCATCTCCATGATAGTATCATTGATTCATTTTTTATAAAAATATTTAATAATTGATTTTAAATGTATAATTTATGTATAAATATTATAATTATGTCATGGTTATTATTATATATATGTTATATAAATACCCCTTTTACCATAGTTGACCTAAAATAGTTGATTTTGACACATAAACCGAATTTGGTCAAAACAACCGACATATACTTAATTGGTTAAGTAGTTGTACACAACATGGTAATAAGTGAAAAAACATTAATTATAAACACGAAAATATTTATGAATAAAGTATAAAATTAAAATAAATTTATTATATTGTATGTTAAATGACGTTCACTTGAAAGGGAACACAAGGTAAGGGATTCTCATCTCACTTTTTACATCCGTGAGATAAATTTCATGTTCACTACTTACATATTTTGTGTGGTATATCTATTTCTATTTTTATTTATTATATAATGAATACCTTTTACTTCATGGTATTTAATAATTTCATTTAATATTATTCTTTTGTGAGGTTTATAATTTAAAAATGATTCAAAGTGGTATGGGACACTTTGTAATGTTTGAAGATTATTTTCCTCAAGACCAATCTTGTTGATATTTCAATTGAATTTCTATTCGTGGAAATTATATAACCATTGTTTAATAAACCATTTCATTATCCTGTGGTTATTCATGATAATTTTCAAGTATTAGTACCATTTTTACACTCTGTGTTACTCAAAGGGTTTTAAAAATGTTTTAAAAAAACCCATCCTCACTTCTCTCTTTAGTCGGAGAACCTGTTTTCTTCTAAAAACAATGTTTTATTGAAATGTTTTCAAAAAAAAATTTTTAAAATAATTTGGTAAATACATTTTTACCCTTTTTTCATTTACCAATTTTTTCAAAGGAATCTTCTTGTCGCTTTCCTAACGAGGAATTTTCTATCCTTTTTTCATACAAAAGGAATATTCTTTTTACCTTTTATGACATGTATGGATTTATCCACTAACATTTTTATGGAGCCTCCTTCTCAATGTTTTTAAAAATGTATTTACAATAAATAAAATTATTTCAAAAGGTTTTTCAAAAGAAAAGGATATTCTCCTCAAAAATATTTTTTAATGTTGGTCATTTATTTCAACAACAACAACCCTCTATTTTAATCAACTTGGGATTTTTGTATTGATACCATACTTATAATTCCTATAGATGGTTTATTATTGATTTGTCCAAGGATAGTATTCAGGGTCACTTCCATGATTTATTTTTCTGTCTTCTTGAAATATTCATTCTCTAATAATCATTGAGCATAAAATTCCCTCTAAATTATCCATTTTATTAATCATTGGTATTTCTATCTCCTAAACCATATTCAGTTTTACATATGGTTCCTACATTGATAGTGATTTGATTAATTGGTGAATTATAGATATATACGTATTTCTCATTTAGTATGGTTATTTCATAAGGAATATAAGTTATTTTGATTATTCAATATGAGGACTACTTTGGACTAGAAATAATGGGTGGAGTCTAGAATTTTTATAGCTCCTTGATGCATCAGCAGGTTATCATGAGATGAATAATTGCACAAATGGGTTTCCACCTTGAGTTTTAAACCATTTAGTGAATGGTATTGAAGATAATATGTTTTCATGTTTCCGAGACATTATTTTTGATAAGAAATACATTTCCCTCATAGATGTTTCTATTATTATTCATTAAGGAGATTTTGTGTTGACATATCTATGGATAGATTTCATTACAGTTCATTGATTAAATGGAATGTGTTTCAGATTCTTTCCTTTCAATATTTTTTTGAATTATCTATTTTTTTTAATGTCATGTATTTATAGTTATTACCATTCCATATTACTTATGTTCTTATTGTTAGTTTATTGATTACATGGTATGTGTGTTCAGTTATTTACCTTACAATACTGATTATTCTCATTGATTCATTATTTATTCTTCTTTATTTTTCCCTTACTAACAATTTGAGCTCACCCTTATTATGTTTATTTTCCTAGAAATCCAATAATATTACTATGAAAGATATGAATGGATTTTAATAGATGGATTAAATTTAATCTCAAAGCTGTTTGTTTAGAAATAAGAAAATAAAATATGTTGTAAACTATGTATTTATTGG
This sequence comes from Viscum album, assembly GCA_963277665.1. NCBI lineage: Eukaryota > Viridiplantae > Streptophyta > Magnoliopsida > Santalales > Viscaceae > Viscum > Viscum album. Next base: position 325,335,678 of record OY728140.1, read on the forward strand.
TAATAGAATAATCATTTATGTATATAGTTTACCAGGACTATTAAACTCATTGGTCCATTGGGTCTTGATTCCATGAAATAATGCTAATGTATTAATTAACAGACACCGACTATGGGCTATCTGGTGCTGGGTTGATACATATTTATATGAGTGATTTATTATAAGTAAATATAAGAAAACACACATATATTTAATTATAAATAAAATTTAGTTGTGAAAAAAGATAAAATTTAGAAACCATAATATTAATATGGATGTAATATCAGGGAAAAATTCAGTCCCCACTGAAAAATGAAAAAAAATGACCCCCTTAAATAAGGCTTAAAATCCATCGATTGTTAAAAAATTGGGGTACCCCAACTAAAAAATCAGTTTTGGAGGACTTATGGGCCTTTCTTGGACTCCAAAAATGTGATAAAGAATTAATTTTTTCATTAAGGGTGTGGATATCATCACATGATTCAATTTGATATATGGTTGAGTAAAAATGAACATCCAAATCAAATGTGATGCCCATTTGAAGATTGAGTATAGTTTTCAACTTATTTTAGATATTTTATTAATTTTTTAATTTTTGTTATCTTCAAATTGATATTAAATGACTACTACTTGGTAATAATTAGAAAATTATTAATTAATGTTTTAATTAATTTATATGTCATTTTCACTAAATATATTTTATATTAAGTGTACCTTCTTATTTACCTTATCTATTTTTTTTTAAAAAATATAAATAATATTTATATCAATATATATATATATTTATATGTTAATATATTATTTTTAATGAAATATTTGTTTGAATTATACCATTATTAGAGCTATTAAAAAAGTGCTGAAAAGTGGTTCTTTATCAACACTTCTAAAAAAGTTCTAATAACCCCCACTCTTTATGAGTGCTTGTAAAAAAGCACTATTAAACACCACTATTAACAACACTAAAAAAAGAGGTTGTAAAACCCCCATTAACAATTCATTTTTTATCACTGAAAATGGGAGTCTTTAATAACATTTTTATCTTGTACAGTTAGATCCCTAACACTGGATAATCTCAGTTTTGTAGTAGTGCCTCCATGGAAGAGGATCACGAGATTTTGGAAGAATGGAAACCTAAGTTCTAGGTACATCGACCCCTTAGTTATCCTTGATCATGTCAGAGTTGTGGCCTATCGACTAGCACTTCCACCTATACTGTCTCAAGTACACAATGTATTGCATGTACCCTTCTCGAGGAAGTACATACTAAATCCTTCACATGTACTGAATTCTGAGGTGGTATAGTTGGAAAATGATATATCTTATGAAGAGTAACTAGTGAAGATCTTGGATCACAGATATAATTTCCAATGAAAAAGAATACTCACTTGGTCAAAGTAATATGGTGAAAATTTAATTACCAAGAGGCAACATGTGAACCAGATGAAGTGATGAAGGAGAAGTACCCTCACTTGTTTTCAACAGAATATGTCAAATGAAATTTTGAGGGAAAAATTTCATAATGGGGCAAGAATGTAATGACCATGAATTCTATCAATGGAAATTCCCTTATTATAATTATTTATTATAGTAAAAATCACATAAAATAACATATAAAACAGAATACAAATTTCTTAAATTAAGAATTATTGAAAAAATAAATATTTCTAGAATTAAGGAACTTATACCGATTAAATAGTAACTTCAACTTTGGAATAATAATAAGACCCTTATGAATAGTAATTCGACCAAAATAATAGTAACCTCATATATGAAATTATAAATAAAATTTCGGTATCTTATGAATGAAAATATGATGTATTTATTTCATGAAATAAGTAAATTAATGTTTTAAAAATGAAAAATTAATTGTTGTTTTTTTGTAAGTCATAAATATTAAATTATATTTTTATGAATAATTTAATAATTTAAAAGAAAATTTATTTTCAAATAATTTATTCCTAAATTAAAATTTAGTTTTCCTATGATTATAACATAATTTTATTAGACCTTTAATAATTTTTCACAGTGTCATAAAATTAGTTATACTTTTAAAATTGTTATTTTTGGAATAAATGATGCGCTTAATTAAAAATTTAATTTTTCCTATTTAGAATTTATTTTCAAAAAATGGAGCCCATTTCTTAATTCTACATGTTGAAAAATGTTCAGGGTGATTTTTTTTATTTTTCTAAAATGGTTGAATTTTTGGTGAATAATGAAATACAATAATTCACCATATATATACATTATAAGTTAAATACACTATTCATTGAGTTATCGCTGATGTAAGAACCTTAATATCAAACTATTCTTAATTATTTTAATTTATTTCATGTTAATTCTCAAACTATGCAGAGTCTTGATCTAAAATAATAATCTAATGAATAAAATAATGTGAAAACCCCACTCATCCACTATAAAAACCACACCTCACCAACTCTTCTCCTCACACCTTTAATGTTTTTAACCTTGTACAAGTTATACCCAATACACTTCTCAATACTCTCCACCACGTACACTACCATTTGGTCTCATCAAAATACCAAAACTATTTCTCTAAGAAGGTTCTCAAGGAGGATAAATTCAAGAGGTAAAAAGCCTCTGTTCTTTTCTTTTAATTTATTTTTATGTTCTCTTATTTTCTTATTCTCTCCTAAATTCCAATCATCCAAGTGTAATGATAACCCAAATATCATATATATACTGGAATTTAATTATTTTAACGAAATGTCCTTCATCAATTCTCTTATACTCTCCCTATTATTCTAAAAATGAATACATCGTCCGTGAGGTGTTAATTTATCCCCTTCAAGGATGACACATTTTCATTTTCCTTTACCACCTTCAAGGATGGTCATACAAATAATATAATAGTTGAAACAGATTTTAAAATTCATTTTAAAAACTTTTTTTTCGAACTAATATATACACATAATATTAAATAATAAAACAAAACATGTACATTGTGAGTGAAAACCACCCAAAATAATCCAAACGATTATCACCAATATTTTATCTAATGACTAATCCTCACCCCAAATAACCAAAAGAATTATATAAACATTTAATAAACTTTATGTTCATTAATAACATATAAATTCAATTCTTGATATCTATTCCCATTTTATATGAACTTCTATACTCTTATACAGGCCAACCGATTAGGAAAATCACAAAAACGAACACTCCCGAATGATGAAATTGAACAGTGTAACCCATCAAAAGTTTATAAATAATCTTAATAAACTCTAATAAATTAATTATATATAAAATTGGTTATGTAATTATTAATTAATTAACATATTTTTATTATTAATGAAATTAATTACAAGTGAAGAACCGTTTCAAACATTAGGTAAGGGATCATTTCCGAACCTCCATTTTTTCCTTCAGTTTACAAATTCTCCATATTTACCCCAATTTAATTATTATCATTTTTTGTTTTTAAGTAATTATATAAAATCTTGTCTATATGTTCCAAAATCATATATCTAGATCATATTATATTCATTTAATGTGGAAATACAGGTTTTTAAAAAGGTTCCCTTGTCAATTCTTCATGATAAAAAACCTGATTTAAGGGAACATCCCAATTTCTTACCAAATTTCAAGTGCTCTCTATAATATGATTTAAGTAACTATTATTTTTAAAAAAAACACTGACTTTATCCCGAAAAACTATCTTTGTTCGTTTTATCTTTTATAAAAATAATTATTCCTTGTTCTTTTTAAATAATCTTTAATATTTTCCTTAAATAACACAAAAATGTTTTATTTATAAAGATTCTTAAACAATATTTTTACATGTATTCACTTAATTTGAAAAAATATATCATGAATTATGCCTAATATTCCTTATAACTTTCCATTTGTGATTTTAATCCCTTCTTTCAAGGACTCTATTATGACATTCCCTTATTTTATGCCTTTTGACATGGTTATGATACCCAATTCTTTCTATGGGTAACCCTTATGATTATGCATGATTAATCATGTATGATTATTCATGTAGAACAAATATTCATAAAATTTTTATGATAGGTGTGACAAAATAGTGCTCCAATGCATTGGTTAATGTTTAGTCTCCTGAGAATTTATATTGGGATAGGGAGTGAACATGATTACTTTATGTAACTTTGTCCACCATATCTTGGAAGCTTTCCTTGACTCATATTTATGTCATATTATATGTTGTTGACACATTACTATGATTTCATGATTATATGTTCCCATGCTATACATGTTATTCTTCATAATTTTATTTATGTTTCATGCCTTTTATGTTATCATGTTATGCCCTATATCCCATGTGCTATGTTTATTACTACTCTTATTACCTTATTGGGTTTTTTAGCTCATCTCTTATGTTCATGTATTCCCCATGTTATCCTCTATAGATGTAAGGTCTCAAAAGAATTTAGATGATCATTATTAGGACTAAACAATTTTTTTTATATTTTGGTTTTATGATGTTTAATTATGTACTTAACCTTCCAAAGACACTATAATTTACGTTCCATGGTTTTTTTTTGATGGTTAATTACACTTAAAATCATGTAATAATATGTGTAAAAGTATAGGGTCACTATAAATAATTACTTTTGTGAGGTTTATATAATACCCTTTGAAATATCATATCCTAAATCTTATTATCATAATATTATGAAATGTTTCATTTGATAATTAATCATTTCATGTGGAATAAGAATCGATAGATTACAAAATTGTAATGGTTTATTTCACAATCTCATCATTATTACGAATTGTTAATATTTAAGTATCCATTAAGGAATATTTCACTTCCATGAAATTATTTTTCATAAAATTGATTCCAATTTTTTAACATTCTACTAGGATTGTTTAAATTCATTTTTAGCCATGTTTGAATTTTAAAAAATGGTTTGAAGGGTATATTTTTTTCATTTTATAAATATGGTTCCCTGAGAATTTTCTTTCAAAACTATAAAAGAAATGTTTTTTAAACATATAAAGATTTATAGGATTTTCCCTATATCACAACACCTTGATTTTTTAAAGCTTACTTTAAAATAATACATGGTTATTTTCGAAGAAAAAGTTTTATTTTATAATTGTGCAGTGTTTTAAAAATTAGTGATTTTCAATGTAAAGAGGGGTATTTTCCCCAATAATTTTCAATGATATTATTAATGTATTTTCATCTATGTAAACATCCTTTTTTGAATATTATGTTTCATTGAGGATAATCTATTATGATATTATCTAATATATTTTATTGTATGGTTTGTGATTAGTTTGACTATAAATGTAATATTTAGATACCATTCACCATATTACCCTGGATGTATTGTGATTATGTTTACTAATTAGTGAAAGTTATTTACATTTCATACGCTAGTCTCTATAAAAATATATATGTTGATTGTTTCAATCCTTTAATAGAATGATTTAGTTAAAGTTAGTAAGTGATGGGTGGGGTTCGTTATAGCCCCTTGATTCATCAGTAGGTCTAATGAGACAAACTAGTTTGGGTATTGGTTTACTTCTTACTCATTTATGTATAGTGTCTTGGTTGAATCCTTGAAGGTATATTTAGGATTTCCGACATTATGCATTCCCTCATTATGATATTTTTTATTAATTTTCGTGTGATTATTCAATTAACAAAATATAGATGGATAATTTTTCTATATTACATGATTATTTATATGACATTATTTGATCATATTTATGTTCTACAATATTATTCTCCAATTATTGATTAAATTTCATGTGTTTCAGTTTTTTATATTTCCATAATGTTTTTGACTTGTTTATTCACAGATTCTACTATACTCTTACCCTAACTGAACATTCAAGATCCCCATTTATTACGTTTTATTTTCCCCATGATATGTGTAAGTGTTTCATGATTGATATGTAGGGATACACAAAGGGGACTTAAGAAATTCTCTATGAAAATTCATTGTGTATTTTTGTTTGTAATGTAATGTGAATTTCAATAATGTATCTAGTTTACCAATACTACTCAGTATTCGATCATTTAGGATGTGATTATTTTTATCTTATTTCAATGTAATAAAGTAACCACTATCTTTAGGCTACTCGGGATAGAGTATTTATAGTTGGTATCAGAGAAATTTTGTATAAACCTTAGGAAAAAGATTTAGTAAAACATATATTAGATAATGAAACCCTATGACAGAAACAGTAAATACTCCTAAAGAAACAAATTTTATGATTCAGAGATTATTTATACATAAATTTTCAATTTATGATAAGTAGTTTTGACATTATACATTATATTATGATCCATAATCTAGTGTATTCCATTGTTTATATATGAGCCTAGTAGAATGAATGAGAACCATATGAATGGATGTGATCCATAGAATTATGAATGATAATTTCTTGGATGGGATTAAGACAATATTTGGAAGGGAACTAGTCTCTCAAACATTCTCCTCATATGAGGACATAATATCATGTGTTAACAAGATGATGAAAGAATCATCTAGTTATTGTGGATTCAATGGGAAGTAAGAAAGGAAGAGGATGGTGGGGGAAAGGATGGATAAAGGGAGTAATGGAAAGAAGGATTTTCCAACATGTTATAATTGTGAAAGGAAACACATAGGTACATGCTTAAAAGGAAAAGGAGTTTTCTTTAAGTGTGGGAAAAAAGGATACCATGATCATGAATGAAAGGGTAAGATTTTTTTTTCAATGTGAAATGCTTGCACTTTAATGATATGGGGCACTACGCAAATAAAAGACCTAATAATCAAAGGAAGATACATTAAAATGAACAAAGGGATCAAGGTCATGTTTATTCTTTTGATATAGCTAAAATGGAATTATTATTGTGATTTTGTTTTTGGATCCAAGAAATATGTTCTATGACATTATCATTATAAGAATTATGAAACATATAAGGATTATACCACAAACTATTTCTTTAAGGATTTGATGGAATATGTTGAATGGTACCAATGACCAGGAAAAGTGATTCACTAAAAAGTTTTTCTTTTTGAAAACACATATTCGACGGAAAGATAACCCTTAATATGTTCTTGATGTTGATATAATGATTTTGGGATGAGGAGATAACTAATATGGATAAGGTAAATCAGATAGTACTTACTTCCTTGGATATGATTAATGATTTGTTGACCAAGTGGATTATTTTACTATTGATATAGATGACAACATTTTTGGATTTAAGGAAATAACCAATAATCTATTTTTTAATTAAGGAGTAAAGAATCATTAATTTTTTAAATATGGTATTATGGTAATTCAGATTATTACAATATTTTAAGAGCATACATGATGAATTTATTTACACGTCTCGTAAGTGATGATTAAGATATACTTCATGTTATTTGAGAGATTAATGATAAGTTCATTTTTGAAATTTGGTAATATTATTTCTAATATTTTTTATCATGATATTTGGAATAGTCATATGGTTAACCATTTATGAAATTTTTTATGTTCAATTTTTTTTAAAATAAAATATTAATGTATTTAAGAATATTGGATAATGTTTTCCAATTGTATTGGTTTTGGAAAATAGTTTGAGAAAAAAATAACGAATTGTTACCCATTATAGATCTTATGATCTGTTAAAAGTCAATTTTACTGATTTAGGAATAAAGAAAAACTCATTTTTAGATATTAAATTCGTGGATTAAGGGATGATAATACTATATAGTTCTCACTAGAATACTAATGGATCCAAGAAAGAATGATTCACTATGTGTTATTATATTTTTTAAATCAAAATGAATCTTATGAGAAAACCATTAGGGATATTGTTTTTTGAAGATTTTAAGGATTTTCTTAATATAGTTTTAGAAAAAGTACAACATCAAGGTCAAATGGAAACCCATTGCATCCAGAAAAGAATAAAGACTTGAACCCACAACTAAAGGGTGACAAGGGTGAATCACCTACCACTGGTCCATGTGGTTTCCTAGTTAGTTTATCATTGTTTTATTTTTTTTAAAGGTATAATAGATAATGGATATGTTAATTTTAGTAACTCTATATTATTAAGATAAATAATGTTTTTTGGATTTTTTAGGAATAAAGGTTGAATTGTATTTTGGAGAAAAAGATGAGTTTGTGGTGGAAATTAATTAAAGGACGAAACACTACCTCTCAAGTAAGTATTTTTATTTATGTTATTACTCTAAGAAGTAAAATTCTTCCTTGACTCTAGTAAAACTATTTTGGAATAAAATCATTATTTGTTTAATTTCATTACCAATAAATCTATGGCCTTTTAACCCATCACAGATTTATAGTTTTGTGATGGAAACTTTATGATGACCATGTTCTCTATTAATGTGTATTATAACTTGATAGTTATATTTATTTTCCATTTTAATCTTTCTTTAATAAGGTTTCAAGTAACATAAATAATATTTAGTTATATTTAATGTACTTATATTCTTTTTAATACACTTTATATTTTATTTTAGTATAAGTTTATTTTTGGGTTTAAAAACATGACTTTTCTGAAAATAGTTTTAAATTACATAACATTTTTCCTTTTTAATTAATTAATATAATTCATTATGGGGAAATTTTAAATGAAATTTATAGATTATATATCATTAAATATTAATTTAGTTTCATACAATGATAATTATTACTCATAGTGTAAATATAAAATCATCTTTTTCTTAAAAAATATAGTTCTTGAAAACTCGCTTTTTTCATTACATATGTAGGTTTTGTTTAAAATATAATTTTTACAATTATTTGAATTGAATTGGGTAAAATAGATTCAATATTTTTAATTAGAAGATCTAAATTAGGTTTTAAGGTCATTTTCATTTTGAGCATAAAAAATGTTACTATGAAAAAAAAAGAATTATTGTCGTATGGGTAAAATAATGAAACAAGATAATGTTAAAAGGTAAAATCATCAAATACCTATAAAATAAAACATAATTGAGTGTTTTATGTGTTACTAGACCATAAAAATCTTTTGAAACCATAATTATCAATCTAATTCGTTTGAATTAGTCCCACCCAATTGTGGTTTACTTTAAATATAATATAATCATTATTTAATTAATTAAAACCACCCCTCATCAAGTATAAATACCACTCCTCACAACCTATTTTCTCCTAAAAAACCTTGAAGCCCATACAATCACTTTAAAAACCACTACTCCAAAATATCACCATATTCATGTGCTTTTGGTCTCACCAAAAGACCAATTCCATGGTCTTTAAAGGATTCTTCAAGGAGGTGATATTCAAGAGGTAATTTTCTCAAATCATCTATCTTATTTTCTTTTCTTCTTCAAGATTCTACTCACATAATTAATAAATAAAATAATAATAACTCCAGAATCATGAAAATAACATAATATTATGTTTCTAATGGAATATTTTATATCCATACATTTTATTACCTCCTCTTATTCCAAAAAATTACACAATTGTCCAAATTATGGTCGTAAACCGTCTTTGTGAATAATGATTTTTTGTTTTACATTACTACCTTCAATAACGGTGGTAAAAGTATTATTATGGTTAAATCAAGTTGTAAAATTTATATAATAACCTATTTAATTTTCATTAACTATTATATATACATAATATTAAATAAAAAAACTAGTTTGTGATGGTCAAAGAAAGTGCCAAAAAAACTAAACATTTATCATTAACATTTTATCAAATGAATCATCCTAACACCTTGAATAAAAATGATATATAGGGAAATTTAAACATATGAAACTTTATGAATACAATTTCATTTCACTTATGGAGTTTTATTTCAATTTTACATGAAAACCCATAATTATACACAAATGAAGTAATAAAGAAACCCTGAAATAAACACACATGAGATAATAAAAATAATGAAGTATTATTAATTAGTGGGTGGTAATATGTTATAAAAGTATCAAATAATGTAATATAAATATGAATATATTTCTATAAAGAATTAGTAAAATTATTTAAACCATTATACATGAGGTTAAAGTACATAAAACTAAAAGGAAGTGTGAGGTAAGGGTTTCTAATCTCACTTTTACTTATATGAGATATTTAAAATAGTCACCACTTATTTCTTTAATCTTGTATAAACACTTCCCTTTGATACATCATATCGTGAATCTCATTATATTCTTGAAATTAAATGTTTATTTTTATAATTATTACTTTTATGAGCCAAAATATTCAAGTTATCACAAAGAGGTAAGGGTTTATTTCACAATCTCATCATTATTCAGGATTGGTTATGTTTAAGTCTCAACTGGGAAATAATTATCTTTCCGGATCTTGTTATCTAATTTTTTTCAAATTTATTTTTTCAAAATTCTCCTATGGTTTTTTAATGACATTTTTACTCATGTTTGACTTTTAAAAAATAGTTTGGAAGGTATATTTCATTATTTTCTAAACAAGGTTCTTTGATAAATTTTTGACAAAAAATATGAAAGGAGGGTTTTTAAAAAATATATGGTGTGATCATCTTTTCATGTTGTAAAAATGAAGTAATGATTTAAATATTAATTAAACATTTAAAATTTTTATTTTCAAAGAAAATATTTTCTTTTTTAATTGTACAACATTTTAAAAAGAAGTGATTCTCAAAGTAAAAAATGGTATTTTCCCAATGATTTTTTCAATGATCTTAATAAGGTAGTTTCATCTATGTCAAAATACTTTATTGAATCATATGTTTAATTAAGGTTAATATATTATGAAATAATATATCTTATTTTATTAAATGGATTATGATCCGTTTGATAGGGAATGTTATATTTAGGTACCATTTTACATCTTACTTTTGATGGTTTGTGATTATATTTACTGAACAAGGAAAGTTATTTTAATTTTTTGTAATAATTGAATTAAAAATTTATATGATTATTAAATTTCAACCCATTCATACTAGTAGTTCACTAGACGTTGTAAGTGATGGGTAGATCCCACTATATCCCCTCGATGCATCGATAGGTCTCATGAGACAAACTAGTTTCAGTATTATCATATGTCTTTCTCGTTTTTGTATGGTATCTTAGACAAAGCCTTGACAGAATTTTTGTGATGTCTGAACTTATGAACTCCATCATTATGAGATTAATTATTGATTTATATATAATTATTCAGTTATTAGAATTTTCATTTTTAAGTTTTCTAGAACATATGATTATTTGTATGGAATTATTTGATCAAATTTTACTAGAAACACTTAGTCGGAGGCAAGCCTCTGACCATTTATTAATAAAAGAAAAATCATAAAGCAGGTACAACGTGCAAGCAAAACACCTACATATCATAGAAACCAAACCCATCACCATTCCCATTGTAGACTATTTCCGCTGCATTATCAGTTTCCCATTTGGAGCTTTCATAATACTTATGAACATTTGCATATTTTCTTCTCATATTCAACTTCTCCAATGCTAAAAACTCCTTCAAAGATTGCATAGCCCAACTTTCAATCCTAATAGAGGCTCTGGTAGACACCGAGCTTGGGATATAAGAATAATCTTTCTTCAGCCGCTGACATGGTGGACCAGTCCTTTTGTCTTCAACCCCATGCACCTTCATCCTATCACCTTGAACAACAGAACTGAAGGAGGGTTGGAGCATCCCACCATCCTTTTCCTTCTCACTGTCTGAGATGTCACCCCATTTTCCTAAAATATCCACCTTTTGATAAGCCCCCTCTGAACCACAATCTTGGGATGTGTTGGGACAATGAGGCTGATCCACCATGTTCCGGACATCTTCACCAGCTGCAGCGTCCACCGGAGAGTCAGTAATCTGTAAGATACCACTGTCCTGCCTTACCACATTATCCTCTTCATACAAGGCCTCCTCATTGTCCAATTCCAAAAATCTATTGTCTGTGGGATCCAAGATCATCATACATCCAGAATTCTCTTCCTTCTCTTGGACACATCCTTCCATATGCCCTGATGGCAAGGGACTACATTCCAAGGAACCCACTGTATTAGCATTCCCAATTCCAAGATCAAACTTCAAATGGTGAAACACCTTCTCAACTACTAGATTTTGAGACACACTAGAAGAAGATTGCCTCGACTACTCATCCACAGCCTGATTGTCCGCAGCCCTTGACTGACCGTCCTGCAACTCCTTCATACCAGGGGAGAAACTTGGGACCTCAACAACAGATACTCTCTCTACCACTGCCTTGTCGATTAAAACATGTTCCACCCCCTGTACGAGCACTAGAACCACAGGTTCATCTGAAACAACACCTACACCTCCAAGATCCCCCACCCGAGTGCCCTGTTCGACAGAATCTCCACCTTTAGCACACCCAATAACCTCCACAAGACCCAACTTAGCACTCAACTTATCCCATTTCACTGCCATACCAGCATTAGTGTGCAAGGTCATTTCCAGGTTAGCAGCAATATCCCCACGGCTGTGACGCATTGCCTTCTCCTGAGAGAAACCCTTCATCCTCTCGCTATGGCAATTCGGCGCAAAGTGACCACAACGGCTACAAGCTACACAGTAGTGCATCCATGATTCAAAAACCACCTACTGCCTCCATCAAAATTCCTTATCATCATTGATCCATATGCTTCGGACTGGCTGCCTTGCAGCATCAACTTCAACACAGATCCTCGGAAAAATACGGTTACACACCACCTCAGTATGCCAATCAGTGAATAAGAACCTCCCGATCAAATTGCCAATTGCACACAAAATAGAAGGGTTCTGGAAAGAAAGTGGAAGACCCGGTAGACTTACCTAGGTCGTAAATGTTGAAGGTTCACACTGAATTTGGAAATGAAAGTTCAATCGAAACCGATAGAACGCCGCTCCGTTGCATCTTTGAGGGGCCTTGGACCAGGCGTAGATCAGATCTTCCTCCGAATAAAAACGGATCATGAAGTGTCGTGGATCAAGTAAACCGATGACCACTCGCTCCTTTAGCTTCCACGAATCGGAGACAAAGTGCTCAAAGGATTCAACTGAGGGTCATTGGGGATGGAATGTGTTTTAGTTATTTACCTTTACATAATTATAATTCCTTGTTTATTTATAGCTTTCTTTATACGCTTACCCTTACTGAGTATTTACGATCACCCATTTCTTCTGTTTTATTTTACCTAGGATGTGACGATATTTTTTTGAATGTTATATGGGGACACAATAAGGGGAACTACTAGAAAAAATAATTATAACAATAGGGATATACCCACATTTTTTAAAAAACATTGTCTTATACTCATATCTTAATTTTATAAAAATGGTTTTAACTCACCATTGGTATAAAATCCTAAAATATTTCATTATAATAATGGTTTTAAACAAAAATTGGTATATGTTACTGTATACCAATGGGTTTTTTAAATCCATTGATATAGAGGTGATATGATAATAGTTTTAATGAAATATTGGTATTGTATTTCCCTAAATACCACATGGTATCCTTCTCCCCTTGCATTTCAATCTAGTGCCCTCGAGCCCTAGCGGTTGGTGTTCGAGTTTCTTCCCTACTGGTGGTGATCTTTCATCACTTATTGTTTTTCTTCCATTCTTATTCATTATTAAATTCACCACTTCCAAATCATTCAGGTATTCTATCCAAAATCAATTTTATATTTATTCTAGGTTTAAAATATCATGGTATATTCATTTTTTTCACATTTAATTTCTTTTTACACGTTTAAATCTGCTTATTGGTGTTGAAACAATGGTTGTCTAAACTTATTTTGAAGTATAATTGGTTAATTCTCTAGTTGTTCATTATTTATTTTTCTTGTTTTCTATAAGGTATGATGGTTGTTCAATATTTTTTTTATAATGGGATTTCATGAATCATTTGTAATGAAGATATTTTTTATAGTGTTGGTTTATATTTTATGATGATATTAATAAAGGAAACATAAAAATATATCCATCATAGGGGAAAATTTAGTTTTCTTTATGAGTTGTCTCAATATAAATGATTTATTATTCATTTTAAATATTTTTATGTTGGTTTTTTGATTATATCATGAAATTGAATTTATATTTAAGAGTGTTTTGGCATGATGATCTATATGGGGTGTTCATTGGTTGATTTTGGTATTAAAATTTAATGATATTATCCTAAATGGATTTTGTTTCCATTATGAGTTTCATGAAATTCTAAATATTAAATAATTTTATTTTCTACTTTGATGTGATGACATAATAAATAATATAGATATTAATCAAGCCAAAAAAATTTAATTGTTTTTAGGATTTTATAAAATTTCCACATCCATTTGCCTTTAATTTATAATAAATATCATCAATTTGGACCCAATTTATTCTTTATATATTAAAACAAAATATTTTGATATATTGTAGTTTTTAATGATATAATCTTTTTCATATTTTTTTAAATTAATTTTACAATAAATAATTTTAAAAAATTCACTAATTACCATAATATAGGATAAAGGACTAGTTATAAGGATAAGTGATAGATATGTTATATTCTAGAAGTTTCAAACTAATGAAAATGGAAAATGATGAATAGTGGAGGGAATGTGATAATAGTTGAAGTTAGTCTAAGTTATAAGTTCTATAAGAGTAACATTACATTTAATATGTGATACACAATGTGAGAAAATGTAATTTGGAAAAGATATATGGCACTGTGAAAAGTATATGGGAAATTCTATGAAAAATTTGGGTGATCATTCTTTGAGGAAGGGATATCTTGAAGAAATATAAGAGTCATTATTCGATTAATTATGGTCAATTTTACTCTATCAACCCAATTTTGAAAAGGATGTATATGAATAAGTTATTTTCTAGAATCTAAATGTAACATGAGGGTAGACTATAAGAAGTGAAATAGTGTTTAATCCTAGAAATGAAATTTAAAATTGTCTTCCTTGTATGTTTTGGAAGATAATATTAAATTTTGTTTTCTTATTCATAAATTCATATAACATAAAAATTAAAATTCACAAAATTGATTTTGGGATAAACATAAAATCATTTGATTCTTTTGGTCTAAGCAAATATGTATATTCTCCTCTAAATATTCCATATCAAAACCATTTTATAATTTTATGTTGATGAATATCATGGGAGTGGATTAAATAAAGGGGAATAGTTGATATATCCCAATTTGAAGAATCTTCACCCTTTAATAAAGACACTTGGAAAGTAATAAGAATGTGAATAAGATAATTTCTGAATTGAAATTAATTATATGAAGTGAAAGATGGTATTCTATACATCAAGGTATCATGAAATTATTTTTAGAATTTATATGGATTTCATACCATCCAAGTTGGAATATAGAGCAGATCAACATGCATGAAGACCATCCCATATACTAGGATTCCTAAACATTCATCTTTCCAATATTAATGGGGATGGGACACATTATAGATAGATTTAGGCTACTATTAGCTAATTTTTTTATTCTTTATTACTTTATTTTATTTATCTATAGATTTTACACTAAATCCCTTATGGTTAAATCAAAGATACAACCCCATCCGAGTGCTGTTGTATTCTTTCATTTAATTGAATTTGATATCATTGTTTTATATTTATAGTATATTTTATACATATAGTTTTTTTGACTTTTATATTATGATTCTCATATAGAATAGAGGTTCATTTATGGTATCATATAAAGTGAACAATTATCATTTCCTTTAATATATTTTTTATTTAAATTCAATCTTATTTCATCTATTTTACTACATAATAGATATTGTTTTTATAGAATGGATAGAATTTTTATGTATGAAACTAATCTGATCTCAAGAAAGTTTCAAAATAATTTTGAGATATTTTTAGAATTTTAATTTAACAATTATTCCAATAGTGGTCATATACATTACCTAGTTATAATTGTTTCATAAGACCTTGGTTAAGTTATGAAGATGTTAGGTACCATATAACCAATTATGGGTTTCAAACAAACTACTTTGTGTGGTATCACAATGGGGAGAAAATGAAATCTCAAAATGTTCATGATCTGAATGGGAGGACTATATTGGAAAATTTATTAGTTTTCTGGTTTCCATTTATTCATCATCATTAGAGGGAATGGATTCTAACCCAAGTAGACTTTGATTTGAACACACATGATACATGTAATGAAAATGATGATGTCGATATAGTGAAAAAATTGAATGATGGTTCCACAAATCTAGTATATTAGAAATGTGGAAAATGAATAAAATGGAAATTTTAATCTTATTATTTCACGGTAAAACCATGTATGGGATTTATGATATTAAAATAGATTATATTATTACCTTATATATATACTTACTTCCAGATGATGCAGATTTTCTTTCAAAGCATTATATGACATGGAAGTTAGTTGAGGAACATGGATTTTATAGAAAAAAATTCTTGCTTGACTGAAATATTGTAGCTTATTATGGGAGGAAACTACTAAACTAAATGATTGTATAAATTGTAGAACATCATGATGGAATCCAAATACTAATAGAACACCATCCCATGTTCCATAGAAAGTAATGTGGAACTATCAATTGATTCCCAAACTCTATAATTTTTTCATTTATGATGAAATATGAATATGATGGAATGATATAAAGAGAAATAGGGATAATGATGAGTTTGTTCACCTTGCAGATAGATTTTCATAGAAAGCATTTGATTCTTCATATCATGATATTTTTGTTGGTGTGTGTGATATGAGGTTGGGTCGATCATGTAATGGTTTTAATCCATTTGGGAAGCTATTTACTTCACACAACACATGGATGATTTTCATACACATTTATAACCTCCCCTCATCGATGTGTATGAATAAACCTTTCTCTATCATGAGTATACTAATATTTGGAACTTATTATCCTAGAAATAAAATATATTTATACATGAAACCTTTAATAAAAGAGTTGAAACATCTTTGGAACGTGGGTGTGTCCATATACGATGCATGTTCAAAAGATATATTTCATATGTGTGATGTTCTTATGAGGAAGAAAAATTATTTTCCAACTTATGCAACGATTTGTGGATAGATCATGAAGGGAAAACCATCATTTACCATTTTTATGTAGAATACAAGATCCAGAAGAATTAAATATTTCTTTAGTTTCTGTTTTGTGGGACATTGGTGATTCTGGAATCTGTATTATCTATATAGGAATAATCATTTAAGGTTTGACAATACAAAGGATTATTTATAATCTTAGTGTGACTTGGAGGATTGGGTTATCAGAGAAGAATTGCATGTTTTTTGTATTAGTAAAAATAAATCAAAAGATCTATGTACTTGTGATGAAAAATGCAAGAAAAATATATTTTTTTAGAAGTAATAAATACTATTAATGTTCTATATGGCTATTCAAGAAACATATCATAATAGGTCAACATAATTGAGATAATGAGGAAATCTTTGAAGGCTCATGGTTATCAGATCATTTTTCCTGAGCTTATTCCAATTAAAATCCATCATCTTCTTTCTAATATTGTAAGGATATATGTTATTCAGTTTTTCAATTTTATTGATATATTCATAATAAAAACATTTTAAATTCTTTCTTACAAAAAATTTTGGTAGTGGCACTCCAAATTTTGTGTGAGTTAGAGAAAATATTTCCTCTATCATTTTTTACATGAATGCTGCATCTAACTATCCATCTTCCAACTAAAATAATTGTTAGAGGACCTATTGATTTTCATTGGATGTATCCAACTTAATTAAATTTGTACACATTGATGTATTTTATTTTGAACAAGAATAAACCAAATGGTTCTATCGTGAAAGGTTACTTGGGTCAAGAATGTTTGGATTTTTGTTCTATATATTTTTTGGATGTGACTATGAGATAAGACATACGAATGAGAAAATAAGAACAATATGAGTAAATTTAACCCTATTTTCCATCAATTTTCCAAATAGGGGGATTCCTAGATCAAATACATTAACCAAATTAACCCTAGAAGAGTGTGAGGTAACACATTGCATAGTTTAGTTTACCTGTGATTTTTTCGATGACTACATATAGTTAGTAAATTGAACAGGGATATGTTATATAAAATCATGTAATTTTATATATCTATTAAATTATTTCCATTTTATCTAGGGAATATAAACAAATGATAAATAAAAAGATTCATTTTTTATCTTTGATAAGGGGAGAATATTTTCATAAAAAAAAGTTTTCTACTTTGTTTAAATTTAAGGTAGAATTACAATTAATTTTTTTAATAAAATTAATAATTTATTAATTTTTATTTTTCATTTATATTTAAGGTATTGAGTTTTCATGATGAACTTGTCTTTAAGGGAAAAAGATATTTGGATTCTGGTCCTAATTTCATGGTCTATGACTGTAAATAAATTGTGATAAATTGGTTCATATTTATTATCACTAAATGATAAATTAACATGGGAACATAATATGATAGTGTTATTGAAACTTCCAAAATATATTGTTTTTCCATTACATTAGATAGTGACCTCGATTTAAAAATGTATCTTATTATGGAGTCATTGAGAATATACTAATATTGGATTACTATTCTCATGGTTGGTCACTATGATGCAATGCAAGTGGTTCGATTCAATGATGAGGTATGAAACATTTATTAATGATTGTGAATTTCAAGTTGTTGACATGACATAAACTCTTACTTCTAATGAGCCATATATATTTGCATCTGTGGAAAAATAAGATTTTTATGTGAAAGATCATCCACAATGTGAATGTGGTGTAATTATTGAAGTAATCCCAATGAATATTTTTGATGATGGTGATGATGGAGTTGACACCATCCCTATTCCTATTGGCCCCAATCAATTTATTACTTTTGACGGATCCAATAGTTCAAATTTCAGAGTTTATTGTGATTCAGAAGTTATGGTGTGAAATATATAGAATCATACATCTATCTTCTCAGTTCATTATGTTTATCTCGACTTGGTTTGTTAAGGTTGTTAGTTTTCAAATTTATTTAATAATAATTAAAAAAATATGTATTCAAACTGAGATTCATTTCAATTTTTAATATATAATGTTTTTAGTTTTCTTTGAGTTTCATTTTAATAATATTGAATTGAAATGTATTAGAACATACCAAAGAAAAAAAACTGAAATAACTAAATTGGAATAAGAAACAAGATTAATTTAATTGAAACATATTATGTAAATTAAAATTAAAATCAAAACCAATGAATGTAATGACCTAACAAAAAATAGTAAAATGAACTAACCCGAAATATGAACTGAATGACCAAATACAAATCCAAATAAACAAATGACCAAATAAACTGACCAAAATGAACCAAATGACATATCCAAAATCGAATTGGATCAAATTTAAAATAGAATAAAACTATATCATACCCACAGTAAACATTATAATTTTAACGTATTGATTTTTTTATAACGTGTATTTTATGTTGTGATATTCTTCCCACAAAATATAAAATGTTTTTTCTATATCACTATATATCCTTTATTTGGTTTTATAGTAGGTATTCCATAAATAATTCATGTATATTATTCGTTCTTGTTTGGATTACCAATTACTTAGGGATTACACATTAATTTCATATATTATTTTAAATGCAGGAAATGAAAAATATTAAAGATATATGTAGGAAAATGATGACAGAAAATAAATGCCGATTGAGAGATATGCGTGTCTCTCCTTATTTCATGTTGTGAGTATTGTATTTCAAATATATATTTATATATATATCCATATCAAATAATTTCATGTGAATAATTTTGTTATTAACATTTATTTAAGATCCACCAACTAGGTGAAATTTATTCTTTGACCAGCCTAGTGGTACCAATTCTCACCTAGATGATACGAGGGGGAGGTAATAGAACTATGTTCACCACTCGGCGTACTCGATCAATACCAATCCCTTCATATGAAATACCATCTAGCACACCTTTTGACCTCGTTGTGTCATTAGAGGAATCCGAGATATTTAGGGTACCTATTTTTTGCCACTATTTTCATTTGATCTAGCTCCCTTGTATTTCTCTTATTCGGTGATGGATATAACTCCTTATCCATATTATGAATTTCTACAGACACCTATGCCATATTTTTTTCCTTCTACTTCATTCTCCGTGAGCTTATCCCTTTATGCTCATTTGACTTCATTATGAAACATTCTATGCCTCAAAAGCTTACATTATGTCCCACTCCATCTATAAAGGTTGGCATTAAATTAGAGCCTAGGGATCCAGCAACACCCATTGACGAGACTGCATTAGGTATATTTATATAACCTTAGTAATTATTCTGACCATAATTTATTTTCATTATAAGATGTATTTATATAATATTTGTTTTTTCTCTAATAGATGGATCTTCCACTAGGCAGTAGGGGTGTATACACATGTGTGTGGTGTGGAACATCCACACACAACTATTGGTGGAGTACAACGAGGAAAGTAAAATGATTGTAAATATAAGATTAGGATGTAAGAGTTTATGGTGAAGCTTTATAAATACTATGACATTATTCCCATCAGGACACTCTCCTGGAGACACCGTCTAAGTGAAGTAAAGGATAATTCATGGGTAGAAATATGGGTAATTAAATTCATTGGATTTAATTTCCTATTATTATTGTGTTTATATGAATTAATATTTCGGTTCCATATTCATTATAATTTTCCCAATGGTGATGTTGTGAGGATAGAATGACTCAAATATTTTAGTGAGATATGAAGATCATATAATAATGAGTTGTATAATGGCCAGAATTTGAGATTTGGTACATATTTAAAGGCCACACATATCATGAATGACTGTCTAGTAGCATATTATCGGGAAATTATTTCTTACTAAACAACTAAAAAGTTCAAAGTATTACTGAAATTTGAGGGTTTTGAATGAAAATTACCATTAATTGAATTAATAAATAGCCTTTTATTGTTCAAAATTATTATTTAGTAAGTGTCTGGAAGAGATAAACAACAAAGATAATATGAAATACCTAAACACTTTGGGGCGTACTATGATGATGGACCATGAGAGAAAGTAGGTACGGCAATCTTTTATAATTTTTCTATGTAAATGAAATATAGAAATTAAATTTCTTCAATTTAAAATTAAATGGATTCATTAGAAGTGAATGGATAAAAATAATAATAACAAAATAATAGATGGTTATATTCTCCACTATGGAACATGGAAAAATATATAAATACCTCTAGGAATTTACCTGACTGGGTAGAATCAAACTCCCATCTCCACCACTCACCCATGAGGTGGGTAGTAATGGAACATATATGAGATTATTTTATCGTAGTTGGTAAATTACTCTCAAATATCTTTATAACCTTATTTATAGGTTTTCTTTGACACAACTTAATTTTTATAAATATAGGATATTCTTTGACATAATGTTTCAACTTATTATAACTATCATAATAATTCATAAACATATTAAACATTTTATATAAATAAACCATGTTCACACTCTCATAAGGATTTACACTTCTAAAATTATTTATAATTTTATACTTTGTTTGTTGAAAGGTAGTGTTTTTTTGTGAATCTGTATTCAGGTTTTATCCCCTAGAATGTAGTGATAGATGTTCTTAGGGTTGCCTCTCATTGAGGTTGCAACTAATATCTAATTTTACATTTCTTATTATTAATTTTTTAATTTTTTTTATGACACAAGGGATTTTATTTGAAATATGTAAAAGAATCATGAAATAGAATGTTTTCAATGAGAATATTATATGAATGGGTAAAATAAATCAATTTTTATCTAGTGTTGACTTTAGGATTACACATTCTTCATTGTCAAAATAAGTTTCTCCTATTGAATTTTTAATAGCCAATATAACATCATATAAAGTGAAAAGAATAAAACCTATAAGATGAACTTCATCCTTATTATGAGTGTTATTATTACTCTAGAAATGATATAAGTACTTAATAACCATCATGTATTAAAAAATATTTGGATTCACTTTTCTCTTCAGAAAAATATTGATTAAGAATTGTAAAGATAGAAAATTATTGTATCTTACAAATAATTGTTGGATACATTATAAATATTATTTTATATTTGATTATATAATATACTATTATTTATCAGTTTATCTACTACAGTTACTCTTATGTATGCTTCAATGAACTCTTGTTTATTTTAGTACAGATCAATACTTCCAATTTTCAAAGTTCAGCCTGGTTACCATTATATATTATGAATTTTCCATGCTTCTCAGAATTAGTCTCCGTGGCGCAAATTGAATCTTAAATATCACTCGAGAGTACCATTACATATATAATATAATGATTTGCTTTTCAAAAGTTAATGTTCAGATCAAACCATACATATGCTCCCCTATATACCTATATGCGTAGGACTTTTTGGATTCTACAAAGTTAATAATATTGTTACCTTTTACATGTTTTCTTGAATGACTGTTATGTTTTTTCCTAGTTACCTTTTCATAACATAATATTTAAAAACTATGACTATTTGGTAAACTTTATATACTATACTAGGTTACCATATTTTATTTTCGTGGTTACATATATGTATTAAGGATTTTCCAAATACATAAAATCTATAAATCCAAATCCTCTAGACATTAACCCCTCTCATCCTACACTTATAATGACCCAATGGTTTATCAATGAAAATTAACTTCTTATAAATATGTCATATAATCACATAAAATCCAAACACAAGGAACTACTACGTACTATTTGATATTTAAACAAAATATTCTCACTTATGTGATTGGAATTTTTAAAATATGACTTACACGGTTACGATCAGTTAGATGTTTGGAGTCCGACAAGACAAAATAAATTTTTGGTGAATAGAAACTGACCCTTATGAATATTAATTTTACCCTTAAAAATAGTAACATGACCCTTATGAATAGTAAAAAGGTCAAGTAAATAGTAACCTTACCAATAAAGGTATAAATAAAATTTATCCATCATATAATCGATAATATGATAGTGTTAGTATTTTTATAATTCATAAATATTTAATTAAAAATATATGAATATTTTAACAATTAAAGAAGAAAATAAATTTTCATAAAATGTATTCATAATTTATTGTTTTTATGTCTTTTGGTATTTTGATAATTTTATAAGACCATTTTTAATTTTTGAAAACATTATAAAATCATTTATAGTTTTAAAATTTATATTTTTCATGAAAATTATAATTTTAGTAAAAAATTAAATAAATCATATTTAGAAAATTATTTTTGAAAAATGGAGTTCATATTTTTATTCTACATGTCAGAAACTGGATTTGGTGTATTTTTGGTATTTTTCTGAAATATTTGAATGTTTCATGAATAGTAAAATACAGTAATTTACCGTATATATACATTATATGATAAATAAACTATTTATTGATTCATGGCTGATTTAATCACCATGAGTTAGAAGTCACATGAAAATATTACTATTTTTGGTCATAAGTATCATTAATATTTATTTTCTTCTGGAAAAATAATAATCTAATGATTAAAATATTAAGAAAACCCTCCTCCCCTCCACTATAAAAACCACCCACACTCCCCTCTTCTCTTCACCCCTCTCAAGCCTTGTTCCTTCCCTAAATTCTATCCAAATATCTCCCCAAGATCCTACCCCACATCCAAAATCCCATGGTATCCTCAAAATACCAAATCCTCTCTCCTTAATAGGATCTCAAAGAAGATTAAATCAAGAGGTAAACGTTTATTTTCTTTTCTTTCATTTTCTTTTCATGTTCCATTGTTCTCTTTTCATTCCAAACCTCTCCCCATCCAAATGGTATAAAAACTCTAGTACTTTAAATATACAAGAATTTTGTTATTTTGGGGATACAATTCATTTTGATATCTCATTTCCCTTCTTTTATACGAAAGAAATGAAAACACCATCCGAGATGTGTTGATTTATCACATTCAAGGACAACAAGTTATCAATTTCTATTACCATATTCAATTTTGGTCATGAAAAAAATTAATATATTAAACAGACTATTAATTATGTATTTTATCTTATATGATGTTCTAGAATCCTTTTTCTCATATGATTTAAAATAATAATAAAAAATAAGTTAATTATGAGCACAATTGCCAAATTAATTCAAGCATTTATCATTAATGTTTTATATAATGATTCACCTTCACTCCAAATAACCAAATAAACTTTATTACCATATAATATCAAGCATGTTCACTAATGTCATATATCTTCAATTATAGACAACCATTCTCATCATACATGTTTATCCGAACATGAATACAAGTGAACCGATCATTGAAACCAAGGAAGAAAACACTGCAAAACAATAAAATTGAACCTATTAACTCATCAAGAAGGACGTGGATGAACATAATAAGTTTATAATAAATCAATAACACGTAATGTAGGTTTTATAATTTATATTTATTTAACCTAATTTTTTTATTCAGGTCATTAATAACAAGGGAAGTGTTGGATTTGGTGGCCTAGAACCAACTACTTTGTACTTTACTCATTAATAAACTCCTTATCACATCTTGGTTGTTATTATGCGTGAAGATTCATGTGACAATGTTATAAGGATAGCTATTGCATTAAAGGGTCATGGTGGATCCCTGCTATGATGAGAACCCGAAAGTGCCATAACACTGTTCTTGAAAAATATGTTCTATGTCTGGATGATGTAATTTGAGGGACACAAATAATGCAGTCCATTAGGGGTGAAGACTCATAAAACTTTGAGGCACCTTCTCATGGTGTGCGACCTTGGTAATATCCAGGAGGATATTATGATAACGAGACCCACCAGTAGGAAATCCACATTTCACAGTGTCATTGGATGTTCCTATATGAGGACGTGTGTATTGATCCTTAGACTTTAATATTATTATTGATGGGTATTAAAAATCGCGCACTTAAATGTATTGACGAAAACTGTGGTGACACACTATTCACAATGAGGTAGGATACATTGGGTGCGTCACGAGTAATACTGCATTAATAGATATGTGAGAAAGGATTTGTCCCTTATGTTCCATAACAAAAGTAGATATCTCAGGCCCTTTGATGGAATTGATATAGCCAAAATAAATCCATGTCTATGATAAGGTAAGGGCGAGTTCAATTCTGGAAATTCAAAGAAAGAATAATTGAGCACATGGGTTGATGGTACTGGCATGCAACCCGCTTGATTCGAGATATCATGACAAAGGGATTATATTACACGGTAAGTGTTCGTATGAGGTGACACGTCAATGTTGTGTCAACTTATTTCTCTTGGGTGCCTTTACCCATTTCTAGACAGTAATCTTGGACACTAGGCAAGCCCACCTAATGCCAATGAGAAAGAGGCCTAGAGGGTCACACACTAAGTGTGTCCATGTATCTCAGTTAAATATTAATTTAAAAAGTTAAATTAATATTATTCCTGAATTTGGTTTAATAATTATTTAAGGATGCCTGATTTCATTTATTTTGACACTAGTTATTCGAGAGAATATATTGTGGAAGAAATAATATATATTTATTAGCGAGTAATGTGGTTACATTTATTTAAGAAATAAATAGCCATTACTCAAGGACTAATAAATGTGGTGGAGGAAATAAAGAAAAAAATGGAAAATAAAAGAACATTCCATGTATATTCAATATACACACCATGTAGTTTTATAAAAAATGGGTACACTCTGTGTATTAATGATTACACGGCGTGTAGTTTTTCCAGTTGGGATTTTGAGGAAAAAATATCATTTTATTAAATGATATTTATTATAATCAGCATGGGCTCATGTCAAGGAATTAATCATTCGACATGGGGGTTTTCAATAAGAGTTAATGAAATAAATAAAATGCGTAACGTGTTTATTTATTGTCATAAATCTATAACCTCAAACCCGATTATAAATAACCTCACAACCCCAACACTTTTTAATAAGAGAATTGTTGTGCACAACAATTCTGGAGAATTCTTTCAAGGACGAAAGAACTCCTTCCTCTCATAATGCTCTCAAGACCAAGAGATCAAGGTGATCAAAGGCGGACATCGCAAGAGAAGGTTCTTCCACGCTATAACCTAGAGATCCCTTCGGTGACATCCAGAGATACGTGGTACATGTGTGGATCACCGCTATAGGAATACTACACTTGGATTCTACGATTCAACAACGGATCATAGGATCGTGACCAGAGACATCAAAGAAGAAAGAATTACATCAATGTAATTCTTATCAATTAATTATATTAACTATAACCATCATATGATGATCCTGTATTTATGGTTCTGGGATTCCCTCTTAAGTTTTTCGTTCTTCGTTCTATTCCGAAGATTCGGCGTTTTACATCGTGACCGATCTCAGATTGAACGTTGTTTAACGCTAAAATTAAAGTTGGGAAAACCCACCAATGCGCTTCTTCTACGCCTGGAACCAACAATTGGTATAAAAGGGTCATATCATTGATTATAATTATTTATTTTTTCATTGGTTATTTACGCATTTAATGATTTAGTTGTTTTAATTCAAGTTAATCGTTCTTTAAATCTGAATCTCGATATCTGTTCCTCCTCTCTCGTTTCTTGTTCACCTTACCGAAACGAATTTTTTCTTTTTATTTCGATTAAAATAAAATAGAGGATCACATCTGGAGGTTCCAAAAGTTTCTGGCCATACAGAACTAGAATACACGACATGTATTTGGAAGTACATGTTGTGTAGTCTAGGTTCAATGCATCGGACTGGTCTGCCAAATCAGGCTGTGTATTGGATCTTATCCATGTCATTTATGTCACCATGTTTTTACCAGGAACAGGTGGCACACGGTTTCCAGATTACATGTCGTGTGGTCCAACAGAACATGGCGTGTAGTCCCTTTGGGTTAGGGTTGGACCGTTTACCTCGTACACAACTTGCCTAGTTGGAAACCGTGTAACGTGGAAACTACACGGCATGTGTCCCACTGAACAAGCTGTATACTTTGAAAATGACTGAATTACATCAACACGCCATGTCCCTGGGCGTGTACTTCGGATGGATGGTGAACAAAAGTAGACACCATGTAGTCAGAACTAAACGCCGTGTACTCATCCAAAATTATGTAGATTTATTAAAATTTATTATTTATATTATACAAACCCTTGAGACATGTACTATAGTGAAGGCGTATAGCTAAGGAACAACATGTGATAGGTGTTATATATATATGTGTTTAATTTAATATCTGTGTAATGAATGAAAATTCATCGGGTTTACTCCAAGGTACAAGTAATGTACAAAGATAATTTTAAATGAATTTATTTTTTTAAAACTATAATGGATGATAATATCAAGGAAATTTAAAAAAAGGGTTTAAGATAAAAGGATTAATTAATTAAATATAATTAATTAATTCAAGCACGAATTATCTTAAACAAGAACAATTAAAGAATTTAATTCTAGTTTTATTAATGCGTAAATATCATTGCATGTATGGTTGATCATGAGCTACACCGAGACCTTTTTATGTGAATGGTTTATTTTAATTTATTTATTTAAATTAAATTTGTTGGATTGCGAGCCATCTCCTCATTAATAAGTAGGGCCTCTGCACCCAAGGATTTTTTTTATGTAAAACCCCATTTTTACCCCTCACCTGCGTGTGAGATAAATGCATATGTAATGGATGGATCTCCCAAGCTAGTGGAGGCGGCTCAATTCAGAAGCCAAGGTAAAACCAATCCAAGGACATACAAAGGTGGATAGGTGGAAAGCTGTAAATACGAACCCACAAGGTTATAGGCATTTCTCCCCTAGGTCTTGGGTTAGTTTATAAACCACTAGATAAACTAACCAATTGAAAAATATCACGATCATACCGTTTATTTTATTTCTATCAGTTTCATGGTTTATTTATTGTGGGTGTATTTTCACAATCACACAATTAATGAATTAGACAAGCATGCAAGGTGGAACTAAAATAAAGACTGGCTTATGCGTAAATATTATCTTGACATGGTTAATCACTTAAGTATATTCCACTTAATATTAACAAGCATGTAATCAATGATAATAAAATGGAAATTTACATATAAGGAAAAAATATATCAAAGAAATATTAAGTCGGTATAGCCTTCCATAATCTTGGTTAGAATCGAACCATAGTTCAAAGTGCTTGAAAAACCCTAGTTGGGGTGATTTCAATTATCGGGGAATTCTAATTCAAGGTTTTGGTTTGACTTGACTTGGTTTGCATCAAGGGGTGACTGCCACAGTAGGACTTGGTGTGACCAAGAGGAAAAGGTTGAGGAAATACTAAATAAAAGAATTTCAGGATTGGGGAGTCCACTCAACGAATCAAGGAGCTGCGAGTTAATGTAGTTGGAATTTGGAATGCATACCTAAAACCCTTCAAGTTGCTTGACCAACCCTAGTTGGGGTAATGCAAAGGGAAATATGGATCCTTTCCACTGAAATATTCCGGGAAAAAAATATTCCGAAGTCAATAGTGAGGGCGATTGGATTTAGATAAAATAGTGGGAGGCTAATAAGTATTAATTTATTTATTTGTCTCAAGTTTATAATAAAGTAATAAACCTTTTCTCATCTTAATTTGTAGAAATGGATTAAAAAAATGACTTCAAACATATCATTGTGAACCATACTCGAGAAGGAAAACCTTCTCACTGGCACCAATTTCCAAGAGTGGCAGAGGTGTTTACCCATCATCCTTCACCACGAAAGGAAATTGTATGTGCTGGAGGAGCCTATTCCAATTGCACCTAGAAAGGAGTCCAGTTATGAGGAACTATCTCTTGACATGAAACACATGGATGATGCCACATATTTCCAATGTTTCATGCTATCGACCATGTCTAATGAGCTCTTGAAGCAACATGGAATCATGGACGTGTATAGCATGATGTGTCACCTTAAAGATATCTACGATGAGAAGGTGAGACAGGAGAGATTTGTGATCTCCAATGCTTTTTTTACAACTAATCTTGGAATGTCTGCGCCAGCTGGCCCTCATGTAGTCAAGCTTATTGGCTACATTGAATGCCTGGATATCTTGGGGATTAATTTCCCGAATGAGTTGCATACATATCTCATCCTATCATCGCTGCCCACAACCTTCTCTAGCTTCATTGTCATTTATAACATGAAAAATAATGAGAAGAATCTATCAGAACTTCTGACCTTAATTCTCTAGGTAGATAAGGACATGGGGCATGACAAACCCGTAATATATATGGTGAATTGGAAAAGGAAGGACAAGGAAAAGGGTCCAAAGAATTATAAACAGTACGAAGCTCTCGAGTGTCGTCCTTCCAAGAAGAGGAAGATCCAAAGGCAGGGAAAGGAACAAGAGGCAGTGTGCTTTTCATGTGGCATACAAGGCCATTGGAAGAGGAACTACAACTAGAAGTGTGGGGACACTAAAGGTGTGTTTGTTATCAAGTTTAATCTTTCCATTTTGGCACATTGAAATTTAGATACAGATTGTGGGGCTCACATCTAGATTCAAATACAGGAACCAAGTAGATTTAGAAAGATTTCCAGAGGAGAGGTGGATCTTCAAGCTACCAATGGCACGAGGCTGGTTGTGTTAGCCATTGGCAATTACCACCTATCATTACCGACTGGGATGATTTTGGGTTTACATAACTGTTATTATGTGCCTAGTGTTTCCAATAACAAAATTTATGTATCTTGTTTGGATATAGATGGATTTATTTTCAAGTTTGGAAATAAGGGTTGTCTATTTTTTAAGAACAACGTATGTTATGGTATGGAAGATTTAAATAATGGTTTGTATGTATTAAATTAGGAATCCTTGTGTTTGCAATTGATAATGAAGTAAACTCATATGACTTGTACATCACACAATTGTGGCATCGCTATCTCGGTCATGTAAATGAGAATCGCTTGACAAAGCTCTTCCAAGATGTTTATTTGGAATCGACTGAGCTAAAATCACTTGATAGATGTCACACTAGTTTACAAGGAAAAATGAACAAGCCGTCCTTCGGTGGACAAGGTGAAAGGGCCATAGAGCTTCTAGGATTAGTGCACACATATGTGTGTGGACCATTTCCAGTAGAATCTAGAGGTGGATATTCTTACATCATTACTTTTACTGATGATTTGAGTAGATATGGCTATATCTACTTAATGAGGTATAAGTCAGAAGCCTTAGGGAAATTTATGGAATTTAAGAGTGAAGTAGAGAATTAGCTTGGTAATAAGATAAAGAAACTTTGATCGGATCGAGGTGGATAATATTTAAACCAAGAGTTCGTCGATCTTCTACGGGAGTCTGGGATTCTATCTCAACTCACTCCTCATACACCATAGAGGAATGATGTTAGTGAAATGAGGAATTGCACCTTATTGGACATGGTGAGGTCGATGATGAGCCATGCAGATATTCCATTATCCTTTTGGGGATATGAATTGCAAACTACAACATACACATTAAAAAAATTACCAACTAAGGTGGAAAATAAAATTCCCTCTGAGTTATGGAATGGAAAGAAACCCATTTTATCGCATACAGTTGTATGGGGGTGCGAGGCATTTGTTAAGGCCTTCTCAGGCAACAGACTAGCACCCTGGGGCACGCAGTGTATCTTTATTGGATATCCCAAAGAAAAAAAAGGATATTACCTATATAACACTCAAGAAAAAAAAGTGATTGTTGCCAGACAAGTCGTCTTTCTTGAGAGGGAGTACATCCTCAAAAAGGATAGTGGGAGCATGATTGACTTCGATGAAGTTTATGCTCAAGATACACATGAGTTGGTAATTGAAAAATCTCCACAGGTCCTTGTGGAAGAGGTTCCATAAACACAAGTACTGCGTAGGAGCTCAATAGAGGTAAGAGAACCAGAGAGATTTGGTTTGCTAGTCACGAAGAAAGGTGAATCATTATTGTTGGACAATGATGAACCTCTCTCCTATAAGGAAGCAGTAGAAAGCTCAGAAGCTTCAAGATGGATAGAAGCTATGAATTCTGAGATGGATTCCAATCATAACCAAGTCTGGGTTCTGGTCGATGAGCCAGTTGATGTAAATCCTATTGGATGCAAATGGGTATTCAAGAGAAAACTGGACATGGAAGGTCAAGTTAGAACCTATAAAGCAAGGATAGTGGCTAAAGGATTCAGAAAACATCAAGGAATTGACTATGATGAAACCTTCTTTCTAGTTTCCATGTTTAAATCCATAAGAATCATACTTTCCATAGTATCTTACCATGACTACGAGATTTGGCATATGGATGTCAAAACAAAATTCTTCAATGGGAACCTTCAGGAAGATGTCTATATGATACATCCAGAAGGGTTTGTGACACCAGGTGATGCCAAATAGGTTTTCAAGTTGTAAAAATCCATTTATGGATTAAAGCAAACATCCAGGTCATGGAACATTCGATTTGATGAATCCATAAAGGAATTGGGTTTCATTAAGAAATAATGTGAGCCATGTGTTTATAAGTAGTTTAATGGGAATGAAATCGTTATACTAGTAGTATATGTTGATGACAAATTGCTTATTGGAAATGATGTACTAGTCTTACAGTTAGTTAAGGACTGGTTGAACAAGTGTTTCTCCATGAAGGAATTGGGTGAAGCAGCCTACATTCTAGGGATTCGTGATTGACCCAATAGGTTGCTTGGACTATGTCAGGGTACATACATTGACCAGAACTAAAGAGATTTAGTATGGAACAATCCAAGAGGGGATTGGTTCCAGTGTCACATGACTTACATCTTTCTAAGAAAATGTGTCCCCAGACACAACAGGAGAAAGATAGAATGAGTAAGATCCCATACTCTTCATCTATAGGATCCATCATGTATGCCATGTTATGTACCAGGATTGATGTTGCATATGCACTGAGCATGGTAGGAAGATATAAAGCTTATCCAAGAGAACAACATTGGACTACTGTTAAGACTATCCTTAAGTATCGAAGAAGAACTAAAGATATGTTCCTGGTGTATGGAGGACACGAAGAGCTTGTCATCAGAGGGTATTATAATGCTAGTTTTCAAACAGATCAGAACGATCTGACGTTACAATATGTATATGTTTTCTGTATCAATGGAGGAGCTATGAGTTGGAAGAGTTCAAAGCAGCTAGTTGTCGCCAATTCTACAGTGGATTTAGAATATATAGCGGCTTATGATGTAGCCAAGGAAGCTTCCTGGATTTAGAACATTGTTCAGAAGCTTGATGTGGTGCCTAGAAGGAAAGATCCTATCACATTGTACTGTGATAATACTACAGCTATGGCTCTTACAAAAGAACCAAGGTACGGACAAAGCACATACACCGAAAGTATCACCTCTTAAGGGATTTCTATCAAAGGGGTGAAGTTGCATTGAGAAGAGTGTCCACAGATGAGAACGCAGTGGACCCCATGACTTAAGGACTATCCCAGCAGAAGCATGAATATCATGTGAGATTTAGTGGGTTAAAGGTTGTTAGCAGTTGGCTCTAGTCCAAGTGGGAGTCTATTGGATTTGGTGGCCTAGAACCAAATACATTGTACTTTATTCATTTATAAAAGACTTATCACATCTTGATTGTTCTTCTGCATGACAATGCATGTGATAATGTCTTAAGGACAACTGTTTCATTAAAGGGTCATAGCGGATCCCTGCTATGATGAGAACCCGGAAGTGCAATAACACTGTTATTGAAAAATATGTTATATGGCAGGATGATTTTATTTGAGGGACATAAATAATACATACCATTAGGGGTGATGATTCATAAAACATTGAGGAACCTTTTCATGGTGTGAACCCTTGGTAATATCTAGGAGGATATTATAAGAACGAGACCCGCCAGTAGGAAATCCACATTTCATAGTGTCATTGGATGTTTCTATCTACGGACGTGTGTATTGATCCTTATACATTAATATTATTATTGATGGGTATTACAACTCGCGCACTTAAATGTATTGACAAAAACTGTGAAGAACACTGTTCATAGCGAGGTTAGATACGTTGGGTGCGTCATGAGTAATACTGCATTAATAGATAATGTGAGAAAGGATTTTTCCATTCTGTTCCATAATATAAGTAGATATCTCATGCCCTTTGATGGAATTGATATAGCCTAAATAAATCCATGGACATGATAAGGTATGGGCGAGTTCAATTCCAAAAAGTCAAAGAATTAATAATCGAGCATATGGGTTGATGGAACTGGCATGCAACCCGCTTGATTCGAGATATCATGACAAAGGATTATATTACACGGTAAGAATTCGTATGAGGTGTCACATCAATACGGAGTCAACTTTTTTCTATTGGGTGCCTTAACCTGTTTCTATACAGTAATCTTGGACTTTAGGCAAGCCCGCCTAATGCCAACGAGAAAGAGGCAAAGAGGGTCACACACTAAGTGTGTCCATTTATCTCAGTTAAATATTAATTTAACAAGTTAAATAAATATTATTCCTGACTATGGTTTAATAATTATTTAAGGATTCCTGGTCGCATTTATTTCGACACTAGTTATTCAAGAGAATATATTGTGGACAAAATAATATATATTTATTAGCGAGTAATGCAGTTACATTTATTTAAGAAATAAATAGCCATTACTCAAGGACTAATAAATGTGGCGGAGTAAATAAAGAAAAAAATGGAAAATAAAAGTACACGCCGTGTATATTGAGTATACATTCCATGTAGTTTTATGGAAAATGAGTACATGCTGTGTATTAATGATTACACGACGTGAAATTTTTCCAGTCAGGATTTTGGGGAAAAATTATCATTTTACTAAATGATATTTATTATAATCAGTGTGGGTGCATGTCATGAAATTAATCATTCGACATGGGGGTTTTCAATAAGAGTTAATGAAATAAATAAAACATGTAAAACATTTATTTATTGTCATAAATCTATAACCTCAAACTCGATTATAAATATCCTCACAACCCCATCACTTTTTAATAGGAGAATCATTGTGCACAAAAATTCTAGAGAATTATTTCAAGGTCGAATGAACTCCTTCCTCTATGAATGCTCTCAAGATCGAGAGATCAAGGCAATCAAATGGAGATTTCGCAAGAAAAGGTGCTTCCACGCTAGCACCTGGAGATCCCTTCGGCGATGTCCAGAGATACGTGGTACATGTGTGGATCACCACTAGAGGAATCCTACACTTGGTTTCTATGATTTAACGACATATCACATGATCATGACCAGAGACATCCATAAAGAAAGAATTCCATAAAGGTAATTCTTATCAATCAATTAAGTTAATTATAACCAACATATGATGATCATATCTTTATGGTTCCAGGATTCCACCTTATGTTTTTCATTCATCATTCTATTATGAAGATTTGGTGTTTTACATCATGATAGATCTTGGATTGAACATTGTTTAACGCTAAAATTAATGTTGGGAAAACCCACAAACGCGCTTCCGCTGCACCTGGAACCTACATGAAGAACCCCATCAATCTTAAGGTATGAGATCCTCTCATTCTCACATTTATTAAAGAATCTATTGTATTTTATGTCCTTATTTGTGTAGTTCCTAATGATGTGGTATGATTTAAAACCTCCCACATACTTCCCTCATGATTTATAAAAGAAGAGAAACACCTTTCTCTCTCATTAATCTATCCTATTTACACCCGGTACCATGCCAATATTCTGGAAGAGATTTTACCCGAACGTCCATTATTCCTTTGGGTTATTATTACTCTCTTTTTACCCAAATGAAATCCTATATTATATTTATGAACATATTCTAATTTCTATTTATATGTCAGAAATCATTTATCAAGATCCTTTATTCATTCTCTTTTGGGGATATACATGATTTTAAGTGATTCTCTTCTCAATACTTCCTGCTAAGCTAACCCGTTTTAAGGGAACTTCCCGAATTCATCCCCAATTTCATGTGCACTATAACATATTCTTTAAGATATAATTGTTTTTATAAAACCAATGTTTTTATTTCTAAAACATTTTTGGATCACTTATGGTTTCTAAAAAAAGATTATTCCCTTCCCTATTTTATATGCTTGTTAGTGTTTTCCTAAAATTTGCACTAAAATGTTTTAATACAAAAATTTCTTAAATACTATTTTTACATGTTTTCAATTAAATTCGACATCACTTGCCATGATATATGCCTATTTTACCTTGTTAATGTCCATTTATGTTCTAAATTCCTTTCTTTCATAGACACTTTTACCATACACCCATTCATTATGCTTTATGACATGATTATGGTACCCATTTCTTTCCATAGGTGCCCTTATGTTTATGATTGATTATGTATGATTATATATGTGGAACGAACATTAATGAACATGGTAATATGGGTTCTCATAGATATCACACCAATTCATTAGTAAAAGTTGGGTCTCATGAGACATTATGTGCGACGGTCTTGGCAGTTAACCATGACTCGTGCTACCATGTGCGATGGTCTTGGTGGTTAACCTTGAATTCTGCTCCTCTATATGCAATGAGACTTGAATTAAGATAAAGTCTTGTATTATGTTTCTGCCACATTATTATGACTCCATGTTTATATGATCCCATGTTTATATTTTATTATTTCACATGCTCTATGCATTTTTATATCATTATGTCATGCCTTCTAACCCATGTGCTAAAGCTTTATTACTATAAATTTTCCCCTATGAAGCTTTTAGATCATCCCAAATTTTTGTTAAGTATAGAGTGAGTGGTTTATCAATAAAATAAATCCCTGTATGGATACAAATAGGTAGAGGGGGCTCTGGAAGAGACGTATCTAGAGGTAAAACCCAAAAACACCGCTTTGAGATAGACTCAAACGAGAACTGGTGAACAATAATATGCCTTATTGCACTCTTGGTTTGACACTCTTGGGGAATATGATTTCGTAAATTATTGAGCTCAGTAGAAACCACTATTAAGGGAATAAAAATGAATCCCATAAGAATATAAATTATGAAATAGATCAATGATCACCTTGATTTAAACCTAGGGAATCACAAGTTAGGATATACTTCTTCTTTACAAGTTTATCCTTTTATGTTCAAAGTTTTCTTCTTATTCTGAATAAATAAGTATTCAAGACCTATAATTGTATGTTCTTTTCTTAGTTAATGGAGGGAAATATAATAACACAGGCCAATAATCAATGTGATAGGTAATGTGAATATTTCCCTAATGATATGCCAAATATGATGGGAGGGGGTGCTCCAAACAACATGACAGTACTTGCTTAGCAATCTCAAGTTATGAATAATAACTTGAATCATGTGGAACACCATCCTCCCCAATGTAAATATAAAGTTTCAATAAAATAATTAATGGGTAAATGGCATCCCATGTTTAGTGGATCTTGTTATCCCCTCCTCATGGAACATTGGATTAACTACATTGAAAAGATATTCTCTGATCTCCAGTGATTAGAATAATAGAATGTTGTGCTGGTGTTCTATTGTTTTGATGGGGAAGCTGATCATTGGTGGACACTGAACATGAATATGAATCCCCAGGAGGATATTTATTCGATGGACTGGGATGAATTCGAGAAAATGTTTTTCAATAAATATTTTCCCAGAATCCTCCATATTAAGATAGAAGGATAGTTTGTTGGACTCAAGAAGAAGAAAGATGAGTCAATCGAGGAATACAAAGAAAACATTACAAGGCATGCAAGGTACACCTCTAAATTTTTCCTAAACACCGAAAGCAAGGTATATCGCTTCTTTAGCATAATAATGACGAGTCTACAAAAAGAATTGGCGATTCGAGACTTCAACAGTTATGAGGAGATTTTCCTCTGTGTACTTAAGGTTGATATAATGATCATAGACTCTCAGTGGAATTATGGGCCCATCGAGAAAAGGAAGAAAATGGAATCTAATGTGGGAAGTTATACAAATAAATTCCATGATTGAAAGAAGACCGACCATCCCATGTGTAAAAGTTATGGGAAGAAGCTTAATGGGAACTGTCTAAAGGGAACCATGAATTGCTTAAAATGTGGAAATACGAGACATATGGCTGAAAATGGATGATGAGATATGAAGAATCTCACTAATGTGGAAGAAGAAAGGAAGGTTCAAATAAACTCTCAGCCAGTGGTGCAGTGTTATAACTGCAAGAAGAATGATAATTATGCGACCAATTTCCCTAATCTGGGGGTTTTCAGAGGAAATCAATAACAAACTCCATGGACACAAGGAAGAGCTTATGCTATCACTACTACTATGGTGGAGCCGAAAAATGATGTGGTGACAGGTATGCTCGTTATTCATTAATGATTAGTGAAATTACTATTTTATTATGGTTCTATGCATTCTTTCATATCTTGAATGCTTCATAGAACTACTCACACACCACCTCAAAAATTTGTAGGCTACGTTATCTCTGAGCATAGAGAATGGGGAAATTATTATATCCAAGTTTTATAACTCTTACTTGGTGAATGTTTGTGGGATAAACCTCCCAGATATTCTATTCATACTTCTTTTAGTGGATTTCAATTTTATCTTTGTCATGGTTTGGCTATCTTTATTCAAATCCAACATCAATTATTGGGAAAGGGAGATCACACTTCACATCCCGAAGCATCCTCCATTTATTTAAAAGTGTAAGGAGGAAGACTAATATCCATTAAAATCATTACCTCATGTGCGGATATTAATTCATTTTGAGAAAGCATGTCTATCTCAAATGATCGAGAAATGGAGAAAATTATTCTTGAAGATATTCCCATTACGAGGGATTACACTAATGTATTCCCTGAATAGTTACCTAGTCTTCAACCTGATCAAGAGGTTTCATTATCAATTAAACATATTCCTGGATCCATACCTATATTAAATACACCATAGAGAATGGACACCATAGATCTGGAATAGATAAAGAAATAGTTACATGAGAATCTGGAGAAGGGTTTTATATACCCGAGTGCTTCACCATGGGGTGCGCCGAACCTTTTCATCAAGAAAAAGGATGAATCAATGCGCCTATGCATTGATTATCATGAGCTCAATAAAATCATGATAAAGAACAATTATCCCCTGCATCAAATAGATGACTTTTACAATCATATTTGTGGGGCCAATTATTTATCTAAGGCAGACCTTCGTTCAGGATATCACTAATTAAAGGTGAGGAAGGAATATATCCCCAATACTGCCTTTCGAAAGAGGTATGAAAACTATGAGTTCATAGTGATTCCCTTCAGACTCACTAATGGTCCAAAAACTTTCATAGATTTATTGAATAGGGTCTTTAGGGATTACCTCGATAAATTTTTGGTAGTCTTTATTGATGATATTTTGATATAGTCCAAGTGAAAGGTGGAACACGTGGAGTATTTGAATACAATGTCAAATAATTTGAAAAGGGAGAAGCTATATGCAAATTACAGTAAATGAGAGTTCTGGAAGGAAGAAGTATCATTCATGGGGAATGTTATCACCATCAAAGGGATATCTGTGCACCCTCCCAAGACAAAGGCTATTGAAGAGTAGACCATGCCAACATATGTAACAGAGATCCAAAACATTCTGGGTCTATCAGGGTATTATCAATGATTTTTAAATAACTTATCATGATTGTAAAACACAATGAACAAGCTGACACAGGAGGTAGTGAAGTTTGTCTGGACATAATAATGTGAAGACTTCTTTAAGGAGTTGAAAAAAAGGATTATCACTCCACCAATACTCAGACTTCAAAAAAGTGGAGACATCTTTGTGGTGTACAATGATGCTTCAAATAAGGGATTAGGTTTTCTTCTGACGGAAAATGATAAAGTGATAGCTTGTGCCACAAGGAAGCTGAGAATCCATGAGAAAAACTATCCTATGCATGATATGGAGTTGGCGGCTCTGATCTTTGTGTTAAAAATCTGGTGGCATTATCTATATGGGGAGAAGTGTGAGATATATACAGATCGCAAGAGTCTCAAACATATATTCACACAAATAGATCTTAATATGCACCAGTGAAGATGGATAAAGTTCATCAAGAAATATGACTGCTCAATCCTATATCATCCTGTTAATGAAAACATGGGGGTAGATTCTCTAAGTAGAAATGATACTACATCTTTATCAATGATGAGAATTGAAAAGGATCCAATCTTCTTAGATTTCAAGGGGATATAAATAGGAATCATTAAGGGAGTAACATCATAAATCCTTTCTCAAATTATAGCTCATCCATATCTCATGGAGAAAATAAATGATTCGCATAGAAAAAATGTGGAAATTCAGAAAAGGGTGGAATCCATTAGAAATGACAAATCCTCTGAGTTCAAGATTGACGAGGAACAAGTTACAAGATTTGGGTCATGATTATTTTTACCATACGATACAGAGATTAGGAAGACGATTTTGAATGACTCACATAGCCCAACCTTCTATATTCACCCAGGGAACAAAAATATGTATTGAGATCTCTGAGAGAATTTTTTGTGGGGAAATATGAAGAAAAGGATTTCTGAGTATACATCAAAGTGCATGGTATGTAAGCAAGTGAAGGTTGAAAGATAGAAGTCTAAGGGGATGATGAAACCACTAACCATAAAAAATTGGAGGTGGGATAAAATCACAATGGACTTTGTCACTGGACATCAAAGGAAATCTAGAGGAAATAATGCTATATGGTTCCTTGTGGATCCTGTTAAAAAGATAGCTCAATTTATCTCGATTCAAGCGGAATTCTCATTGGATCAACTTGTAAACACACACACACATATATAAAATAAGTTCTGAGGATTCATGGTGTAACACTATATATTGTATCCGATAGAGATTTAAAATTCACTTCGAAGTTCTAGAAAATTCTTCAACATGCTCTAGGCACTGTACTAAAATTCAGTACGACCTATCATCCTCAAACTGGTGGTCAATATGAGAAAACTATTCAAAAACTAGAAGACATGTTAAGATCATGTTCTATGTACTTCAGATGAGGATGGGAAAAAAATATTCTACTGGTTGAATTCTCCCACAATAATAGTATCCACTCGAGCATCCGAATGGCACCATACATAGCCCTTTTTCGGAAAAGGTGCGGAATGCCAGTGTGTCGAGATGAAGTCGGTGAGTGTAAGCTTCTAGGACTTCAAATGGTCGAAGAAATTGTGTAGAATGTGAAAACCATTTAGAAACACATCAAGGCATCCCAAAGTTGACAAAAGAGTTACACAGACAATCGTTGACGATGCCTTGAGATCAAATTTGGAGAAATTGTATTTCTACAGATATCTCCAAAGAATAAGTTCATGAGGTTTGAGAAGAAAGGAAAGTTAAGTCCTAGGTATATCGACCCCTTCGAGAATCTTGGTCGTGTCGTGGCTTTGGCCTATTGACTGGAACTTCCACCTACAATGTATAAAGTACATGATTTTTTCCATGTATCCCTCTTAAGGAAGTACTTACCAGATCCTTCACATGTACTGTCTTCAGTGGTGGTACAATTGGAGAATTATCTTTCTTATGAGGAGATGACAGTGAAGATCTTGGATCATAGAGATAATGTTCTACGTAACAGGAATACTCACCCATTCAATGTACTGTGGTTAAACCATAAGTATGAAGAGGAAATCTTGGAATTGGATGAGGCAATGAAGGAAAAGTACCCACACCTATTTATGGATTAGAATGTAAAAACAAATTTGATGGTGAAATTTTATAAGGGGGGAGTAATGTAACGAACCAATGGTTTATCAATAGAAATTTCCTTATTATAATTATGTCATATAATCACATGAAATCATAACAGAATGAACTACTAAGTACTATGTGACATTTTAACATAATATTGTCACTACTATGATTTTAATTTCAAAAATATGACTTACACAGTTACGATCAATAAGATGTTTGGAGTCTGATAAGACGAACATAATTTTTGGTGAATAGTAACTGAACCTTATGAATAGTAATTTTTTCTTTATGAAAAGTAATATGAAATTTATTAATAGTAAAATGGTAAGTAAATAGTAACTATACCAATGAAGGTACAAATAAAATTTCTCCAACTTATAAGTGACAATATGACAGTGTTGGTATTTTTATAAGTCATAAATATTTAATAAAATATTTATGAATAATTTTACAATTTAGGAAAAAAAATTATTTTCATAAAATGTATTCATAAATTATTTTTTATGTATTTTTGTTTTAAGATAATTTTCTAAGACCTTATTTATTTTTTGAAAACATTAGAAAATCAGTTATAGTTTTAAAATGTTTATTTTTCAAGAAAATTATGATTTTAATTAAAAATTAAATTATTCATATTTAGAAAATTATTTTTAAAAAATGGAGTTCATATTTGGATTCTAAAGGTCTAGAAATAGTTAGATCGATTTTTTGGTATTTTTCTGAAATACATGAATTTTTGATGAATAGTAAAATATGAAAATTTTCCGTATATATACATTATTTGTTAAATACACTATTTATTGAGTAATGGAATATTTAATAACCTTGGGTTCTAAATAACATAAAAATATTACTTTTTTTGGTCATAGGAATCATTACTATTTCTTGTCTTATGTAAAATAATAATGGAATGATTAAAATATTAAGGAACCCCTCCTCTCCTCCACTATAAAAACCACGCACACTTCTCTCTTCTCTTACCTCATCCCAAGCCTTGTTCCTTCCCAAAATTATTCCCAAATATCTGCTGGAGATCTTTCTACAAGTAAAGAATCACTTGGACTTCTCAAAAGACTAAATACTCTCCCTTTAAGAGGTTCTCAAGGAAGATTGAATCAAGAGGTAAACTCCTAATTTCTTTTCTTTAATTTTCTTTTTGTGTTCCTTTTTTCTCTTATCATTCCTAACCTATCCTAGTCCAAATTGTATTAAAACTAGATTACAATACATGTACTAGAATTTTATTATTCTAATGGGATAATTCATTATCATATCTCATTTCCCGTTATTTTATATGAAAGAAATGAAAACACCATATGAGATGTGTTAATTTATCACAATCAAGGACGATGGGTTATCAATTTCTATTACCATATTCAATTATGGTCATGAAAGAATT
Source organism: Viscum album (assembly GCA_963277665.1). NCBI lineage: Eukaryota > Viridiplantae > Streptophyta > Magnoliopsida > Santalales > Viscaceae > Viscum > Viscum album. The sequence goes on from OY728140.1 coordinate 325,377,649, forward strand.
TTTATATTTGAACCAAAATCTTAATTATTTATTTTATATTTGTTGATGTTATTTAATCCTTTTTCTCACATGATGTAAAATAATAATACATTACAAGTTAATAATGAGGAAAATCACCAAATTAATCCAAGCGTTTATCATAAATGTTATATATAATGATTCAATTTCTATCCAAATAAACAAATGAATTTTATGACCATATAATATTATAGATGTTCACTAATTTCATATAACATCAATTCTTGATATCTATTCTCATCATACATGTTTATCTGAACTAGAATATAAGTGAACTGATCATTAAAACTATGGAGGGAAAAGCTCCCAAACAATGATATTGAACAACTTAAATCATCAAAAAGGACATGGATGAAAATAATAAGGTTATAATTAATCAATAACATGTACTATAGGTTCTAGAATTATTAATTAATGAACCAAATTTTATTATTATGTTAATTAAGATCTAGCGAAGAAGCCTATCAAACTTAAGGTAAGGGATCCTCACTTTCTCACATTTATTCAAGAATCTCTTCTATGTTATGTCCTTTAATGTGTAGTTTCTAATGATGGGGTGTGATTTCACACCTCCCCCATACTTCCCTCATGATGAATAAAATAATATAATCCCATTTGTCTCTCATTAATCCCTCCTAAGTACACCTGGTACCTTGCTAATATTCTATAAAGGATTCTACCCACACCTCCATTATTCCTTCATGGTATTCTTACTCTCTTTTTACCAAAATGAAATCAAATATTATATTTATGTAAAACTTATAATTTCTATTTATATGTCAAAAATCATGTTCCATGATCCATTCTCCATTCCCTTTTTGGGATATACATTATTTAGAGTGATTCCCTTCTCAATACTTCCTGATAAGGAAACCCATTTTAAGGGAACTTCCCGAATTCATACCCAATTTCAAGTGAACAATAAAATATGTTTTAAGAAACCATTTTTTTATAAAACCAATAATTTTATTTCAAAAACTGTATTGGATAACTTCTAGTTTTTTACAAAATAATATTCCTTTTTTATTTTAAATTCTTGTTAGTGTTTACCTTAAAACCACACTGAAATGTTTTAATAATAAAAATTATTAAATACTATGTTTACATTTTTTCACTTCAATATTAAATAAATTAACATTATATATGACTATTTTATGTTATTAATGTCCATGTATGTTCTAAATTCCTTTCTTTCATAGACACTTTTACCATACAACCATTCATTATGCTTTATGACATGATTATGGTACCCATTTCATTCCATGGGTGCCCTTATGTTTATGATTGATTAAGTATGATTAAATAAGTGAAAGAATATTAATGAAAATGTTAAGATGGGTGTGCCCAAATATTTCACCAATTCATTGGGTAAATTTGAGTCTCATGAGACATTAGGTGCAACGGACTTGGTGGTTTTCCTTGACTCATGCTACAATGTGAAACAATCTTAGTGTTTAACATTTACTTGTGCTCCCCTATGTGAAACGATCCTTGGATAATGATAAATTCGTGTTTTATGATTCTGAATCATTATTATGACTCCATGTTTATATGACCCCATGTTTATATGTAATGATTTCACATGGTCCATGCATTTTTATATCATTATGACATGCCTTCTAACCCATGTGCTAAAGCTTTATTACTATGCTTCTTCCCATACAAGGATTTTAGCTCATCCCTTTGTTCATGTTATCCCTAGGTTACCCTATGAAAATTTATAAGCATAATGGTAGTTAGGATCTCATTATGGATATTAAATAAAATTTTGTTTTTATGATGTTTTTATGCTTAAAATAATTTAATGTTATGTGTAAAAGATTAGAGTTGCTATATCCCTAACTATATTAAACCATCTCATCCTTCTCCAAACGTCTTCAAAATTACCATCCAAAATAAATATCAAATATTTAATTGACAAAAATGCTGTAAAAACTTCTAGATTATATAGTTTTGGAATATAAAACATTAAGAACACCTAACTTACACATCCACTATAAGATTCAAATTCTGAACCTGTGTTTTTTGAACAACTTCTTCTACCTCAAATTTACATCTGAAATTGATTTATTTCATTTTCCATGTTAAATTATAGAACATAAAATTCGTCAAAAAAAGTTAAGCATAAAATTACTCATCTTTAAAACAACTAAAACATTAGAAAAATATTAAAAAAAAGATTCCTCAAACTCAAATGAAATGTATGACATTATTGTATCCAACAGTTTGTAGTTAATGGATGATAATGAAATTAAAAAGATAGCAACTAACCTAAACCAAAAATACCCAACCTTCTCTAATAAGCCAAAAAAACATACAATGACCAATCCAATGTGAATCAAATATAAACCAACCAAGATAAACTAAGTTGAAATAATTTGACTGAAAAAAAACCAAAATATAAAAAACTAAACAAATTAAAGTAGAATAAAATTTAATTGTAATGAATAAAATTTAATAGGTCCTGCAAACCCAACCCAAATAGTAAAAAAATAGTATCTATTAATAATTAATTAAATCGAAATAAACATAACAAATATTTTCAATATTATAAAAATTAAATCAAAATCAACTATCATAAGTTTAATCATGAAAAACATATTTTAGATGACTTAAATAACCCTAAATAAAAAATAATTGCATGAATATGACACTACATAAACTAAAAATAAAGGAAAAAAACAAAATATATGCATCACGAAGCAACCATTCCAAAACATAACTAAATGAGTAATGAATAAAAAATTAATAGTACCGAATTGGAGTGACGAGAATCTGATGAAACTGAAGGAACCTAACTGGAAGAGAAACCAAGATGAAAAGAAAAACCTAAATGTAATAGTTTGAACATGATTTGAAAGGTGAATAAATAATGAAATAAATCATTCTAAAAAAATAAAATTGAAATAAATAAAATTAAATCTGACTTTACAAAATGAATTTAAAGTAACAAAAAACCAAACTGAATCAAATGAGGGATGAACACACTAAATCAAATTGAAATGAAAGGTTATAAAACAATATAGGTGAATAAAAATAAATAAATCTGATCCAGAATAAACCAAACTGGATTAGGAAGAAAAAATAAGTCAAACATAATGAAACCATATATCAATAATAAAAATTTAATATAATTAAACTAAATTGAATTTAATTGAACCATAATTAACCAAATTTAATTAAAAAGTAATAAATAAAATTATACAATGTAAAGTTGGATGGGAACAATAAGGATGGAAACCAAGATGACCTTACATACTCTCATGCGAACTAAACATTAACATTTTTTAATGTTATACATGTTTTTAATCGTGATTAGTTTTTTTAATAAAGAAACCCCATTTCCATTATTCTATAAATATTTTTCACTTATATTCATGGAAATAATATATAAAAATAAGAATCCTTAAATTATTCTTTAAGATAATTTATAAAATCATTATTTAATAATATTCTCAATTCTCTTAATTTATTATATATTATATTTTTTGTTAACCAACTCATGTCATACTGGAACATAGTAATCAACATTATTGATAATATATTTCATCACTGAGTATATCCAATTGATTTTAGTTTTAAAATTCATTATTAATAACGTACTCTCAATTACGGTTTTCTATATTCAGTGTCATTGCAGACGGTGTTATTAAATATTGAAGGAAGTGTTCCTCGTGAAAAATTGTTTTGCTTGAGTTGAAAGATGAAAGATGGAAGTACGGTAAACAGAATAATAAAATAGTATATTGTATGTTTTACTTTTTTGATTTCAAATTTTAGTATATATTTTGTAAATAAATAGTCTATATATAATTGTAACATTGTTCATTATCGGCCCTTGATGGGTAGGTCATCGACAACATTGGGTCGAACAATCACTTACATCAGGTTTTGGGAGATGAGCACAATGGAAGAGAATACTATCGACCATGGAAGAGTATTGTAATCACTAGATATTATCCCAATTTAGGTTCTAGTTTAGGTAGCAATGAGTTAGGAAAATATAATTCACAGGAAGCGCATGCTTATTGTAGGTTCTAGGTGTAGCGTAAATGTACAATGGGCGGTGCCCAACAATTATTTTTTTCATGATTGTTGACCAATATAAGATCTACATGATGATGACATCCATGATTTAAGGAATTGGATAAAAGAGATTACACAAGGGTAATAATTCCAAAAATAGAGATAGGATCATCATATATTATTTATTATTAATTTAAATAAATAACTAATTACTTTGCTGGAATTCATTCTTTGTTGATGAATTCAGTGACAGATATGTAGTCCACCATCATTGCATTGTAGAAACCAAGTGTAGATTTTCTCTATTTGTGATCCAAACATGCTCCACAAATCACCATACAACATAGAAGGAATCTTCAGGTGCTAGCACGATAGATCCTTGGACTTGCATTATCTACCTTTGATTGTTTCAGGAACCTCTTCCAGAGAATTCTACATGATCTGATGGATAAGGATTTCTCTTTGTTCTTGAGATCATTAAAATAATTGTGTATTTATATTTTCAGGGTCAAAATTAAATTATTTCACAATTTTATTTAATTATTAATTTAATCCTATAAAAACCCCATGTAAAATAATAATAATATTATTATTATTATTATCATTTCTCCACATTCACTTAACTTGTGAATTAAATTTAAATATTATTTAATTAAATAATATTCCAAATTTATTATTTCTCACTGGACCATTAAAGTCGGTCCTCTGTTCCTCCATAATATTTTTTGGCCCTTGCATAATGTATATTTATTTATTAAATAAATATCACTAAATTATTCCCCAATAAATAAATACTTTTTATATTCACTAAAAAAATAAATATTTATTAAATATTACACTCACATTATATTCTATTGAATAATTAGTGACAAAATATATGCCATCAAGCATACATAAATTATCATTAAACCACTATTGGGAATAATATTTATTCAACTTGTTAAATAATAAATAATAATATATTATTTAATTGAGATTTTGGATACACTCAGTGTGTGACCCTCTAGGACTATTTCTTAGTTCCATTTGGAGAAGAAGCCTAAATTCCAAGGTTAGCATCTAGAAACATGCCAAGGGACCTGTAGAGAATGAAGTTAATGCTACAATGACATGTTACCTCATACAAATTCTTACTATGTAATATAGTCACTTTATCACAATATCTCAAATCATGTAGGTTGATTGTCGGTTCCATAAACCTATGTGCTCGACGTCCCTTTTTATTGATTTCCAGAAATTAAACTTACTTATAGAACACCATAGCCACAGATATATTTAGTCTATATTATTTCCATCAATGGGTATGAGAGATTAACTCCAGTTAAAGAATAGAAGGTAAAAATCATTTCTCACATTATTTATTAATGCAATATTACTTGTGACACACCCAAAATATCCTACCTCACCATGAACATATATCACCACTATTTTCATCAATACATCAAAGTATGTGAATCATAATACTTATTAATAATATTATTAAACTCTAAGAACCAAAATATATTTCTATAGACAGGAACATCCAATGACACATATAAATGTGGATTTCCTACTATTGGTTCTTGTTCTCATAATATTCTACTTGATATTACTGAGGGTGTACATCATGAGAAGGTGCCTCAAAGTACTATGAGTCTCCCCCACTGATAGCTTATATCATTTGTTTTTCTAAAATGATATCATCTAGTTGTAGAACTTATATTTAAGAATAATGTTGTAGCACTTCTGGGTTCTCATCATAGCAGGAAACTACTTTGACCTTTTAGTGAGACATCTAATATTGGGACATTATCAAATAAAATGTTACAAAGAAGAACAATCATGATGTGAAAAGTATTTTATTGTTACTCAGAAATATGAATAAAATTTATCATAAAGTATATTGAAATTGGTTTTGAGGCACTAACACCAATAGAATCCCACTTTCACTAGAGCCAACAGCTAATATCCTTCATTTTTCTAGCTATCACATGATACTCATGCTTCTACTGAGATATGCCTTTAGTCAATGGGTCCACCACATTTTTTCTGCATATTGAAACTTCTCCCCTATGATAGAAATCACTCAATAGGTGATACTTTAGTAGTATATTATTTAACTATTGCTTGACCTCTTCTCTTTTTGATGAACCACCATTGCACTATTATCACAATATAATGTGACAGTGTCTTTACTGCTAAGTACCACATCAATCTACTAGAAAATGTTCCAAATAAAAATGGATTCTTTGGCTACATCAAAAGCCGTTATATACTTGGACTCCATTGTAGAATTATAAACAACCAGATACTTTGAACCCTTCTAGCACACAACTACTCTGTTGAGGCAGAAAACATATCATGACTGTGACTTTAGATCATTCTAATCTATCTAAAAACTAGAATCTATATAACCTCTAATGACTAGATCTTCATGTCATCCATACACCAAGAATATATCATTATTTCTTCCCAGATACATATGTATAGCCTTAAAATAGTCCAATATTGTTCCCCTTGATCTTCTTGATATCTTCCATCTATGATAAATACATAGGCAACATCAAGTATAGTACATAACATGTCATACATGATTAATCCTATAGTAGAATAATATAGATTCATACTAATTCTATCTTTCTCCAATTGTGTATAAGGAATCATTTTTTTAGAAATATTTAAACCATGTTACACTAGAACCAATCCCCTATTTTATTTTTCCATCCTAAATCTCTTTAGTATCTGGTCAATATATGTACTTTAACTTTGTTCAATAAGCCACATGGATCTTTCATGAATTATCTTGATTTCTAGAATACATGCTTATTAACCAATGTTATTCATGGAGAAACTCTTGTTTAAAAAATCCTTAACTAGGATTATGATTGATATGTTGTTTCTAATAAGTAGTATGTCATAACCATTTACTACTTGGAAAAATACCACATATTCACTAAACCTCTTGTAAGCACACATCTCACATTCATTCTTAATGAAACAAAATTATTTTACGGATTTATCTAATCAAATGTTCCATGAACTGGATTCTTTATTAAATCCATAAATGGATATATGAAACTTAAAAATATTCTTGGCATCACCTGGAGTCACAAACCATCCTGGTTGTGTCATACAAACATATTCCTAAAGGTTTCAATTAAGGAATTTAGTTTAGATATCCATCTATAAAATATCATAGCCATGGTAAGCTTCCATAGAAAGTATATTTTTGATATATTAGACATGGAAACTAGTGAAAAGGATTCATTGTAGTCAATTCATTGATGCTATTTAAACCCATAAGCCACCAGTTTTTCTTATTTGTTATTTACTTTACCTTCCATGTCCAATTTTCACATGAATACCCATTTTCACCCAAAAAGATTTACATAAACTGTCATATTGACCAAAACCAAAACTTGTTTATGATATATGGAATCCATTTTATAATTCATGGCTTCTTTTCATCTTGTAGCTTTTGATATCTCTACTGCCTCCTTGTTGGAGAGAGGATCATCATTGTAAACAAATAATGAGTCACCATCTTGAGTGGCAAGAAAACCATATCTATCTAGTTCTCTTACCTCTCTTACTATCCTATGAAATACTTTTGTTTCATGAACTTCATATTCCTTGGGGACCTGTGGAATCTGTTCCTGTACAAACTCTTGTGTATCTTGATCATTAACGTAATTGAAGTCAATCTTTCTCCCACTATACTTTTTTAGGATGTGATCCCTCTCAAATAAATACGTCTTGTATGGTGACAATCAATTTCTTGTATTTGGGGTTGTTTAGGTAGTAACCCATTGTTTCATTTTCATACCCTATAATGCAGCACTTTGTGCCTGGGGGTGATAGCTTGTTTCCTGATAAGTATTTAAAAAATTCCACACAACCCCATACACATGTATGAGACAAAATGGGTTTCTTTCCACTCCATAACACAAAGGGAATTCTATTTTATTCTTTAGTTGGAACTCAATTTAAAGTGTATGTCACAGTATGTAATGCACATCCCCAAAATGAAAATAAAAGATCTTCATGACACAATAGTGACCTTACTATTTCCAACAAGGTATGATTCCCCCTTTCACTAAAACCATTCCACTATGGTGTATATGGTGGAGTGAGTTGAGATATAATCCCAAACTCCCATAAAAATTTGATGAACTCTTGTTTAAGATATTCAACACCTAAATCTATTCAAATATTCTTTATCTCCTTTCCAATTTGATCTTCTAATTCATTCTTGTACCTATTGAATTTCTCAAAGGACTCAGAGTTATACCATATTATGTATACATAACCATATCGATGTACCTTTTTGATAAATTTTTTTAACAAAGTTTTTGTTTTTTTGATATCTAACATTTTTGTATTAGAATGTTTTTTTTTCAGGAATCTGACCCATGAATCAAATCCTTATGCATTTTATTCAATTCATCAGATCCATAAGAATCAGAGGCAGAATCTATTGTTTTCCTGAAGTCTATATTTTCTATAATCAAAGAAAGAATGAAGTTGATAAAGAGTTTTGAATGAATAATTTGAATTCATGAGTTATAATGTTTTTATAAATTATAAAACAAAATTATTTTAGGATTTTATGATGAATAATTTCTTAGAAATCATTAAAACTTTCATGATAAATGATTTTGATGAAATAGTGGAGAGGTTTGAAGAAATTCAAAATTACAGAGTGAATAATTCAATCATACTGGTAATTTTATCATGATGATAATTCCATCATAATGGGAATTTCATTGTAATGATAATTCCAACGTAATCATAATTTGATTGTAATGATAATTTCATCATAATGAGAATTGCATCGTACCTAGATTAACCGACATCAGGTATTGTAGAATCTTTTTTTCCATCTAAAGAATAAAAAAATCTTTGTACCTGGGATGATCATAATTATTCTCATAAGTAAAACGATCATATCTGGGTAATTGACATCATATTGATTAGCATCCAATTGATCGAAATTAAATTGAAAGAGAATGGGATACAGACAATTTTATGTAGTCCAATCAAAATATCATAATTGGATGAGAAAGAAACATATTGTAATAGGTTGAAAAATAATTTATAATAAGGAAATTATGAAGAATAGTTAATTTGGTCAAACTTGAAATACTTTTTTTCAAAAATCTTTGAGAATTAAAAAGAGGTTCGAAAAAGACAAAGTTGAAGATTAAATGTGATAAATTATTGAGGATTTGATTTATATGGAAGCAGGTAAGTTTCCATGTTTCCTTCCTTTGGTTTTAGAGTTTCCTATAAATACTTTCAAAGATAATTCATTCCTAAGGAACTTTCTACAAATGTGTGAAAGGAGGTGTGCTGGGAGAATCAAATTGAATGTTCCCATTTGATTGAAGAAGAATTTTATTGAGAATTCTATCTGAGTTTGAGTTATGAATTATTATTTTTTAAATATGATCCTTCTTTCAACAAAAATGGAATCTATAATTTTGAGAAAATCATATACTGCATTTTGAGAAAATCAGATCCAACATTTTGTGAAAATAATAACCTTCATTTTTAGAAAATTTTATCTAGCATTCTTAGAAAATCAGATCCATTATTTAGTAAAAATGGTAACAAGTATTAAGAAAAAATAGGATCTATATTCTAAAAAAATCAGATCCAGTATCATCTGGTTGAGAAAATTAGATCCAACCAAATCATACTGATGATTCAGACTGAGAAATTTTGGAGAAGCTTCAACAATGTCTTTATTATTTTGACTGGCACAATTTTTTTAAAATAAAACATTGGAAACTAATGGGATTCTGTATAATCATTCATATTTGGAGATTGAAGGTGTCTAACTAGAGTTGGCACAAGTTTTATTCACTCCATAATATTGTATTTTCATAGACCCATGGGAGTTTCTATGGAAAGGTTTCATGTACACACACTAAGGCCAAACCTTGAGAATATTGTGTCATTTTATTGCATTCCTTCTTTTTCATGCATGAGTATTTACTAAATGTTGATAAGGAAATACATCATAATAGGTTACAAAGGTTAAGCTTCTATATGTTTTGAAACTTATAAAATGCGAACAACTGATACAACCCCCATTATCAGTTGTTATTAGATTTTTGGAACTTCAATTGTTATTAGAGTATTAGGCTCTCTTGTTTAATCCTTATCATGGATAATATCAATTTTTTAAATAGTAGAGTAATTCAGAAATTCGATGGAAAAAATTATTATGGATGGAAAATATAGGATGATTCTTTATCTCCAATATGTTGGATTTGAAGTTGTCGATGCTGCTACTATTGGTTTTACACCCATTGAGAAAGATGCTCCCATGAAAATTATTGATAAGATAAATATATATGTTGATGGAAAATAATGAAATGAAATCCTTATGTTCTTATGAAAAAATGTTTATCAATTGTTGATGTGTCTTAGAACCTCAAATTTTATGTGGGAAAAGATGGAAAGTGTTTTCATAGGGAATACTATAGTCAAGGAAGAAAACCTAAAAATCTGGCACAATAAGTATGAAGAAATCAAAATAAAGGATGAAAAAAAATCGATGAACACTTTACCAAAGTAAATGAAATTTTTTAAAATATCATATGATTCAGATATGTCCTAGAAGAATCTATAATTGTGAAGAAACTTATGGGAAACTTTCCAGATAGGTTCGTTTTTGAAATTTATTATTTAGAAGATAATGATGATTTATCTTTTGATGAATTTCATAACATTATTGTTTCTTATGAAATGAGGAAAGCTCCAATATTTAAAAAGGATATAAAATATGAAATGGATTTTGATTCCATGAGAAAGATGAAAATCCAAGATGTTGATGAAGCCGATCCTTGTGATTCTAATGATAAAGAAGATGATGAGGTGAATGAAAAAATCATGTCTCTCATTTTCAAGGACTGTCAAAGAAGAAGAGTAAATTATGGAGGTAAACATCCTTTCAAATTTTTTGAGTGTAGTGGAATCAAAAACTATGCTATGAATTTCCCACAGAAGAAATTTGGAGAATATTGAGATTATTCTGATAAAAAACCTCGATGGAAGAAGTGGAATAAAAATGATAAAGAAGAAAAGTCTTCCAACAGATACAAGAAGATGTTTACAGGAAACAAAAAAATTATGTTGAGAAATATAGTTGAATCAGACTCGACTGATAACAATTCATCTGAAGAAGAATGTTCAGAAAAATTCAGAACAATCATTGTAATGATGAGAAAACAAAATATTCCTCAAAGAGTGGAGAAGGCGATGAAGAATCTTATAGAGAGTATCAGATCAGAATCAAATGTGTTGCATGTCTTGAAAAAAAACAAAACTATCAATAAAGAAATTAGAGTAATGAATAAATATTGTGAATAAGATGGTGATTTTAGAAAATATTTCATCAAGTTGAAATATGGATACATTTAGTAGATTACAAACATAGAATTGATGAATAGGGAAAGATGATTGAAGATATTACCAAGATGTTAGAAGCTATGGAAGAATATGTTAACAAGTTGCAATAAAAACATCATGAGTTCAAAATTACTTTGAGGAAGGTGAATTAGAAGTTCAACAAATCTACATAAGTAAAATCTAAAACCTCTAAAGTTGTTGAGAAGGCCCAAAACGAGAATAATGTGAAATCATCTCAAAAAAAAATTAATGTTTCATATGATTTTTTTAAAATTTGAGGTTCTAAAAAAATGTATTCATAAATATTTGGTGTATAAAGTAAGTGAGAAACCTATCAATTCTAAAAATTTAGAAAAGTCACTTAAAATAAAAGATGGTCCACATCCTTATTATGTTAGAGCTGAAAGAAGTTACAAACCACAAAAAATTTTCTATAGAGAATGATATTTCTTGAATAAAAAATTAATATTTAATGCCTATTTCTGGTGTTGTAGATTCTATGGGCATAGAGCTTATAGTGATATCACAACTTATCTGCACCTAGAATAAATTTTGAGAAAAGTAGAAGAAATACAAAAATATGAATGAGAAACTCACCTATCTCAGAGAAAGTAGAAAAGGTGAATTCTCAAGATATTAGAATCATTCGAATAAATAATCAATTTGAATGTTTTGAAGAAGTTTGTGGAAGATGAGATTGGTCTGGCTATCATGCTAAAAGATGTATGGCACTCCTTCCAGAACAAGTTTCTCATGATTGAAATTAAAATAAAGCGTAAAAGAATGAGGTTGAGGGAATGTATTTTTTTGTTGAGACAACTTTGTAAGAATGTTAGAGGAACAAACCATGGATTCTTGATAGTTTTAGTTCTTTACATATGAAAGGTTATATAAAAATCATGAAACATCTTAAATGTCATGATAGAGAAATCAGAGGAATCAATATGATAGAGATTGAAGAAGAGAAATTGAAATATAAGGAATTTTTACTTATTGATGGTATAAAACATAACATAATTAATGTAAGTGAACGTTTTGATTATGAAAATAAGTAATCTTTAGAAAGTATTCTTATATTAGAAAATTTATGAAATATGGAAAATTCATTATAAAATTATAAAGAACTAGTGGGAATCAATTTCAAATATGAGAATTCAATAAAATTTGTTACTTGAGTGCTGATAATGAAAAACATTGTGGCATCAAAGACTTGGGATTCTTGGGTAGAAAAACATGAATAAAATTTATAATGTTGATGTTGTCCAAAATTTTCCAGAATCGAAAACGATAGATGGATATATTTGTATTACTTTCTAGAATGGAATGATTAATAATAAAGGTCATATGAGAATTGAGATTCAATATACTAGACCACTTGATCTTATTCATTCTGATATGTGTGGGTTGATGAGATATCAATAAACAAAATGGGATTTATACTTAATCACTTTTATTGATTATTTCACTCAGATGAAATACATCATGTTCATGAAGCATATGATAGAGGCTATTGAAAATTTCAAAATCTCTAGAAAAGATGTTGAAAAAGAATTGGGGGTGTATATAAAAAAAACCCTCACTGAAATACTTCAATATTTTTAGAAGTCCTTGTTTTCTTAAAATCAAAAATCTAGATTTAGGAATGTTTTATGAGAAAGCTGAGGAGAGAACATTCGTGGGTCATTCCCCAAATGGGAGAAGATAGAAATGTTGGAATAAATGTTTACAAAAGTTGGTGGAATCATATGATGTGAAGGTAATTAAAACATAAACTTCCATAAGAAACATTGTTGAGAATGATGAGGAGCGTAAATTGGAGATCTCAAACAATATTGAAAGTAATTCAAAATATTCTTATTGAGATTTAAAAGAATCATGCGGTGAGGAAATTCCAAATGGGGAAGAAACATTGAGATTTACTACCATAAAAAACATGTTGAATCCAAGAACATTATTGGGAATCAGAAGGATCCTCTTCAGACTAGAAGAAAGTCAAAATTCAAAATCAAACAACACTTATCTCAAAAGTTGAACCAGAATTAGTTTTAGAGGCTATTAAAAATAAATAATTGGTGGATTCTATGAAGGACGAGTTGCATGATATTGAGAAGAATGAAACATGGGATCTTGTTCCATGTCCAGCTGATAATTTTTTTTATCAAAACCAAGTGGGTTAAGAGAAAAAAATTGAATGATCATGGAGAATTTTAAATAAACAAAGAAAGATTTGTTTGTAAACAATATGCATAGGTGGAAGGTGTGTAATTTGATGAAACGTTTTCAACAGTCACAAGATTAGAATGTATTATAATGTTTCTTTTAGTGGTCACAATTCAGGATTAAAAAATTTATCAAATGGATGTAAAGTCAAATTTCATAAATGGTGAGATTCAGAAAGAAGTTTACATTGATAATGCTTATGGGTTTCTACTTTATTAGCATTAAAACAATGTTTTTCAACTAAAGAATGACTTTTATGGGTTGAAAAAAGCTCCATGTGCTTGGTATTGGAAGTATAAAAATTGTTTGGAAATGATAAACTTTACTGAAGGAAAAGTTGATGTAAATTTGTATATGAAATATATTGACTCTGAAACATAAATTTTAATTTTTTATGTGGATGATATATTTTTCTGGATGAAGAAAAGTTTTGTGAAGAGTTTGCTGACGAGATGAAGAAGAATTTTTAAATGTCAATGTTGGGATAATTAAATTTTATCCTTGGATTACCAGTTCGACAAAAGGAAAATAAAATTTTGTTATCTAAAGAAATGTATTTTAGGTAATTGTTAAATATGTTCAGGATGGATGAATTCAAGGAAGTTTTAACTCCTATTTCTGTGAGCATAATGTTGAGCAAAGATGAATCCAGAATAAGTGTGAATCATAAAGACTTTATGATGTTGATAGGTAGTCTATTTTAACTTAAATATTCATGGCCTAATATTGTTTATTCTGTGACTTTGTGTGCTAGGAATCCATGTAATCCAAAGTAATCACATATGTTGGAAGAAAAAATAATTATGAGATATGTAAAAGGAATAAATTCACATGGGTTGTTATACAAAAGAAATAATGAGATGAAGTTTCATAGTTATACTGATGCTGATTGGTCTAGAGATTGTAATGATAGAAAATAATCCTTAGGATGATCATTTTTCTCAGGAGAATTTTGTGTGAGTTAGAATAGTAAGAAAAAAAGTTCAGTAACTTTGAGCACAACTAAATCTAAATATGTTGTAGCTACTCAGGCTTGTACTCAGATGTTGTGTATGAAATTTCATCTTGATGATTTGAAAGATAATATTTCTAAACCATTGAAGATACATTGTGATAATCAAAGTGAAATTAATATTTTTTGAATCTTGTCCAATATTCAAAATCAAAAAACATTGATATAATGTTTCACTTCATAAAAGAGAAAGTAGAAGCTAGATATATTTTGTTGGAATACATTTCAATAGAGTATGAGATTGATAAAATCATTACAAAAGTAATGCCAAAAGAAAGGTTTATGGAATTGAGGCTGTAACTTCAGGTTCATCATCCTCTAATTTATTCCTAAACCACATAATGAAGTCCCCCACCATGATTTGGATTATGTTGATGAAGGGTGAGGGAAAGTAAAAACGTTGTACTTTGTAAGAAGTTTTTAATTTCTTTATTTAATGAATCTAATTATGTGGTTATCATATAAAGGGGGAGACAAAAAGAAAAGTGAGAGGAAAAGAAAGTGAGAAAATAAAGAAAGGGGGAGAGAAAAAAAGTATGAGAAGAAAAGTGTAGAAAGTTTATATTTACATGGATGCCAAATTTTCTTGCCATCGAGGAATAGAATTCCTTTAGAAATATTACTTTATGCAGTTGTGTGCTTTTATGAAACTCTCTCTAGATAAAGTATATGTTTTTATAAATTCAAAACCATTAATTGTTAAAAAAAAGTTGAGTTTGGAAAAAATTATGAGAGTTGGAATTTTTTTAACAAGGGTTCTCTACAAATATAAAGGGGGATATTGAAGTACCTTTGTGATAAATTATTTTAACAATGTTTTTGACAACTAACCTTTTTGTATTAGTATGTTTTTTTAGGAATCAAATTAAGGAATAAGGTCTATCTGTATTGTGTTCAGTTCATCAGATTCAAAATAATTAGAGGATGAATCAATTATTTTAAGAGAGTCTATATTTTCTTTAATTTGAGAAATAATGATGTTGTTAAAGAGTTTTGAATAAAGACTTTGAATTCAGGAGTTTGAATGTTTTCATTCATTATAAAATAAAACCATTGGATGCATTGAAAATCGTATCCATTAGTCTACAAAAATCATAACCATCATTAAATAAAAATAGGAACCAACATTCAACAAAAATCAGATCCAACATCATCGGGTTGAGAAAATAGGATCCATCCAAATCAGACTGAGGATTCTGATTGAAAATTGTGGTGCAGCTTCAACAAAGACTTTATTCTTTTGATTGAATCAATTTTATTAAAAGAAAACATTTTAAACTGATGAGGGTCAGTATAAATTTTCATATTGTGAGATAGAAGCTTTCTAATGGCACTTGGAACAAGTTGTATTCACTCCTTTATAATAGTGTATTTCTATAGACCCATGGGATTGTCTATGGGAAGGATGTATATTCTCACACTAAGATAGAACATTGTAAATATTATGACCTTTTCTTTATTTCATAATTTTTCTTGCATGAGTATTTATTAAAAGTTGATAAGGAAATAAATCTTAATAGGTTGTTGGGGTTATATTTATAAATGTTTTGAAACATATAAAAAGTAAAAAACTGATTTAAACCCCACCCCTTATCAATTATTATTCGATCCTTGGAACTACACATATCTACTATTGTCATCAGTAAAAATTATGAATTATGAATATCCACCCCTAGATTCTATTGGAAATGGTCCACACACATCTGTTTTTAACAATCCTAGAAGCTCTTTGTCCCTTTCACAATGTCCACCGAATGGTGGTTTGGTCATTTCCCTTGTAAATAAGAATGATATCTGTCATGTTGTTCTTTCTTAGAATAGTCCAAATAACCATCTTGATAGAGATTTGTAAAATTATTCTCTTTTACATGACCAAGATGGTGATGCCACATCTAGGTGCTATATGATTCATGTGAACACGATTCATTATCGATTCCTAAAACCTGGTTTTCACAATTTAATACACGATGACCATTATTTAAATGTTCCACACCATAAATTATGTTTTCCTTATAAAACAAACAAAATTTACTTCCAAACTTGAAAATAAACCCATTGGTATCTAGGAATGATTCTAAAATGATGTTTTTTATAACTATAGGTACATAATAACAATATTTCAAAACGAAAAATCATTCCCATTGTCAATGAGATGTGGTAGTCACCAATCTCCATAGAATCCATCCTCACGCAATTAACAGCTCTTAGATCCCCCTCTCATCTAGAAATATTTCAGAATTTATCTAGTTCATACTTTTGGATATAGATGTTAGAACCACAAGCTGTATCTAATACCCAATGTGTATATATTGAATGATTACATTTCATAAAGAATGCACCATTAGCTTCTCCTTGCATCTGGGTGCAGTTCCTCTTCCAGTGGCTAGAATTTCCACATGAAAAACACACTGAATCCTTTTCCTTTCCCTACCTCTATATCTTCTTCTTATTGGAAGGATGGAGCTCAGGAGCTTTAGAATATTTATAAGTATTGGGATCCTTTTCTTTGTTCTTACATTTCTTATTCACCATATGGACTATAGGTTTTTCAATCCCAATGTCCTTATCCAGATGGAGAATTAAATAAATAATACTGTAAAGACTCTTTTCATTATTTTTCACATTATAATTAATAGTAAATCTTGAGGAGGTCTTGGGTAGTGATAACGGTATGAGATTTATATGCTACTCATCTAGGAATTTAATTCCCAAGATGTCCAAGAATTCAATGTATCCAATAATCCTGACTACATGAGGAAAATATGGAACACAATCTCCATGATTAGTTGAGAAAAAATAATTGGATTTCTCATACCTCTCTTGTCTCACCTTCATTTGATAGAGATCCCGAAGCTAAGACATCATTCTATATGCTTCCATACCCTCATGTATCTTTAAAAGCTCATTGAAAATTTATAACAACTTAAAGCATTGAATATCGGTAGCATAATTACAATGTTTCTCAAAGATAGATATCTCTTCATCACTTTCCTCATTACCTAGAACAACTATAAAAGGTTCATCCAGTATATATAATTTTATTTCATGGAGAAGGATGACATATATATTGCTTTTCCACTCTTAGAAAATTGTGTTAGTGAGAAGGACATCCTTCTCAATTATGGATCATAATAATATGTTTTATTTCATTTTAATATGGTTTCTAAAAAATAATATAAGAATAATTTTAGTACTTTATCTTATAAAATTTAGACAAATAAATAAATGTTAATTTTATCAGTCTCTAAATATTTTATTAAAACCCAAAAACCCTTAAAATTGGCTTCAAAATATCTTGTTTCTTGGAAATTATATTGTCAAGGATCCATATTCCAATTCTTATTTCCCAAAATCGGGTTTCTCAAGAAACTTTAATGGTTTTAGGTAGGAATTCCAAATGCCAACTGCATTAGCTCACAATTTCTTGATCGAAAAGTAGACTCTTCAATCCAAATATCTTTAAAATGGATTTCCTTAACCTTTTCCTCTCAGTTACACCATGTCCCGCTTTGGAAATCAACCTTTGATGTGAACTAAGTTGAGTCAACCCATAACTTCACATTAGAATTCCCCAATAATAGAAATCACCCCTACTTGTTCTTGTCAATCAATTTGAAATATAGTTTTATTTTTATTAAAGTAGTGTAAACTAACCATTGATTTAGTGGAAAAACATCTTGAACCAATTAAGGTTCGTGTTACGGCTTTAAACCTATCTACCTATATATATCCTTGGATTATTTTCTCCTCAGATCTGATCTTTAACCGCCTACACTAGATTGAGATCTTCATCCATTAAATTTTCTTTCACTCACACGTTGGTGAGGGGAAAGTGTTTACATTAAAGAAACCATGGGAACATAGGCCCTGCATAATAATAGGAGAGAAGGAATGTAGGCCAAAAATTTAATTTAATAATAAATTAAATGAAACCAATCTCATACAATGTCCTAGTGTATGCTCATGATCATCCATATGAATACAAATAAATACACATTTAATAAAACTAGCATTCAATTCTTAATCGTTCGTATTTAAGATAAATCACACTTTTATTGATTAATTATTATATTTAATTAATCAATTATTTTATCTTAATTATTATCTTTATTTTGTTTATATTTTTATCCATCATAATTTCAAAAAAGAAAAAATAAATTCATTTAAATTTAACTATGTACATAAATGTAAATTGGAGGAAACATGGTGAATACCTGTTTGATTCTACCCAACATCTATTATACTCATATAATGTTTCACTCTTGTGACATATGGCATACATGACATATCACATACTTTTAAAATGTATACTTCATATATGATGACACAAATTATATTGTTTTTAGTCACATGTTATGTTTCAATGAACATAGAGTAAAAACATGTAATAAAACTCATACATGTTATACATGTCTGAATTTTACATAGATATTAATTAAATATTTAAAATATTTATGTATATTTAAACCTATCACATGGAATGAACTATCTTTATGACTACATGAAATTTCAAGTCTCAAGGTCTTCATAGATAAATAAATAAATATTATATCTATGTAATTTTGGATAAGTACAGAGTGTGTGCATCTGAGCTACACAATGTTTACATATGTCACAATCTATTTGTGGTACAAATATTGGAACTACGTTTGTAAATTGTATCTCTAAAAATGGAGTACATGGTGTGTCCAATAGACTACAATTAATGTGATCTCCGAATTATATAGTCACCAGTCAGGTAGGCCGTGTATGGTAATACACAACCCATATATGACTCAAAGGGACCACATGACAAGTACCTGGGATACATGACATGTAGTCCGGCTGGCCATGCATCAGTCTATCCCTATCAACACCCTGTTTAAGAATTAACTATGCAACATGTAATAAATGAACACAATTTCAATAATTTATGAACTAACTCTTGGTGAAATGGCCATGAGTACATGGATTTTAATTCCAATTACATGGAATGTACTCCTCTATTATATGGCCATAAACCTTGGCACCTTTAGATGAGTTACTTGACTTTATTTTTTTGATAAAATTAATCATCTCGATTTGATATATGAAAAAATAAGGAGTAATAAATAGATTTCACAATTCAGAAAAAAATATCAATTGAAATTTAATTGGGAAAGTAAATTAAAATGTGTAAATCACTAAGGATCTTTAATAAATTATAAAGAATTATCTGTCGACTCTGATACCACTTGTAGGTTCTAGGTGTAGTGGAAGAAAGTGATGGGTGATGCCGAACATTGATTTTTCTTCATGATTGATGACCAATCTCAGATCTACATGATTATAAATATTGTGATCTAGAGAATTGGGTCAATGAGATCAGACAAGGGTAATAATGTCGGGACTAGAGAGAGGATCATCACATATTATTTTTAATTAATTTAATTAAATAAAGAATTACCTTTTTGGAATTTTTTATTCATTGATGAATCTAGTTATAGATCTACAATCCACCATTGTTGTGTTATAAAAACCATGTGTATATTTTTTCTAGCGGTGACTTTCACGAATTTCTAGATGTCACAGAAGAAATATCTGAGTGCTAGCATAAAAAATCCTTACACTTGTCTCATCCGTCATTGACCACTTCAATAACTTCTTCCAAAGCATTATCCTTGATTCATTGGAGGTGTATTTCTCTCTGTTCATAGGATCATTCTTAGATAAGAAATATCTTTAGGCATGAGAGGATTCCCCAAATCTGTGGCGCATAAACGAGGAAAATTAATTGACTCTATTAAGAAAATAACATAACTTTGTATTTATATTGCTAGGGTTTAAATAAAATAATTGAACAGGTGCCATTAATTATTTATTTAATCATAGAAAACCCCATATCAAATAATAATAATATTTCATTTAATGACATGTATTTAACTTGAAAATTAAAATTAAATATTATTTAATTAAATAATATTCAATATTTTTTATTTCTCATTGGATCATTAAACATGGTCCACTATTCCTCCACTATATTTACTAGGACTTGAATAATGCCTATTTATTTATTAAATAAATATCACTAAATTATTCGATAATAAATAAATAAATATTATATTCACTAAATAGAAAATAAATATTTATTAAATATTCCACTCACATTATATTCTATCGAATAACTAGTGATGAAATATATCAGAGCACGAAAACAGGAATAATTATTAAACCATGAATGAAAATAAGATTTATTCAACATGTTAAATAATAAATAATAAATAATAAATTATTATTTAACTCTGATTCTAGATACACTTATTGTGTGACCCTCTAGGCCTCTTTCTTTGTGGAATTAGGCGAAGTAGCATAATGTCCAAGGTTAGCGTATAGAAATATGCCAAGACACTCATAGAGAAGGAAATTAATTTTTCAATGACAGTTTACCTCATTTGGATTATTAATATTAATAAAATCCCTTTTTCATGATATCACTAATAATGTATGTTTCATTCCGTTGGCATCAACCTATGTTCTTGATGTCTCTTTCTATGACTTTTTAGAAATAGAACTTTCATATGGAACACTGTGGTCATGAATTTATTTAGGCTATATCAGTTCCATGAAAGGGCCTGAGATATTAACATCTGTTAAAGAACATAATGGATAAATCCTCTCTCACATTATCCATTATTACAATATTAATCGTGATTCAACCAACATATCCTACCTTTCTATGAACATATATCATCAAGGGTTTCGTCTATACAACAAAGTACATGACTCATAATACTCATTAATAAAAATATTAATTTCTAAGGACCTATAAACACGTCCACAGATAAGAACATACTATAACACATATAAATGTGGATTTTCTACTAGCGCACCTCATTTTTATAATATTGTACTAGATATTACAAAGGGTGTACACCTTGAGAAGGTGCCTCAAAGTCCAATGATTCTCCAACCATGAGAGCCTATTATTTCTTTCCCTCAAATGATATCATCCAAATAATAAACATATATTTAAGAATAGTGTCGTAGTACTTCTGGGTTCTCATCATAGTGGGGAACTACTATGACCTTTTAGTGTGACAACTACTCTTAGGACATTATCACAGAAAATGTAACAGAGAAGAACAATCCTGATGTGATAAGTAGATTATTAATATTCAACACCATTAATACTAGTTATCATTAAGTTCATCGAAGTTGGTTCTAGGGAACCAAATTCAATACACAGGCCTAGGCCGAAGAGGCCCAAAAAATGGTCATATAGGATTGGGAATGGTGTTAAAGGGAAAATGATGAATTTATAAAATTTATTGAAGTATTATGCCCATAACTTCCACTACTTACCACTGAATCTTATGATGCATATTAGTTGATGATGCGTACATTATATAGTGCACCCAATAGTTTTCCTTGTGGTTGTTAGCATAATGATATTCTTCACGATGGAGATGATGAGCATGAGGGTGAGCATGATGGAGGGAATGTCAAAGAGGATGATGATAAGGATGAAGGTGAGGATGAAAGTGAGGATAAAGGTGAATATAGTGATAGTGATAGTGATGATGATGAGTAACAGATTGGTCCTTTATATTTTTTACCATGATTTATGACATTTGATGTTTGATGATTACTTTTTAATGAATATATTTGATGTTTTGAATGTCTGTTATCACTGGTTTAATGAATTAATTGGTTTATTGTGTTATCATCATTTGTATATTGGTTGTTGATGTTTGTTTATGGGTAATTTATCAAGGTGGTATGTTTCTATGATTATTAGTTGTTGGTGGTAGTACTTTGGATAGGGTGATGTTTTTTGTGGCTTCTGGTGGTTGTCTTCATAGGGTGGGGGTGCTTACGATTGTGGAATATGGGGGGGTCTATACTAATGGTTTTGAAGGTACCATTGGAATATCTAAAATTCCATCACCCCTATACCAATGATTCACTAAAAATTGTAGTCGTAGGGTTATGAAAACAACCAAATAGCCAATAATTTTAAAAACCATTGGTATATGATATACCAGTTGTTTTTCTAGCATATACCATTGGTTTTGAACCATTAATGTAGCCAAGAATTACAAAAATAGAGAATTATTTAATTCATAAAGATAATTTATTTCCTACTTTATGTTTTATATTTAATGTGAATTTTAGTATTTTATGTAGTTTACCAAGACTACTTAACTATTTGGACCTTTAGGATGTGATTACTTGTATCTTATACCAATATAATAAAGTAAAAACCAATTTTGGGCTACTGGGGTCAGGATATCTACAATCAATGTATTTGGCCAAATGGTATACACTAATAATAATCTCCAATTAGGAGTCCATTACATGTGTTTGAAGACAGGAACCATCAATGACACCTGAATCATGCATTGTTCCTATTGGTGGGTCAGTCCTAATGATCTCATCTACTCGATATCACCAAGTATGAACATAATGAGGATAAGTCTCAAATTTTATGATCCCCTAGAATATGATAGTCAAACATTATCTATGTCCAGTTAAAATGATGTATCTGAATCATATGACATTTTTTTAACATTAATGTCATAGTATTACAAGCTTCTCAGTGTAGCCTAGGAATTTCTATGGCCTTTTGATATGAAAACCAATATATCAAAATTTCCAATTAAATAGTGGATGTAGAAATATATGAACACTATAATTGTAAGCTAATTTTATGTATAACACACTATAAATAGGGTAAGGTAATCAAAAATTACTATTTAGTTGGGTCTAGGGAACTCACTATTACAAAACATCCACTTGCACTATAGCCAACCTACTAAAGAACCTTGTTTTATATCACATGATAAGATCTTGTTTATATCAAGTTGTGGATTTAGTAATGGGCCTACCATGCTTCACTGTGTGGCTATTTTGTTATTTGTGACCTCACATTCTTGAGTAAGACCCCTTAAGAGATATAAACCCCAAGTAGATATTCGTTTTTAAACTTTCTAAACATGAAATATTTTCTAGTACTAGTATAACAATTATAATAATTTATAATTTCATAATACTTTACATAAAATTTGTTATTCCAAGAACTAGAACAAATTTTTGCTTATTATACATTGCTTATTTAGATGCGTTAGAAACCAAAATGACCATGTTATTTTTATAAATGGAAACCAATGGATTGAATGATCTTGTCTTTCTCACTACCTTTTCATAGATATTCTATTATGTCATATTGATCTATAGGAAGAAAATTTTTGTGTCCCCTTATAACAAGTATCCCTTCCTCTAAAAAAACTAGAAACATATCCTTTGTACTTGCTGAAGTACAATTGGATAGTTCTGACTGCTTCCCATGTTGTACTCCTAAACACAACTAATATTTGTATACCATAGTATTTTTTCCACAATATCACATTTGGTACATATCATGACATATGTGACTGATAAATAACAGAAGTGTGTGTAATGAAACTCACCACATTAATATACAATTATGTCCCATACATATCTTCTTGGAGAGATTTTTGTCACATGAAATTGGTAACAAATATCTCTTAAATTGTTCCAACATGTATTTTATCAATACCTTTTCAGTATATGTACTAATTACTATGTATAAGAAACCATTAGATCTATTTCAGTTGATCCTATTACCTAGAAATTTGGTTACCACTTTAGTTCAATCTCAAGAGTGTTAGTTTAATTTTGGTATTCACTAATAGTATGACTAATAGCAGTTTTCCATATGTTGTCAAACATTTGTTTTGGAAAACTATAGTTCTCCGACTAAAATTTTGTAGAAATATGGAAAAAATGATTCTAAATGTGTATTCTTTGATCACATTTCCTACTTTTATCCTAAACTGTATTTAAATAACTTTCAACTGTTGTTGGTAATCAATAGTCTCACTATCCCTTTCTAGTTGTGTCGTATAGCACCTTCCATGAAGGTTTGTATTTCCACCCAATTCCAAATTTAATGATCATAGATAGTATATATGGAATGTAAAATTCAAATGTATTTAGTCATAAAGACTTGGTATAACCAATTGATCCTTATTGGTACCAAACTTGTACCATCCATATATAATCTCTCTTGAATATCCACTGTAGTATTCAAAATAATAATCCCTTTGTACGATGATATATGGAATCCATTATTGATTTTTAATTAATCATGTCAATTTTAGAAACTTTTTATATAATGCTTACTCATAGGATTCATTATCTGCAATTAATAATGTTTCATTGACCACAGTGAATACAAAACCACAATAATAGTTTTATCCTTCCTATAATGTATGTGCTTTTGGATTATTTCACTTCCATAAGTTCTTATAGATCTTATTCCTTTGTTAAATACTTTTACAACTACAATATTTACTAATCCCAACTAATCCTTGTTACCACTATCTCAAAAAGATATATGCACCCTTTTATATAAATATAGTCTATAACTTGACTATCTCTTTTCTATCATATGGATTTAAGTAATATCTTTAGAAACCTATAGGATTACTTCTTTAGATGAACAATTCATTTCTCTTAATGAATTTTTATTTATATCCTAAAAAACTATTTACAAGGAAAAAAAAATTTCTTATGACATAATGTAGTTTTAACAAATTGTGACTCATATGATATCCATTTGTTATTAGAGTTGACATATGGTTATGGGATAATGTCATTATTTTTGAAGTTTGTCTAGAAATATAAGAGAATTTTTTCACAATGTTTATAAGTCTCAACAATGATTTACTTTTACTTACATCATGACTCTTATGTGTATAAGAAAATGTTTTTTTAGGTATTACTTATTGTTATGTTTTTTTGACCATTCGTTCCATGTAAGACTCATTATTAATCCTCCTTATTGGCATCATAATTTTGATGTGGATAAGGTAATTTTTTTATGAATGAATCATTGCTACATTATAAGCATAAATGAATCCTTCTTCAAGATATTATTTGTCACACCAGCCCAAAGTAACCCATATCTTCTCATTATTCATATACCATACTCCATTTTCACATTCCCTAAAAAAAATTAAAGGAATCTTATGAAGTATATTTACCACTAGATTAACCTTGGAATAGTTCACACTCCCTAGATGAACTAATTCCAAAATATTTGTGACTTAAATTTCTTTATAAAGGTTTATTTGCCCAAAACTAAGTAAGACAAGTGTGGATTACACCTATGGTTTTTAGCTCCAAATAATATAAATAACATAATAGGTATATCCTTGATAAATACTTTTAGTTTTACTTGAAAAAGGTTATTCATTACACTACCAGGTATTAGAGTATTATATTTTATATTCATCATGTATTACCAATAAATTTGGTATAATTTAACTACTAATTAAGTATTATATAGCACAAACAACATTGATTTCAAAACTAGAATAATGTAACCTAGTTTTCAAAGAACACATGAGATAAATGTTTTGGTTATACTCAATAAAAATTTGAACTAGTACCATTAACATGTAAATTAGAAGATGTGTACTTATCACCACCGAATTAGGATCCACCCTTTCTCACTATCTTGGAGAACAACAGTTACCTCTAGGATTCTTTCTGTACTTACACTACACAAAAAAAAGCATTTAGCGACGAATTCAGAAAAATATCTTAAATACATTTAACATTTTTTTTAAAACACACTTCTTCAACAACTTCCCCCCAACCCCCTCCCCTGATCCCTCACCAACTCCATAGTTGGTGCCCCCTTCTCCCCTGAGTCCCCAGAGTAAAGCCCTCACTATTGACCCCTCTCTCCCCTGAACCATCGCCACCGCCTATTTTCCATCATCATGCATCTGATACTCCACTTTCACTAAACCATTGGCCGCTAGACCCCTCTCTACACTGAACCCTCACCACGCTGTCGAAGCCTCACATAATTCTCCCTCTTTCCCCAAACCCTTTCCTACTACTCCCCTTTCTGCAAACCCTCATCGCACCGCCTCTGCCCCCCTCTCTCCACTAAACCCTCACCCACTACTCCTCCCCTTTCCCCTCATACACCTCCATTGATTCTAGGTTGTGTTTTGGTTATTTAGTCTATTTTGGATCGATGTTATTGAGTATTTTTTTTGATTTCTAGGTCCCAACTTGTTCCATTGGGTTACTTGGACCTCATTTATGTAGTATAGAGCCACCATTTTCAAAGGCAGTGAGTTTCAGACACCATTTCTGAATCTAGTATTTTTCAGTATTTATTGAAGGATTTCCAATTTACAAATCCTTATGAATTGATTGATACATCATATCCTTTTATTTTTTTATTTGAAATGATGTGTTTATGAAACATATTTTTGCATAAATTTCCAATTCACATCATCCATTAATAACAGAATCATCCTGATAATTTCCTTAGATTCTATTGGGTCTTTATTTTATAGTGTTGAATATTCAGAAGCTATGGCGACTATTTTTTTATAATCTAAAGATTATACTATATGTTCTATATATTTTTTTAAAAGAAAATACTTTTTTTGGTAGATTCCAACATATTAAAGATTATGGAATTTCTAGATATCATGAGTGGTACAAAGTGTTGATTTTTTTATACATCGCTACATATGTTGTAGCTATAATTTATTAAACATAATTCATTAAATTAATACAAGAAATTTCATTAGTAGTAAAGGTGGTTATATTCATCATAATAATTAAATAAGTTACAATAATAGTTATGAAACATCGAAATATTTGAGGTATAATAAATGATTCCATTAGATATTTCTAATATATATAATTCATGGCATTAAAAATAGGGAGAGGATAAAAATCCATTTGAGAATGATTTAAAAAAGTACAAGGAAAATGGATTATATATTATAGATTGTTGGGTATCAAAGAGAGATAATTGATATAACCAATGGATTCATTACACTAAAAATGGTTAGAGATTAAGAGGTAATATCCTTTAACAGATAGCTTTGACACCAAATATTTTTCAAGGAGTGGAATGGGACTTGTTCACTTCTTGCTTAATGAAATATTTTCTATTATTTGTTATTCTTGTTTGTTAATCCTTATAAGAAACCTAGGGTTCTTTGTTAGGCTTACATATATAAGGATATTTCTTCCACCACTAGTAATTATAGTGTAGTATTCGGTGACATCACTTCTAGCTAGATATGTGTTAGAACACTAAATCCACTACTAGGTTGACATAAAATTACTAGATTCACCTAGACATGGTGATCTTATGGTGTTTCTCCCATGATTCATCATTTAAATTAATGATTATTTGGGTTTTATTTTTCTTATATTTAATGTTTTTACTATCCATGATTTGTTTCCTTTTTTTACTATTGAAAATTCCCAATCAGGATAATTTTATTAGTGAGAGTGGAGTTGGTGAATCAATGATATTCTATTATGTTTCCTTGCAAATGAAACAACAGTCACCTCTTGTTAAAGATTTTATTCCCTTATGAAAAACAAATCAAACACAAATCCATAGGAGAACAAGTATTTTCAAGGTTCGCTATTTAATAATAATAACTATGTACTTTTTATGGTATAGAAATAATCCAATACTACATAATCCACTAGAAAATAATCATTTTGTGTGTAATACAATGATTAGGATATTCCCTTTCACTCATGTAGCCCCATGTAAACAATCCAATAGTGAATGTGTTCCTCCTAGCACAAATGATGTAATAAAAATTTTTTGTACCAAAACATGTTACTATACATCATTAACAACTTTCACAATGGTATTATTTCAAAAACAATCTTCACTATCTTACCTAGAAGCTTGTAAGAACCTCCTAGACTTTGTAATAAAACTCAGTCCGATTTTCCCAGTCTAATTGCCCCTGTCTAATTACCCAATTGGAAAAATGAGTCTATCAGAATATGGTTGAGAAAATTTAGAACACTTTCTTCTTCAGTTAAGAAAACCCAATATGATTTCCCAATATAATGATCAGGTGGATATAATGACAACTATAATATGATAATTAGATAAATATGATGATCCACTGAATATGATGATCAGCTGAAAACATTACAACATTGTCTCTTCTCCATTAAATTCCATCCAAAAAATATTCTTAAAAAAGATAAATACATAAACTTTTTCTACATACAAATGTGGTGCTTCTCTCACTTCTTCTGTAAATATTATATCAGTCAGAAATGTAAAATGTACTTATCACCTTTTATACTTTCCCCAAAGATAGTTTGGGCAGGATTCTGAAATTGTTTCTCTCTTAACAAAATTTTATAAATTTAAATTTTTCTTTGAATTTATAATACTTTTATGACTTTTTCAATACTTATACACTCTTTATGATCATTCTCAAATATTCTAATAAATTATCCTCTTCTTCATTATTTATTGACAAGTAATATTCTGATTCTGATTCTCCACTCTGATTTTTAGTGCAATTTCTTCAATACAATGCTTCGTAATAAATTTAGGTATAAATAAATAGTCATATTTAAACATCTTAGTAATCCTAAATCCTATTCCAATTTTACATTTTTATTAAGATCTATCTCATTACAATGTATAAAAATTTAAAACAACAGTTTCCTCATTACAGTTATCTCCACTAAACAAACATATTATTCTTCAAATTTTAATCTCCCCTTTGTAAAAATATTCATCCATATCTAAGTGATATTTTTCTCCTTCTTTCCTCCAGACTAATGATTGGTCTGGGATTCTCCTAGAGTATTATTAAATATGATGGCTCTTGAACCATTTTTAATAAAAAAAATATTTTCCTCTTCATTATTTTCAGTCAATTCTTCCGCCGATGAATACCATAGTATTCTGAATAAGATGAACAAGTACTAATGGATTCAATAAGGTTTTAATATGATACCAATGAAATTTAAAAACTCAAATTCTTTCTCTTTTACCATCATCTTATATCTATAAATATTTATATATTTTGTCTTTTGGTCCGAATGAAAACCAACTCTTTTGGTCTATCAAATTTTCTACAAATCTTCGTAGCCTTCAAACATATATGAATCTGATGGACTCATTCCGATGACCTTGAAATATTCAGTTTCACCAACTTTATTCTTCTTCTATCTTATAAAATTAATCATTACTTCATTAATGACTTTTTATATGTTGAGGAATGGCTTATACATCATCTGACTTACCAAGGAATGTATTTCAACTTCCCTATTTTTCATTAACATCATTCTTTCCTTCTCAATTCAAATTTGATTTGCATGATTACGATCAGATAAGATATGATGGGTATAACAACCCTTCTCATTATATCATATTTAAACCATATTTATAACATAGATATTCAATTAATACAACTCAGAGGATTGATAGGTCTAGTGTATTGGGAATATAGGAACATTACATAACAACATAAGACATGAAATGCAACATATTTATTTAAAACATCGTTGACATGACCAATTTATTCCTTCGTACTTAACTCTGTATGGGATAAGATGAGGAAAAACATAAGAAATGGGTGAGCTATAAAGCCCAGCAAGGGAGTAAAAATGAAATAACATGAGAAAGAAAATACATGTTAGTTAATGTGCATATCAATGGAGCATAAGAAAAACATGAATAGAATGGAATGATATAGCATGATAATCATAACATGAAAATGTGACAACAAAATACAACATGATATTAGCATGAGTAAAGGACCATTTCAAATTATTTAGTTTGAGATAATCCCTCATTTTACATGAATTAGAATGAGTAAACCATACTTTCACATGATGTATCAGGATACTAAACATTACCAAATGCATTGCAGCACTATCAGGGCGCACCATTCCTAATCATTTTTTTTCCTTCATAAGTGTGCCACATATCTGACATAACATGGATTCATTAAGAATTATAGGTTATTCCATGATCAAGGAATGTGTAATAAATACTTGTATGTACATAATAAAGAAGTATCCGAGCATTAATGGTAAATACCCTTGATAGTGAAATGGTTATTTTATTCACCACATGATGACTTTGGCATGGAAAATTCTAGTGCAATTTTAGCAGCCTAACAATGTCAAATTGAAATTTGTAAAATTGGTTGATGAAAGCGAAGGGGGTATCACATAATTTATTACTAAAATGGATAGTATGGTGTATAGGTAATAATTTAACTCAACTTAAGAAATTGGAAATTAAAGGGAATATCATAATTGAGGTTCTTGATAAAAAAGGAGAGAGAGAAATACCTTATGGAATTTCATCATAGTCACAGGTGTACTTAAAGGATCATTGGGGAGAAAAAAGAGAGTGAAAGGAATCTATAATAATTTATACATAAAATAGAAAGTAGGGGTATCATGGACCACTATAACCTAACATATAAAAATAGATTTTAAGAAGCATAATAAAAGAGATTCTTGAATGGAAATGAGAGAAGAGAAATCTCTTACAGAATTTTTCAATATTAACGGGTGTACTTAAATGAAAAAAAGGGGGATTAATGAGAGTGAAATGAATTTATAATCATTTTTACATCAAATTGATAGTAGAGGTATCTTGGAACATAATCTGAAATATAAAAAAGTAGTTTAAGAAGCATAATAAAAGAGGTGCTTGAATGGAAATGAGAAGAGAGAAATCCCTTATGAAATTATGGCATAATAAAAGATGCACATAAAGGATCATATTGGGATTAATGAGAGTTAAATGAATCTCTCATCATTTATAATCTAAAAGGTAATGTAAGCGGGTCATGTAAAATTATATACCAACATCGTAAAAGAGGAAATTAGAAGACATTACATGAATGGAATGCTTGATAAAGGAGGAGGGTGGAAGATCCACTACATGGATGTGTGATCCAAAAGGATCAGGAGAGGCTTCTTGGGAGCTTTGGGGTTACATGGGAGGACTCTAGGGAGTATAGAGATGATTTTTTATGAGCTTAAAGGTGTTTATTGAATATAAATGGGTTCATGGGTGGTTTTATATAGGAAAAGAGGGGGAATTATTTATTAATTTTGTTTTGAACACTACACAATAAAATATTCAAAAACAAAAAACAACTCATAGTTTTTCGAACGGTTTCTACCAAATGGTATGGTAAAAACTTATTTTATTAGGCCACATGTTGAAGACATTAAAATATTACCCTTTCTTATGTTTAGGTGAGTGACACTCTTAAATAAATTATTAAAAAAAATTAAAATATTTAATAAGTCTTGGAGGATTCACTAATGCTTTATAAAATAAATCAAAAAAAATCAACATATCACATTATTTTTAATGGGAAAATAAATAATTGTCAGAATATAAATTTTATAGTATTTTATTTCATCACTATTTGGTCATTTGATGTCATAAAACACATTATAGTTCAATACAATATTTAATTTTTAACAAAAAATCTGACCATCTTAGAAAATTATGAAAAAGTCACCATTGGATAATTTTGACACCCTGATTCCAAAAATAATTTAATTTTTATCTAAATAATTTTTTAAAAATGTGAATTTTCACTTTTAAAATAAAAACTGACATATATTAAAAATTATTGGGTTATGACAAAAATAGTTTTCAAATCTTAATAAGAAATACATTTGACTTCATAAAAATTATATGATCATTTATATTTAATAAAATTAATTTATTAATAATTTTTAATTAAAATATTATTTATTTCAAAAAAACATTAATTTATCAAAATATATTCGTTAATTTAATTTGAATATTAACCAAAAATACTATTTGTTCTTTAAAAACCATTTACAATGTAATATTAATAGAATGAAATTATATTAATTATTATGGAAAAATAATGTACATATTTAGAATTCTAGGGTATTGATACATATACCATTATTACTCCATCATATTCTCTATGTGTAAAGTGTGTGATGGTGGGGATTTCATGGGATCGTTCAGTGAACATGATTTCAACCATGATATCGGTGAGCTTGAACTTCTCCAGTAGATAGTTTTGATCACACTTATGTTGTTGGATCACATCTTGGGATTGGATAGGAAAAGGACTAGAAATTCTATATCCTTAAGAATATTTGATAAATGGACTTCATAGGGTATGATCCTACTGGTTGAAGCCATCACTTTCTTTGCTTGTGTCAAATGGATTTGTTAAAACCCGATATTAATATTAGTCATGTGATAATTGTTAAATGACTATATTATCGATAGTAACAATACTTAATAGTCATTTAAATGAAATTGTATATAATAAAACAATATAAGTTAATCTGTTCTCTATATACATAATAAATTTAATTAAAACAAAATAAAAATTTTATTAATAACATTTTGTGTCATTTCAACCTTCCCCCTTATGAAAATTAGTCCTTGAAATTTCCTTTTCCCAAACTAAAATAGATGGGGGGTATTCTACTTCATCACTTTTTTCATCTTCAAATTGGTGGTTTTTCCACAACACCTTTACAAGGGGCATCGTCTTATTTCATAGTGATTTTTCTCTATGACCTAAGATATTCACAGACTTCTCTTCGTAGGATGTTCATTCTTCAATTGGACCACATCTGGATTGAGTACATGTGATGATGTATGGTATGTACTTCCTCAAGAGGGATACATGGAATACATCATGTACTTGAGATAGGTACGGTGGAAGTGCTAATCGATAGGCCACTGCTCCAATGCCATCAAGGATCTCGAAAGGGAATATTTTTCTTGGAATAAGATTTCAGTTATTAGCAAATATCATCACTCTCTACTATAGAGATAAGTGGAGGAAAACCATGTCTCTAACATCAAACTCTAGGTCACATTGATGATTGTCAGAATAGATATTTTGTTGGGTCTGGATAGCTTTGATGTGGTGCTGGATGGTCTTAACATTCTCCATCATTTCTTTGTCCATTTTTGAACATAGAAGTTTTCATTAGCAACTTCATTCCAACATGTTGGTGTTATGAAACTCTTAATATAAAGGGATTCATTAGGAGATATTTGGATTCTTTAGTAGAAACTATTTTTGTAGGAGAACTCAACGAATCGAAGATGTTGGTACCATCTGACATTGAAGTCCATTGAGAAAGATCTCAACATGTCCTCAAGTTTTTGGATAATCCCCACATATCGGCCATCAGTTTAAGGGTGATAGGATGTGATGAAGTTCAACATATTGTTTAGAGAATACCGGATACCTTTCCAACACATGGAGGTGAATCTTGGATCTCAATTGTATACAATCGATAGTGGTACACCATACAGCCTCAACACTTCTATGATATGTATCCGTGAATGTTTATCCAATGATAAATCCTCCTAAATTTCAATTAATTTGTAGTCTTTATAATATGATCTACAACAACCCAGATATCATTGTTTCCTTTGGATGTATTCGGATGTTTGATAAGAAAGTACAAGGTGATGTTTTTCCATTTCCATGTTGGTATAGGTAATGATTTGGTTATCCCTTTAGACTTATACCTCTCATCCTTCACTTGTTGACATACTAGGTGATTTGATTTATATTCAGCGACATCCTTCTTCGTGTTATCCCACCATTAATGCTATTGGGGATCTGGATACATCTTTTTGTTTCCTAGGTGAATGGGGAAATTTGAACTATGTGCATCATTCAAAAGTTCATTCTTTATTTCAATATTTGATGGAACACATATCCTTTACCGAAATCTCACAATTCCTTCTTCATTAACATTAAACTATGAGGATTTCTCTTTTTTGATAGTTTCCACTTTCATCAAAATTCCACCATCTTCTTATTGATCATACATCATGATTTCGAAAAGAGATGATTTCACGATAATTTTTGAAAGGATTGATGATGTTACCTTCATTATGATTCCCATGTACATCTTAATAAAATCTAATAAGATGTGGTCCTTTTAAATTATCATTAATGATAGAATTACTAGGTCCTTTCTACATAGAACATCTTAAACCTTTTTCTCTTTCCCAGGATGGTAATTGATTAAGAAGTCATAATCCTTGATGATCCCTAACCCACATCATTGGTTCATATTCAGCTCTTTCTGGGTGAATATACATTTAAGGCATTTGTGATGCATATATATTTCAAACTTCTCCCCAATGAGATAATGATGTGAGATTTTCAACATAAAGATCACAGATGCCAGCTCTTGATCATTCCTGGGATAGTTTTGCTCATGAATTTTCAACTTCCTTGAGGCACAAACAATGAATTTTTTTATCAACACACTTCCTAGTCCCTTCTTTGAGGCATCCCTGAAAATTAGGAAAAGCTCCCCACTCATGGGTAATGTGAGTATAGGGGAAGTGATAAGCCTCTTATTAGACTACATGAAGCTTTATTCCCATTCTTCATTCCAAGAAAATTTTACACCCTTTTAAGTTAGCTTTATAAGAGGGTTTGATAATCATGATAAATGTTACCCAAATCCACGATAATATCCAACCAACCCAAGGAAGATACGGATATCCATCACCGATATTGGCCTCAACCATCCCCTAATTTTGTTTTTCTTTTGGAAGGATCCATATATATTCCATTTTATGTGATGATATTTCCCATTAATGAGACTTCCTTCATCCAAAACTCACATTTGATGTAATTTTCATAGAGATTCTCCTTTCGCACGGTCATTAGCATAGTGCTCAAATACTCCTCATGCTCCTCCTTGGTTATGGAGTATATTAGAATATCATATATAAAGAACACCACAAATTGTTCTAGGTAATCTCTAAATACTCTAATTATCAACTCCTTGAATATTTCTAGAGAATTAGTGAGTCCAAATGTCATCACTATGATCTTATAATGCCCGTACCTTGTATGAAAATTTGTCTTGGGGGACACCTGCTTCTTCACCTTTACATGGTAATATTCTGACCATAGATCCACCATGGAAATGTATTGTGGTCGATGTTGTTGATCACACAATTCATGAATTCGTGGAAAATGATATTTTTTCTTTATCATGATTTTTTGATCTCACAATAATCAATGAAAAGGTGAATTGACCCATCCTTTTTCTTGATGAAGAGGATAGGTTCACCCCGTGGTGACGAACATGGGTGTATAAACCCTTTTTCTAGATTATCATATAGTTTTTTATTTAGTTCATAAAGTTCCACAACAACCATTATATAAAGAGTCTTGGATATTGGCAACACCCTAGTTATAATATCAACTGAGAATTCAACATATCTACTTGGAGGAAGACTAGGAAATTCCTTGGGAAACACATTAGTGAATTCCCTCACAATAATAATGTATTCGCTGATGGTTCTTTACTTAGACTCAATCATATAATAATAATATGAGTGCTCATAGGGAAATAATATCCATACTTGGGATGATGGTGCTGAGGAAGATTTGTCCTCCTCCTTTCATTTACATTGAGTAGGAGGTAAATTCTCCATATAGAGATTGATTTCCCTATAGTGAAAATTTATGTAGGCTATATATAGGTAAAGCCAATCCATTCCCACAATTGCATCAAATTACACTAGAGGGAGTATGATAAGGTTCGTTGGGATGTTCAATCTACAAATTCTGACTGGGGAGGAGTTATATACATAGGATTAAATAATTTCCCCAATTGTAGTTTTCAACAACATCTCTACCTCCATGATGTTTCGTCGTGATTTGATTATTCTACAAAACATTTGGGATATTAAAGAATGCATAGTAACAAAATCAAGAATTAAATTCACTATTATAGAATGAATAACTAGTGTACATATCACCACTTTGTTGTTAGGATTAACATTAGTGGTAGTGATGAAAAAGATCACCCTTGCTTCCGTGGAGGTTGTTGGTTGCCTCTAATTACCCTTGGATTAGGATAATGATTCGTAAAGTTCCCAGGTTCCTTGTAGTTGTAGTAGTACAACAAGTTGAGGGTTTCCATGAGTATTACATTCCTCTGTCACATTTTTGGTTTCTCTTGTCAATAATTATTGGCCAGGTTCCCTTCTCCTCTACAACTATAGCATTTCCTGGATCCCCTTAGGCAATTTCTAGGGTGCTTCTTTCCACACCTTTGGTAAGCGGGATGTTGAAATTTCATGGCACTATTATATATCTCTATTAGAACACTATAATTTGACTCCACCTTTTGCTTCTTATCCCCATGATACCCCTAAGATTCTCTAATATATATTTCAACATTGAGGGAACATCGGAAAATTTCATCATATATTTCAATGAAATATATTGCTAGAACATTTCGTAGGCTAGGATTTATCCCACCAAAGAAGTGGTAAGCCTTGCATTTGGGGTTAACAAAAAAGCTTGAGGCGTATCATGTAAGCCTTGTGGAGTTTGAATCATACGCTCTGATGAATCCATCATCCTTTTCCTTAATGTAAATGAATTCTCATTCCACATTAAGTCTGAGGGTGGGAGGAAAATATTTATTAATAATCATTTTATAGAAATCATTCCATTCTATTGCCTCGATCTATTCCTCAAGCTTTGTATTATTTATCAATTTCCACCAATGATCAACTTCACCCTCCATATGATAATCATCCATAAGAACCTTCTCTTGTTCGGTGCATTGAAGGTTGGAGAAGATATTCTCAATGGAGTTGATCCATTTTTCGACAATTGAGGGACTGAGTCATCCATTGAAAGTTTAAGTCCTTTGTCTCAAGAAACTCTCAATTGGAGCTTGTTCTTTCTTAGGGGAGGTAATACATTCCTCTTGATCTAGATTTATGTTCCATTCTATATTTAATTGAGAGTGTACCAGAAAGAATTATGTGATTCCCAATCCCATCAAATTGGGAATCTCATTAGGGTGGTTAATACATTGATATTCAAAAAGGTTTTTAGACTGATTCCTCCTATTACAGACCGTTGGGTAGAATGAAAGGAAAATTAGGGGTAATTATTTTAAACTATTAAAAAATTAAGGAATAACTTATAAATTCCATTTATTTCCTTAACTTATGAATTTCTAGGATTCAATCTATGTTATCCATGATATACTTCCTATCATATATTCTTATGGATTTTTTGTTCCCTTAATAATGGTTCATAACGATCTTATGAATTTACTAAAGCATATTCCCCAGGAGTATCAAACTGGGAGTCCAAAAAGGACTATTTTTGTGACCACTTCCCATTCGAGTCTACCTCAACGTGGTGTTTTTGGGTTTTACCACTAGATACATCCGTGCTAGAGACACATCTACTTGTTTGTATATATATATGGATGCATTTGATTCATAAACCACTTACTCTATACTAACCAAAACTGGGGATGTTTTTTCTTATACTTAGTATAATCCTTAAGTCTTTCAGTAGAGTTTTTAAATCCTTATCTGAAAAATAACAAAACCTACCCTTTGATTCCAACTATAAAAGAACATGTTCTTTATTTCATATTTAAACATGATTTATTACACAGATTTGAAATTAATATAACTAATAGGATTGATAACTCTAGTGTATTTATAAATTAGGAATGTTAAATAACATTATAAAACATGAATTACAACATCTTTATTTAAAAATTCTTTGACATGACCGACTCATTCCTTCATACTTAACATTTTATGGGATAACTTAGGGACATACATAAGAAATGGGTGAGCTATTAATCCCAGTAAGGGTTATGAAATGGAATAACATGAGGAAGAAAATAAATTATAGTTAATATGAATATAAATGGATCATAAGAGAAACTTGTACATAAATTCATGATATAGCATGATAACAATTACATGGAAATGTGGTGACAACATACAACTTGATATTGGCTTGTGTAAAGGCTCATTAAACATGAATTAGCATGAGAAAAACACTAATTGAATATGAATTAGCATGAGTAAACCCTCATTTCACATGAAATATCATGATACTATACATTACCCAATGTATTGGTGTACTATCAGGGCCCACCATTCATAATCATTCCATTTTCATGCATAAGTGTCCCATATAGATCTCATAACATGGATTCATTCAACATAATAGTTTATTCCATGATCAAGGATTGTGGAATACATACATGTAATTCCAAAATAATTAAGTATATGATAATAATGGTGAATACCCTTTATAGTGAAATGGGTATGGTATTAACTGCATAATGAATTTGGAATGGAAAATTGTAGTGCGATTTCAGCAGCATAACAACACCGAATTGAAATTTGTAAGATGGGTTAATGAGAGAGAAAGGGGTCACTCACCATTTCTTCATGAAATGGATAGTGAGGGGTATAGTTAATAATTTATCATAGATTAATAAATTTTAATTTAAAGGGCATATCATAATTGAGGCTCTTGATAAAAGGGGAGAGAGAGAAATCCCTTATGGAATTTCATCATAGTAACAAGTGTAATTAAAAGACAATAGGGGGGGGTTAATGAAAGTGAAAGGAAGATCTAATAATTTATAAAAAATGGTAAGTATGGGTATGAGGGAACACCATAACCAAACATATAAAAATTTAATTTAAGAAGAATAATAAAAGAGGTTCTTTAATGGAAATGAGAGGAGAGAAATCCCTTATGGAATTTCGGCATAGTAACATGTCTACTTAAAGGATTACAATGGGGATTAATGAGAGTAAAAGGAATATATCACAAATTATAAATCAATTGGATAGTAGGGATATCATGTAATATCATAACCCAATATATAAAAATGGAATTGAGGAAGCATAATAAAGAGGTTCTTGAATTGAAATGAGAAGAAGGAAATCCCGTACGGAATTTCGGCATCGTAATGGGTGTACTTAAATGATCATACAGAGATTAATGAAAGTGAAAGGAATATATCATAATATATAATACAAATGGATATTAAGGGGGTCTTGGTACATTATATCCAAACATAGAAAAATGGTAATTTAAAAGACATAACATGAAAGGAATGCTTGATAAAGGGAGAGGGTGGAAGATCCCTTACTTGGATGTGTGATCCCAAATGCTTGGATAGGTTTAGTGGTAGATTTTGGGAACCTTAGGAGGATTATAAGGAGTATATATTAGAGTTTGTATGATATTAATGGTTTTTGAGTGATGTGGAATGGGTACTTGGGTGGGCTTATATAGAAAGGAGGGGGAATTTTCATTATTTTGGTTTTGGACACTACACAATGAAATATTCAAAACCAAAAACCATACCATGGATTTTACCATGGTTTTTGTCAAAGGGTGTTGGAAAAGAGTATATTATAAGGCCAAGGGATGAGAAAATTAAAATATTATTCTTGCTTATGTGGAGGTGAGTCATACTCAATGAAATTATTTTAAAATCTTATAATATTTGATAACTATAGTAGGATTCAGTAAATATTTATAAAATAAATCAATAAAATATAAAATAAAATTATTTTAAAGTAAAAAACATATATTTGGGTGAATATATCTTTTATAGTATTTTATTAAATCACTATTGGGTCATTATTATGTCATAAAACATATTATACATCTATACGTTATTTAATTTTTACCGAAAACTTAGATTATCTCAAAAAATTATGAAAAAGCCAATGTTGGATAATTTTGACATAATAATTCCTAAAATTATATAGTTCTTTATCTAAATAAATTTCTAAATATTGTAATTTTCAGTTTTTAAATGAAAATTGATATTTATAGAAAATTGACGGGTTTTGACCAAAATAGTTTTAAAATCATAAAAAAACATCATTTGACTTCATAAAAATTATATGATAATTTAAATTTAATAAAATTAATTTAATAAGAATATTTTTTTGAAATTTTATTTATTTCTAAAATATATTAATTCTTCAAAATAGATTCCTTAATTGAATTTGAATATTGACCAAAAATACTATTTTTGATTTAAAAATCATTTACAATGTAATAATAATATAATAAAAGTATATTCATCATTATGTAAAAATAATATACATATTCATAATTCTATGGTATTGATACATAAAACATTATTACACCAATATACACTCTAAGTATAATATGTGAAATTATGGGGCTTTCATGGTGTCGTTCGGTGAACTTGGTTTGCGCCGTGATCTCGATGAGATTGAACAAATCCGGTAAATGGTGTCTATCATTCTTAAGTTGTTGGATCTTAGGTTGGGATTAGTCTTGGGAAAATCCCAAAAATTATATCTCCCTCAGATGCTCTAATAAATGGGATTCATAGCATAAAATCCTACTGGTTGAAGCCATCACTTCTATTGTTTGTGTCAAAAGGATTTGGTAAAAACCTATATTTTTACTAGTAATGTGATGACTGTTAAAAAACTATATTATCAACAGTAATGATACTTAATGGTAATTTAAATCTAATTAGATATAATAAATCAAAATATGTTCATATGTTTAATATATCCATAAGTCATTTAATTAAATCAAAGGAGGAATTTTATTCATAACAGTTCTGGTCGTTATAATGAGAAACCTCTCTTTCTTTTTCATCAGATTCTCAATATGATTGTAAGAATCTATTCCACTCCCATATTATTTCATAATGTTTGTATCACAAGTTTCACAGAATAATTATTATTTATGAGAACTCCAAAACCACAAAGCATCATATGTTTTTTATTAAACTCATATAGATTCAGATTCTTCCTTATTATTATCAAATCTTTCATTCTAGATTCAACATGAATCAAATGATCATTTTATTTTAGCCAGATTCTATAGAATATGATGTATTGTTTCAATAATTGGGAGTTCAACTTCTGGAATATGATGGATACTTTGATTTTAAACAAATAAAAATTTAGTAAATTTCTTTAACTTCCATTGGAAACAAAATAGAATACATTTGAAAGTAATATTCTACAATTTGTAGAAACCTTCTTTAACAAACATGGTCCCAAAAATATCCCACATTGGATTTTGTGGTCAAACATGATTCATAAATTAATAAAAATTTATCCTCAAGAAATGGATTAATTATCAATAATTCTAGACCTATGTGAGCAAACACATTGTAGGAAACAATAAATATTAATAGCAAAAACATGTTGTCCAAATGTAGTAATTATGAAAACCTTCTTCATCTTTCTACCAAAAATATTCATCATTCTTGGAATATAACGATTTTTCTTCTTATGACCACTCTAACACATAGTTAGAATAGTTCACACACAATATACTGTTGGATTCACAACCTACCCCAAAATCCCCTTTTTTATATTCTTCCAAAAGGATAGATTTATGAAACAATTATCCCCCTTGAAAACCCTATCCAAAGATAATATGAGAGAGGGGTTATAAAAACATACCATAACCTTGATGAGAGGAGGTTGAAAGACCATGTTAAACCTCAATTTAAAAAAGGATTCCTTTAGTAAAGGTTTTGTGAAGATGTTAAGAACTTGTTCCGATCTAAGAACATACTCCAACATTAATTAATTCTTCTCCACAAGTTATTTTATGAAATGATATTTCATATCAATATGTTTTGAATGAGAATGTTTAACTATATTCTTGGTGAGATTGATTTCACATTTATTATCAAAACATAAGAGAAAGGGTAACATCACTTCAATAAGTATGTCTTATAATTGAGTTTTCATCCACAAAAGTTGGGTAGCGTCTTGAGTAGTACCAACATGCTCAGCTTTGTCTTTACTAAGTGTTATTGAATAATGTAAACTTTTATGCCAACTAACACAACCATTCCCAAGATATAATACACCACTATATGTTGATCTTCTATCATCAAAATTTTCTACCCAAACATCATCCGATTACCCAAAAAATCAATACTTATGAGATATCATACCTAATTCAAAAATGTTTTGTGCCTTTTATGTATCTAAGAATACTTTTTACAGCAAGTAAATGTGATTATTTTGGAGCACTCTGAAATCTTGAACATAAGGTAATAGAATAAAAAATGTTGGGTCTTGAGGTAATAAAATAAAAAAAAAATTATAATCATCTTTTGAAATTCCCTCTCATTAACTTCTTTTACTTCGCCATATTTAGACACATTTTTTCCCACTAAAATTGTTGTGGAAATAGGTATCAAGGTTTTCAAGCTGAACTTCTTAAGAAGTTCCATAGAAAACTTTTATTGAGAAAGAAAAAGGTGTTTCTTCTTTTGTAATATATTTAACCCAAGAATGTATTTAATTTCCCATAGTATGGACATCTTAATCAACTTTTCATTTTGTCAGAAAAGCTTCCCAAATATTTTTCATCATTCCTAGAAAATATAATTTCATCAACATAAAAATATTATGATAAGGTAAAATTCTTGACATTATTTGATGTAATGATATTTATAAACTCTTACTTTATAAAAAATTATATTCCTTAAGAAAGTATCCAATTTGGAATACTATTCCCTTAGAGTATGTTTCATCCAATTCAAATCTTCCTTTAATCCACATAGATTAATTTCATCTTTCGCAATAAAAAATCCACCAGGTTGTTTAATGATAATTTCATCATCAATATCCCTATTCAGAAATGAGTATTTCAAATCCATTTGAATGATTTTATAACTTCATTATGAAACAATTGTAATAAATATTCAAATTATTTCTCACCTTTATACCGTAGAAAAAGTTTCATTAAAATATAATCGTTCAATTTGTGAGTAACCTTTACACACTAATATTTCATTGTTTCATATCACTTCACCATCTTAATATAGCTTCTTCTAGAAAACCAAATTTGTACCAATAAAATTTTTGTTATCTGGCTCTGGATCACATTCCCATGTATCATTATATTCTATCTAATCCATCTCTTCGTTCATGATCTAAACCCATTCTGGATACTCAAAATATTTATTAACATCACTTATCTCGATGTTTGAATACAAATTAGTATGTGTAATGTCATTTTTTCACTTCTTGTTTTAACCTCTTGATTTTTATCACAAATAATATTCTGAGCTTTCACATGCTTCTTCATCCTAGGATGAGATTTTCAAGTGTCTTCCTCAAAACTGGAAATTGCTATTTTTGAATCTTATGATAGAGTAGGATTACAGTTTTCTATATCCTTATTAGAATTTTTTTCTTTATCTTTCTGAACATCCATATCTAAATGAGTATGTTTACCTTATTCTATCTTTTCAATAACTTTCAGATAAATAGAATAAAAAATTATTTCTAATTTTTTTTGAATCATCTATATTATCTTCCTTCCAGAGAATATCCAAGAAAAATTTCATCTCCACCTTTCTGCTCAAATTTTACAAATTTTCTACATTTTTTTTATAATACATGCACCCCCGAACAGTGTAAAGTGTTTCAAACATGTATTTTTTACATAATAAAATTCATACGGAGTCATATCCATATTTGTCATATATAAAAATTGGTTTTGAATATACAAAATAGTACTCATGGATTTCATCCAATAGTAATTACAAACACCATATTCAAGTAACATAGTTATCCCCATTTCCAACAAAATTATATTCTTCCTTTCAGCATAACCATTTTGTTGAGGAGTGTATATGGAACTATAAAAATTCCAAATTCCATTATTTGAAAGATAACATTCAAATTATTCATTCTTATACTCACCACCATTATCAGTTCTCAACTTCTTTACCGAATACCCACATTCCCTCTTATATTTCCTTATGAATAGTTTAAAAAATTTCAAAGTATTTAAATTATGTTTCATATACATAACATAAGTAATGTGAGTAAATACATCAATGAAAGTGATGATGTAATTGTCTCAATTTTTTTTGTTTGTTCATTTTCCCACATATATCAGAATGAATAACCTCGTGGGTTAGTTTTGAAGAAATATTAACTTTCATATGTACTGAGTTTGTAATCATTCCTCTCGAAAAAATAGTGAAACACCAATATCTTATTATTGGAAAATCAGGAATATATTGAACGTGATCTTTCTTCGTCAACTTTCTCATGTTTCTTTGACACATGTATCCTTGAATTTTATGCCACAGTTGATTCTCTTTCACTATACTCAAGTAAGAATAGTTTTTTATTTCACCAACTTTAAAACAGTTCTCTTTCGTACATTGGCCTCTTGAAACTATCTTTCCATACTCCACAATTTTCATAACAAACCAATCTTTTCTAAAGATAACTTTGTTACCCTCATTTCAATGTTGTGAACCACTAATAAGATTGTGTTTCATACCATTGACATACAATGTTTTATGAGATTTTATCTTTTCTTTCCCAATGATGGAAGATACAAAACCATTTATTTTCAAGGACTCAT
The DNA here is from genome assembly GCA_963277665.1 of Viscum album. NCBI lineage: Eukaryota > Viridiplantae > Streptophyta > Magnoliopsida > Santalales > Viscaceae > Viscum > Viscum album. Next base: position 325,422,394 of record OY728140.1, read on the forward strand.
CATTTCAAAATGTCAAAATACATTATTTAGAGTCTTTAAAATTATTAAACAATTTTAAATATCCTTCCATATGAGAAGAAAAACCACTATCAAGAATCCATGGTGATTCTCCTTTTGTAGATTTATAGTAGTTACTACAGAAGAGTATTTTATTTCTTATTTTTTAGCTTCTTAGAATCGTTAACAAAATATTGTTCTACAAATTACAAAACAAGAAATAATTCCATAAGGTGTCCCATTTGATCACACCTTTCATTAATATTTTTCAATGGTTGGAATCTATTTTCAATATTTAGTCCAACCTTCGGAAGTTTATGTAAAACTACTTTATAAGACTCCTTTATTAGAGGATATTGACTCCACCTCAAAATTTTCCATCCACAACCTATGGAATAATAGTAATGTTGTTGGTTAAACCAACACATATTTTCCATGTTTTCAAATATACCACAATACAAGCATTTTCAATTGGAATAGTATTTTCCTCTAAAACTCCCATACTGATAGGAATTGTGATCATGTTTCTTAAAAACCTTATTGATTTTCTTATCTTTATCACAAACCTTTCTATTATCAATCCTAATATTCTTTTTCAATTCAATTTTCTTCCATATTTAATGGAATTAGATGTATTATAAACATTTTTATACTCAACGTATTTTGAAACTTATGAATTATTCACTTTTTATATCTTGGAAACATATATATATTTTCTAGATTTCTTATTTTCAGAAACAATTACAGCATTCTTCTCAACCTTTAAAGGCAGCATTTATTTTCCTTATCATGTTTCTTTTAGAAGATCATTCACCAAATTCAGAGATAGTGTTTTTGAAACATGTATTTCTCTGTTCCTCTTGAGAATGTTTTTGTTGGAAAAGTTACAACTCTACTTCTTTTTCATTCAAATACACTTCTAGATGGTCATTACGATTCTTTTCTCCCTCAATAGATTTTTTTAAATCATAAATTTCTTTCAACAGCTTTACATTCTCATTAGGAAAGCAATATTGATTGTTTGTTGAGGGTCTTTCATTATTTAACTTCTTGATTTATTTCTCTTTACTTCTAATATTTATTTATCATTCTTTAAATTCTTCTTTAAGATGATATTCTAATTTAATTTCTTCTTCTTCATGACTATTGATTCTGAATTTTTCATTATCCACTATTGAAATAAAATTATTCTCAATAACTTATTCAATAGAATTTTTGAATTCACCATAATTATCTTTTTATTATTCATCTTTAGATAAGAAACTGTTTCTTTTTTATTTGAATAATTTTCTATCATTTCCTGTAACAAAAGATTTATCTTTATCACCTTGTTTCTTCTATGATCGTATTGGAATTCATTATTCTTCATCACAATCCTCTTCTTTATTTTTTTGAGGAGAATTATACACAATGTGAACAATAACCCCATATTCATTGCATTTCAAGGGAATTTTCCATTTATATTTACACATACCCATTTTTACACTTTTATAAAACAAGGATAAAATATCATCATGATTTTTACATACCTCATTTTCAGAATTTGAACCACCAGCTTCTTCTTCAACAAGAATATTATTTGGGTTTTCTTTCCTGGGAGCCATGAATGACATTTCTATGTCATGTTTTATTTTTATTTTTATATAATTCTCCATTATCATTTCATAAGTTAAAATCGTACTATGAAAATTATCATGAGATAATGTTATAGGATCTCTATCCTCCAACGTGGAAACATTACCATCAAACTTGTTGGTAAGGATTGTTAAAATATTTTCAAAAATTATAGAATTTATATCTTTTAACCAAGACATATTATAGTTATGACAGTGTCATTCACCATGTTATAGATGTCCCCAATATATTCACACTCACCCATTTTAAAATCTTCATACTTTAGCCTCCATATTTGTATTTTTCCCTTCTTCACCCTTGTATTGACATCGTATATGTTTTTTAACTTTCCCCATATACCATTTGATATGGAAACCCATTTCACACTTAGAAATTCACATTCCAAAAGTGATGATAATAAAGAATTATTGGCCCTTCCATCATTCTGAAGATTATTTTTATGAATTGATGTAAGAATAACTTTTTCATCAGTAGGTGGAAACCCATATTTTATAGCTTCAAGAACATCAATCCACTAGAAATAAGATAAGGCATCATTCTATATTTAGAGATATGATATTTCACAACATCGAAAAATAGAATTCCTCTATTGTTAAAAAAAATTAGATTCTCTATCAACTTCTCTTCAAAACAATAGGAAAGAATAAGGGAAGTGAACATTTGGATTTTATACCAAAAGAAAATGCCCAGTCAGGATAATTGTATCGCTGTGAGGGGGAGGGGGTGAATAAGTGATAAATTTTACATTTGTATTTCCTTTCAAATTAATAAACATATTCATCATATTAAAAATTTCATTCCCTTTTATAAAACAAATCAAACACACATGCATCAGAACACATGTATTTATAAGATTCACTAATCGATAAGAATAGATATAAACATGGTATGTATGAGAACTAATATAATACCAAAAACCACTAGAAAACATTTTGTTTATGTGGAATAAAATGAGTAGGATATAAACTTTCACTCATGTAACACATTGTAAAAAATCCAATATGGTCTGTTCTCCTCCTAGAACATATTATATAATAAATTTGTTTTGTCCTAGTCTGATTTCCCAATATGAAAAATGACTCTATCAGAATACGGTCGAGACTATTCTGAACACATTCTTACTCAGTTTGGAAAACCCAATAATATTTCTCAATACAATGATCAGATAGATACAATGACATGAAGAATATGATAATAAGATGAATGCAATGATCAACTAAATATGATGATCAACAGAAAATGATACAATCATATCTCTTTTCCTTTTACTTCTGTCTAAAGAAACATCCTCAATATGGCTCAATTCAGAAACCACTTATCCCTAAAAATTCCGAGTTCTCTCATTTCTTCTCTAAACAGTATGTTCATTAGAAAATTACAGTGTACTTTTCACCTTTTATACTCACATAAAAAGTAGTTTAGGTGGTATTTTGAAATTATTTCCTGGTCAACCAATTCTCTAAATTTTAAGGTTTCCTTGAATTTTGGATACACTTATGACTTTTTCAATGTTTATCCACTCTTCTCGATCATTCTTGAATCTTTTTACAAACAGAATATCTTTATTAGACTTTATTATAAAGTACCAACCTAATTCTGATTATTTTCTCTTATTTTCTCAGTATGATTTATTCATTATGATTATTTGTACTAAATGAATATATGATGAAATAGTCAGCTTTAATCTTCTCATAAAACCTCAATCTGATTATGATTTTACATTTTCAATAATATCTATCTCATTAAGATGAAGAAAAATGTAAAACAATAGGTTCCTCATTACATTGATCTTCACCAAAAAAACAAATTCTTCTTATAGTTTCAATCTCCCCCTTTGTGTAAACAATCAACCATATCCATGTTGTATTTTTCTCCTTCATTCCTCTGGAGAGATGGTTGGTCTTGGATTCTCATAGAGTCTCTTCAATTTGATGGCTCTTGAACCGATTGCAACACATAACTTCTTTTCCTCTTCATTGGTTTCAAAAAATTATACCTATGATGAATATAATAATATTCTTGAATATTATGAAACACTATCAGTGGATTCATTCCTTTTTTGAATATGATATCAGTGACCTTTCAAAACTTAACATCTTTATCTATTCCCATAAACTTGAATCACCAATATTTATATCTTTTGGATTTTTATATAACTAAAAACCAACACCTTTGAATTTTAAAAATTGCCAAAAATATCCCCATCCTCCCAAAAAATATGAATCAGATGGACTCATTACGATGATCTTGAGATCATTAGATTCACAAAATTTCATATTCCTCTAACTTCCAACAAGTATCATGACTTCCTTCAATACATTGGATATGTTTTCGATCAACTTCAGCATCATCTAACTTACCAAGGGAATTATTACAATTTACCTCTCTTTCATCATCATCCTTATTTCCTTCTCATCACAAATATCCTCCAATCTATTTTTTTGATTTTCAAATGATACTTTTAAAGGGGTAAATGTGAACCCTAAAAATTAATCCAAATAAAACAAAAAAAGAAATCTTCTAGATCAGGACTACATGGCTCTTCCACTCCCCAGCGTCTCCATAATTATGTCAAGCCTCCACCTTCATATATCCTCATAGAAAGCTTTCACATGTAGGGTTGAACAGGCCTGGTACTGATGGTAGAATCCATACCCTCTCGTTTTTTCCAAATATGAAAGGCTATGCCATAGTGATTGCCTCCTACTCTGAAACCTCATCTACAGGTACACTGGTAGTGAGACTAAAAGTTTAACACAAAAATATAAAAAGAACAACTTCTAACATGTTATAGAGATCCAAATAAATAGACCACATCATAAAAACAATATAATTCTAAATAATGATTATCGTGCTGCACCACATTCAAATTTCAAAACATAGAACCTCTCTATCAATAATCCTTTCCAAAAAACACCCTCGAAATCACAATATAATGGTTAAATAAAGCTACAGATCAATATTGGACTACACAGACCACCAGAACTGAATACATCACATCCTCTATCAACACCTCAGAGCTTATTCACTGTCACTATCATCTTCACCGAATGCAACACCATTAACACCGTGAAAAAAACTCCATGATAGGAATACACCGAGCACATAATCTCCACCCAAAATCCATGCTAGAGCCGAAAAACCAAGCTATGAAAGGATCCCCATAACCTTCCAAATCCCACCTCCCAAATCCTATAAAGATTACCACTCCAGACCCCCCTCAAAGAGGTGAAAATAGGCTTATGGATAGGGAATAGATTTGAAAGGACGAGACCTATGAGTAGAAATGGAACTTCATGATAAAAACACACAACCAAATCCATGAAATTGACACCACAACCATGCAGAGAGACCCTCGATCACCACACCTCCAAACACAAAAACCCACAAAGCTCCTTTCTCCAGATCTAACACGGAGAGCTGTGTTGATCCTTGAGGTCAAAGAGGTGAGGGGTGACCGGGTGCGTCAACAACAATGACCATCATCGAAAAACCTCCCTTTGAAGAATTCCAGACTCTGATTAATTCCATTTATGATCAAACCTTTCATTTCAGATTTAGTGTGAATCATATGAACCTTTTCACTCGGCTAGATTCTTCAGAATACGAATGACGTTTTCAAGCATTGTGAGTCTGATTTCTTGAATATGAAGGTCAATATGATTTTAATGAAATACAATGTGAGGTTATTTCTTAAAAATCATTTGATAATAAAAGACAATAGGATTGAAAAAAAAAATTCTCCAAATTCTAGAAACCCTCTTCCGCAAACCTGGTCCCAACATCTATAAAATTGTTACTACTTGTATGAGTCTTCTTATAACTACTTACACTGCGTTTTCACATCAATTTATCTCTTTTCCTACTTAGTAATACATATGTGTTTTAATTTTTTTTAATAGCGTGTTGTCATAATGTGATATATATGGATAAATGCTAGATCACAATACTAAGGAACACATCTATGTATGCTAAGCGGTTGGAGGAGTTTTTAGATTTTTCAATTTCCAATTAATCCATTAATTATAAAATAATATGTCCATTCAATAAATATAAATTTTGAATATGTCTGAAGATAAATGAAGTTTATGAACACTTGATATTGAAGAAATTCCCTTGATAATATTTGGGTTGGATTTGGCAGGATAATCGAAGAGTACAAAAACTTCGAAGAGTTCAAAAACATTGAGCACTGATTTCAATCAATAGAATGAGCTTCCAAATTCATTGACAATGGCTAATGAAATGAAAAACCATATAAATGATTATGTTTCTATTTCAAGGAAATGAAATCAACATCAAAACATGTCAGAATAACATTTGAGGGTGGTAAAAATCGTAACATGACATGTGATGTTTTTTGGACTATAGGACAACTAGATCAAGATCGCAACATGTCAATAGATACACCTCTTGATTATGTAGAGACTAATGTATGGGAGAAATTAACTGTGTTGAACAAAAGATTCATGATTATGTTAATGATGGAAATAAAGAGTTGTATGGTTAATGTCTTAAATATTAAAAATTTGTTTCCTACTGAAGTTGTACCATATGAAATGCCTAGACATAATTACAAATGAGGAAATGTCCATGATGTTGGAATAATTTCATGATGCATTTCCTAAAGCTAATATCACTATGTCTTTTTATGATATGCTTTTTTTATTAGTTTGGTCTGAATTGCGTAAAAATACATGCTTCTTCCAATGATTGTATTCTTTATTGGGGAGAGGATTCATGTAGAGAGGGTTGTAAAAAAATTTCACCTTATAGACCATATACAATTAGTGATGTTGGAATTCTAATTAATTATAATACTATGAATAATAATAAAAATAAAACACCTTCAATGGTTTTTCATAAAACCCCTTTAAAATCTCAACTACAAGGATTATTCATGTCATAAAAAACTGTCAAACACATAAAGTGGTATTCTATATATAAAAACAATGATAGGTTAATGTGCATCTAGGTGATTCGAAATAATTTAATAAACTTGATTAATTACATCTATTTTTCTCATCTGATCCTAGGAATGTGAAATTGGGATTGGCTACTAATGGATTCAACCCATTTGGGACATTTAGTACCAATTATAGCATTTGGCCAGTTGTTTTGATCCCTTAAAATTTACCCACATAGATGAGTATGAAACCAAAATATTTTATCATTTTGATGATTATTATTAGAATAAAAATCATTTGAAATAATATTTTTGTATACTTTCAGCCTCTAATTGAAAAAGTGCAGGAGTTATGGACTATGTTAAGAAATATGATGTATCTTGTAGAAATTGTTTCAAAATGAAAGCTTCTTTAAAGAGGAACATTAGTGACATACTTGAAAATGGGAACTTATCTAGTTGGAACACATAAATGGGTCTAGATTATCTAATTTGTAACACTGATTTTCTGCTTGAATGACTTACTTGCAGTAAAAAATGGTGCTTCTTTTTTCTTCAAAGACTTTTCAATGCATCTAGATTAAGGTTTTATAAGTCAAAATTCAATGGCTATACTGATCGTAGAGCAACTCCAAAGTTTTTGAAATGATCTAAAATATTGAAAAACTTTTAAATGTTGAAAAAGAATTTAGTATGGTTCAACATTCAAATGATATTGGGAATCATGTTTTAAGTGCAACATCAATTGAAATCAGAATGCAACAATAGGAGAAAAAAAGTATATTCTTCAAAATTATGTATTAGGAAATTAATTTGTTGCATCATAATATTGAGGTTATGAATATTGAGAAGAACATTTGTTACAATTTTATCCTTAAATTTCTTATTGATAAAAGAAAATTGAAGGACCATGTCAATGATGTGAAAGACTTACAAACAGTGAATATAAAGTGGGATATTTGGACAGATTAAAATAGTATTTATGATTCGGAAAATTTTTCAATGAAAAATAGGGATAATGATAAATTAATTTGAAATTTAAAACATGTGAAGGTGTATTATGGGTATTCAAGTAAAAAATCATGGTGTGTTGACTTAAATCATCATGGGTTACATGGATTGAAAATCCTCAATTTACATATTTCGTTACAATAGTTACTACCTTTGGAATTGTGTACATTTTTACCAGAAAAGGTTACTGTATTTTTACTCCTATTTTGAACATTCATCCAAAAAATATTAGAGAAAAATTTAAAACCATATATTCATTAAAAACTTTAGGAAGGATTTATACTTACTCATTGTGAAATGGAGATGATCTTTCCTTCATTGTGTTTTAATGTCATGATGCATTTAACAATGCATTTGGTTGAGGAAACTAAATTTGGAGGTCATGTGAATTATCAATTGATGTATACAATTGAGTGGAACTTTATTTAGATATTTTTAATCTTAAGTAAACAATTGTTGGCACATAATCAAATACATAATTATCCTTTTTTTTATTTCAGAGATACTTTAGTCATTTGAAAACATACGTGAAAATTAAAGATCAACCTGAAGGATATATTTCTAAAGGGTGTTTAGCAGTAGAGTGCCTAAACATTTTTTCTAGATACCTTTATGAGATTTAGACAATATTCAATTGAGTTTTATGTGGTGTTGTCACATCAACACATTCTCAACTATGTGAAAAATAAAAAATATTTCCTACTATTGGAAGATCAGTTGGGAGGATCTCAAATATTACCTTCACAGAAATGGAATTGTTGTTGGCATATAGATATTTTATTTTTAATAGTGAAATTTAAGATCTATTTATTGAAGAGATCAGGTTATAAACAAATTGGTGAGTGAGAAGTCTCACATGAAATGAGAATGTTATTACAATATATATTAATAAAGATCCTTTCGAATGGTTTTCCCATCATGTAAGTTCATAAATATTGAAATAAATATGGATATTATTGTTACACATATATTTTTAACATCTAAAAAATTATATTAATTTTTGATGATTTGGAATATAGATACCCTATTTTATTTTTTAGAAGATTTGAATTTTCTTGCTTGAGGTCCTCTAAAAGCGTAAATAGAGTTTGACACATATAATGTAAATGGATTTAAATTTCATACATCTGATCAGGAAGAGGGTTTAAGAACCTAGAATAGTGGTATATTTTCAGTTTTAAAATAGGATACTATGGAATATTGACTGTTGTTATGAAATTAAATTACCATGGCCATTTTTCAATTGTTTTATTAAATGCAAATGGGATGATATCACTAGGGGTATTAAAAGGGATACCTTGAAATTTACTTTAACGAGCTTCTCTTGACTGATGGATGTTTCTAACCCTAAATTAAATTATCTATATATCTTATAATTTCAAGAAACAATGGTATAATATGTGGATTATTTCATGGATAAAGGGTGGAGTGTAGTTGTTAACGTTAGAGAAGGATACTTGTATGATTTGTGTGATGAAGTTGAATATTTGACCCTTAAAATTGAAGCCCACCAACAATAAGAAATATACTTATTTTTCTATACTTTTATTGAAAATATTATTATTACAAGGGTGTATAAAGTAGATGAATTAATTATGGAGCATGATAATGATATGATTGAAGGAAAAAATGATTGTATTTTTAGTCATCCATTAACTTATCAACCACATATATTTATTGTAATTCATTACCAATACTATGGATATGTTAAGAAATTTAAATTGATTTTTATACATGAGTTGTTTAATTGTGAAAACATAATTGTTATATTTGTTGGTATGTTCTATCATTCATTATCATACCTATGTATATTTTAATTGTCAGAATTGTGCAACTGATATCATTTTTAAATTTATTTTTCTTTATGATTTTTTTGAAATAAATTTACTAATATCAATTTTAGTTGTCTAAATGAAAGGAATTCCAAGTAGAAAGAGTTTCACATATCCTAGTTGACTCAATTATTCTTCATGAGGATACTTGAGGGTAACAATTATATGTACAAATTAAAATTTTAATGAAGTTATTGAAATTGTTTTATACTAATAACTATTTTTTCAAAAAATATGGAAATAATGTTACTACCAAGACAAATATGAACATTTCGGACATCAAGAATCTAAATGGATTTAAGAAAATTTTCCCATTTCATTTTCATGGGGTCTCCATATATGATACTTCATGATTATTTGTATTGATTTTAGTTCAGTTGGTTGTGGAGCCAATTACCCTTCTGATTATATATTCTAATTTGAGATATATGCATCAATTTTGGAAGAATAAAGTATTTGATTTATAGATAAAGGTAATTTTTAAAAATTATGTATCAATTGAATTCTATTATGAAAATAAATTCTAATATTTTAAAAATGAATCTATTTGTATAGATGTTATTCCACTTTACCATTACTCTGTAGAAAGAATTGGTTGAACTATATCAGATGACGACTAGATGTGTCCCCATAGATATTCCATCGATGGATGGTTTGTGTGAGAAATTAAATCACACAACATTATGATCATGTAGTACACAAAATTCTATTGGTTTTATGTTTAACGTTAAATTTAAAACACTCTTTAACTTTCAAGATAATATTCATAAAGGTTCATGTAGCAGGGAGTGGAGATTGAGGCTGAGAAAGTGTCTATCTTAGTTTTTCATATAATGTTTCTTATTGATGGACTTTTCTGCTGATGTTTTCTATGTTTTTTATTGAGGTTTTGTTTTTATGTATATATTATATATTGTATTTAGTGGTTTTAAAGGTTGTTATCCAATTTATTTCTATAGTGCTTTGAAAAAGGCACTTGAATAATGTGTCTAAAAATATTTAGTTTATAATGTGTGTTTGAGGAAGGTTTTATACATATGGTAATTAGCTCAAAACCAAATTCATATTTTAACCATTATTCAACATATTTTTTAAAATTGTGTTACACATATGGTTTATTCCCTGACAGAACCCTGTTTTATATTAGTTTATGGATCTAATGAGAGACTTGTGATTATTTTTGTTGTTATTTTAACTATATACGTGTAATTTATAACAAGGGTGTATAGGGGAGATATGAGTTATGAAATATATATAATTTTCCATGTGGCATGTTATTGATGTGCGACTGATATGCGATACTTATTTGTACACCATAAGACACCAGTATCATGCGAACACTTAAAATATATGTGGTTGATTGAGAGATGGTTTATATACTAGACATAATGAGACTCTCACTGGGGTCCTCTATTATTTGATTTGTTTTGACTATGTGAACTACCATCTAGTGCGGATTTTTGGAGTAATCTAAATGGGTATTGTCGAGGAATATCATCAATAGGTTCGAAGATGGTTCTACATGAGTATATCTAAGATCATCTCACTAAGACCATGGGAGTTTCCCAAGATTAAAAATACATTAAGTGACTTCATTAATACTATAATTGATTATTATTATTTATTTATATATGATTCCCATTAATATGTTTTTATGGTTTTTTTAATGCTATTTTTATTTTCGGTATAACTACTCTAGGTAATGGTCTTGGATGGTGACCTTAGTTCACATGTTGGTTTGAAGTTTAGAATTTTGGATTTTCTCTATTAAGTTATACCATGTATGTATTGGACAATTTAGCTTCTTTATATTATTATTTTTTAGTTTATATTTATTACTAATATTGGTATTTATGTTATATTGGTATGTAATATTGATGTTTGTTGTTATGTTATGTTTTATTTATTTTATAGGGTTATGTTTTCTATAGATTTTTTAGACATCATTAGGTAGTGGTGGTTTAAAATGCCGCTAAAAAGGGTAAAAAAATGTATTAGTGCATATTAAAATTGTTTCCAAATCTGGTAAAATAATTAGCATTATTTTGAAATGTTTCTATATGAAACAATATTTAGTGGTAGATTAAACTAAGATTATCTCATGTGATGTTTCCTAGAAGAAAACCACTTCTAAAAATGAAATTATTACCCTAAAACAATTTCATAAAAATTCCCAGAAACCAATGCTAAATGAACTAAACCAATGCAGGTGGGAGGTAAACATCAAATTCAGAGGCGGGATTTAAAAAATGCTACAAAAACATTTACTAAATATCCAAATCACTACTAAACCTATATTTTATTGTAGTGTTACGTGGTTACAATATTTAAATAGAAATATGTAATAGTAATATTGTATTCAATACTCATGAATTATGACAAAAACATGACATGGGTTTGAATAATATCGTTGAATAATGGAATAATTGTTTCTTGAATTCAGTTCATTAAATTTAAACATATATAGATTTATCTTATAACATGAAAAGAAAATAACCCCTTATATGATAACCAATTTTTTTCTTAAAGACATTACATAGGTTCCCCTATCACCACACCTTCTGTTGGAATTTGTTTCTTTGTATTTCAACTGGTTCACAATAAGAACTAAATATTAATCCTTTTTAAGTTCTTATCTACTTGGTGAACGATACTTAAAAGGTAATGAAGTGATTTATCCATTTTTTTTAAGCTAAAAAATTGGAGTATATTAGAGAAAATGATATAAGAATGAGATGTATTGAAATATTGTGATACATTATTCATATATACATGTCTCTAGTGAAATATTCACTCATTCATATCTCACTTTACATTATCCTCAAAAGGATCCCAAAGATGAAACAATATGTAAAATCATCCATTTCATGATGTTTTATCCAAAAATAACATCATATGTCAATGATAGAATTATGAAATAAACATTATATGCATTATACATGTGTCTCTTGTAATCATTCTTATCACCCTCACTTCCTTAGGTGGATTAATAGGTATTAAGGACTCAAATAACTAGAATTTACTATATCAAAATATTGTGAGCATGAACCTATAATACTCTAGGAATCTCATACTAGAAGGAAATTTACCTTTTCAATAATTATTCTCAGTGTACTTTTGTGGTTACTTTCCATTTTCAACAAACAATAACTGATTAGTATTTTTATATTAATTAAAAATTAGATATTACTGATTAATTAAACATCAAATGTCTCCCACTATTTTATCAAAACTCTATTATACCTCACTATTTGGATCAAAATACTATGTCTCTTGAGTATTCTAGTTTAAATGATCCTTGAAACCCCTCCTCATAGTCTATGATATTTGGATATACCACTACTCAAAGAGTTTCTTGGAAGGAACTTGGATGGTCAACCACATTAACTCACCGATCCTTGATCTGTTTAGTGAATTCTCAGCTTCTGAGATCATAAATATTATTTACTTAATAATTTCCTCTAATATGAAAACATTATATCTTTTTCTACTTCCTTGTTTCCAAATTCAATTAATTCATCCCATGTCTCTCATAATAACCAACTGATTTTTACTTTCGATTAAATGAAAATTCAAAGGAGTGATTTTTAATATAAATATATTATCATATATGGAAATTTATTCTACATAACATTGATGTGATAATGTACAAGAGTATTTTTCACATTGATAAGGTTATTTTAGTTCCCAACTGTGATGAGAACATTGAAAATCCATGATAATATTATTTAAAATAGTACAATGTCTAGATAACATACTAGGATAGGACACATAGTATATAGATCATATAGTTTGAGTACTCATAAGAGGACTAAGACTCTTCTCATGAAATTTGAACTTGGTAATCTCAAATATTGGAGATTATGAGAAAAGACACACCAATAATAATTTTTCATGTTTTGGTGTCATTATATATTTATATCTACAAGCATGTGTAACAACCCTTAGACTTTAATATTATTATTAATTTACGATATGAATCTGTCACTTTGATATATTTCATTAACTGTGATGATAATATTTCATGGAGAAGTTTCATATGTTTGTTACATCATGAATGACATGTTGTTAATTGACAAGTTGAGGAAGGATTTTCCCATCCATCTTTTTGGAAGTTGATATCTTATCATTTTAATTGAAATACAACAACCACATTAAATTCTCTGGACAGTGTGTAATGATTTTTATTTCATAAACTTAAATATGTATAATGAATAAAGGATGATTACATGGATGCGAAACCTTCTCACTGAGATACTGAAAAAATGGGTTATATTACACATCGATAGTTCGTATGTGGTTGTTGACATTATGGAACTAAGTTCTTTCTCTTCGTTATCATGACCCAATTCTAGAGAGTAATCTTGGACTTTAGGTGTACCCACCTAATTCTAATGAGACATAATCATATAGGGTCACAGAGTAAGTTTTTCTGTTGATCTCAATTAAATTCTATTTGAATTTAATTAATGAAATAAATATTATTCTCATGTATGAGGAATAATTTTATTCAGGTTTTATTGATTTCTAATATTCAGAGGCTAATAAATAATTACTTATTATTCATATCATTTATTTAATTATTTTAATAATTTATAAATATTTATTCACAGGATTATGGAAAAAAATTAATTTATTTATGGAATATTCATCAAATATTAATTATCTAATTTGTGAATAAAATATTTATTTAAGAGAATAAAATAATTATTTGGGTATTCAATAAATTATGAGGAGTTTGAGTGGGCCAAGATTGTGTCCTGTGATGAATAATAATTTACAAGCCAGTAAAATAATATTTATCATTGCACAAGTTTGTGTACGACATAAAATAAAAATAATAAAAAATATTATAAAATGGTATGCGGTGTGTTAAAGATTATTATATTATTTAAGAGATGATATGCAATTAAAAAATATTTTTCCCTAAACCCTAGCTCTTTAAATATATATTTGTGTCTATTTTTTTTGTTTTTTAATGAGAAATAGAGTGTCATTGTGCATACTGAAGTTTTCAATCAAATTCATGAAAGGAAAGTTGGTCTACCACCTATCATTGTGCGTACTGAATTTATCAATCATTGTGTCTATTTTGTAGCTTGTGTGGATCACCACTAGAGGGATTCTACACTTGATCCTTATAGTGCAACGAAGGTAATCAGAAAAAGGTATTTCGGATGATCCACATCTACATCGAAGAAATGATCCTAAGGAAATAAAATCATTCCATCCAATTTTAAATAAATTAAAAATAAATTTTACATTAAAAGATCCTCTATTGGGGTATTGAGAAACTCTATGTTGGAATAAAAATTAATCATATCACCCACCAAAGGTGGTGTTTTTTGTCTTAAAACCTTCATTTGGATTCTAAAATATCCAAAACATGTGATCTGGTTCCTCCCTCTGAAAACACCATTTATAGAATACCACCATCCACAGACCATGTCTCCCTAACAAAACACTTGATCATAGGGTACTATTAAGCATACACATGGAAAAGATCCTCACTTTAGGTGGATCAAAAATATTATAAATCCTTTATAATGAGACCTAATATATGAATTACTTGACAAACCAAAAATTTCCTTAATAGCTTGTTCCATCATTTTTCATGTAATTGAATATATAGATCAGATTGAGAAAAAACCAACAGAGTAGATTCCTAGATTTAAGTTTCCATAGAACCCATAATATATATAGGATACCAGTAATTGAATTGTATTTTAATTGAAGTAAAAAAATTCAAATAGTTTGTATGTTCCACTGATAAGCTCCCTTGGAAAGAAGATCAGAATCCTTCATATCCCGAACAACCATCTGTTAGAGTGATACCTCCTTTTAAGTACTTCATGAAGGGGGAGAACTATCATACCAAACATGATTCTTCCTACCATCCCCCAATCACCACCAAATTCCCTTATCAAACACCTCTTTCACCTCAATCAAGAAACTCAATATATAAGAATACCTCCACCACATGATTTTGTAAAATAAATCCATTCCATGTAAAATATTTCCCATTCAATACACTACAGAAGAGGGAATTTGGATTTTACATAAAATATACAAACATTTTTAGCTAAAAGGTCAATATAAAAGGTATTAAGGTCCCTCAATATGAGTTATCCACTATCTTTATCATGAAATAGAATCTCCAAATTTGGTCTTTATCACCACCTTCTTTCCTTATTTAGATAACATGCTTCCTTTCCACCCTTTCATCATCCCCGCGACCCTTTCCTATAACCCTCATATGATGTCAATATGATAACATCAAATGATATATGGTAAACCAAGGTTCCTTTCATGAATCCTTTGGAGGATAAATGATCGGAACACATATAAATATATGATATGTTTCTTTTATATCATACGGTATTCTATAGATGTTTTATAGAGTACTGGATACATGTTTATGTGGTATGTTTTATGCCTTTTGGGTATATGGTTTCTGTTAAATTTGAAATTTTAATGTTAATAATTATTATTTTTTATTTGTTGATTTCATGAACAATCACCTATTTTCATGTTATTTCATGTTTTTTGGTTTTATTTTTCATAGAATTTTGTTTTTGTAGATTATGGATTCATTTTTTACTCTAATATAATGTTCTTTACCCTTATTAAAGTGTTATCTTACCCTTGAATGATATATAGTTTTCATGGTTAACCCTTATATAAGTTATTTTCACTCGTATGTAAAATTTGAATTTTTAAATTTACCTTTACATATGGTTTTTGTTCCCTTATGTACCCTCTGTTCTATGTGTGTTAACATTATAGGGGGCTAATCTACTCTTACATAGGATAGGGTTGAACCATACATAAATAGGTTAAAATAAACATTACCTTAACATAGAATGTGTTTAGAGAATGATACCTTTATGAAAGCATGGGTTTTCCCGAACGTGAGTTGGAGCACATGGTGGCTTACATTAACGTGGGGACAACTTGACCATTAAGAGGCTATGGTTTTTGTCAAGGGACACATATATAGTGGGTGATGACCCTTATATAGCAGGTTCTAACCCTTACATATTGGGGAATTGACCCTTATAAATCACACTGGGTTTACTTTTATATGGGAAAACATATACAGACCATTTATGCATTGGTAACCATTTGATATTTTTGGAAAATATTTCTTTGAGAATCTCTTCAACCAAACACATATCCTGATACTATTATAGGATGTTTGATTGATTTTTTCCTTCAGTTTTAAGTGCCTAAGGTCCCTTAATGTGTCTATAGATACATAATACAAAGATCAGAGAAGGAGAATCCCTAAAAGTGATAAAGAGAAGGGATGGAGATGGTCCAGAGTTTAGGGCTTATTCATGGAAATTTTGAAGACAGTTCTCATGGTCGACTTTAGGATTATAGTTTTGGTAGAGAGCACAAGGATGTATAGTTATAGAAGATATGATAGTGGTGAAAAATAATAGTGGAGGGATATTCAACTGATGAGGGAAAAACCTCATAAGGGGGTTCCAGCTTGGTTTTATTCCTATTACTATCAGTTTTTACCTAGTAATTTATTTTCTCTTATTTCCTTTTAATTATGAGTATTGTCATTTTCCTATAGTTTGCCTCTTTGTTGTGTTTTCTTATTTTAATTTCAATTTATAATCTACCATTTGTTTTAATTTATCAATAAAATGAAATAGGGGGTGCTATTTCTATGTATTAAGACTAAAGTGGTGTGAACCATGTAAATATAATTTGTTCATTATCATTATTTATTTTATTATTCTCTCTATGTATGATTTAGGCTATTATGACCATAAATTTTTGATTTTTTCCTATATTTCCGTATCTTTTCAACATATTTTTTATCATAGATCAGGTAGTGTTTTATTTTATTGTGCAATGAATCGTGTGATACAAACTCCTACCTCGATGATTTTGATTGTCTCCAGGACTACCGTCCCATAAAACTTGGTATCAGAGCCTACTTTATCATGTGGAAATATGTCATTGACTAGATTTAGGTTTGAGGTGTTTTATGGAGAGAACGATTTCAATTTTGGGAGAGTTAATATGCATGCTCTTATTTTCCATAATGGACTTAAAGATGCACTAGAAGACTATAAAAAAAATACCACAATCTATTACACTAGGTGGACTATAGTTTCTTTTGAAGAAGATAACCCTAATGTTTTAAAGAAAGACCAATCCTTGTTATTTTTTATCCTAGTTGATAAGGATTTTTGAGATGTGGTCCATGAGGCTTCTTCTATTGCAATATGGTTGAAGTTTGATTATCATTTAATGGCTAAATCCCTTTTAGGGAGTATACAAAATAAAATGTATGTTTATAATTTAAAATAGTCCCTATAAATTATTTGAGGCCACAATTAGATAGATTTAATAAGGTGGTCATTGTTTTTTTCAATGTATATGAGGATATTAACAATAGGGACAAGAATTGTTTCTTTTTTATTTACTTGGATGAATCACTCAATATATTTAGAGATTTAATGATGTGTGGTAGGGATTCCATCACTTTATAGGAAGTAAAGTCAGTTGTCTTGTCAAGGGATATTCAAGTTCCTAGTTTAAAGGTGGAGGGTAATAAGGTAAATACTATGACCAATTTTATTAATTGAAGGGTGAAACTACATGTAAAATAAATTAAAGAATGAATAGTCTTTGGTTTAATATGTTTAAGTAATATTAGTGTGAAAAAAAACCATATTAAGAGATATTACCATAAGGATACTTCTTGGGATAGAATTTCCCATAAAAATGTGGCATACCTGAGTTTTAATGCTGTCGATGTACTATGAGTTTTTATAGAATCCCTTAACATGTATTATGTGTAGCTATATGTTTTGTTTCTTCTTTGATCATAGGATTGGCTCTTTATTTGATTTGCAGAGACCCCTGATTGTACGAGAGGGTGTGGGAAGGGATAGTTTTAGAAATCTTTTTGGGCTCAGGTGGAGTCTTTTCTCTTGTCATCTTACTGTATTTGATTTCTTTGTGTTATCTACACCATTTACCACTTGAATAAAGCACTGTTTCACTTTTGATATTTATTATACTTTTCATTGTTGTTTTTTCATGTTTACTTTTGTTTATGTAATTGGGTGATGCTTTGTTTTTTTGTGCATCATGGAGTAACAAGAGAGATGACTGAGACCTCTGATGGAGTGTGTTCATCCAGTTGTAGGAATTTGATGAGAAGAATCTTACTTACGTAAATGTATGAGTTTTGTTAATGATGTTTGTAAGATTGTTTGGTTTTTTGATCATTATTTAGAGGTTTTTAGTAGTATATGTGTTTGAATAGGTAGGCATGTTCCACTACGATATATAGTAGGTAGTTCTTCAGGCTAGGCTGATCAGGTTTTAGCTTAGGGTCTTTTGTTAGTGAAGACTATTTGAACCATATGATAGGTTAGACTAGTGTATGACTGTAATAACATAAACCCTTTCCATTTACATGTTATTTTTTAAGGTGTATATTTTTTAAATTTGGAAAGTTGATGTTACAAATTAAAATTTTGTTTTTTTTATTTGTTGATATCATGAATAATATCTTATGTTCATGTTATTTCATGTTATTTTTAGTTTCATTTTGTTCTATAGGGTTCTATCTTGTTTTGTTACCCTTAAGCGGGGTTTTTTATCCTTGAGAAACTGCTATCTTACCCATATCTGATTTTGAGTTTGCTGGAATAACCCTTACAGAAGTGGTTTTTTAACCTTACTTATGATTTGAATGGTAGGATTTACCTTTACATAGGGGTTGTTGTACCATTACATAGCCTCAAATCTGTTCGAGTTACCATTATATGGGGTTGGTCTAATATTATGTAGGTTTAGGATGAACATTGTGTAAAGAGGGTTACAACCACTCTACCATTACATGACATTTTTTCGGTGCAAACTAATATTACGCTATCATGGATTTACCTATATGAAAGATGGATAACTAGAGGCTTATCATCATGTGAGGACTGTGTGACCCTTAGACAGCTATGGTTTTGGTCAAGGAAACCTTACGTAGTGGTTGAAAACCCTTACAAAATAGGTACTGATCATTATATAGTGAGGAATAAACCCTTATATAGAGCACCCAGTTGACCACTACATGGGGAAACATATGAAGAAACTTTGTGCAGTGCCAACCATTTGGGATCTGTTGTACTAGATTTTTTTGGAATCTCTTTGACTAAACCCATTTCCAAATGCTGTTATAGGTTGTTTGGGGGATTTTTCCCTTCGGTTTTAAGTACCCAAGGTACCTTCACGTGATGAGTGAGATAAATTCGAAATCCTAGATAAGGTGATGCTGAGAAAGATATTTAGATAAATAAGTAGATGATTCACAGGTGAGGGATTGTTTGCGACTTTTTTGGAAATGGTGCTCCTGGTCGACTATGGGAAGCTAGTTCCAATGGAGATATTAAGGATTTAAAGTTCCAATAAAGATGATTTTGATGAAAAAAAATAATTAAGGGATATTTGATAGGTGATGTTGAACCTCAGTAATGGGGTTCTAACCATGTTTTCTTCTTATTCCTATCGAATATTCCCTTGTTAATTTGTTGCTTCTTCTTTATCTTGGTTTTTAAGTACTTTCCTTTGTTCTTATAGTTTCATCTGATTGTAGTGTTTCCTTCTTCAAATTTATTTTTTTAATATGAATTTTTTATTTTCTTAACAAAAGGTTTTTGTCTAGTTTTCTTATCATGGAGTAGGACCAAAGTCTTCCAAACCATGTAAATATCCTATGTTATTTTTTTATAATTTTTTAAAATTCTTACGGTGGATTTTTCATACAACTCTTCACGTCAGTTTGTTCTTATTTTTTGTTATATTTATATTTATTTCCAATGTACTTATTTATCTCAAAACCTGTTATGTTTTGATTTTTTTTGGTGGGTCTTGCGATACTAGATCACACCATATAGCTTTTTTGTGTTGATAGGGATGACCTCCCATAATTGTTTCCATGATATGGAGATATCATTTCTTCACTACATTGTCTAATCATATTTATTGACATGGTCATATAATAACTAATTGAATCATAATGTATGATTCATGTGGAATCATTCATATGTTCTTCCATGTGAGCTATCATCGATTAAACACTTAATAAGAAGAAATTTTGTTTGAATGAGATGGTATAGGAAGTCAAAATATCACATGGATGCACCATAGAGGGAGGAACTCATTGGTTGTTCTTAAAGGATCTTCAAATAAACACTATGATTGAAGAAATGATCATTATCCTACAATGATGAAAGGCACTGATTTATCATTTTATATTTACATTTTTTTGGTTATTCATAGCATGGTGATCTTGGAAATGCCTAATATAATGCCTTTTATTACATTTAATTGGCACTATTTGATTAATAGAGACCCTTCATTGGTATTTAATCATTTCCATGATTTTTGGTCCTCTAAATCTTATTCAAAATGATGAATCTAAGATATCATAGTTTTTGTCAAAAAAATGTTATTTTTTTTTATCAATGTCTTCATATACAATATAAGATATCATAAGTTATGATATGGTAATTTTTATGATTTTTGATATTGTAAAATATGATCTTGTGTAATCCTTTATTTAGAATATCATAGAAAATGGCATTCTAAGTCAGGTTTTATGATTGTGACACTCCTCATGCATAAAACATATCAATATATCATTTCAATGATATTGAAGCTTTGTATAAAATATGACTCTTGACTATGAAAAGGAATATGACATGATTTTTGTTATCTGTATTAGGTGATCCACAAAAAATGAAATTTAGATATTGTAAAATATGATAGATAATATTATATTCTCTATCATAGTCCATGCCATTCTTGTCATTAGTTTCAATATTATTTTGAACTAAATCCTATATTATGATATAGACCATATCATAATTAACGACATCAAGAAAAAGTATTTTACCTATATTTCAAATATGAATTGAATGTATTAGTTTATAAATTGTTTATAAATTATGGGAAAAGCATTGTGGGATATTTATTTAATTTTCAAAGTGTTTATAAATTAATTAATTATAAAATATTTAAAATTATTTACTAAAGTTTTAATGTATATAATTAATTTATAAATGTCTATGAAAATTTTGTTAAATAAATATCCATAATAATAAATAATATTATTAAATTCATTTTGTATTTATATTACATGAACTATAATTTGGATATAAATGGTTATATAGAAACTATAAATGTTATTCATTAAGGGTTTATAAATTAAAAAATATGAAAAAATTGAAAGAATTTATATTTAATATTATGAATTGATAAAAATATTTAATTTGAATTACTCAAAATAAAACTCATTATTTGAGAAAATTATTTAAACTATATCAAAAGGAGTTTTCCTGATTGATATTATCAAGGGCTAAATGATGATAAATTAATGATATTTTGAATATTTCAATAATATTCATATAGTTCATATATATAGTAATTATTTTTAGATATCAAATATTTAAGGTAAATGTCATATAAATTTAAATAGGAAGGAGTTCATATTTGATATAAATTATAATTGTTTATATTTTTTTAATTAGGAAATGTCTGCAATTCATGAATTAATTATAAAGTGTTGAAAACTTTTTTATTTATGAATTTTTCAAAAATTATTTGTCTTAAGATTAAATATATGAATTATTCATTTATTTTGTTTATTTCTTACTTTGATAATATATATAGTTGTTTTATTATGAATGGATGTATTATTTGTTTGAAAGAGTAAAATGGTTTCTATAAATTGTCATAAATGAATATAATGAGTTAAATATTGTTGTAACTGTATTTGTTTTAAATTAAAGGTTTCAATTTGAAACTAGATTTAGATTGGTTACTTATATAATAGTATCACACTGACTATACCATAGGAGATTTACATTTATAAATGTCAAAGGAGGTAGAAACTTTATCCAGGGTGAGTGATTTCTTTAGGCTATTCAGGACAGACTAATTCAATGGATATTGGATTATCTCATGGCTTAGATGGAATGAAATGTTATGGATAATGGTGGAATGCATCAGAATACCTTCCCTCTAGTGTTAAACCATTTTTAGTATGTATTTACTAAAAAAATTTACAACTTTCCATCTATGAGGGAGGTCGAGTTCACAATTGAGTTGGTGCTGAGAGTAGAGCATGTTTTTTATGCATTACAATATGGAACTGGAAGATCTATTATATTTAAATGTTCATTTGGAAAATCTAAGAAGCTAAGGGTTTCATACAGAATAGAACATCACCATGGGTTTCTCTAGTTCTTTTGAACCTAAAGGTGGATGGGAAAATATGCTTGTGTGTGGACTATTTGAGATTAAACCAAATGATAGAAAAGAACCAATATCCCCTTATACATGTCAAATATATCCTTGAATAGTTAATAGGTCCTAATGTTTTCTCTATGATCTATTTGAGATTAGGGTACCACCATTTGAGGGTGAGACCATCATACATACCTCAAACTACTTTTGGGAGTAGGTATGGATTGTATGAGTTAGTAATGATGTTGTTTGGTTTGAAGAATGCACCATAAGTATTCCTGGCCTTAATGAATTAGAGAATTCATCCTTTTTTTGACCAGTTTTTGGTGGTTTCTTTTGATAAAATCTTAGTTCACTCCTATACATTGGATAATCATGCCCAACATCTTGATATAATCTTGAGTACATTGAGGCATCATTGGATTTATGAAATTATAACCAAATTGAATTTATTTATTTGATAAATTGAACTTATTAGGTCATGTAATCAAAGTGGCTTAAGTTTCAGTGGACCCAGAGAAAGTTACAGTTTTGGTATCATGGTAGTGACCCAAGAATTTCATTGAAATTTGTATTTTTATGGTTTTATTAGGATATTATCATCAATTCATCGAGGAATTCATCCATTTTAAAGAACTGATGTCTAGGATGACCAATAAAGTGGTGAATTTTGTTTCCCTAGATGCTTATGAGAGTTCCATTCTATAGCTAATGGGTAGAGTAACCACATCAACTATCCTTGGTTTACATATTCTTGGTAAAGTATATACGATGTACTAGGACACATCCAGAGTTGGACATGGAGTAGTTATGATACAGGAGGACCAAGTGGTTTCTTATGGATCCAACCAGCTGAGGCTACATGAGAGGAATAATCCTACCCATTATTTGGAGTTAGCTACAGTAGTACATTCCTTGAGATACTGGAGACACTGCCATTGGGGATCGAGGTTTTTAGTTCACATGGACCACAAGAGCCCTGGTTCTATATTATTTATGCGAGACTTGAACCTTCAACACATTATGTGGGTCGAGTATTTACAGCCATTCAACTTCAAATTTAACTATACACCAAGAATGGGAAACACCATTTCTGATTCCTTGAGCTAGAAGATGCTGATAGAGGCTGTGCGGGAGTCCTGTGTTCAGTGGAAGATAGTGGAACTCTTTGTAGACATGCATATAGATGTTTAGGAGTCCCAATGGTGAGTAGATATGACTTGAACATTTTTTATACCCATTCTTTTGGACTGGATAAATAATTACCAATTATCTGATCTGAAGGGCTTAGATCTGAGGGAAACCTTATATGGTGGGGTTCTACCATTTGGATTGTATCTTGGCAATGAAAAATCATTTGTCTTCCATGGTCATGTATGGGTTCCTATGGTGTTATATGAGGAGATAATGTGTGAGTTTCATGATTTTATATTAGTGGTTTATCTAGGTCTAACAAATATGTATCATGATCTCCATATATAGTACTAGTGGATAGGAATGAGGGATGAGGTAGCGGGATTTTTAGAGAGATGTTTCACCTATCAGCTGGTGAAATCCAACTATCAGAGACCTGTTAGACTATTGCTTCCCTTCCCATTCTAGAAGGGAAATATGATGATTTTAATAAGTATTTTCTGAGAGGAGTATCCATGTCACCCCATAAGAATGATGAAATATGGGTGATCATGGATCAAATAAAGAAGGCACACCATTTTTATCTACCAAGGAGACCTTTACAGTTTTCGATTTGGTTAGTTTGTAAATACAGGAGATAGTCTTGTTGCCTAGTTTTCTAAAGACTATTATTTCCGTTAGAGATCCTTGTTTCACATCACAGTTCTAAAAAGGTTTTTATACGGATTAGTGATCAATAATTCAACTGAGCATATCCTATCATCCTCAGAATGATTGAAAATATGAAAATACTATTCAGTATCTAGAGGATACACTACCACAAAATAGGGGAAGGGAAGCACTGCCCTTTATCAGCGCTAAATAGAAAGCACTGATAAAGGGGTATGCCTTTATCAGCGCTAGTTAAAAGCACTGATAAATCTAACCTTTATCAACGCTTTTTTTAGTTCTGATAAGAGGTAACATTTATCAGTATTTATTTTAGTGTTGATAAATGTTTTTATTCTTAATTTATATAAAATTATAAAATTTATAAGAAAAAATTATTTTTTGTATAGATTTAAAATCATATACCAATATTTATAAATATATACTCTTTATTGTTATAATTATTAATAAATAGATATATATTTCTCTTATATTCCATTTTAAATAAATATATAAGAATATAAATAAATTATTAAATAAAAACCTCTAGAACCTTTATAAGCGCTCGTTTAAAGCGCTGATAAAGGTATGTTTTTATCAGTGGTAAAATAAAAGTGCTGATAAAACATACCATTATTAATGCGTTTTTAGCACTGATTAAGAGACACCTTTATCAGCACTGATAAAGGTATATTTTTTCAGCGCTTTTATTTTAGTGCTGATAAAACATACCTTTATGAGTACTTTTAACGAGCGTTGATAAAGGTTCCAACAGTTTTTATTTAATAACCCTTACATACCCTCCTCTCTCACATGCGTTCAAGATTTCACGGATGCTGGAACATGACCCTCTTCCACCGTAACCTCTCCTCATCCTCCGCCTCATCCTCCTACTCCTCTGCCACCGCTGCCACTGGGTTTTCCTCATCCACCGCGACTGTCGTTGCCTCCAACGCTACTGGTCAGTGTAGGAGTATTTTCCTTTTCTTGGGTTATTTTGTTCATTTAGAGAGGCCTTCCTTTAGGTTCTATAGTTGGGGAAGATTGGTGACCCTACCTAATGTGAGTGTTCATGGATGAATCACATGCCTTTGATAGAGCTAACTGATGGGATTCTTAGCAAGGGATATGAGTATGGGTATGTACCTTATGATTTACTAAAAAATGATAATGGATCCCTAAAACCAAAATAGATTTTGTTCCTACCTTTTAGTAGTTGTTCAGTTATGTCATCATCATTCTTTATGTTGGAGGGGAGCAGGAATGTGTGATTAATTCAATGATTCAATTAGGATATACTAGTTCTCCTTCAAGACATATGTGAGAATATGAATCCAATCCTATGTTTTTGTTGGGATATGCTATCATTCCTCTTGAAGGGGTGTGGGGATATAGTCTTGGTATCATATGAAAATTGGGATATGATGTTACCTTGATCAGCATTTATGGAAGCATGAATATGGACTTACCCCTATGTGATATTTGAGATATTTCTATTACCACTTTCTACTAGTGCTTCCAATATATGTTGACAAATATTTAAGACATGGGTGGGGATATAGGGTTGTTTTTATACTTCCTCCAAGTGGTATTGATGGAATTGTCTAATTGCAATTGGATTATGAGCCTGTTTTTTTGTAAGAGTGGGTATATGTACCTACTCTTTCCCCTCATACACTTTTATAAGAAACTGGTGGAATTTATGCATGGATGTGGAAATATTTTCATTCCCCCTAATTTTTGTCAAGAAGTATGGGTAGGCTCATTGAGTTTGAATAGGGATATGATCCTACTCACTAGATACCACATGTTGTGTTAGAAAACATATTATGGGGAAGCGGGGATACAAAACTTCTTCCTTATATCAATAGATCTTAATTCCTAGAGAGACCTAATAGCTTCTTAGATCTAAGTGATTAGGGAAGGGGTCTCCATGGTAGTGCCCTCAAAAAGATTCTAAGGGTTTGTGGTCAAATGATGTTGGTGATAGTGGTGATTGTTAGGATCCCTACTGGGTGACCCCTGAACTGAGTTAAGGTCACGTATTACTTCTTGATCCACCTTCCTAAGATAAGGAATATAATGATTATCATTCTCTAGGGATATAATTCTGAATTAATTAATGGTGGTGTTAGGTTCCACTTTCTTTATTAAAGTTTCCCTATAATGGGGAGGGTTCTGAGGCTTCAACACGTGAAGAACCTCATATGAAACTTCAAGAGTTGTGATGGTACTGTGTTAGTGTCACCCCCTTACCATCATGTCATCCACCTAGTTTTGAGGTCTCCAAATAGGTTATCTATTACTTTGGATCATGGGTGTCATAGATTTGGAAGAAATTGAATCATGGGAACATCTAGTGGATGAAGAGACCTTCACCTTCGATTGAAAAGAGCTCATAAGGGGTAACTATATACAAAAACTGCCAAAAAAGAACACAGATTACTGAATTATTAAAAATAAGTATATTCGATTAGTCATTTTAACAAGTAAAGGATTCATGTTATACTAAAAAATTTGTTTATGTGGAAAACATGAAGCAAAATGGCCTCACATCCTAGGAACACTATTATATTATCATTGATGAATTCAAATTGGATTCACTATTTTTTTGTATATGACACGAAAATAAAATGTCCTGACACGTGGGGAACCTAATTTATTTATTTATTGAATAATTTCATATTAGTTTCATCATTTTTGTTTCAAATCAAAACAACATAGTCCGATTCTTGGTTGTAAGGGGGACTGAGTATGGTAGAACAATATTTGTGTTAGGTTATGATTCTTTTTTTAGACAATTTCCAATGGGTTTATTCATATAACTAGAAACACCTAAAGTCTCACACATTCGTAACATGAAATATTAACTATGGAAATGCTTTCCAAAGGTAGAGATACTGGGGATTCTCACTAGTGATTCTTAGGAACTCGCATTGGTTAAGATGATGAGAGACCGGTATCATCACACCAAATTTTGGGGAATTATTACCTATTCTAGAACTCTTTTATTTATTTAATACATATTAGTAAATTATTCCCAAATTTACATGATGATTCTTGTTATTTTCTATGGTGTTCAATACGCAGAATGACATGCTACACAACAAAAAACTTCCAAAAGATCATTTCAGAGTGTCAATTAATGTAGCTAATGAGCTGAGTGTCGGGCTACCTATTCCAAATGACAATGAAGACATTAAGATGGTCGAACAAGCTATTGGAACATTCATCTCATGGCCTACAATTCTTGTAAAAAAATTATCGACAAGGATGTTTCTATTTCCAATTTATTTTTCAAGATGGACCTTTAACATTTAATGGAAAAAGGTCTGAACCGATGAATGATATTATATAACAACAAAGAGAAGGGGGTGAAACAAAATATCAACTCAAAACTATCTCAAGGATCAACCAACCGATTGAAATGGTCTATGGAGAGCACCTTCACCCCGCCCGTTCTATATCCACAGTTAATACCATTGCATGTTCATGCAGATACGAAGTTGATAGACGACAATGCTCACACAATTGATTTGGAATAAAAAATATGTATGGGGAAGAATCATCCGATTTCATTAGTGCTGAAAATTTAAATGAAATCTTCAAGTATGAATGGCTAGGAACCTCAGTTATAAATGTATACATGATGTATGATTTCATGATTTGATTTTACAGAAACTTATATACTCTGATAATTATGACTAAATACATTTTATATTTTTCATAGGCGTGTATATGAAAAAAATGATGGGATTTCCCCATGAACAAAAAATTGGAATCGTTAGTCCTCACACCACCTCTTCAAAAGATGAAATAGATTCTGATAAAGAGGCTACAATGATGTCATCCCTCCTCAAATCATTTGAAAAAAAAATTACAGATGACAGACTCTTTTTAATACCAATGGCGCAAGGGTAAAACTCTACAATTTAATCATATCAACTATATTTTCATTTATTTCTCTACTTATAACTTTTTTTTTATTTTTAGGCAGTATTGGATGTTGATTACAGTCAATTTGGATTCTCCTATGATTTATTTCCAGGATTCAATGCATGGATATCTATCAAACTGACTATGCATGATGGCATTTGTTAATTTTTAATACACTAGTTCCATCATTTTAAAACTAAACATCTAGTTATATAATTTATGTTATCTTTTAATGAGGATTCTGTTAAGATAGGGCAATGCATCAATATCGTCTACTGCATAGAATGAATATGAGGCCTAAGGATAAGAACACCTACAAGATCTACAGCTGGAAAAGTATCATGTTATATATAATTACATTTCACTATCCAAACACATATCAAAACAAATTACTTATTATTGTCGATGTTTCGGCAGTGTAAAAAACAAACAAACAAAAAGGACTGTGGTTATTATTTTTGTAAATTTATGAAAGAGATCATATTTCATCAACAAACTAGCATCCTTGATGAGGTATTTTAAAAAATAATTACGATTTCATTTAAAATATTTATTAATCCCTTGTGTATTTATATTTTTTCAGTACTACCATGACTGTCACAAAAAATCATATTCAAAAGATGATATAGATGTGTTTAGAAATTAATGGGAAGTATAAATGATGGAAGATTGTGCACAAACAGAATTAAGGTGAATTCCTACTACTTATGTTATCCATATATGATCATTGATATCTCCCTTGGTTACACTTAATGAGCATATTTGATCACCCATTATTATGTTTTATATCCTTAGGTTATGAAGAATGGTTTTAGAAATGATTTGTCGTTCTAGTAAAGCATACGTCATTGGACTACACTGGTCGATAGTGTGGAAGTCGACCAATACATAGTCATTCAGTCCACTCACGGGCATCTTAAAAGCTTGATGTGAACCAATATCTTGGATTTTAAATTTTATAATCTTTTTTTCTTATATGTGGGTCGGGGTGTCCAGGGGGGAGGAAGGTATCCAGGAGTGGGGGGGGGGTCTAGGAGGGGGTGTGTCCAAGAGGGAGGGGGTGTCTAGGTGTAAGGGTGTTCAGGAGGGGAACAAGGGGGTGTGTGTAGGGGGGTGTCCATGAGGGGAGGTAGGGGGTGTGTCAAGAATGGAGGGGGTGTCCATACAAAGATCTATTCAATTCCATTCAACACTGATAATATACAGTTAGTAGATCACTTGTAGATTAGCTTGAAATGGGTCCATAGTGAGGCATCAAAAGTTCCAACCAAAAAAACCAATTCCAAGCCCTTGTAAAGGCCCATGAATTATATTCCAGTTCAATTTGAGGCCCAATATATCTTATTTAATGTAATAAAGACCTTGCATATGCATCATTTACATTTCTCACATTAGAATTATGTGGAATTTCGTTCCTATTCCTCCAATATATTTTTTGTTTGGTGTTTTTCCTTGATTTGATGAACTGTATCTCTTCAAAATATATATTATAATTCATATTATTGAATTATGGTGTATGAATAATATTTATTCCATTATCAAATAGATGACGAAAATATAGTTGGATAAAGAAGGTTATTAATGGGTATACACTAAAGAACCAGGAGGGAGGGGGTGTCTAGGAGGGAGGGGGTGTCCAGGTGGGAGGGTGGGTGGGGGTGTCTAGGAGGGAGGAGGGGTTGTCCCGGAGGAGAGGGGGCTATCCAGGGGGTGGGAAGGGGGATTTCCAGGGAAAGAGAGGGGGCTGCAAGGGGAGGGGGGTTGTCCAGGAGGAGGGAGGGGGGTTGTAGTTGGAGTGGTGGGAGGGAGGGGGGCTGTAGGGGGGGCTGTCTAGGGGTAGAGAGGGAGATTTCTAGGGGGGATGTCTCGGGGAGGGGAGGGAGGGGGTTTTCTAGGAATGAGGGGTTGTCCAGGAGGGGTGGGGGCTGTCTAGGAGATGAGGGGGGATTTCCAAAAGGTGGGAAGGGGGCTGTCTAGGGAAATAGAGGGATGCAGGGGGGTGTTGTCCAGGGGTAGGGAGGGGTGGGGCATTTATGTTAATTGGAGCATCAAGGTAGATCATAAAACATGATAAAAGACTATTTTGAGCCTTTAGAAAGATCAACATGTTGCCTTTAAATAGACTTTAATATATTTATTTAGTCCATCAAAGACATGACTAGAAGCCCAAAAGATAAGACTGAAATTCACTCAAATGTAGGCTGTAGAAGCCATGAATTCTATGCCAGGTTTTTTTCAAAAGTTTCACCCAGATGCTTAAAATAAGAAGTTGTTACATTGCACTATCTCAAGAGTGATGGTGTGGATCCATCAATGGGATTTTTTTCCTCTGAACAATAACGTCAGACGGTACCACTGGATTAAATAGAACTAATTCATAATCATATGCGGTCTGTATGGAAGTGAAAAAATCTTTTACGACTATGTTCTCGCATGTTCCCTCTCATGTGACCCATCTCCTCAGTTCCCTTGCATCAAAAAAATGTTTTTTCAGTTCCTTGGGCAACTTGGTTCCCATTGCATGTAACTTGATCGCGTTCTCCATGTTGTTCTCACCTCTGTGCTATATCCTCCATGATCACTATTGATTGAGCATTTTCTTCTATAGTTTATTCGAGTCCAAACGCATGCTTCTCCAGTTTCACCATACTTTCTGACTGCCGCATGTGGTCCCATGGAAAAAAAGTGTAGACAACTCCTATTGCTCAGTTTCTATCCCATTTTCCGTTAAAGACGCGATCGACATCATGATCGCATCTCACCCATTCGTCTCCCTATTTCAACCTCCGTCAGTATGTTTCAGTCTCCTCCATAGCCATCATCAACCCATCGTCTTCCTTTTCCTGTGTCTCAGTCATTCTCATAACCAATGTAAGTCTCTCCCCCTCTTGTTTTGGCACTTTCCCTATGTTTCACAGCATGTTAGTGGTGTGTTTTCAATATTCATCGAGCTCTGTCAACTCAAGTTCCCACCTGTGATGCTCTTGATCCCACCACTACTGGTACAAAATGAGAGCTTCCATTTTGGATACAATGGATTAATTCTGAAAATTTCAAGGGTTTCTTCCTCTTTTTGTAACAGAAATGTTTTTTATGACAATATGTTCATTTGGTCAAACCCACTAAAATATATTATTATTATTGTTACTATTATCATTGATATATTTTCAG
This sequence comes from Viscum album, assembly GCA_963277665.1. Lineage (NCBI taxonomy): Eukaryota > Viridiplantae > Streptophyta > Magnoliopsida > Santalales > Viscaceae > Viscum > Viscum album. The sequence continues at coordinate 325,453,942 of OY728140.1, forward strand.
TTGATTTTCTTTCATCGTCCAAAGATGTCATTTGGTTTTTGCTGGTTAAAGTTCACTATAGATTTGCAGAACAATATGTTTTTGTTCTGTCTAGGGGGGCTATCTCGGGGAGGGGTGGGAGGGGGGTTGTCCAAGAAAGAGGGGTGTCTGGGTGTGGAGGGGGGTGTCCAGGAGGGGAGGGGGGCTCTCCAGGAGTTGAGGGGGCTGTCCATGGGATGGGAAGAGGTCTTTCCAGGGAAAGGGAGGGGGCTGCAAGGGGAGGGAGGGGGGTTGCAGGTGGAGTGGTGGGAGGGAGGGGGCTGCAAGGGGAGGGGCGGGGGAGCTGTCTAGGGGTAGAGAGGGGGCTATATAGGGGTTTTCCAGGAGGTGGAAAATGGGATGTCCAGGGAAAGGGAGGGGGGTTGCAGGTGGAGTGGTGGGAGGGAGGGGGGTTTTCCACGAGGAGGGAGGGGGGATACAGGTGGAGTTGTGGGAGGGGGGGTGTCTAGGGGTATGTGGGGGGCTGTAAGGAGAGGGAGGGGGACTGTAGGTGGAGTGGTGGGAGGGGGGTGTCTAGGGGTAGGGAGGGGGCAACAAAGGGGGGGTTGTCTCGGAGGAGGGACGGGGTCTGTAGGTGGAGTGGTGGGGGGGCTGTCCAGGGGGGGCTGTCTCAAGGAGGGGAGGGAGGGGGGATTGCCAAATCACACTAAAGAACTAGGAGATCAAAAAAAAAGTGAACCGGTATGATCGCGACCTATCTATTTTTGTAGGTTCTCATCAGACCCTCTCTAAAACTGAGAAATAGAAAACAATATTTATAAGTTAATGAATCATGTTGAGCCTCTTCTAAAATATTAATTCATTCCAAGGAAATTTGGGCATGTAAAGGTTGTAACAGGTAACAATTAACATTTTATTAATGTATTTTTCGTATTAATGTTTAAATTTTTTTATTATTATATTACTAACATAATATTTGTTTTCTTATATAGGTGAAATCTTTTTCCCGAGTTCGAATTCTTTTTTCAGAAACTAATACCCTGGACATCAATTTTTTAGAGTGGATCATGGATGCAAAAAGGATGAAACATCAATGTTTTTTAACTGTTTTTTGTATAATTGTAATTGCAACCAAATTAATCATTGTTTGAAATTAATATAGGAGTGTGTTGTTTTGTATTCATGATTTCAAGTAAATGTATATATCATTTTTGTTCTTCTGTGCTTTATGTGTAGGTGTTGTTTGTGCTGTGTGCAGGTGTTGTCGTATGTGTGCAGGTGTTGTGCAGTGCAGGTTCTGGGTTTGCATAGGAAATTTGGCCTTTATCAATGATAATTAAGCACTGATAAATGGATAATATATCAGCACTCAAAATAGCACTGATAAAGGTAGTATTTATTAGTTCTATTTTTAGCGCTGATATATTATCCATTTATCAGCGCTAAAAATAACACTGATAAATACTACCTTTATCAGCACTATGAAGGTTCTAATAAAGTCCCACCTCTATCAGTGCTTTTTTTAACATTGATAAAGGCCCCCCTTTATCAGTGCTATGCTTGGCACTGATAAAGGGGACCCCCCTTATCTTCACTGAGATTAACATCTCTTTTTTAGCGTTGTTAAAGGCAGGTTTTAGTACTATTGTAAGCCCTATTTATTGTAGTTATATTTTATGACCATATTATTTGGATTTTAGTGGATAATGGGAGTACAATTTATCACTCATGGAGTTTTATTATAATAATAGATTCTAGGAATCAATCCAAATGGAACATATTGTGGATTTTTATAGAAGGAAAGGTTTTGCATCTTTTTTGGTTTGGTTTAGGTAAGTAAGTGAATGTTGGGCCTAGTATCTTGAGGGTGACATCTAAACAAGTTTTTCTAACCAGGAAGTGTTTGGTGGCCATGAAGAGAATTTTTAAATAATACACTAATAATCTGAGATTTCATCTAGAGTTTGAGGTTTCTCATTGTGTTTTCCTTTAGGTTTCACTTAGGTTGCATAAATGTCATAACAATATTTACGTAAATCTAGTGCCCTGGTTTGATGTTTTTCTTGAGATATTGGAAAGGGTTGGTCCAATGGAATATTGATTGATCCTTACATAGTACTATCATGTCATGACAAATGTGTTTCATTTATCAAAGCTTCGAAGATATCATCCTGACCCTTCTCATGTGATATATGTTGATGACATAAAAGATTATTTAAATACATCTTTGAGGAGAATATGATATAGATTATGGATCATAGTGAGAAGTAACTTGGGGGAAAGACTACACCTATACTTTCAGTGTAGTGGCTACATGGGTGTGTTCAATAGAGGACCTAGGAGAGGGAATATGACATGTGATCCGAGTGTAAAAACATGTTCACTATGACTCCATAGTGATTCTTAGAGAAACTTAGTGAAAAGCTATTTTATAGTGGAGAGGTTGTAAGATGCCATCTTTTTCCAAGTACGTCCCTCTTTGATTTTTGCATTGAACAAATTTTTTTTTTGGGTTTTCCTTCATCTTTAACCCAAAATATGTTGTAAAGTAGTTTCAGACATGAAATGAATACATGTCATGAAACTAGTTTTTGTCGTTTAATGTTCGATGTGGTTTATTTTAAATCGAGGTGATTCATTTTTTTTAATTCATAAATACAGAAATATCTGATGTGAATGTATTTCACGTCATGAATTTTTTAGGCTCACTAGTTTTAAAATAATATTGTGCATATGGTTCATTCTTCATCCACCACTCATCCCTCTCTCTCAAACCCTAGAGAAACTCCTAGAGATTTTCCAGCCATTCCTTCCCTTCTAGTTCCCCGATTAATCATTTGACCCTCAATGAGTTGTTTTTCCATGGGGTTCCCCTCTCTTGTACTTATTATTCTTTATCATGGTGTAATGTTTTGACCTGTGTGGAATTGAGAGTTGATATTTGTCTTGTGTGATCTTGGTTCTTCTTATGGTTATATTTAACTTCATTCTGGTTGGTGTTACTCATTGGAAGTATTTCTTTGATCATCAGTTAAGGTTGGTGTTCTAAAAGAAAACCCTATGATATGTATCTCATTTATTTATGACTGACTGATTGAAAATTAAATTTTTTATTTCAAACACTTGTAGGGAAAGTGAGAAACAAAGAGGAACTGAAGATAAATTAAAACACCGACCAACAGTACAACCCACATCAACCATGCCCCAAGATCACGGAAACAGACAAAAAACCCAAATCCGCAAAATACTACAAATCATAATATCCATACTCATCACCGTATCCCATATAAGAGGCCTCCTCTACAATGGCATATTCCCATTCAAAAGATGGATTATACATCCTCAGGAGATTATCACCTTGGCCCCAACTCCTCATTTGATCTAATGGGAGATGCTCTGGACAAGATTGCTAGGACAAGCTATCTTTTTTGAAAGAAAGAATCACCATGTGGTTCCGCTTAGATTCATCTCTGATAATCGCAAGTTGTAGCAGATAAGAATAATCCTTCATTTTTTTTCTTCTTGGAGTATCCGACAATGTTCCTTCATCCTCAACCCTCCTCTTTTCCCCACCTTATGCAATATCACTATAGGACTGAATGGCCAAGACACACTAATTTTATTTATCACCCCCAGGGATATAACCGCTCTTGTTGTGGCAGATCGATGAAATAGGATCCTTGAACCCCTTGCCAGTTCCCCTCCTCTACTCAGGTGTGTTACATTAAATCAAAGAAAGGCACCTAACCGTAATTACATAGTCTTCAATTCTCTCTTCCACCTCGCCCTCAACCACAGTGCCATTGGAAACTGGGATAGGAGGCACCTCCATAGCCATATATGTCTCCTTGTGACCTTCATCCACATCAAGATGGGTCCCCTAAATGCCCCCATAAACATCTCCTATAACTGCTGTATCAGAATTCAAACCTGCTACCAAAAGACCATCAAACCTATTACTCCGCTGAAGAGAGGGCCTATTCAAAAGAGAGGGGACCCCGACCTTCTTAGTTCTAGTAGGGCTGGCCACAACCAATGCAGACAAATCCCCCTCCCCTTCCGTCAGAAACCCTCTAGCCTCTGCATCCCCATGTTGTCCCACCTGATCATCCACAACAATCCGGTCAGTGTCCTTCCGTAATCACTTCCTGGGAGAACCCTCCAAATCCCGCTTCAACCTACTAAACACATCGGACACCTTTGGGTTGTCTTCACGCATTGTATCATCCCTCGATACAGGACCAAGATCCCTCTCCTCAATCACCATTATCCCTCCCTCCAAGCCTCCTATCTCCAAAGGCCACGGTGACTGAAGATCTCCACCACCGCCAGCAGAACCAGGACCCCCCTGATCCAGACCATCTCCCCCATGGTCAACCAGATTTTTGACCTTTGGAAATTCCTCCCTCCTTGTTGAGCGATGACAAGCCCGACGAAAATCCAACACCTATTGATAGGAGGTTCTTCTCCAGAAAAAATCTGGGGAGTGTCCCAAGCGATTGCAGGAAGTAAAAAAGTCGGTCCAATCCTCATAAACCACCCGTTGTTTGCATCTATATTCCTCACCGATAATGATCCAAACAAGCTCAAAAGGGGACTGAGATGCTTCCACTTCAACAAAAACCTGAGGATTGACCAGGTGGAACACGACTTATGTTCGACTATCAGCGCATAAGAACCTCCCGACGAGGTTACACAACAATTTAATAATAGACGGATTTTGAAATGGAAAAGGATGGTTGAGGAAGCTTACCCAAACTGCCACCGAGGGAAAATCACGTCCCATGTGAAAGTCGAAGGACCAGTGCAATAGGAAAAGTTAAATCCCATTTCATCTATGAGGGGCCCTCGACCAAGCTTGGATGAGTTCCACCACCGATTCGAAACGGATCATAATATGATGGTTGTCAAGTAATCCAATCGTCGAGTGATCTTGAAGGTCCCATGAGGTGAAGACGAATCTATCAAAAGAATCAACAGAGGGTCTCTTTTTTCTGAAACGAGCGATTATGGTGAGGTTCAGAAGTGATGAAGTCTCTGTGAACTCAGAGGATGAAATATGAAGATTAGGGATGCCATTGAGAAGATTCGGAACTTTAGGGCTTACCAAAGCATTCGGGAAAGGGGGAATAAAATCAGGATTGGTGAAGGGTCAGAAAGGAAACCCTTCTCTTTTGAGAGATGACGAATCCCCCTCCCCCACCATGGGGGGAGGATCCAGTGCCTTGGATGTCATCGTCACAAATGGGGAATGAGCATCACGAGGGTTTCAGCGGCGAGCCTGATCTAATTTATTTATGTATGTCTAATATTTTAATATTTTATTGACCTAGCATGGTGATTAGTTAATTGAATAATGGGTGATGATAAATCATGTGTTGGATTAATAAATGGAACCCTTTGAATATAATGTTGTTGAGACCTGGATTATGAAAACCTTTTGGGTGAGCCTACTCTTGAATAATAATAAACTGGGTAATGTATTATAGTATATTTTAGAATTACTTGATACTTCAAGTGATTTATTCGGATAGATTCACCATGTAAAATTTATTCCTTTATTATTTAATTACTAGCGAAAAATTGATAATAGTTGGGCATACAAAATAGAATGGAAATGGCTTAAGATATAATTTAATGAATGAATTCTTAATTGAATGAAAATGGTAATTGGATGAATTAACCATTGTGGATTATGATATTATGATGTATTGTTATTGACATTATGAATTATGTTCTGATTGATGATGAAATTATTATATAAAGGACCCTTCCTAGTGATGAGAAAATATTTACATAAAGGGATTGGACCGAATGATGAAATGATTATATAAAGGGACTGTCCTGGACATAGATTTTTTTACATAATGGGATTTCCTAGATGCTGAAATTATTATATAAAGGGAACTACCTAGTTATTGTATAATTCTTATTGGTCTTGACCTGGTCATGTGATTATTCCATGGACTTGTGGTTATGGTTGGCGCGGTTGTGCTACATGCTCAAAGATATTCCATCATGGTACCGAAGTTGGTTGATCATTGTATTATATTAATTGATAAATTAACACTCCTATTTATCTATTTATTGTATGAACCTACTATCAGCCTAGTTTTTATTAACATGGTTGGGTTGATCTATTGGAATTTTCCCACACACTATTCGGGTCTTTGTTTGGTACTTGAGAAAAATACATGGATACAGGTTTGTACAAGGGAAATGGAACTTGTTGTTGATTATTCTATGTTTGAGGGGTTGTATATTATATATGGGACCTTGAGTTTATTTGTGTCATCATGGTCTTTTATATATATCATATTTATTTTTACTTTCACATACATTCCTACTTGACATTACATGATTCCTTATTATTTGGTTTACGTGGTTTATAACATATATTCAAGTTTTACAATATATTTTTTATGCTATTTCCAATACAATTATATTTTTTATTATAGTTTATTTACACCTTATTATAACTCTTATCTAGAGGCTATTATATCCCCTCCATATTCTTTACATCCCCACTACTAGGCAGTAGCCTTTGGCATATGGTGAGGTGCGCTTGATGTATAGTAACCTACTTAGTTTGGCAACATGAGAGGGTTCCAGATCAGGGGACGTTACATGGGGACTCCAAATTTTGTTTGTTTTTAAGAATTTATAATGTTGTTGAGTATTCTTGAGAAACATGCATGGCTGGTACCAGAAGGTACCAATAAATCATGAATGGTTTTTAAAAGGTCTAATCGATGAAAAAACCTATACACCAATCAACATGAATAAAATTATTCTTAAATTCTAAATTGTCAATTAATATTTTTATGATCCTAATATTGGACTAATTCTTTTCAAGGCCACCTCAATTAGAGGAAACCTTATGGTATATGTTTATATGACATGACCAAAAGGATATCTTTATTAGACCTAAATTAAAGGTTTTGGTGACATTAATAAATTCCAATAAGATATATAGATTACATAAATTAAATTATGAATAAATAATGCATATTGATCATAGAATATTCATTTAGAAATGAATGAGTGGAGTCTTTATCCACTTATTTAGTGGGAGCACTATATGTTTCCAAGAGAGATATTTGGATAACATTTGGGGAAAAATGTTGTGTATTACCAGTTTGTTAAGACTAAGAATGAAATTTCATTAAGTATGAATTAAAGTAGAAACCATGTTATGGAGAAAAAGATCTATATAACATATCTATGACTTTTATAAATGTGGTTATAGTACATATATTAACATAGTATTGTGAAATACACATTGAAAAAATTCAAGACCACATTGTTGTTGGTGCATAATCTGTCCAATATAACATGCATGGACATAGGAAGAGATAATGGAGATTAAAAAAATTTCACAATATTAAGTGCTACGAATTCATATCATGTTCCAAGATATGTACTCACATTTTATATTAATTATGAAAAAATAAAAATAGTTGAATATCAAATAGATTCAATATATTTTCATAGACTTGTAGTTAAAATTGTCTGATAGTACTTGGAAAATTAAAACTGGATTTGTTCCTAATTTCTGAATAAGTGTTAATACAATTAATTAATGGACTTTAACACTTTTATACACTTAGTAAAATTTCATATAGTATCATAGAAAATTCTAAATTAATATGCAGGTTAAATATATTAGAGCTAGTGTTTTCCATATCAACAATATCCAAGTATGTTTCATCTGATAATGTAGCATAAGAAGCGGTTTAAGAAACATCCTATTCTAATATGGTTTATATGAAAGTAAATATATTTACCATTTTATGATAATCATGAACTACATATTTAGTCAGGTTGTTATTATTCTGACATGGGAATGATAGTTGGATACTCAGTTATATCACTACATGAGGGATATTCTCAAGATAGTAGTGTGTCAATAAACTGATTCTTCACAAAGACACAAGGATTTACCAACGATATCCACCAAAAGTACGGTAGGCATAGTAGCTACATCCATAATCATCAAAACCATGTTTTTCATGTGAGGACTAACTAATTGTTAGAATTTGGCTCTTGTGAAAGTGGGTGATTTTTGGAGTGGGTTCCCTAGATTCCACTACTTTGTGCATTATATTTCATGAATATTCAAAGGAGTGAATATTCAAAGGATTGAATATTAATATAAATATCATATCAAATATTCATTTGATTTATATATAATATTTATGTGACAATACCCTAGAATATTTGTAAAATTGATAAGGTCATTGATGTTCCTGTTATGATGAGAATCTTGAAATTCCATGATCATATTCATGAAAATAGTTTTATGGTCAGATAATATACTATGATAGGGAACATAATATATAGATTATCAGGTGAAAGTAATTGTATGTTGATGAGACTTCTTCCCATGATGTTCTATTTTGGTAATCTCTAAGATAAGTGATTATGTGAACAGACCATCCAGTAAGAAATATGCATGTTTTTGTGTCATTAGATATGTAAATCTATGAGTGTGTGTAATGGTCCTTATAATTTAATATTATCATCAATTCAATTCATGTCTCACACACATAGTGTTGAGTCAATAAGGTTTTCCTTATGACTTTTCCATTCCTTCTTGTTTTGAAAATCACAAACACCTTATCTTTAAGGAAAATCGCTTTTGTAAGGAAAAATGCTTTCTTTAAGGAAAATCGCTTTTGTAAGGAAAAATGCTTTCTTAAGGAAAATCGCTTTTGTAAGGAAAAATGCTTTCTTAAGGAAAATTGCTTTTATAAGGAAAAATGCTTTCTTAAGGAAAATCGCTTTTATAAGAAAAATTTATCCTTGTCAAATTTTCATTAATATTTTTCTTAAGTATGAAATTCGGATTCACTTTCTCGGATTCATTAAAACTGATAAAAAGCATTTTGTTTTTAGGATTCGGTTCTGGACAAGAACTATAAGGAAGTTTCATTCCGAATTCCGGATATGAATTCTGACTTAGTTCTATTCCAGATTTAGGATACGAATTCTGAAGAAGAATTCTCATTACGAATTCTAATGAAGAAATCCCATTCCGAATTCTCATTACGAATTCTGAAGAAGAATTCTCATTACGAATTCCAATGAAGAATTCTCATTACGAATTCCAATTAAGAATTCTCATTACGAATTCTAATGAAGAAATCTCATTCCGAATTCTCATTACGAATTCTGATAAAGAATTCTTATTACGAATTCTGATGACGAATTCTCATTACGAATTCTGATGATAAATTATCATTACGAATTCTGATGATGAATTCTCATTACGATTTCTGATGACGAATTCCTATTCCGAATTCCTATTCCGAATTCTCATTCCGAATTCACCTATTAAACAGAATCTGATTATCATTGTTTTATACACTCTGAATTCATTCACTCCGAACTTTCACTCCGAAATTTCTATTCCGAACCTTTATGTTAGAGTTTAAAACGATGTCGTACATTCTGTTACACTTACATTGTTATAAAACGATGTCGTCCATTTTGTTATAAACTAACCGTTGTCTAAGTGACACGTGTATAGGTCCCTCCGAACTTTAAGGAAAATATGACCGTTGGAGAGGAGCCGACCTTACCTATAAATAAGAGCTCATTTGAAAAAGCTCGCAACGGATGGATGAACAATTTGGATTTTGTGCATACATGCTGTTGAAGTGATTTCTAGAGAGAGAGTCTCTTATTAACTCTCAAAGCTTCGTGCGACTCCGAATGTTGGTGAATACATTCGAGGACTTCCGGGGATAGGAAGACAGAGGTGCCGACTACCTTAAAGATCGAGGGCTTTCTTGCTGAGAAAGACAGAGGTGCCGATTACCTTAAAGATCGAGGGCTTTCTTGCTGAGAAAGACAAAGGTGCCGACTACCTTAAAGATCGAGGGCTTTCTTGCTGAGAAAGACAGTGGTTGCCAACTACCTTGAAGTTGAGGGCTTGCGGGGATAGCAAGACAGAGACTCCGATCTTCGTATCGAGGGCTTACCCTGGTGTGGGTAAGACAGACTTGCTTGAAAGTATAAATCAAGGGACCTTTATCCAAGGTTGTTGGATACCCTTCTCTTTGGGTTAAAAGACTATTATCTTGTTACTAGTAGTTTTACTACTTGTCTTTATTCCGCTGAAATTTGTATCTTAAGGAAAGTATAACTTTCTTATACTTCCTTACTTACTCTGATTAGTTTAGATTCTATACGCTTTAAGGTAGAATCTTATATTGTAACGTTTGTTAAGTTTCAATTTCCGGAACCATATTTCCGGAATCTACTTTTGGAATCTCTTTCCAAGTTTAGTTCGGTGTTAGAGGTGTTGTGAATCTACTTAGTATAACTTTGTTAAACTTAGTCCTTTCCTTTTCTTAAAGGAAACTTTAGTTGTTCATAACTAACTTTAAAGGTTCCAAAGGAATTTTTAAAGTATACAATTCACCCCCCCTCTTGTATATTGAGCATCTCATATTATATTTCGATCCTACAATTGGTATAAAAGGTTGGAAACCTCTTACTCTATACCATTCTTATATTTGGTATCAGAGCCAAGGTTACTGAAATACTTGTACTCACATACAAGTTTTTCTTGCTCACTTTTCTATTCCGAACTTTGTCATTCCGGATTATCCATTCCGAACTTTTCCCATTCCGAACTTTGTGATTTCGATTCTAAGCTACTAACAAGTTTGTATCCAAGTTATTATTTAGTATGGCAGGAATGAACGTTGGATCTATTGACAATCTGAATCCTACAAGACCACCTATCTTTGATGGTAATGATTATGAATACTGGAGAGATTGTATGAAGAATTTTGTTATCAATACTGGAGTAGACAACTTTGTGATGCTTACTGGTGATTATAAAATTCCTGACAAGGAAGTCAGAACCTTTACTAACCAGGAAAAGCAAGAATATCAACTCAATTATAAGGTACGCAATACTTTATTATGTTCAATGACTAGAAATATATATAGCCAAATTTCTTCTTGTGATGCAGCTAACTTTATATGGAAGAAGTTAGAGGTTACACACTTTGGGACTTCTAATGTGATTGAGACTAGGAGAGCTATGCTTAGAGCTGAATATCATGGCTTCAATTTTCCTTATGGAGAACCTATCTGTAAAGTTCAACAAAGATTTATGACGATTGTCAACAGTCTACAATCTATGGGAGAGAAAGGTTTAGATGATGAAGCTCTTGTGGACAAGATTATTGACATTATGCCCAATGAGTGGGAATCCAAGAGAACAGCTATAGATGAGAACAGGAAGGTCACTCAAATTACTCTTGATGAATTATTTGGAACTCTTCTACAACATGAGACCAGAATGAAGAGAGATGATGACAACATTAAGAAGAAGAATGGAAATGGTACTGTTGCTTTTACTACAAGTTCAAATCAGATGAAAGCTAAGACTCCTGAGAGAGTAACCAGATCCATGTCTAAGAAAGTCATTTTCCAATCCGAATCTAGTGAAAGTGAAGTTTCAGAAAATGAATTAGCCAATCTTTCTCGAAGGATGAACAAGATAGCTGGACAGAGAAACTTTCAATCCAAGTATAAGAAGAAGGATAGGAATGATAAGAAAGATGGAGATGTTACTTGTTATGAATGTAAAAGAGCTGGACATATTAGACCAGATTGCCCTATGCTCAGAAAGAAAGAAAGGAAGGAAAGGCATTCAGACAAGAACAGGAAGAAGTATTACAAAGCTAAAGCTATGAAAGTTTTGAAAGCTAATGACACCTGGAGTGCCAGTGGCGGTGACTCTTCAGATGAATCTTCTGAATATGAATCTTCAGGACAGAAGAATCTTGGTCTTATAGCCAAATTACCTATTGATAATCATTGTCTTATGGATAAGGTACGAAATGCTGAATCATTGACTAATATTTCCTTAAATCCTAATGATAGTAAGTATTATAACTCTTCTGATGAAGAATCATCTTCTGATGAGGAAAATACTTTACCTACTTTTGAAGAAGTCTCTAGGTTTGCTGAACTTCTTGAGATTGAGAATTCCAAACTCAACAAGAAACTTGATAAGGCAAATTCTAGGAATTCTATTCTTACTAAAGAGATATCAGATCTTTCTAAAGATCTTGATAAGAAAAATGCTGATTTTGAAAGTATTTCAAAAAATCTTGAGGAAGTAAGTTCTGAGAAGAATAAACTTTCTAAAGAATTAGAAAAAGTAATTTCTAAGAAAAATGTTTTCGAGCCTAACACTAGTTCCAAAACTAATGATTTTGTGGATAAAAACTTGGTTGCAAAACTCAAGTCCAAAATTTTTTCCATAAAGAAGTGTTTATCAAACTTTACCCATGGTAAGGAAAATTTTGATAAGATGTATTCTCAAATACGACCTTTAAGAAATAAATCCGGATTTGGTTATACCCATGCAAAACCAGTTTTCAGTAACAATTATTTTGTTCCTCAAAGTGCCCCATTTTGTACTAAGTGTCAATGTGGTGGTCACTGGGCAAGAAGTTGTTCCTTAAACAAAACCCAATCCTTAGGTTTTCATAAAGCTTATTTTTCTAAGAAAATGTGGGTACCAAAAATTTTATTGTCTGGAAATCTCGGATCCAAACAAGTTTGGATTCCGAAAATCTAACTTTGTTCTTAATTTCAGGAAAATAAAGAAAATACCAGCAACAATATTTGGTACATGGATAGTGGATGTTCCCGGCACATGACTGGTAACAAAAGCTTTTTTGAAAAGATTATCAAAACGAAAGGAGACATTATTCTTCAGTTTATCGGAACGCAAGATCAACTTGCTGACATTTTCACAAAATCCTTGCCTTCTGATAGATTTGAATATATTAAACAAAAGTTATGAATGATAACCGTAAGGTAATCTTCCTTAATTAACTTTCTGTTGAAAAAGTATCCTTACAGTAATAAACTCCTTTTCATAGGGGGGAGTACATTTGTTTGTTTATTTAACAAAGTTTTTCAAAAAAAATTTTCGAACTTTTCGGAACGAAAATTTCCGAAATGGAACTTCCGGAACTACCATTTTCCAGAATGGATATTTTCGTACAGAATACTTCTGGAATGAAAGTATTCGTATTGAAAATTTCCGGAATGGACAACTTTCGTACTGGGACTTTCATAACCAGATTTTCGTACCAAGTTTTGTTTTTCGTATTTACTTTTTCGTATTGACTTTTTCGTATTAAGGTTTTCGTATTTAGTTTTTCGTATTGAATTTTTCGTAGTCGTCTTTATATTACCCATTACGAATAACTTTCCTAAGCTAATCCGAAAGGTATGATTTCCTTACTGAAGTTTTCGTAATCATATTTTACATGCTGGCAGTTTCTTATATTATGTTTTCGGATTATAGTTTTCTTAAATCTTTGTTTTAATAAAACCTCAAAAAGATCGGATTCAAGCTTTCAACCATTAGATCATATCTCAGATCATTCTAAACCGTTAGATCAACCGAGGAAGTTGAACCGTCATCCCAATGCCTATATAAAGGGGACCCTATTTTCTCTTCCCACATCGATTTCAAGCTTTTGCGTGCTGAAGCTCTGACTCTCTGATTTAAGGCCATTCCGAACTTCAGTCTTCTCAGTTCCGAACTTCTCAGAGACTTCAGATCCGAATGTCTGCAGAGTTAGCTTCTCAAGAAATGTCTTCAACCAAGCCCATTTCACAGTGGTTAGTCTACAGAGAGCGGTTAGTTCATCTGAATTTCTTCAGCAACTATGATTCTATTATATCAAAGAATATCAAGCTGAATGACTGGGAAGGTGTTGCGGTATCAAAAACCGGCAACCAAGATAAAGTCTACTCTGACTTGCTTGTCGAGTTTTATGAGTCAGTTTCTTTCTTCATGGAAGATGATAGATAGAAGTTTTCCTTCAAATCGTATGGCAAGACATATAAGCTATCTTACACCAAGGCTGAAAGCTTGGTAGGGTTAAATTATGAAGGTGAAGCTGAGTTTATCTCGCACGTTCTGCCAGACTCCTTGGGTAGTTTCAACAAGGAGAAAGCCTTAGAAATTCTCGGATTGGATGATGACAAGGCTCCGAAAATTGCAAGTCTTTCTACAAACTTCCGGATTCTGGAGTTATGGGTGCAAGGGCTTATTGTACCGAGAAAAGGAGATAAGGATAGCCTGAAGAAGAGTGAGATATACATCTTGGATTTTCTGATAAATCTAAGAAAGTTCAACTTGATGAAGTATATTCTTCTCAACATTGATAATTTGAAGAAGGGGAATCTGAGAGCTCAGATAGTGATGTACCCGGCAATATTATCGAAGCTGATAGTTCGGTACCTAGAATCCTTCAAGGTTGCTTGCAGTTCTAAGCCGAAAGTTTGCAAGATCATGTTGCTCAGTGATGCAACTCTTAAAAGGATGAATATAGCTTTTGACCAGAAGTCTGGGATGTTTATTGATCTTCCTCCTCAAGTAGAAGTGACTCCGAAAGTGGCTGATCCGGAATCATCCAAGCCGGTAAGGAAGAGGAAGCAGAAAGAAGTTATAGGTGAAGCCGAGGAACCTAAGTCTAAGGAAGTCCATTCCGCACCTCCTAAGCCTAAGAAGAAGAAGACATATACTGATGAGGTTGCAGCGAAGTGGAGAGCTGACAAGGAGAAGAGGAAGGAAGGAGATCCGCAGTTCGGATTGGATCCTGCAGAGGCTAAAGCTCTGAAAGAAAAGGCTGCTGATGAGCTCGAGAAACAAGCAAAGGAAAAGAAGCTGAAGAAGAAGTTGTCAGAAGCTGAGGCTGTGCAAGCGTTGTTGAAATTTAATGAAATGGTTTCAGCAACCATTCCCGTTCCGAGATCTTTTTCTCTGGAATCTCTACCTGAGACTCCAGGAAGAAATCTTGTAACTCCGGAAGAGGCTGTTGCTACTGAGGAATTAGAGCTAGTGGAAGAGGTTGAAGAAGCGGCTGAAGGAAGTGGTGAGACAGGAGATGTGCTCAAACAAGTAGATGAATATAAGGGAACCCCTTCGGATCACCTCTCGCTCCGAACATCTGAAGCTCAATCTTCAAAGCTTGCTACTCCTGCAATGGAAGAAGAAAAGGGAGAAGAAGAAGTTACTTGTCAAGAACATATTTTACTTGATGCTGCTCAGATGGGAAACGTAGAAGCCAATGTTCAATAAGTTGCTGATGAGGAAGATAAAATTGTTCAAGTCTCTGATAGTGAGAACAGATCTCCGGAACAGGTTTCAATTCCGGAAAAAGATAAGGGAAAGCAAATTCTTGCTGATACCCCAAGTTCAGAAAAAAGTATGAGGAAGGAAGCTGGTACCTCTTCTAAGAGGAAGTTGGAGCTTATTGAGGAAGAAAATTCTCCTAGCAGGATTTCTGATTCGGAGTCATCATCGTTGGGGCACGATTTTGTTGTTCAGTCCTTGAAGAAGTTGGTGGGAACCATTCCGACCTTCTCCAGTATAGACTCTAGATGCCAGATGCTTCAACATACGATGAATCAGAAAACCGACTCCGTATCCATGGTTATGGATAAATGTGTTGAGATAGAAGCCCAGTTCAAAAATTTCTTTATTGGTTACGAAGCCCATAAATGATCTTGCAAAAGGATGACTAGCTGGTCGAAGAAGAATGTGGAAGAGATGAGGTTGCTGGATGAGTTTCAGGAGAATGTTAAGGATTCTTTTCAAACCGAGGACAAGAAGTTTCATGAGATGACTGCATCATTCGATGAGAAATTGACAGAGGAAAAGAACATTCGGAGTCAGGAAGTAAGAGATCTGAATGGAAAGCTCAATTCTGTTTCTCAGAATTGGAAATCTGAAAGAGATCATCGGATCAATTTTATAGAAAGGATAAAGTCTCAGGAAGAGAAAATGGAAGCTCAGGAAGAAATGTTGAAGGCTCAGGAAGAAATCATTGAAGCTCAGTCAGTAAGAATAGTTGCCTTAGAAAAGCAAGCAGAGGAAGATCATAAGGACCTCAAGAAGATCAAGACAATTCTCAAGGGGCTCATGTCGAAGGAGAAAGATCAGAAATGACCAATCCGATCTTTTTGTTGTAATCTGTTTTTGTTGCTGACATTTCAAATATAATGAAAATTGTGCTTGTTGTTTCTATTGCTGTCGTTACTAATCTTTTCAGGTACTTTGTTATTTTTTTTCCATTCCCTCCAATTCTTTTTGAAAATCACAAAGGGGGAGAAGGAAAAGATCCTTAAGAAAAAGAGGAAATCTAATAAGAGTTTTTCAAAGGGGGAGAAAGGAAAATACCCAAGGAAAAAGAACTCTAATAAGAGTTTGTTTAAGGGGGAGTTTTTCTTAAAGAAACATCACCCCGAAAATATGAATACGATCCTTAGAGTTTCAAAGCCTAAGGGGGAGTTAGTCATATTCATCTATATTCTTAAACCAAGGGAGATAAGCTTTAATATGTTTCTTTCTTCTTAGAATAGCTTTTTCGTAAGGATGTTTGTGCTTTCCAAAAAGGGGGAGATTATTGAGTCAATAAGGTTTTCCTTATGACTTTTCCATTCCTTCTTGTTTTGAAAATCACAAACACCTTATCTTTAAGGAAAATCGCTTTTGTAAGGAAAAATGCTTTCTTTAAGGAAAATCGCTTTTGTAAGGAAAAATGCTTTCTTACGGAAAATCGCTTTTGTAAGGAAAAATGATTTTTTAAGGAAAATTGCTTTTATAAGGAAAAATGCTTTCTTAAGGAAGATCGCTTTTATAAGAAAAATTTATCCTTATCAAATTTTCATTAATATTTTTCTGAAGTATGAAATTCGGATTCACTTTCTCGGATTCATTAAAACTGATAAAAAGCATTTTGTTTTTAGGATTCGGTTCTGGACAAGAACTATAAGGAAGTTTCATTCCGAGTTCCGGATATGAATTCTGACTTAGTTCTATTCCAGATTCAGGATACGAATTCTGAAGAAGAATTCTCATTACGAATTCTAATGATGAAATCCCATTCCGAATTCTCATTACGAATTCTGAAGAAGAATTCTCATTACGAATTCCAATGAAGAATTCTCATTACGAATTCCAATTAAGAATTCTCATTACGAATTCTAATGAAGAAATCTCATTCCGAAATCTCATTACGAATTCTGATAAAGAATTCTTATTACGAATTCTGATGACGAATTCTCATTACGAATTCTGATGATAAATTCTCATTACGAATTCTGATGATGAATTCTCATTACGATTTCTGATGACGAATTCATATTCCGAATTCCTATTCCGAATTCTCATTCCGAATTCACCTATTAAACCGAATCTGATTATCATTGTTTTATACACTCTGAATTCATTCACTCCGAACTTTCACTCCGAAATTTCTATTCCTAACCTTTATGTTAGAGTTTAAAACGATGTCGTACATTCTGTTACACTTACCTTGTTATAAAACGATGTCATCCATTTTGTTATAAACTAACCGTTGTCTAAGTGACACGTGTACAGGTCCCTCCGAACTTTAAGGAAAATATGACCGTTGGAGAGGAGCCGACCTTACCTATAAATAGGAGCTCATTTGAAAAAGCTCGCAACGGATGGATGAACAATTTGGATTTTGTGCATACATGCTGTTGAAGTGATTTCTAGAGAGAGAGTCTCTTATTAACTCTCAAATCTTCGTGCGACTCCGAATGTTGGTGATTACATTTGAGGACTTCCGGGGATAGGAAGACAGAGGTGCCGACTACCTTAAAGATCGAGGGCTTTCTTGCTGAGAAAGACAGAGGTGCCGACTACCTTAAAGATCGAGGGATTTCTTGCTGAGAAAGACAAAGGTGCCGACTACCTTAAAGATCGAGGGCTTTCTTGCTGAGAAAGACAGAGGCTGCCAACTACCTTGAAGTTGAGGGCTTGCGGGGATAGCAAGACAGAGACTCCGATCTTCGTATCGAGGGCTTACCCTGGTGTGGGTAAGACAGACTTGCTTGAAAGTATAAATCAAGGGACCTTTATCCAAGGTTGTTGGATACCCTTCTCTTTGGGTTAAAAGACTATTATCTTGTTACTAGTAGTTTTACTACTTGTCTTTATTCCGCTGAAATTTGTATCTTAAGGAAAGTATAACTTTCTTATACTTCCTTACTTACTCTGATTAGTTTAGATTCTATACGCTTTAAGGTAGAATCTTATATTGTAACGTTTGTTAAGTTTCAATTTCCGGAACCATATTTCCAGAATCTACTTTTGGAATCTCTTTCCAAGTTTAGTTCGGTGTTAGAGGTGTTGTGAATCTACTTAGATTAACTTTGTTAAACTTAGTCCTTTCCTTTTCTTAAAGGAAACTTTAGTTGTTCATAACTAACTTTAAAGGTTCCAAAGGAATTTTTAAAGTATACAATTCACCCCCCTCTTGTATATTGAGCATCTCATTTTATATTTCGATCCTACACATAGATTTGATGAAAAAAATCCATCGTTCCATTTGTTGGTAGGAATTATGGTACTTTGGGTGCATCACGAATGACTTGTTATTAATGGATAAGTTGAGGAATTATTTGTCTATTCCATATTTATGGAAGTTGATATCTCATCCCTTAGATTGAAATATAACTCCGGAATTAAATTCTATGGCCATAGTGTGACAAATTTTATTTCAGATAGTCAATGATTGTGGAATCAAGCATATAGATTGCCGATGCATATGTGAAACCTTCATGATGAGATATTGAGACAATGAAATTTTATTACATTGAAAACATTCATATATGGTTCTTGATGTTGTGACATTAAGTTTTTTCTCTTGGGTGCCTTGACCCATTAATAAACACTGATCTTGGACTTTAGGCATACCTACCTAATTCCAACGGAAAAGAATCCTGGAGTGTCACACAATAAGTGTTTCTTTTAATATTGATTAAATTTTTTTTGAAATTTAATTAATGAAATAAATATTATTCTAAAGGTTGAGGAATATTGTTTTTCAAGTTTTATTTATTTAATAAATTAAATGAATATTTATTCACCTGATATTGAATAAAATATATTTATTTATTTAATTGAATATTTAATAAATATTTATTCTCTTGTTTGTGGATAATCAAATTTATTTATGAAGAAAATGTTTATTTGGGTATTCATTAAATGCTGCAGAGTTCAAATGGATCATGAACATGTACGATGGTGAATATTAATTTAAAAGCTGGTTAAATAATATTTTTTGTTGCGTAAGTTAGCAAAAACATCATAAAATAATAATAATAATAATAGTAATAATAATATTATTATTATTATACTGTGACATGGTTTTTAATAATTATTATAGTGTTATTTAATGTCTTGTATGAAATTAAATAATATTTTGACCTAAATACTAGATCAATAAATATGTAGGTATTTCTACTGTGTAGGGCTAATCGATAATTTAAAATAGAGAATCATTGCACAAAATAGACCTCTCTCTCTCCCTCTTAAAAATTCCTCCTCTCTTCCCCTCGAGAATTAAAAGAACTCTTTCAAGCCTCAAGGATCATGGTGATATCAAGATGAACCCCACAAGACTATTGATTCTCCTTTATAGGAACCAAAAATCAATTGGTGTTTCTCAAAGATCAAAGGAGTATGTGTGGATCACCACTAGAGGGATTCTACACTTTAATCCCTACATCGCAATGAAAGTAATCTAAAAGAGCTTTCAAAAGATCAACAACATCATCGGGGAAAGGATCCTAGGATGAGGTATTCATTTCTTCAAATCATTAATAAATTATTTATAAATTTAATATGAAATATCCAATCTTAGGGTTTCAGGAAACTATAAATTTAAAGAAATTTTAATGTCACTCCCACCAATGGAGCTTACAGAGTTATACATCAATATGATTTGATTATATTGATTTAGCTGATGGAATGGGATTCCAAACTAAATCATTAATATCATGCATCAATATAAAGGTAATATATAAGATAAAATGGTGATATTGAATCCCATTTAGAAATATTTAGTGTCAGATTACTACTAAATAAAACACTTTTCAAGACCTCAATCATGAAACCGAGTAGGTCATGCTAATGATGGGTTCTCCAGAATTATCTTGGGAAAGAAAAATAACTAATAAGTGACCCTAATAGGATAATATGCTAGTTGTTTTCATTTATTGGGTTACACATAGCTGGTAGACCATAATTGGATTAGGTTAATAGAGGAATAATGTTGAGAGAATCAATATGATTGATTAGGATAAAGAGTTATCCCACTCAAATATCTAAGAATTGCATTTGATATGATTGTTTGACCATATGCCAAACTAGCTAAGTGATGGGAAAAGTTCTAAAGTGAGCTAATTCATAGTGAAATATAGACCTTAACCCATAAATTGGTATATTGTAATTCAAAATAAGAGTCATAATTTTAGTGGGATCATATTTAATAAAATTCCTTATTGAATGATTGTGATACCCGATACTCATTTGGTAGAATCATCCATTGTAGATTAATGTAAAAATCATCATCCAAATTAACCTGATAATAAATGTGAGGGAAAAATATTAATGGAATCAATTTCCTATGATTGGTATACAGACAACAGAATTTTTGTTAAGTAATAATAATTTATGTGTTATAATAAATCCTTCTTGAGTAACCTTATGTTGAAATTCAAAAAACAGGATCTAAATTCTCAAAAAAATCAAAGTGGAATTGAATTAATGTTTCAAAAAAATTAAATGAAATGTGATATAAGGATATTTAGTCTTCACTCATGTATTCAATATGATTAATTATATTAATGAATTTGAGAGATTAGGGTTTCCTTTAAGGCATTTCTCACTATATAATTTATATGTATTTATTTTTTTAAATGTTATGAAAAAATATATGAGTTCATGAAATGTTTTCCTAGTTTTCTTAAAGTATTGAGAATAAATGATCCTGAAATATGATGACTAAATTCAATTAATATTTTAACAGTACATGAGGGTAAAGTTCTTATTAAAATAAATAATATAATACTTTAGGAGTAGTTAGCCATGTTTCATGAAACCTAGAGGAGTTTTTAGGAAGGTAAGACAATGGATTGATTGGTTGAATTATCTAGGATTCATGAAGTGGTTTGATAAAATCCATGTAGATTATATATCAGTCTTGTCAGATTCTAGCCCAAATCATTTCTTTAAGTTTAGACCATCATGGTTTGTCTGTCTATTAAGGTATCTTGGTTCTATTATTTCAGTCTCCCATCCCTAAGGGGCATTGACTCAGTTTTGATTACTAAATATTTGATTAAATTTATATATTTTTCTATGTGTCTATATTAATATATAATTATGTGTGGGTGTGTCTGATAGACATATACCTGGGTTGGTGAAATAAACAACAATATTTGTATATTTAACTATATAAATTATGTATATAATATTAATTTTATTATAATTTATATATACTATAATATTAATTACATCAGAAAAAAATTAAATAATATATATATATGACATATATATAATATACCATCAATAATATATAAAAATTCATATGAAAATTTATAGAACATTAATATTTTATTAAATTCATCTTAATCATATAGTCAATAATAATTGATTGAAATCAAAACATATAAATATTATATAAATAAATAGATAAATATTTTATTAGTGATTAATAAAATGATGATAAAAGTAGAATTTTATTGGATATTATTTTTTTCACTGATAAAGGTAGAATTTTATAAGAACTTATAAGAATCATTGATAAATGTTAGTGATTATTTTTTATGATTCTATAGTAGTGTACAAATAAAACATTACCAACC
Source organism: Viscum album (assembly GCA_963277665.1). Classification (NCBI taxonomy): domain Eukaryota; kingdom Viridiplantae; phylum Streptophyta; class Magnoliopsida; order Santalales; family Viscaceae; genus Viscum; species Viscum album. The sequence continues at coordinate 325,475,656 of OY728140.1, forward strand.
CTTATAAATTAATGATTATCAAACAACTGGGTTGTCAACGTAAACCAATGTAGGGTACAATATGAAATCGATGAGCAGGGCGCAAACCAAAATAAAATCCCAGATAAATATAAAGCCAAACAAAATTTAAAAATATATAAAAATTAAGGACATAATAAATGAAAATTAAAAATATAATTTCATGTCATTAAAATAATTTCAATAAAAAATATTTTATTTGTAATTGTCTTAAAATAAATTTGAAAAGGAATCATTTTTGAAAAAAACAACCAACACACATTTTAAATGTGATATAAACCAAGTGATTATTTTGATTGATTTTTTAATGATCATTTCCCAATATAAAATATTCAATGTCTAATTATAAAGTTTTTATGTATAGGAGGATTAGGTTGTGAATAAATACAAAGTAAAATAAACTCCTAAATATTTGACAATGTAATCCTATGGTTTAATAATTTCAGTACACATGTAAACTCTCTTGAAGTGAGATGGGTTGGATGAAGATCGAGAGAAAGATATATTTTTTCTAAGTCTTGGTAACACCATAACCATCTTCCCCTTGGTGGAAAAAGTGTGAAGATTAAACTGTGTTGTAATTAAAGATCGCAAAGGGCCCGTAAAATGTGGTTTTCTTGAATATTCATTTATTTAAGCTCTTCTATGTCACATGGATTAGCCCTCTAATGTGCTCTTGAGAAAAATTTTAAGATGAATCCATCTCAATCATGTAGCACTAGATGGACTTCCAGTTATCCCCTCTTTCATTCTCTTCCTAGTTAATCATGAAAATATTGAATGAAATGAGATGATAAGAATTACATTCAACCAAACTAAAAAAACTAAAAATAACATAAAATGAAAAAAAATGATTAGGTCCCAAGATCATTAAAGAGGTAATTTATATGTCTAGGTTAGTAGAGTATTAGTGAGACACTATCGATATGATCAGCAACCTCATAGGCTAAATTTTCTAATCATTTGGATTGTAAATAAGCTATGATGGGGGAGATGATGATTGTTATGGAAACCAACCTATTCTCCAAGTATTCATCCAGTTTGGATTTTATTTCTTCTGAATCCACTGGGATTATTTTAGTTATTACATTCAAAATATACCCCAGTCATCAAAGATAGAAATATAAACTATAATAAATCTTATTATCACAATGGATAAGAGAAATCATAATTAATTTCACAATTGATTTTTATTTGTCATGTAATTTTGAGGGACATATACGATGGGGAGATACTAACTAATTTTTCTATGTGTGGTTTCCATTGAAGTCTTGATATCTAAGGAGGTCATATCCAAATTGTTTAGTGGTGTTTAATGCTTCAAGAACAACCAAACTAAAGTTTTTGGATAATTTTTTAATAGAGTTGATGTCCCACCTAATCATTTGATTGAGAATAACATCCAAGAGAACATAATTTATTAAAAAATTTGTTGAATCACAATAAATTATGACTGTAGTGATTATTCATATAATTAACCTGTCAAGAGAATATGTGAGGTTTACCATAAAAATCATATATATCATCAATCATGGTTATAAAATATCACTTTTTATATGGTACCTCTCTGACATTGCTATAATGAATCTCAAATGTCATGGATTATCCTCACACGATGTTTTGTATCAATGTGCTTCTAATAAAATAAATTTTGTCCAAACTAAGTTCCACCTACGTCATTTATATAATAATAATACTTCTTTTATAATTTTTTGAAAAAAATATATATTTAGATAATATTTTATTTTTTTAATTATAACAAGGAAAGGTTATATCTATGATACTTCCTTTGTGTTATCTTGAAAGGTAGCAAGGTGGATGCCTCCATTGACTCTCATCAACTAAGGTTGATGACCTCGAAAAGGTGGCATCAGTGATGAAGCCTTTCATCTAAATTTAGGATAATTGTGTCATATGAGATGCCACCATTCTAGTATATTAATGATAATGGAGACATGAGATATGGGGGGCCTCCGTGAACCATCCTCCATAAACGGTGAACTCGTCAAGTGGTTCAATGTATGTATTCAATTATATAACTTCTAGTGGAACTTCACTAGAAAAAGAAGTGTTTTTAATATTTTTATTTATTTGGGTCCATGTTTGATGACATTTGGGGGATGGGTGTAAAGTCCTACTCCTCTCCCATTGGATTGGGAAGAGGGAAAAGTGCTAATAGGCCATAGGTGACATCCCTAATACACCAAGACCTTAATAAATAGTTTGGGAATTATTTTCCCTTTTAAAATAAAACAATCCAAATATATAACCATAACTAAAAATGACTATATAATATATGAGAAAAATCTAATACAAATCAATGTAATACCAACTGAAAAAAACAAACTGTAACATGAATTATATATGCGTGAAATGTAAAAAGTAAAACAAAAAAATAAAATACAAAAAAGACATAAAACAACTCCTAGAAAATCTCCAAGCCATCTCCACTAGATATTCTCAATGTATTATGATGCATCTCTAAATAAATGAGATGCCTTTCCATTACATATGTACCATTATACAATATTTGGAAACACACCAAAGTTCCCAAGATGGGGGTGAGTGTAAAACAGAGTAGGATTTCCCCAAATGACTTCGGTACTCATTTCATTAGGATAGAACATGTTATCACATTTATATAAAAAAAATTAAAACCAAATTTCATACAGTTTATATTGAAGCATCAAAACAGATTTCAAAACCAAAACCATTTCCATGGAAGAAACCAAAAAAATATCCAACACATTTCACCTTTTCTTTGTAATAACCCATTACATTGCACACATAAACAATAAATACCAACACACAATCTTAGTGCTACTATTAGCGGTGGAACTTCAAATCCTTAACCTACCCCTTTGATGGTGGTACTTCATGGCCGTTATCTATCCCATTGAACTCATGTTGAACTATTTTTCCCAAATCATGGATACCCATTTAAATGAAAAATAATTTTATTGAAAACATTTATTTAAATACCATTCAATAAAAAACCAAAAAACCATTTTAAAATCTTAATTTTAAAATCACATAACCAATTACACATTCCCCAAAACAACCCATTTCCATAATTTCTCAAACCATCAATAAAGAGGGATTCTATCAAACTTTATACAATAATTTAACAATTCAATTAATGAAATTTAATCAATTGGAAATTATTCATTTATTTTCTAACAATGAGTAGTTTAGAGTAAAGCCTCCGTCCTTGAAATGTAGGTAAAAATAAAGAATATCCCAATAACTCAAAAAACATGGTTTAGATCTTCCAAAACCCACCATAGATAATTATACCACTCATCAAAACAACCATATATCCTTATTATTGGAATAACATAGCATGGATATATGGACAAAAAAATTGTATTCATGAATCCAATAGAGGGAATAATAAGAAAACTAAGAAGAACCACTAAGATTGAGAACTTACCATCGTATTAGGGCCACCAATGCACTAAGATTCACCAATAGATATTTCCTAGATCAAGGAAAATGGTCTCCATAGACTTGAGAGGGAGAGAAATTTTTATTAGGGCCATATTAATGAAAAAACAAGGGGTTAAGGGGATGATTTAGGATATATCCAAAAAATCCATATCTAATTTTTATCACTGCATGGTTTAGGCGCATGGTTAGGAAAACCATGAGCAAACTGTGCACCATCCATTGCCTCCTAACACCCCTCGCGTGGTTGGATTTTATAGTTACATGAACCATTATCCAACTATACTCAACCCCTATATTTAAATTTGAAGGGTTCCTCCTAGGTGGCACACAGTTTGTCCAAACCATGTGCCACCCGATCTCCTTCCTAGTGACCTCTATTACTCTTTTCACATTATTCTAGAGGTGTTTCATGGATTCGACTAACCATGCTCAAAACAGTCACATCCATTAAAGCCCCCCACCCCCACCGAATTAAAAAACCCCTCCAAACCTTCCCAAACCATACCCAATTACATTATATAATTAAAATAAATAAATAAAGTGTTAATTACCAAATACCTGGGGTGATAGATTCTCCCCACCATTGGTATGTATATCCCCAAAGTGTAGAAACCCACCATTTTCCTGCAAGTGTTCAGGACAATACTTGACCATTTCCTTTTCGATTTCCCATATTTCTTTCTGAATCTGACCATGCTTCCACAAAACTCACACCATACTGATTATTTTTCCATGAAATCCTTTTTATTCCCTATCCTCAAATCCACAATAGAACATGAAACAACATAGAATCTGGCATTAGGTCTAAGTCATTCCATCAAAACACATGGTCAGGATCAGGTTGATACTTCTTCAATTAAGATACATGAAAAACATTATGCTCTAAACCAAACCTTGGTTGAAATAATGATTGATAATCAACCTTAGTAACCTATTCTAGTATCTCAAAAGGGCCTATGTACTGAGAATATAACTTTCCCTACTTCCCAAAATGTTGATTCCCAAGCCTTGGAGAGATTCCCAATAACATAGGGTCACTCACCAAGAATTAAAACAACCATAGATGATGATCCACATATGATTTTGGATGACTTTAATTCTTCTCCATCATTTTTCTAATCAATTGAATATTTTCCATTATCTCTTGTAGAAGTCTTGGTCAAACCATTAAAATATCACCTATTTACAACCAACAAAGTAGATAATGAAAACGAAGACCATACATTTCTTCAAAAGGATCCATATAAATTGATACATGATAAATGTTGTTATTTGAGAAATCCACTAATGTTACATGCACCTCCCATTAGACACTGAAATACATTACAAACGCTTGAAGAATGACTTCCAAAGTTTGTATCATCCGTTCATATTGTCCATCTGTCTGAGGTTGATAAACCATGATCATTATGGACTGAGTACCCAGAGTATTTTGTAGGAATTTTCTAAAATGTGATATAAACTAAAGATATTTATTTGATACTGTCAAAACTGGTAACCCATGCCTCTTTACCACTTATCAGGTATAGATTTTAGACTAGTGCTCCACAATAATTTAATCATGAATAGGGGTGGAATGTGATTACATTATTAGTTGATCCATTATCACCAATATGGAATTGTGCTTCAAAACCATTCTTGGGAGACCTATCAAAAAATCCATAGCCATATTCTCTAATTTCCAAACAAGAATAGGAAAAGAATGCAACATACCAACTGACCACTTGTGCTCTTCCTTAACCTGTTGACATGTGAGGAACCTAAAAACAAACTCATCCATTTTTATTTTCACTCCAGCCCACAAAAATGGTTCCTTCAGTGCCTTATACATATTTTGTTTTCTAGGATGAAAATCTCATCTTGAATGGTAATAACCATAAATAATTAGTTCCTAGAAAACCAAAGGTACAACCATATGATCTAAAAACCCAAAACTCGTCCTATATCAAGATTTCACTCCTCATTGGTCTCCTTACCATTGAGTTTTGACCTAAAGAACACATTATGAATCGGATATCTGTGACTCTTTAACCATTTTAACCAAATAAAGAACCAATGATATTGGAAAAAACTGCATCACTAACCCAGTCTTCACAATCTATGTACATGTCAATGATCACTAACATGAGATTACACTGATATGAAGCATCATTTTACAAATGAGTATACAAATTTATTCTTAATGAATCCGCCAATTAATTTCCATTACCTACTTTTTATATTAACTAAATTTCAAACATTTGTAGATACTCTATCCATATTTTTCTTGAGTTCAAATATCAATGTGAGAAACTTTGTTTCAATATCTAATGCTCTGTAAACACATTAAATACCACACCAAAGAGATAATGATTCCATGTATGTAAATCATGGACTAAAACAGATAATTCCATGTATTTTGTTTGGTATTTCATCTCATGAATCCACAACTACCATGATACATAAGCAACAATATGATCTCTCTTCATGAGAAAACATCCCAATCTAGATCCTGAAGCATCAAAATACACTATATAGCCTTGTCCTAATTCCACAAATATCATGACTGGTCTGGATGTAATTCAAAAATTAAGCTCGTGAAAATACTTTTTACATTCCTCATTCCATTGAAATGGATCATTTTTTCTTTTCAAAGATGTCATTGGTTAAGCTAGTCATGAAAAGTCATGAATGAATCATCGGTAATAACCAGACAAGCCGAGGAAATTGTGTATCTCAAAAATATTCTATAGAAATTTTTAAGAGATCACAACCTCTATCTTTTCTGGATCCAAATGAAACAACTCCTACATAGATAAAATGGACAAGGAAATGTAACTATTGTATCCAAAATTTACACTTTGATTATTTGGAATAGAAATGATGATCTCGCAAAATTCCCAAAATAATTTCCAAGTGTTGCTCATGATCTACCCTTGTACTTAATTACACCAATATGTCATCCAAAAATACCCCCACCAAAGAATCTAGATGTGTTTGGAATATTTTTTTGATCAATGGAATAAAAATTATGGTGAAATCATAATATCAAAATGCATAACCACATACTTGTAGTGTCCATATCTAATCCTGAAACGTATTTTTTGGAATATCATCCTTCCAAAACAATAATTGAGGATATCCTAATCATACGGCAATTTTCAAGAACCAATGGGCACCCATAAATATTTCAAAGAGGTCATAAATGTGTGGAAGTGGATACTAATTATTTATCTTTGTTTGATTAATCTTACGATAATCCACACATAGTTAAAGAGTTCCATATTCCTTTATAAAAAAACAAGCATTGACCATAGAGATGTACAAGGCCAAATGACACCTTTTCTTTCCAAATCATCGAATTGGAATTTAAATTCACCTGATTATGTTGGTAGCATATGGTAAGATGGATGTAAGATAGGACTGGTCCAGGGTAAGATATTAATCATATCCTCCATTCTCTTGTGGGTGGAAACCCAAAGAAGTTATCTTGAAAAAAATCTAGAAACTAATGAACATTTTTTGGAAAACTACTATCCATGATATCATGCATAAATTACAAGGTCAGTGCTTCCTACTGGTATAATATTGTTCCAACTGCTGGTTCTAACAATCTCATTGCACTTACCTTTATATTCTGATCTCTTATAAGGAAATTCTCAACACCATTATCAGTCGTAAAACTAAACCTTTAGGTATGAAAATCAATGTTGGATTTAAACATTTGAAACTAATCCATACCTAAGATTATTTAATAAATATCCATCAAAGGCACAGATAAATCCTATATCAGTTTAACCCCAACCGTAGTTATTGAAAATTATTTTCACATAAAGTCTCAACATTGTATTTCACTAAGAGGAGTTTTAAGGTTCAAAACTGAAGTCATCATATCAACCGAAAAACCAATAGAACAATAGAACTAGAAGTAATAGAAAATTTGGATGCACATGTATCCTTCATAATGGTATAATTAAAATGAATCATACCTCACACTGTCAATGTTCTATACTGATAATCAACAATCATTTTCTCCGCTCCATAAAATTTCTTACTCGATGTACTTTGTTCTTTATTACTCTATTGATATTCCTCTTATTGTGGAGTCATGATATTCCTAGAATCACCCTATCTAGATCAGTTCTTCTAATGAGAATTATTCTTCTGCCCCCATCCCGTCAAAGAATATGATGTCTACAAAACATAAGATGTGTCCCAAACACCCGACCTTGGAGAACTATGAAAAAAGAGCTGAAGATGGCCCATCCAGTTAAAATTGAGTCCTTTTCTAGGTGTTGTTGAAAAATCTCAAAGGAAGTGATCTATGGAACCACATTTAAAACATCCCGACTTACTCATGTGTTTTGGAGGAGGATTCATTGATCCAGCCATTTGATTCTGAGTCATACCACTAACATAAAAATAGGTTTCCCTCTTTCATTTATTTCTAGAATTAGTGTTTCCAAAATTTCATATATGTATCAACATACTTCCTCTACCTATACTTAACAATATTTTACTCTATTCCACCATATATCTATTGATGATATCCATATAATCCATTACACAAAGAAATACAATATTTGAGAGAATTTCTGGCCTCATCCCAAATTAAAAAATTCATGTCTTCGAGGATGCACTTGCAGAAACATCAGAAGAAAAGAAAAATAAATTCATAAATTTATCCGCATATTTTATCATTGTGAGGTTATATTTCTTAATGATGAAAAATTCTACCATTATTTCAATTATGAATGTACAAGGATAAAAAATATTTGTTGAAAAGTTATTCAAAATTCTCTCATGCGATACCTTGGTCTTACTTATCCTAAACTGTAAATCCAACCTCTGGTGTTCTAGATCCTACAAAATTTACATTTACAACCTCAATTTTAGTTTAGCTAGAGTGCCTAAGAAATTGAATATTCGATTCATCCTATTCAGCAACACCTCTTCTTTCTCTGGCACTAAATCACCTAGAAATATGGGACAAGTCCACTTTTGGAACTGAACAGAATGATCCACTTTCCTTGGATCATGCCTTTTCCACCTATACATATTTTGAACGTCTTGTAAAAACCTTTGAATTGGCTATGGGTTCACCTGTGGCTGAGGTGAAACCACCTTGGCAGTAGAGTCTTCCAGTTGGTTTCTACAACATGTACCAGGTCCCATTTTCTACAGTGAAAAGAAAAATCCATTTAGTCTCACTACATAGAAACTAAAGTCTTAACAATTTCAAAATCATCATACCACACATATCACAATAATTCCTTCCAAAATTTAATACTTTTATTTTTGAAACCCATTTTTGATAATTCTTTCATTCTTTTGAAAATAAACCCATTTTCAATTATTTTTAAAAAATTAATAATTTTTCCCCAAATCATAGATCATTACTCACAATGAAATATGAAACCCTAGTGTAAAGTCATTATAATCAATTGATTTCATGATCTTATCATAAGCTAAACCCATGATGATAGGGTTTTGAGCCCTTGAAGTGTCTCAAAACACTCATGTACCCAAACTACATCGTGACTTGATGTCTAACATAAATTGGTTAGCTATGGCTCTTTATGGTCTATGTTTCAAACTAAATGATTATACTTATTGCTACCATCCAAACTCCAAATACCAGCAAAAAAATTCTATTTTCCATAAAAATTAATGTTTTACTGACCAATACTAATACCATTAGTAACGTTTCTCCCCTCACCCAGTTGTTTGGGAAGAGGATAATGTGACACTAGGAATTTGGTGGCATCCCCAAGAAACCAAAGTTTATAAATAAATAATAAGAGATTCATAAAAATTCAGGGGATGTTTTCCCATTGAAAATAGAGTATTTAAATGAGATAACCAAGACAAAAAATCCATTACATGTCATATGAGAACAATGTAATCAAACTCAATGTAATACCAACTCACAATAAAACCAAACTATAATATGACCCATATTAGAGTACAAAGAGAAAACTAAAACAAAAAAACTCAAAGAAAACAAAGACATCCAATAGAAACTCTCATCCAAGATCCATGTTTCAACTCCACCAACCATGCTCTAGGTATTATGGTGCAATACTAAACAAATAAGATACATTGTCTTTACCTATGTCTTTATATACAATATCTGCAAACACGCCAAAGTGACCAAGAAACAGGTGAGTATAAAACTCAGTAGGATATCTCCAATTACTTCTCTACACACACCACTAGGATAGAATAACTGAAAACATTTATATAAATGAGTTTTAAACAAAATTTCATGCATTTTATATCAATGAATCACAACAGTATCCCCAACCAAAAACATTTCCATGGAGAAAACCAAACAACTCTTCAATGAATTTCACCATTTTATTTAGAATAACCGACTACATTACAGACATCCAAAATATAGGTACAAAAAGATCTTAATGTTACCATTGACTATGGAAATTCATGTCCATAACACACCCATTTGACGGTGGAACATCACGATCATTATCTGTCCCATTCGACTCAAGACCAACCATTATACCCAAATAACATCAACCCATTTCAATGAAACAATATTTATATTGAAAAAAAATCTATAAACATCTATCCATAAATGAAAACAAAATAACATTTTGAAATTATCATTCTAAAATCATGTTACCAATTTCACTTTCCAAAAAACAACCCATTTAAACAATTTTTCAATGCATAACTAAAGTGGGTTTCCATCAATATTTCCACAAAAATATCAGAATTCAATTCATTAAATGAAATCAATTTGGAATTAAACCTTTATGTTCTATCTAATATGAGTTAATCGGGAATCCATTATCCAAGAAACACATGTAAAAACATAGAACAATCCAATAACTCTAAAAGCATGGCTTAGGTCTTCTAAAATCCACCCTAAATCATAATCCCTATCATCAAAAAATCATATCCTACCATGATTGTCATTTAAAACAATGGATCTAACCCCAAAAGATTAAATAAATGAATCCAAGAGAGATAATAAGAATTAAAATAAGGGAAACCCCCAAGAATGTGCAAATAAAACGGAATATAGGCCTCCTATGAACCAAGATTCATGAACGTATCTCTCACGGATCAAGGGTAAAGGTCTCCACATACTTGGGAGGGAGTGGAATTAAATTGAGGTTCATATTAAAGAAAAAATGACAGTTACATAGTTGATTCATATTAAATCCACAAAATCTACATCAAAATATTAACACTGCAAGGTTGAGTCACATGATTAGGAAAACTATGAAACAAATGCATGCCAGCCACTTCCTCTAAACAAACATTGCATAGTTTTCTCACACAGTTAGACAAACCATGCACCAATTGTGCTCATCCCCTCTATTCACATTGTCACAATTCCTCCTAGTTGGATTCATGATTTGGACAAACTGTTGGCCAACCGTGCTCTTTCCCATTAACCTCTGTTTTACATTTCACAATTTCCAGGAGGTGTTTCACAGTTTATACTAACTTTGAAAAAACCATGTACCTTCATTAAATCCCCCAAAACATTCCAAAAATAGTCCAAACCTTCCAAAACCTATCCTAATTACTTTATATACGTGAAATAAATAAATAAAGTTTTAATTTCCTGAAACTGGGGGTGATACAATGGGTATGTCAAACAAAGCAACACCCTAAATCTCAAAACTCACACAATCATTCAACTAGGGTAGAACACCAAAAGAGAATAACCAAGTATTTTCAGGGTTCAGACATGATTCCTACACCATGGGAGATAACTACTACATATTCCACTATAATAATAAGTTACATGTATTAATAATTTTCGATAGGTAAATTACATGATACCTATAACAAGTGATACATTTACTTAATTTTTTTATACCTTCATTTTTTAGAAAATAATTTTTCATTATAGGTTTCACTGATCTTATAATGATCATATCATAAAATAATTCATATACATTATCACATTCATAGCATCGTTTCATCAATTAAGGATACATCTCATCTAGTGATGATCTACACATGTTTCATGAACCTCTGATCATCACTATAGAATCCTCCTTTGTATTTAAACATGCTTATTTCCATGTTGATAATTGTTGGATTTTTTCTTTTGGCTACTCTATTGAGATGATGTGTGTTACCCAACATCAATTCACATTTAATTCCACGTTGTTTGAGTTACTCCTAGAAAATAGCATAGGTTTACTCCCCACCTTGATCAGATCACAAAAATTGTATACAATGGTTGCTATTATTTTACACTAGTGCATTGAATTCTTTGAAGACATCAAACACTTATGGCTTCATATTGAGATATTATATCCATATTTTCCCAATATAATAATCAATAAATGATATTAATTACATCCTTTTTCCATTTGATATTGGATTCAATGGACCACACACGTTAGTGTGGACAAACTCAAGGGGAGAAGTATCATTCCATTTGGCCTTTGTTGTGAAAATGTTTCTATGTAGTTTGATTATAAAACAAAATTTACACATTTTATTTGGGTGTCTAATGATAGGATTAACATTTACCATCTTCATGCTTCCAAGAAATATTAAACATTCACACCTACTTGATTTGGGATTATTACATCTCATCCTCCTCTTCTTGGATCAGATTCATATCCATGAAATCCTCTACCTCAGTCTATTGTAAATGTACCAATTTCTCATTTACATTGTGTTTGAGAAAAACTTTGATTAAAAGGCATGCTTAAATCCATCGGTATCACCCTAGTGATCCCCCTTAAACTCATAGGCTTCTAAATATCCCACATGTTGTTTGATAGAAATTGTCTTCAGGTCTTTAATTTCTTTCTGGGCAATAAGTATGTAATCAAATTTTGGATAGAAGGATTGAAAAAACAAATTTCATACCCATATGTCGACAATATTTTCTAAATTCTTTCACAGTTGGTTCACCACAACCATTACTAGAGTCAGATACATGGAGATGGTCTCAAAATATTTCTTAAATAGGTATTTGAACTCACATTATAGACATTAGAGTTGTATCTACATAAAATTTTCATCACCTTTAACTGATTTATGTGGATTTTCTCACATCTTCTTTGATGATTTTGATGAAGCAATTCTTTCGAGTGTGTCTTCATCAGTTCCATGATAGACATTGGATTTTTCCTTACAATATAACTTTTTTTCTGCATAAAGCATTCCCTTTTGAACATCTAGAAGATCATCCTCAGTTTATTTGGATTAATGCTCAATATAACCATCCCACATGATATCCATGGCATCTTGGGAGACATAGAGCACTTGAATTTAGATGCACCTATAATTAAATATATTATATATTAATTTTAATTTATATCTGTAATGTATTAAATTTATATATAAATATAAAATATATTGATATATTTTAAAAATGTAATTAAAATAATTATATACCTCATATATAATAAATTATTATCCATCTCATTTAAAATATTATTTAACCATTTTTTTTAAATTATAAAAATATATGAATATATATATATATATACAAATGTATATATTGTAACATCCCAGACCCAGTTACCCAGAGTCGGTGCATTATTACGTATCATTGGCATGATCCCAAAAGATCAAGTCTCGAAAGATCAATTAGTTTAGTATCCTTGGAAACAATAGATATATTCATAAGGTTTAAATTACATTATGAAATAAAAATAACAAAAACATCTTGTCTCCATATACCACACTCATATCCCCACATACTATCCCTCCATGTCAGTCATAAAATACTTTTTCACATCCTGGGAAAAATAAAATATAGAAAGGGGTGAGCTCAATTACTTAGTTAGGATATCAATATAGCAGTAGCATTCCTAAATAAGAATAAAAATTTAAGGCAATGTATAGCTATAACAAAATCCTTTTAAACATGAACTGAAGAATAATATGGAAAAAATAAAATGACATAATGACATTTACTTATTCACATGGATATTCTACTAGTTGAATAATCACATGAAATATCAATAACCACCTTTATAATGATGGAATGCATAATGCCAGACTATCATAACCACATAGTCAAGGCCTTGTGTGAAGACTGCAAATAAGATTTTGTCAAGGCCTTGTGCCAAGACACTAGTTTGTCTCATGAGACCTACCGATACATCGAGGAGCTATAGCGGGCTCCACCCGTCACTTACTAAGTCCAATGCATTCCTCATATGAAAAGGTTAAAAAGTAACATAAACATTCGTATTAAAACTAGCATACGAAATGTCAATAATTTATCCATAAACAATGAATGGTATAAAAATAGCACATTCACAGTCAAACAATTCATAACTCATTCAATACAATATGGAAGATTTGATCATAATAAATCAACTTCAAACAAATTTAAAATTCATCAAAGAATGTTTACATAGATGAAAATGATTAGTAAAATGCTTTGAGAGAAATACACCTTTTTCATAAAATCATTTAAAAGTTTGACAATTTATAAAGGAATTAATTTCGACTAGAATTTTGAATCAAAGTTTCCCATACCACTTTGAATCTTTTGGAAAGAATTATAATTTCTAAACATTCATTTCCATATAAATAAATCCTTAAAATCATTTTGAAAACATGGACATTAATTAAAAAGGTTTAGAAAGATAAATCTTTAAAACATTTAAAATGATGATCTATTAAAATAGACCCTCCCATAAAACCTTAAAATATTTCTTTCGAAAACATTTTTATGAAATATGGGTATCAATGATAAGTATGTCCTAGTAAATACATACACATAAACAATCTCGGATAAAAATGAAATTGAGGAAATAAACCCTTACCTTGTACTTTTCCTTTGTCGATGATATGTTAACCTCCTATATAATATTTAAAACATTGTTATTAAATTATACAAGAACTATATATATAATTATTATATCATATATGATCTTATAATAATGCTTTGTTAATAATATTTTAGTATCATCATCGTTTTGGGTGTTTACTTACTCGTTTTATTTTATATGTTTCATTACATAAGCCTTGTCTGTTATGGATAGGTTGTATATTATTAATATCCAGAATGATATTAAGTCTTTAAAAATTATTTTTAACCATCAAATGAAAATTATTCTTCAATTGATACGATGGGGAATGAATCTCATTGCGTTCGTGGAGACGGTATTCCGTACGTACGCACGAGCGATAACATCATTCTTATGATATTAAAATATTATATAATTGGATAGTATATAATATATAAAGAATCATAATCATGTTATATTTATCATTTAAATCAATTAAACATCATTAATATACACATCAAAATAATAATGTATTGAATAACAATTACACCACGATGTGGAGAGGGTAAGTCGTACGTACGCACGTATGGTGACATGTCATTCAAAGGATGGATAAAATAATGAATATGTTATTACCATATTTATAATAACATCACAGTATATAGAATATACTGGAGTTATTATTTTAGAATGGAAATAACAAATATAGAAGAAGTGGAAGAAGAAAAGAACTTGAAAGAGGGTGGTGAAGTCATTACCTCTTCTTCAGGTTCTTCCTTTTGATTTGATCAAAAGGGCTCCTTAGGTTGGATTTCTGATCAAAATAAGGCATCTAGGTTGAAGGGATGATAGTTGATAGAGTTTCCGGGAAGGTTTTTGCTGAGCCAAAAGGCTTTGAAGGTGTGAATTAAAGAGAAGCGGAAGTTCCCTTTTATAAGAGGGGTGAGGGGCACCATAGGAAAACCTTAAAATATTATTTTATAATAAATTCATATTCAGTTTCTAATGGATCGAAACTGATTTATTTCTAGGCTAAGGTGTGTATGGGTCGAAAAACACCCAACCAATAGGTTTTAGACAGGTTTGGGTCACTATATTAACCTTATCTTTTAGTTTTAACTCTTATTTAATTAGTTTCACATTTACCATGTCACTTTGTATTTTTATATTATATGGTTAATAAACATACTATATATTTCCAAGAAAACCCCAGGTGGCTCATTAATGATACCACTATCATTATATAAGTCTCTTGGATGAACCTCAGATTTTTAGGAATAGAATATCAATTAATAATATAATATTTGTCTTAAAAGCTCTTTTATGTCAATTTCAACACTATTTGGAAATCGATTTTTTTTTGAAAATCATAAAAGAATGATTACATCAAAAATATTTATTTAAATCTATACTAAAATTCAATATTAACCTATAAATTTATTGGAATTTATAAAAATTTTCAAATTATATTTATTTTGGTATTTATAATATCAATTATTTTAATATTTCATTAATAAGGTAATTACTGCATCACAATTGTGACATAAATAAATTAAATTATTTAATGTCTAAAAATTATAAATAAAATATAATTATATAGGAAATATTTTTATATTTCTAACGAATATTTATAATTGAATTTATCTTATTTATAACCCTATATTAAAAATGTTTTAGTTATAAAACACTGATTTTAACTCTTTTAACTCATCTTTGAATTAAATAATAATAAATGTCCTAATCTAATCCAAGTGGACCAAATAGGTTCATATTTTAATCCGAAGGATTTTTTTGGTCGAATTATAATTATCCAATAGAATTAGGACATGTGTTAGGGTAAAAATAGTATCATTTTTACCTTTAATTACCCAATTTACTTTTAACCGTGGTAAATAAAAGTAAAAAGTTACTATTCACCAAAAATTATTTTCATCTCATTGAACCACATTTTACTTACTGATATCAACCGTTTCTCTTGGATTTTTGAAATTCAATTCACAGAAGCGGTAAAATTAAGTTTTATAAAAATTTGTAAAAGCTCCTAGGAGGTGGGTAAAAGAAGGTGAAAAGTTCAATAAAATTTTTATATATCTAAAATTAATATACAATTACTCCAATGAATTACATTTAAATTATATAGGTATTATATATCTATTTTTACCTAAAATAAAATTAAATATAATAAATAATTATTTAAAAAAAGTCGGTTTTAACCAATAACTCAGTGTTTTTCGCTATTAATCAAATATTGAAAGTTTTCAGAAAAATACCAAAGATTCACCCCAAGATAATTTTGATATTCCAAATTCAAAAATGAAGTCTATTTTACCAAATTCAAAACATTTAAATTTCATTTATTAATTTAAAATTAATTCCCGTTGTCAAAACTAAAAAAGCGTGTTTTTATGAAATAATAACTATCAAAATATTGACACTTGTTTTTTTCTAGTTTAAATGTGAAATTACGTCCAATGACCAACATTGTATTAAATAGTAAAAATATTATCTAATTATTCTTTAACACCACTTAATATTATATTTTAGCACTAGAAATTATTTTGATTTAAAAAGTTGTTTTTAGTTAAAATTTAGAATTTTTTACTATTCATCCAAATATGAAAGTTATCAGAAAACACCAAAAATTTATCAAAACTAAATTTTTATGTCCTGATTCTAAAGGAGAATTTTATTTTTTTTCAAATTGAATATATCAAAGTTTCAAATATTGGATTTAAAAAGGGTTTCCCCTTAAAAGGTAGTAAAATTGCATATTTTGAAGAATACTTCTTTTATCTGAAAAAAATGAATTTGTTCTTATATTATGTCTAAGAAACTCATAATATGGATTCTAAAATTTTATAGAGTATTTAAAATTCAAATTTCATTTAACACTACTCATAACTGGTTTTTGAACGTCTAGTTTGGTTAGTTGTGGTGCGCTCAATCTCGGTGTTGCGTGTTGTGCAAGTTATTGAATTACTTTGAAGAGATAACGTACTATGAAATCTTGGGGTGTTACATTCTCCCCTCCTTCAATAAATTGCGACCTCACAATTTGAAATTGTTCTTTTAAAATAAGAGGTTAAAAATAGAAAAATACCTTTGTGGAGAACCCACATCGGAAATTGTGTTAATATAATTTATTCTTAATAAGAGGGAAAGTGAAATGAAAAGGTCACCCCCAAATTATGATCTCAATTAGGAGAACATTGGTGGAAATTAGAGACACATAATTTGAGGGAAAACTTAAATATTTATAGAGAGTGATTGAGGTCATCAATCATAAACAGGTGAACAAAAATTGGAACATTTAGGGCCTCAAAGAAATAAATCTATGATGATTTAAATAGCATCGGTTCAACAAAATATATGGAATTAGGATAACACATTTTTGGTTTTAAGATCCCTTCCCTAAAGTTTAAGAATTAATTTATCCATATAATAAGAGGGAAAAAATATATAATTGACAAGTAGAGTTTCATCCTTCAACTAATTCCTACCACAAACTCATCATTCAATCCAGAAGATTTCAAAAATATTCTATTTACACTGATCATATAGGGTTACAAAAATAATGAATTTATAATTCACCTATCAGACCTTTAAAAAACTATATTATACAATCCAGGACATCACGTAGGACAGTGGTAGGTGATTCACTCTTTTCACCCTTCGGTTGGGGGTTCAAGTCTCGCGGCCCTGCTGAACTCGATGGGTTATCGCTTGACCCCTAGGTTGTCCTTTTTATGACAATCCAAAAATAATCTTAATCAATGATTTAACCTTAACAATAGTATCCAATTTAAAACTTAATCCATTCCATCCTTTATACTTATCCAAAATAATTATGTCCAAACATACGGTCCAAAATTTATAAGGAAGGTAAACACAATGAAAATATTTTTGTTCCACATAATAACATGTGAATACCTTCATCATATATTCTTTTAAAACATGGTAACACCCTGAATTACCATAATACCTTATTGATTACATTCATGGACCCTTATTCCTTATAGAATACTAGATATATTCCTTATATCTGAAAATTTTGAATACTCCAACAATGATGAAATAAACAAAAAATTAATAAGTTCCAAGGTAGCCAAGAATATCCAATATAATTTATACAAATCAACCATCTCTTTTTCCAAAATTACTACCTCGGTATTAGGACCATATTAAGGTTTATCTTTCCTTCAACTTTGTATTTTCGAAAAAGATTAACTTTCTGTTGATTCACTTTACATAGAACCATATAATCTCAAATACTCAATGAAATAGTATTTCAGTACAATCCTTATTTATTTCCATAATTCATATAACCAGTACATCGTTGATACAACACTCAAATTAAATAATTATTTAATAACAACATAAGAACACTACTCATTCCTCTATATCTGTGGTAGTATCATAACTTTATTATTTTCCAACAACATCATTTGGGGCATACTCTAATAATTTGAACATTGATTCATGTAGTGTCCCCACCCCTTGCAGATGAAGCATTGTAAATTTGAAACCTTTTTCTTACCCTTGTAATAACGAACGTGGTGTCCATTTTCTCCACAATTATAACATACTCTCATTCCCTTCAAGAATTTTCCAAGGTGATTATTTCCACAGTTATCACATATAGGAAAATCCTTCATTACCTTGTTCCCATTATCATTCCTTCTCTCTATCATCCTTTTCTTATCCAGCTTCCCTTCAAATCCATAGGACTTCAAGAATTCTTTACTTATCTTATCAACACATGATACAATTTCTTCATATGATGATAATACATGGGATACTATTTCCCTTCTAAATGTAAGATTAATACCATGAAATATATGATCCTTCTTACTCTTTGGATCATGCGTATTGCTTGAGTTCGCATTCCATCTACTGGGCGCCATTTCTAAACAATGGCATACAGTAGATTAGTTTATGAATCTCAATACCTAATCCCAAACTTGTAAAAAACTTAACATAAATTGAAAAGTTTATGGATATAATCCATAAACATAAAAAGGTTTTCTTTAAGGAATTATATACTCATAAACCCTTCATAATTATTTGTAAAGGAAATTAGAATTATCTTAAGAATATCCTGTGGGAGTGTCGTAACCAGGAGTTCAACAAGGCACGTTGTCATGCACCAGTTCTTGTTTGAGTCTAGCTCAAAGCGGTGTTTTTGAATTTTACTCCCAGGTACATCTGTGCTAGATCCGCCTCTACTTGCTCGTATCCAGACAGGGATGTATTGCTTGGAAAACTCACAAAATATCTACAATACCAAAATTCTATGAATTTCTTTTATACTAATCCTCAAAGTCTATCTAAGGGTAATGTGTTCTAATCAGAGTTTATCAAATTCTAATTTCCTAGGTTTGTACTAAAGTGCCTCTGATACCAACTGTAACGCCCCGACCCTAGTTACCCAGAGTTGGTGCATTATTACGTGTCATTAGCATGATCACAAAAAATCAAGTCTCGAAAGATTGATTAGTTTAGTATCCTTGGAAACACTAGATACAATCATAAGGTTTACATTACATCATTAAATAAAAATAACAACAACATCTTGTCTCCATAGACCACACTCATATCCCCTCATACTATCCTTGCAGGTCAGTCATAAAATACTTCTTCACATACTAGAAAAAATAAAACATAGAAAGGGGTGAGCTCAGATGCTCAGTACGGATAACAATATTGTGGAAATGTTCACAAATAATCATAAACATTTAAGGCAATGTATAACTATAAAAAAAGCCTTTTAAACTTGAACCGAATCATAATATGTCAAAAATAAAATGAAATAATACCATTTACTTATTCACATGGATATTCTACTTGTTGAAAAATCACATGCAATATCAATAACCATTTTCATAATGATGGAATGCACAATTCCAGACTATGGTAACAACATAGTCAAGGCCTTGTGCCAAGACAACAAATAAGATTTTGTCAATGCCTTGTGCCAAGACACTAGTTCGTCTCATGAGACGTACCGATGCATCGAGAAGCTATAAGGGGCTCCACCTGTCACTTACAAAGTCCAATACACTCCTCATATGAAAAGGTTTAAACATAAAATAAACATTCATATTAAAACTAGAATACGAAATGTCAATAATTTATCCATAAACCATGGATGGTATAAAAATAGCACATTCACACTCAAACATAGCATAACTCATTCAATACAATATGGAAGATTGTATCATAATAAATCAACTTCAAAAAAGTTTAAAATCCTTCAAAGGATGTTGGCATAGATGAAAATGATTAGTAAAATGCTTTTAGAGAAATACCCCTTTTTCATGAAATCATTTAGAAGTTTCACAATTTATAAAGTAATTAATTTAGAATATATTTTTGAATCAAAGTTTCCCATACCACTTTGAAACGATTGGAAAGAATTATCATTTCAAAACATTTATTTCCATATAAATAAATCCTTAAAATCATTTTGAAAACATGGACATTAATTAAATGGTTTTAGAAAGATAAATATTTAAAACATTTAAAATGATGATCTAGTAAAATAGACCCTCCCATAAAACCTTAAAATATTCCTTTTGAAAACATTTTAATGAAATATGGGTATCAATGATAAGTATGTACCAGTAAATACATACACATAAACAATCTCGGATAATAATGAGATTGAGGAAATAAAGCCTTACCCTGTACTTTTACTTAGTCGATGGTATGTTAACCTCCTGTATAATAGTTAAAACATTATTATTAAATTATACAATAACTATATACATAATTATGATATCATATATGATCTTTTAATAATGATTTGTTAATAATATTTTAGTATTATCGTCGTTTCGGCTGTTAACTTACTCATTTTCTTTTATATGTTTCGTTACATAAGCCATCATTTTTATGGATATGTTGTATATTATTCATATCCAGAATGATATTATGTCTTTAAACATTATTTTTAACCATCAAATGAAAATTATTATTGAATGGATATGATGGGGAATGAATCTCATCGCGTTCGTGGAGACGGTATTCCGTACATACGCACGAGCAACAATATCACAATTTTGATATTAAAATTGTATATAATTGGATAGTATATCATATATTCAGAATCATAATAATTTTATATTTATTATTTAAATCAATTAAACATCATTATTATACTCATCAAAATAATAATGTATTGAATAACAATTACACCACGACGTGGAGACGGTAAGTCATACGTACGCACGTATAGTGACATGTCATTCAAAGGATGGATAGAATACTGAATATGGTTTTACCATATTTATAATAACAACACAATATGTAGAATATACTGGATTTATTATTTTAGAATGTAAATAAAAAAGAAAGAAGATGTGGAAGAAGAAAAGAACTTTAAAGAGGGTGGTGAAATCATTACCTTCTCTTGGGGTTCTTATTTTTGATTGGATCAAAAGGGATCCATAGATTGGCATTCTGATCAAACTAAGGCCTATAGGTTGAAGGGAGGATAGTTGAGAGAGTATTTGGGTAGGTTTTTACTGAGAATAAATGCTTTGATGGTGTGAATTAAAGAGAAGGGTAAGTGCCCTTTTATAAGAGGGGTGAGGGGAACCTTAAGAATAACATAAAATATTATTTTATAATCAATTCATATTCGGTTTATAATGGATCCAAACTAATTTATTTAAATTTTATGGTGGGGATGGGTCTAAAAACACCCATCCAATAGATTTTACGCAGGTTTGGGTCACTATATTAACCTTATCTTTTAGTTTTAACTCATAATTAATTAATTTCACATTTACCATGTCTCTTTGTATTTTTATATTATATGGTTAATAAACTTATTATATACTTTTAAGATAACCCCGAGTGGTTAATTAATGATACACCTATCATTATATAATTCTCTTGTCTGAACCTTAGATTTTTAGGAATAGAATATCAATTAATAATATAATATTTTTTTTAAAAACTCTTTTATGTCAATTTTGACACTATTTGGAAGTTGATTTTTTTTGAAAATCATAAAAGAATTATTACTTCGAAAAAAGTTACATAAATCAATCCTAAAATGTTTTATTAACCTATAAAATTAGTTTAACTCATAAAAAGTTTCAAATTATATTTATTTGGGTATTTATAATATCAATTATTTTTATATTTCATTAATAAGGTAATTACCGCATCACCATTATGTCATAACTAAATTAAACTATTTAATGTCTAAAAATTATAAATAAAATATCATTAATTATTAAATCTATTTTTCTTTCTAATGAATATTTATAATCGAATTTATATTATGTATATCCTTATATTAAAAATGTTTTAGTTATTAAACTTTGATTTTAACTCTTTTAACTCCTCAATGAATTAAATAATAATAAATGTCCTAATCTAATCCAGGTGGACCAAAGAGGTTCATATTTTATTTCCAAGGTTGTTTTTGGTCGATTTATTCTTATCCAATAGAATTTGGACATGTGTTAGGGTAAAAATAATATCATTTTTACCTTTAATTACCCTATTTACTTTTAACCGTGGTAAATAAAGGTAAAACGTTATTATTCACAAAAAATTATTTTTATCTCATTGAACAACATTTTACTTAGTAATATCAAGCGGGTCTCTCATATTTTTGAAATTCAACTTACAGAAGTGGTAAAATTAAGTTTTATGAAAATTTGCAAATGCTCCTATGAGGTGGGTAAAAGACGGTGAAAAGTTCAATAAAATTTTTATATATCTAAAATTAATATAAAATTACCCCAATGAATTACATTGAACTTATATAGGTATTATTTATCTATTTTTACCTAAAATTAATTTCAATAAAATAAATAATTATTTAAATAAAATGTCGGTTTTAACCAATAACTCAGTATTATTCACTATTCATCAAAAATTGAAAGTTTTCAAAAAAATACAAAAAATTCAACCGAAAATAATTTTGATATTCCTAATTCAAAAATGATGTCTATTATACCAAATTCAAAACAAATAAATTTCATTTATTATTTTAAAATTAATTCCCGTTGTTAAAACCAAAAAGCCTGTTTTTAAGAAACATTAACTATCAAAAGATTGACACTTGTCTATGTCCAGTTTAAATGTGAAATTATGTCCAATGACTAACATTGGAATAAATTGTAAAAATATTATTTAATTATACTTTAAAACCACTCAATAGTATATTTTAGCACAATAAATTATTTTGATTAAAAAAGTTCTTTTAGTTAAAATTTAGTATTTTTTACTATTCACCCAGATATGGATGTTATCAGAAAAATACCAAAAATTTATCAAAACTAAATTTTTTATATCCTGATTCTAAAGAAAAATTTTATTTTGTCAAATTGAATATATAAAAGTTTCAAATATTGGATTTAAAAAGGTTTTTTCCAATAAAAGGCAGTAAAATTGTATTTTTTTTAAAAATACTTCTTTTACCTGAAAAAAATGAATTTGTTATTATATTATGTCTAAGTAACTCATAATATGGATTCTAAAATTTTATATAGTATATAAAATTCAAATTTCAGTTTAAACTACTCACAACCTCTTTTTTGAATGGCTAGTTTGGTAAGTTGTGGTGCGCTCAAACTCGATGTTTCATGTTGTGCATGTTATTGAATTACCTTGAAGAGATAATGTACTATGAAATATTGGGGTGTTACATATATGATGTATATATATACCTATTCTTGTGTATTAATAAAAATATATATATATATATATATTAAAATATATGTAAATTAATTTTAATATGTAATATATTGTTTTAAATATTACTATATATATATATATATCATACACACACAAAAACATATATTTGATAAATATATTTAAGAATAATAAAATAAATAAATTTAAATATATGAATAATAAATAATAATGAAAATATGTTTAAATAAGTAAAAAATATAATTTGATATACAACAATGAAATCTCACAACATTGGTCAAGGGGTTTGAAAGCATAGGGGAGGTTACATGATTGAGTCCAGCTGTCCACACTAGTGTACTAGAAGCGTGAATGAGGAAAACAGTGAAAATGGGGTGCTGCAAGCAATGAAAAAGGTGGGTCTATGAGGGTTTAACTGCCCCAAGGTGGATGGGGGGAGCACTGATAGGTGGGTGCATGAGAGTATAAGAACTACATTTTTTTTGGAAAATTTATCAATTAATTTTTTGTCCCTGAGAAAGAAACCCTTTTTCATTGATTTACATTAACACTAATAAAGGCACCCAATATCAGTGATTTTTTTAATATTGATAAAGACACTATCCATCAATTTTTTTTATCAGTGAAAAATAAGGCTTTTATTAGTGCTATTTTAACACTGATAAAGGGTGTATTTATTCATGCTAAGAAAATCTCTTATAAATGGAGTGTTTAATAGTGATTTTGATTTATTTCTAATAAAGATGCCTTTTATAATTGTTTTTTTAGTTGAAAACATTTCATCTTTTAACAGTGCTTTGATAAACATCACTTTTTTAATGTCAATAAACCTCATTTATAGAACTTTTAAAATCATGGTATGTAGTAGTGTGGGTTAACGTTTTTAATGATTCAGTTTGTAAATAAGTTGTGATACGGGAGATGATGAATGCTATGAAAAGTAGCCAATTCTCCATGTTTTAGTCTAGTGTGGGATTGAATTTATTCTGAATCCACTTGGCTTTTTTGAGGTATGTCGTGTACAATGTACCCCACTGATCCCAAATATATTCCTTTATAATTTGTTAAGTTTTCGAGAACCTTTTAGTGAATGTATTGCACCATGATAAAGTTGAGCTTTGCAAGCCTCAGCAAGGTGGGGGCTTCAGTTCTCATGTTTTTTGTACTCACCGATGAACCCCCTTACCTTAAAACTGGAAGCCAAACAGTAAAATGGTGAAACAAAAGGCATGTTACACCAATCACATCATTAGAGTTTATATATATATATATATATATATATATGTTTTTTTATTTTTTTGAAAATATTTCTTTGATTAATTTTTTTTTTCAAAATGAGGCACAAAGGTGGCAGGGGCTTAACTGCCTTCGGAATATTTGTACCTAGGACAAAGAGAGAAATGTCGTTCCCACCTTTTCCCTTATGAAAAAATATATTCTAAATATACATGTTAGTATATTTAAATTTTTAATTTTAATTTTGTTATGTTATATGTATATATTTTAGAAAACTTCTCCTATTTAATATCTGGCATTACTACCATTGAAGTAGTAGGAAATTATTACAGAAACTCTCTCATAGGGCCCCTCTTTATAAGGGGGCTTGCCCTGGAAATCCTTCTATATTTCCAATGTGTGATCTAAGTATTCCCTTTCCTATATAAAAATAATATATTATTATTATTTACAATTACTAAATAATTAATAATAAATACTATTAATGAATAAATAATAAGAATACCTTAATGATAATTAATTATAACCAATTTACTATTAAATATAAATAATTAAGTAATTAATATTAATAATATTTTAAACCATATTAATTAATAACTTATTAATTACTAATTATATACTAATAAATTACTAATAGTTAATAGTTATTAATTAATTAGTAATTATGAAAAATTTAATTACTTATTAATAATAGCAATTACGAATTAACTAATTATAAATGAATTAATTAATATCTATAATTTTTATTATACATTTACTATTAAGTATTTAAAATTATTATTTGGTTACTAAATATTTCAAATAATGATTAAATGATTAAATTAAAAACATATAATTAATATTTATAAATTATTCTTAATTAAATATCTAATTGTTTCTAATTAATATTAATAACTAAATATAATAATTAAATAATATGATTTAAAAATAAATAATATTAATTTATAAAAAATATTAACTACTAGTAAATATTAATTATTAATAGACATTTAAAATTATTTTTAGTGACTAATTAATAAAAATAATAACATAATTAGTAGTTATTAATGTATTAGTAATTACGAAATATTTAATTACGTATTAATAATAGTAATTACTAATTAACTAATTAATTATTAATTAACATATAATTATTGATATTTTTTATAAAAATACTCACTAACAAATATTTAAAATTATTTTTTAGTTACTAAATATTCATAATAAAAATTAAATTATTAAATTACTAACTTTGGATGAATTGTTATAAAATTAGTATTAATAAATTAACTGATTTTTTTCTAATTAATATAAATTACTACTAAATATTAATTACTAATAATATTAAGTAATTAATATGATTTATTTATTAATAATATTAATTTATAATAAATATTAAATTCGAATTTATATTATTTACTAACAAATATTTGAAATTAATATTTAACAACTAATTATTAAAAATAATAACAGAATTATTAGTTATAAATTATTTAGTAATTATACTCAGAAGGTTTAGGATCTGAGTTGATGCTCGGTCCGAAAGTTTATTAAGAAAAAAGAAGTCAAAATAATGACGCAATACATGTGGCACATTGAGCACCAACAAACAAAATAGTCCCAAACAATGCAGTCCAAAATAAACTAAAGAAAAAAACCCCACGAGCAAAATGAGAAAAGGGGCCTAAAAACCCCCAAAAGTGCATGGCCCTTTGTAAATGGTCCTTATAACAACCAAATCAGTCCTTAATCATCAAAAAGGCTCCCCGACCCATAGTCTCATTCCTTGCCTGTATAAGAAACCTGTAAAATGCTCATAATATGTGGCACGAAGTCCATCCCAAAATGAATCTCCATCAGATGCTGCTCCCTGAGCATGTCGTCCTGTAGCTTCCTGTATTCCAAGATGATGCCAGCACTCCCATGTTTTGAGGACATCAAAGTCACCTACAAACACATGCCATCACCAATCGTGAACACCACCTTTATGAAACCATCCCACATAAATGAAAAAACCTAAGGACCAAATCATTACCCACCTCATGTCCTGATGATAGTTGTGTCCCAAGGTCATCTCTTGGTCATTTCATCCTCTATCTGACAGAAACCCACATACCACTTACTGTGATAATGGACAACCTTCTTTGTGCAAGTTTCTGTGGATTGTTGGACTTCAGATGCATTGCCTTTTCCATGATCCCACACAACAATCACTGCCATCAGATCATAGACCCCCTTTATCAGGTGCAGTTCTTTGATGAATATTAAATAGTAGTTAAATTTTTATAAAAAGATTTGTTATATATGTATATAAATAAAAAAACAAAATAAGAATAATTTTTTTAA
This sequence comes from Viscum album, assembly GCA_963277665.1. Classification (NCBI taxonomy): domain Eukaryota; kingdom Viridiplantae; phylum Streptophyta; class Magnoliopsida; order Santalales; family Viscaceae; genus Viscum; species Viscum album. Next base: position 325,503,084 of record OY728140.1, read on the forward strand.
ATATACTAACTTGTATATTTAAAATAAATTTTTTTCATTTGGGAGTAAGTGGAAAGACCCTTGCCCCATTTTTCATAACTTTTTAGCAAAGGTAGAAATGTCCTTGTTCCCTTTATCCTATGTAAAAATAAGGCCAAGGTAGAAAGGACCTTTTTTCCTTTGTGTCCTAGTTTAAAAATAATTAAACCTAGACTTATTTTCATAATTAAAAAAACGTACATAGAAAAACTCCACCTTATACCTTCCAAAGATCGTGGACCTCAAAAACCCCTTATATTCATCCACATACCTCACATTCCATTACTCTAGAGCATCATGGTGAGAGGTGAGATTCTTGAAGGATTAGTAGTCCCAGATGGTGGGTATTGTTTGTAGCAGCCTATTTGTAGGACGACACTGCCCCTCCTTTTGTCAATGGGTTGTTGGTGGTGGTGTTCGGTGGTGGGTGGAAAACCCCCACCAATTTCATTCCATAGGAGAATGGAAGGCAGGGGGAGAGGCATCCTATATAAAGGCCTCTCTCCCATTAGCTTCAACATCACTTGCAATTTCACATCAATCACCCGTGATTCATCTTTAAGTGATGTATTTCATGAGACGATTTCCCCATTTATCCAAGAGAGATTTTGAGACGGTCTTCTCCTTGTAATACTGAGGGAGTGTGTACCCACTTTTACCCCATAGTGATCCTTCGATTTTCCTGTGGTTTTTTACCCCCTTCATTTGGGTGTTTTTCCATGTTACATCTGGTGTCATTTCTTTTTCCTTATTTTTCACTTTATTTCATCTCGTGATTATCACTACACCAGTGGGCCAATCATTTATGGTCCTTACAAGTGTTATCAAAAGCAAGGCTCTGGCCCGGTTCTATTCACATTTTCAGGTATTAATAATGCTCGTAAATGTTTATTATGCTCTGTGATTACAAGTCCGGTTGATCTTTCACATCAGAATTTTTTTTATTGAGATTATTAAATACACCATTGTGAAATGGAGGATGTTCTAGACTAACCGTGTGTCCAAATGGAGGAAACATTCGTGATTGAAAAAATCAATGAGAATAATGTTTTGTTGAAGAAAATGAAGATGCAGGGAGTGTTGTGGAAGGATAATTGCCTACTGGAGATTGGTAAAAAGCCGACAGGTGTGACAGAGGAGAAATGGAATGATAAGGATGGTAATGCTATTTCCAACATCCTTTTGGATTTGAAAGATGTGGTCCTATCAAGCATTGTGGAGAAAAGGACGACAACATAAATATGGGATACTATGATGAAGCTATACGAGACCATTTCATTGCACACAAAAAATTTCTAGAAGAGAAAATTGTACACTCTTTGGATGGAGGATTCATAATCGGTGGTTGACCGCATCAAAAACCTCAAGACCCTATTTGTTCAGCTCATAGCGTTGGGCTATAAAATTGTGGAAAATGAATATGCGGAGATTCTACTCTAGAGATTTCCAGATTCGTATGACCAACTCATCATCAACCTCACCAACAATATCCTGATAGATATGATTCTCTTTAATGATGTTGTCGTCGCGGTTCTTGAAGAAGAAAGTTGGAATAGGAACAAGGAGGATAGAAAAACAACTTTTCACCAGGAAGAGGGTCTGTCAATGGAGAGAGGAAGGATGATGGAGCGTGGTTCTAGTGGGAGCCAAAATCAAGGCAGGTCCAAATCAACGAGTAAGAAAAAGAATTTAACATGTTTCAATTGTGTCAAGAAGGGGTATGTCATGAAGGATTTTCGGAATAAGAAGAGTGGTGAAAAGAGCTCATAGGGGAATGTTGGACTACTTCTGGAAAAGGAGATATACTAGTCAGTGAAGCAGAGACGACTACCGGAAGCAGAAAACATCTCAATGATGCATGGATTATCAACTGAAGAGAAACATGGCACATGAAGTCTCGACAAAAATGGTTTGACCAATATGAAACCATCCCGGAAGGACTTTTGTACATGGGGAACGATCACACTCTCAAGATTTTTGGAGTCAATACCATCAAAATTAAGATGCATGATGGTATTGTTTGAACCATCCAAGGAGTACGTCATGTGAAGGGCCTGAAGAAGAACATCTTGTCTTTGGGACAATTTGATGACATTGGATGCAAGACTCACACCGAGAATGGGGTGATGAGAATTTTGAAGTGTGCTCTTGTGGTAATGAAGGTGAAGAAGATATCGAAGAACCTGTACATTCTTATGGGTGAAATGTACAAGGATGTAGAGATAGTTGTTGAATAAACTACCTCGATGGATGTGTTGATGACGTTATGGAATCAGAAGCTTGGGCATATGTCAGAATGAGGCCTGAAGATTCGTGTGGATAAAAAGTTTCAACCTTGGCGGACAAAGGTATCCTTACCATTTTGTGGGCATTGTGTTTTTAGAAAGCAACACAGGTTAATGTTCGGGACGTCAACAGTGAGAAGTCCAGAGATCTTGGAGTTGATCTATTTCTACAATTTGAAAGCACTAGTTATATCCCAAGGAGGAGCAAGGTACTTTGTATCATTCATTGATGATTATTCTAGGAGATGTTGGGGGTACCCAATCAAAATGAATGCGGATGTTTTTGAAGTCCTCAAAACATTCCAAGTGAGGAAGGATCTTAACTCTGGAAATAAGATCAAGTGTATAAGGACTGACAATGGTGGAGAATATAAAAGTGACGAGTTTGATACTTTTTGTCAATAGGAAGGGATCAAGACACAGTTCATGGTGGCCTACACTCCTCAGCAGAATGGAGTTGCAGAGAGGATGAACAGAACCCTGTTGGATAGAACAAGGGCGATTCAGAAGACTGCAGGTATTTCCAGAACATTTTGGGTAGAAGTAGTGAATACCACCTGTTATGTGATCAACTGATCTCCTACAATGAAGATTGAGCTGAAGACACTGATGGAGATGTGGACAGGTAAACCCGCTGACTATTCTCGATTACATACCTTTGAATGTTCTTTATATTCATTGTTTAATGACAAGGAAAATCAAAGTTGGATTTGAGATCCAGGAAGTGTATCTTCTTGGGGTACGCTGATGGTGTGAAGGGGTTTCATTTTTGGGACTCCACGGCCCACAAATTTATCATCATCAGTGATGTCATTTTTGTAGAAGACAAGGTGTAGATGAAAAATGATCAAGACACTAAAAAGGAGAATACATAAACTACAATAGTTGAAGTATAGGACAAATCCAAGGAAGAACCAGTTTCCTCTAAGGCATTACAAGATCACGTTGATCAAGTACTGATCGGTTCTGGACCACGACGGTCTACTTAAGAGAAAAGAGCACCAGTATGGAACATAGACTATGTCCCTAAGAGCAATATTGTGTACTTCTTATTGACGGAGGATGGGGAGCCATCTTCTTTTATGGAGGCGACCCAGAGTCTAGATGTATCCTCATGGATGGTGGAGATTTATGATGAACTTGAAGCCATTAACCAAAACAAGACTTTGGATCTTGTTCCACTACCTCATTGAAGTAAGGCTATTGGAAACAAGTGGGTATTTAATATCAAGCGGGATGGAAAGGACTAGGTGGAAATATATCATGAAAGATTGGTGGTCAAAGGATTTTCTCAGAAGGAAGGTATTGATTTCAATGAAATATTTTTCCCCAGTTGTTAGATTGACGACTATTCGGATAGTTTTGGTGATGTGTGCAACATACAAATTACATCTAGAGAACCTAGATATGAATACTGCTATTCTCCATGGTGATCTTGATGAAGAGATCTATATGCTCCAACTGGAAGGTTTTTCAAAAGAAGGTAAAGATAAATTGGTTTATAGGTTGCAAAAATCACTGTACAATCTCAAACAGGTGCCAACGTGTTGGTACAAGAGATTTAATTCCAATATCATGAGCCATGGATATGAAAAACTTCAATCAGATCCTTGTACATATTTCAAGGGTTTGTATGGAAATGATTTCATCATTATTCTATTATATTTGGATGACATGTTGGTTGTAGGTCCCAAAAATGATCAGATCCAGCAGACGAAGGCATAGTTGGCTAGGGAGTTTGATATTAAGGACTTAGGACCAGAAAACAAGATTCGTGGGATGCAGATTTACCGAGACATAAATAATGGTAAGATTTGGATAACGCAAAATATTTACTTATAGAGAGTCTTGAAACTATTCAAAATTAATGACTATAATCCAATATCTACCCCTCTTCCAATTAATTTCAAGTTATCCTCAGTGATGTGTCCTGGAATTGAAGCAGAGAGGATGGAAATGTCTCAAGTACCATATGCATCAGAAGTGGGTAGTCTGATATTCACTATGGTTTGTACAAGACCATACATTTCACATGCAGTTGGAGCAGTTAGTCATTACATGTCAAATCTAGGGCGGGAGAATTGGAGAACAGTGAAGAGGATCCTAAGATACATCAAGGAGACCTCAGATGCTGCATTATGTTATGGAGGATCAGATTTTACTGTCAGAGGCTATGTTGATTTATATTTTTCATGTGATTCTCACTGGAGGAAATCCACAACATGTTACGTTTTCACTCATTTAGGAGGAGTTGTGATATGGATTTCAAAGTTACACTTAATTGTGGCTTTATCCACAATGGAGGCAGCGTACATGGAAGCTACAAAGTCTTGCAAAGAGGAGATTTGGATGGGAATGTTGTTGGAGGATCTCGAGCACAGACAGGAGAAGATTCCATTTTTCTGTGATAGTTAGAGTGCCTTTCACATTGCAAAGAATCCATATTTTCATTCCAGGATGAATCATATTGATGTACAATATAACTTTGTTCGATATGTGGTGGTGGAAGGAAGTGTGGATATGTAGAAAATTCATACTAAAGAAAATCCAGTGTATTTATTGATTAAAGAGACTAACTTTGATAATTTTAGATGGTGCACATCCTCGAGCGGCTTTGTAGATACCTGAGCATCATGTTCGGTAGATAGAAAGTATGTGTGGAGATGTGATTGGTTCAAAATCAAATATCCACGTGGGAGATGTCTCGGTAGCAGCCTATTTACAGGGTGGCACCACCCCTCATTTTGTCAAAGGGGGGATGGTGGTGGTGTTAGGTGGTGGGTGGCCAAACCCCACCAATTTCAATCAGTGGGAGAAAGGAAGGTAGGGAGGATAGGAAACTTATATAAGGGGTTCTCTCCCATTAGCTTCAGCACCACTTGTAATTTCACATCTATCACCCGTGATTCATCTTTGAGTGCGGTATTTTTTGTGAAGGTTTCCCCATTTATTCAAGAGATATTTTGAGATGGTTTTCTCCTTGTAATACTGATGGAGTGTGTACCCACTTTTACCCTATAGCGATCCTTCTATTTTCCCATGGTTTTTTACCCCTTCCATTTGGGGGGTTTTCCCCGTTACATCTGGTGTCATTTCTTTTTCTTCATTTTTCACTTTATTTTATCTCATGCTTATTGGTGCACCGGTGGGACAATCATTTACGGTCCCAATAGCTATGTATACTTGGGTGCATCGATTGGCATCGTTGTTTTCAAGGTGTTCAAGAACAACATGATTACAAGTTTATTATGTTGAATTATTTATGTTGAATGTTTTATCTATCATAAATAATAATTTTAAGGATTTTATTGTAGTGGTATAAGAAAAATATGTCATGAATACTTCTATCCATATTGAATTTTTTTAAGGAATATAATTTTTTCACTATATGATTTGACACACTTATGCTCTATGGTGCATCCAACTTTTTCAATGACAAGACAATATCAAATCATTGAAAAAAGAAATTGATTCCAACCAAATAATCAATTTTCAAAATTTTTTTAACGATTATGATGTATAATGATGGTTATTACTAATTGTGAAGTAAAAAACCATAGTGATTACCATCGAAACAAAGGGTATGTTGTTGTTTAATAGGTTACGAATGATAAGAGATATATACAACTAATAAACTATATTTTTTACATACCCACTAAAAATATGATCTTCCAAATAATAATCCATACATAATTGTTGAGTTAAAAATTAAATTTTAAATTAAATTAGACATGTAGTGATATATTTCAATCCATCAGTAATATCAATTACAAAAAATATATTATAAAATATCTAAATTGATCCTTCTTGTCAAATTTCATTTACTTTCTTTCAAAATATTTCTAAATTCATTTAAATATTTAATGAGCTTGAGATCTAGATATCCATTTCATGTCAATTTCTCCCTCGCCATCAAAGAATTTCTCCAAAATTTTAATTTATGTTTTTTGTCTATAATTTTTATTTATCATATTATGAAATAATATTTTCGTAATTAAATAATTTAATGACATATTTATTTTTATAATAAAATTTATGTTATAGAAATATTTTTTATAAATTGAATATATAATTGATTATTAAAAAAATTAGTTTATTATAATCATTAATATATATATATATATTAAATTATGTATTGCATTGCAATTTTATATATAATTTCCTACTCATTTCAATTAAATAATTAGCAATTAACTGACAGTGATATATCAATGATAGTCAAAAAACATAATTTTATGTGCTCTTGTATATTAATAACTAAATTTATAAAATAAGTATTGGTCAAATAGTAATATATATGTCTATTTTTTCACATTAAAATTTTCATATCATCCATTTCATTATAAGTTAATCTTTAAAAAATATTTATTCATGTAGAAAAGAATACTTTAAAAAATAAAAGGTATAAATAATTTAAAATGACATAAAATGTTATGATCGTATCATTTGTGAATTGTTTTTTTTTGTTTAGTATGAGTATGAATTGAAGTTGAAAAGAAATTTCTTAGTCATTATAGTAAATATATTTTCTGATATGGAATTCTGAAATTCATGAAATATGAAGTGTTCTGTACTTGTAACTATTTTTTGTACATATACTAATATGATTAAGAGTTGGATTGATCTCCCAAATAGAACCTGTAGAGATCATTTTGGGTGCATTATGTTGTTTATTGATTTCACTGGAGGTTTTCAAAGTGATTATTTTAGTTTTCTGAGTATAAAATTTAAAAAAAGATATCAATTAACATGAGATACCATGAGGGAGGACATATTTTTGAATGGGTTTCTGAAAAATTATATGATTTGGACTCATCATGGGGAAGAATATATTTATTTTCACCATAAAAAAATAATTCAGATGGGTGTTGATTCAAGGATGACTGATCCAATGCCTAAAATTATTACTAAAATGGTAAAGGGGTTTTCTCTTAATGGCTTCATGTTTCAGAACATTGTGACTGGTGAGATCAATCTATGCTCTGGTGAAGATCAAAATTCATTGAGTTTTTATGAAATGCTTTATTATGCTAAAAAATAATTATATTTTGGGTGTACTTCTTATAATAAATTTTTATTTATCATGGTGTTGATGAACTTGAAGATTTTGATTGAGTAGTCAGACACAACGTTTTAAATTCTATTGGGGTCACTGAACAAAGTACTTCACACTAATGCTATTATTCCTAAGTTATATTACCATGCTCGTAAGTTAACAGATAACTTAGTTTTTACATATGATACCATAGATACATGTGAAAACAACTGTATACTGTTTTAAAAAGGAAACTACAAATTTGAATAATTTTATTTTCTATGACTCTTATAGGTGGAATGATAATGAGGGATATTAGACTCATCACAGTTAGACTACAAAATATGGGAAATCAATTTCCATAGTGAAAATGAATTAATTTTCACAAAATATGAGGATGAAAATATTTTTTATGTCATCTAAATATTCTAAATTAATTATATGGAATGTGGAAAGAAATAACGAATGTGATAGGATAACCCACCTGGATTACTCATTTACATGGAAGTATTTCGATCATAGAAACCCTAACTTTTATAAAGATAGTTGTAATGTTAAATTGGGGTTGACAGAAGATGGTTTCAATCCATCTAGGACTATTTTTTGTGCAACTCATAGAACATGGCCCCTTCTGTTGGTTCCATATAATATTCCTCAATGGTTTTGTATAAAACAAAAATCTCTATTATATTCCACTCTTATTAAAGGATATAAAACGCTAGGGAAAAATATTTTTGTCTACCTCCATACATTGATTGATGAGTTGAATGAATTTTGGGGTGATGGTGTGATATATAATGACTATGAAATGAATCTAATGTTCAAATAGGTGGGTAATTTATTATGGAAAATCAATGAAATCCCAACTTATGAATATTTATCTACTTGGAGTATGAAAGTTCAATTTTATTTCCTTGATGCAATAAAAGTAAAAACTCAAAATGGGTTAAACATTGTAAAAACTTGGTATTCAGTTGTCACAACTATTTTCTTTTCCCTCATCACAGGTTCAAAAAGGACATAGTGATATTTGATGGTTCTAGAGAATTCAATGCAACACCAATGATCATGAAAGGAATAGAAATATTTCCCTAGACTGAGGAAGGAAATATCCACTCAATATATGAATTTTAGAATTTGGTGGATCATCCATTACCAAATATTTATGATATGGGTAGATAGATCAATTGCATTTGGATGATGAAAATTAAATTTTAATCTCCCGTACTAGAAAACATACATGATAAAGCATAATATGAATGTCATGCACATTGAAAAAATGTTTGTGATAATATATTATGGAAAATTATATGTTTTAGTAGAAAATAAAAGGACCATGTCGATGCATGATATAATTCAGAAGAAATGGGTTTAATAAAAGAATTTATTTTATAGTTGGGTGTGGGAAATAAGAAATAAATGCATGTTTTATAGTATACGATGAGTTAAAAACAAAAAGATACATTTCCTTCAATTTTGAAGATGCACAATGGGACTAATGGTTACCCTTATAACATTTCCAACAATGTGAATGTGATGAGTACAACATTATAGGGTGTGAAATCTTATGAAAATCAAATACTACTTCATCAGTTGATTCTATTTGCAATTTGTGATAGTTTATAACCCAATGTTGGTAAACTATTAAATAAGATGAGTAATTTTTAGAAAAATTTGTTTAAGAAATCAAAAAATTAGTGATTTAAATTTTTTTTGGACAAAATTGTATTTATGTTTTGTGACTTGAAAAACTGTTTTGCCCTCATGTTTCGATGTTATGGTTCACTTGATAGGGAACCTAGCCGATGAAGTAATGGTTTCTTGTGTAGTGAAATTTAGGTGGATGTATCCTGTTGAATGATTTATGAAGACATTCAAAGGATTTTAATGTAACAAATCTTGTCCATGGTAAATAATTTCCAATAGTTATTTAATGGATGAGTGTACTAATTTTTGTGCAAAATATTCTGTGGATTTTGAAACAGAATTAGATAAGTCCTCTTGGATTCATGATAGTCTATTTGGAGTAGGAACATTATTTGATGTGGACAACATTGAGTTGTTATATGTTCATTGATATATGTTTTTCAATACACCATTAGTTTACCCATTGATGCAGTATGTGTATTAACACTTTTATTATTTAACTTTTACATGTTCAATTTTCATATATAAGTTGATCATTTAAATATAGTGTTATCATTTATAATAAATACATTACTGTTCAAAAATAAGAGATATATCATGAAAGTGGTTATAAAATTCATGAGTCCTATTATGCATTATTTCATTATTGGTTTAAGGATTTTGTATGTATAAATTAATTTTCATTATGATTAATGTATAATACTAATTTCTTTCTGCAAAAATTTTCAGTGAATTATGTGAAATATATAGTTTTATAACTGGTAGAAGTTAGGTTACCCTACCCTAGCTGATGAATTTAATCAACTAGAAGAGGGTCCATCTATAAAAACTCATCGTTATAAATCATTAGTTGCTAATGCATTTTGGTTTCACATTAAATATGTTGATGATAAATGACTAACACAAAATAGTAAAATTGTATTTTCATATGTCGATTCTGTTTATTATATAGGTCAATTGAAATACATAATTGAAGTTGTATATGTCGATTGTTTGAAATGCATATTTTTAATGTGTAATAGGGTTGATCCAATCCATGGAAGTAAAGTCATTAATTATAATTTCACTTTGGTGAACTTTATCAATATGTCATATAGAGATGGACGAGTTAGTAATGAACCTTTCGTTTTGGCATATAAAGAAGAATATTGTTTCTTCTTTACTATGCCATCTATTCCTAATTGGTTTTTTGATGTGAAAATATCAATTCAAGGGTTGTTTTTAATTGAATGAGATAAACCTGTTACTATTTCATTTATTGTGTAATAGCTTCATCAACACACAATAGTTCAATGTCAATAATATATTCATTGGGTTAGAGATACCTATATAGGAGAGATGGTCAATTTTCATGTTTAATGAAAGGTATGGTTGTTTTCTCGCTCATAAATTTAAAACTGTTTTAAATTGTTTAACTTTTTATGAACTATTTAACTATTTTTTGTGTATTTATTATCAATTTCTTTGATATATAGTCACTATAGTTTTTACCATTAATTCATTAAATGACTTCATACATGTTTGGGGAGTAGGAACCAGATTCACATTATTCTGCAGATCCATCTGCGTCAAGAGGTGATGGTATGTATGAATATAAATGTGTTTTTATTTTTTTATTTTAAAGATAATCATATATATATACATATGCACATATATCTAATTTTATATGATTTTTTTTCAATCAGATCATACTTGAATACATCTTCCTCCCATATGAGAGGCCCTGGTTGTGGTATTTCATCATGAAATTTCCACATGACCCTTGATGTATCATTTGGCGAGTTATACCGTCCTGTGGGAGTGGGTGCCCATATATTTATTCACAAGTTGTGTAATATCATATGTGACCCAAAAATATTTTTATTTACCATAAAAGTCTAGGATTCATTCCCCCAAGATATATTAGATCAACTATGGATTGAAGATCAATTAAGAGGATCATTTTAGTTTCTTAGTTATGTTTTAAAACAACATACATTTGTGATAATTTTTTCTAAAATAGAAAAACTTGAGAGTGTTACCCAATTAGTTTTATCTAGTGTGTCTGTAAAAATATCTTAAAATGTGAAAAATATTATAAAGGCAGATTCAATAAGGATACTTGGGTACCAAATGTGGGTGCCCTAGAAATACTAGCCGAGAGGCGTTCTCCCGTCTTAGTGGCATGAATTAGTTTCATATTGGCCCACTGAGGCTTTAATGATGAGAAAATGTATTTTGGTTTATATATTTCAAAGAATATATAGAATTTTTAACATATGAAGTTTGAATTAATTTAATGTAGGCAGCAATTGAACCTCATTCCATGAATCGAGTATCGTAGGGACCACATCACAGTCTTGTGACACATCACATGTCCTAGATTCAACATGATGAATTTATCATTTAATTTTCAAATTTATTATTTGATATATTTTTTTATATTTATATCTTACTGGTTTATAGTTATGGGAGTAATGTGCACTGACTGATAAAATTCCATTGTTGGAGATGAATCGTGATCAAAATGATCCCAAGGATAAATATCTTCTAGTATGTTCTCTTACTAATTATCAATACATAGATACATTTATATATATATATATATATATTATAGTATATATTTGAGTTTGAGTTAGAAAAAATTTCACAAGACCAATGAAAACATTCTAGGTGGAGGAATGAGATATTTCGTTGCGTTATTGGTCGTGATGGACATGGCTATAACCTAACATACAGTATAGAGTTTCCTATTTATATTATTTCACATGATGAGGCTATGGTCCTTTTTTTACTTGGATGATACTTTAGGTGAAATATTTAGGGGAATGAATGCGTGGTTATGAGGATGTAAATGAACAAATATTAGCTGAGGTTAGAGTACTAGAAGAGTAAATGTGCCTAAGTGACTGTGTAGAGGATCTTACAACGCAAGTTTCTACTTATTTTTTTATTATTAAATTTACTGTTATTAACTTTATAATTTAATTTTTTATAGGCCCTTGATACAATGGACTCAAGTAGAATGCATGGTCATGTATGATACATTAGATTCAGAAGGTGTGTTTTGTTTTATCTTTATGGTTTCTCATTCAAATTTACGGTTCGTTTTCCTTTTCTATTATTAGAATAGTCAAAAATCACATTTAAATTTTCATTAAATTTTACTTTGACCATGGAGGGACTCAAAAAAAAAATAGATTAATGATAACACTAAGGTAAATAATCAGTAATGATTTTTTAATCTTTTAATTTCAACCATGAATCACATGTGAAGAATTAAAAAATGTAACAGTTAGAGAACATCCATTACATAGTGAAACCAGATCAATAACTAAGAGAAGAGACCTCATTTTCAAGGAACCTATATTCACCTGAGGACCCATCTGTATGGTTTCAGTTCAAGGCCTCCCTGAACACCCAACATTTAGGAAGAAGTTGTGTTTTGGTTTTATTTTTTTCAATATATAAATATGAAGAGTGTGTTGTCATAGAAAAATAAATCACCTCACTTTATAAAATTTGGTGATCAGAATCATAATCAAAATCAGAGGTTCAAACCCACATATTTTAATAAATTATCTTTGTTCTGATTTTTTGTGCTGGATATATTTAGTAGGTGAATAGGTTTATCAGACCCACCTTGGGTTTCGAAAAGAAGTTATGATTGTATTGATGAGTTGTATCCGAGTCTGGATGGATCTAATGGAAACATGATAATGCTTTTCTAATCTTGGAATACTCATAAATCATATATTTTTTTGAGAAACTTGTGATATAAAACATAAGATGGAATGGGGGAGAAAAGTTGATACCAATTATTTTGAGGTTTGATTAGAATGAAAGAAGACACTAGAAGGATATGAAGTTATAATAATTTCAATTATAAGTCAGATGATTCTATTTATATCCTAAAAACTTCTAAAATTCATTACTATTAGTAGGAGTTTATACAATAATAATTTTTAAGAAGTTAAAGATTTCTGATCTTAGTACCTTAGTGTGAGATCACCAGGCACAGAATGGTTTGAAGGATGTGTCGTTTTGTTCGGAACCTGTGAATATGAAGATGCCTGTTTTCTATAAGAACTATAAACCAAAAGTTAAAAATATTCAAAGAAATAATTTGATGAATTTCGGAAGGTTTTTTGTATCATAATCACAAAATAAAACATGTTTCCATAGTCCAAGTTTCTAGAAGCAGTCCATTAGACACAGTGTACCACCGATCAATCAGATGTTGGATTGTTTTATTGGATGTTGTTAGGACCAATGAAAATGAAATGAAGTGGAGTTTGTTGAGTCCGATCAATTGAATGGAGATCAATAATGTATTAAACCATTTTCATCAGGTTGTTTTTTTCACGTGTGTAAATAATGAAATAATAACATTGATATGTGTTTAATTAGGTTAAGAGGAAAAGAAGTATTATTTCCCTGATAGCTGGATCAAGATAGAATGAAGAAATATTGTTTTTTTCATCAGATGGGTCATGATTCACTTGAAAACTTGTGGTTATAACTATCAAATTGAAGGTGAAACTAATCCATCAGAATAAAACAAAGACTGATCTATGAGGCGTAGGCTGACACCGATAAAATTAATCAAAAATTTGACTACATCGGATTTGTGATAATCATTATAATGAAAAGAAGAAATGGATAATTATTTGAGGAAGTTGAAAAAATATTGAAAAATTTATTTTCAAGGGATTTTTATTCTGATATCAATGTTCTTTCGAGGATGTGAAAGAATTTTTAGAATTTGTGACTATTTTTATTTAAAAAGAAAGGAAACCAAAGTATAATGAAGTAGAAAAAATGATTTCAGTAAAAAATTTACAATTTTTTTTTCAATTAGTATGAAGAAATATAATGAATAATCTAATTTTATACATCTGACAACATCACAATGAAAAATCAGAATGACAATCGAAATTAGACTGAAGAACAGTTAGAAATTTTGAATTCATATGAAGTCATAATAAGATTTGGTAAGGCTTCATAAGAATTGAGATGAGGAGGGAAGCACTGAATAAGTCAAAAATTTAGTCAAGATGAATTGGAAATTTGATGTTTCATGAAATTTGGTTAAGTGGTATAAATTTTTAGATTCCAACATAAACCACTTTCACCAGACCTATAAAAGGGGTAGATTACTTTGTACATTCCAACATATCTAAACATTCTTCATGTGTGATGTATGAGAAATAAGTTCTAAATTTTTAGTGATAAGGAGTTTCCATATAGAGCTTACCTGATGCAGTTTTCTTGATATAAGAAGAATAAAAAAGATCATATTTAGTGGTTATCTAACTGGACATGGGCATCAGATAGAAATTTATAGACTGAGACTGATGAAATTTAGAATTGTTTCTAAGGTTTTGAATTCCCAATCCTATTTTTTATTCTTAGTTTGAAGTTGAGGAAGTTACATCAGACCAAGTTCCATATTATGGAGAAATTGTGAACTGACAATTGAGATTTATTCAATTGAAAAGGTTATGGGCAGAAGCAGAATCAAAAAGAATCCAACAATATAGAGACCATCAGACATAGGTTACTGGGATGAGGTTGATCAAACTAAATATTACTAAGTGGTTTTCATACAGATATTCTGTAATATTTTTCAATACAAACAAGTTCTACAAGGAATCATTGAAGTTAATGAAGATTGTATATAGGTAAAGATTGATTCAGCTTTCTTGTGGAAGGAGTGAATAATTATTAAAGTTGATTTGAAGAGAAATAAAGTGAAGCTTGTAAAAGTCGACACTTACTAGTTACTGAAAAAGGCTTAGTAGTAAAAGAATCCATGTTTCCGTGCTATCCAACATGAAAAGTAGTATGTAATTGTATTGAACCATGAAAATATCATGTGATGCTCTGTCTCTATACTTGTTTCATACCAATGGTGAGGTTGTGAGTTATATTTGAGTGTATCATAACACTAAAATGTTTCATATGTTAATAAAGGTTTCTAAGATATTTATGAAACATTCTTATAAAAATAAAAATGAACTACTAATTCACCCATTATCAGTGGTATCGATACTACCTAGTAACATCAATTATTACCAGAGGTGGGGTTCCCTATGAATGATCCATATCTATTAATAGAGAATTTAAATTCCGTTAACTATAAAGGGATTCCAATTTTCAAGGTTAAGAACTACCATTTCTGGAAATATAGAATTCTTACATATATTATGTCTCTTGAGTATGATGTTTTGGAATCTACTACAGATGGATTTAATCCTCATATTTAAAATTATTGTCTTAATTCTATGGATAAAATAAATATTCAGAATGATGGATAAGGTAAACATTATTTTCTCTTATCACTAACTAAAATTTAATTTCTTAGAGTAAACACTTTTGGAACTTCTAATGTTATATGGGATAATTTGAATAAAATTTATGAAGGTAATACAATGGTAAAGAAGACAATGTTACAATGCTGGAGGCTGAAGTATGAAGATGTGAATATTGGTGAGTATGAATCTATTAGTGACTTATTTAATTGGGTGAATGATATTTTTAGCACCATAATATTTCACAATAAGATGCCGGAAGACTCAACTTTTTTTGAAAGGATCTTGAGTATTCTTCCTGATAAGGTCGATGATGAGCTTTCATCCATGGAGGAAAAAGATCTTAAAACTCTTTCTCTAGATGATCTTCATAGTGCTCTTCTTAATTATGAAATGAGAAGAGAGAAGGTTATGAGATTTAAATAAAATATTGATCAATAAATGGTCTTCATAACCTTATCAAAAGGTAAAAAAAGATAATATGTTAAGGAAGAATCATGAGATTCATAGGCAGAGAAAGAAGAAAATGATTTTAACACAATTGTTTCCATCCTTTCCAAGAAATTCATTAATCAAAATTGGAAAATTAAAACTGTCAAATGTTTTAATTGTGTAGGTAATGGAAATTTTAAACAAATGTTTCCTAAAAAGAAGGTTGAAGAGTATGAGTCAGAAGAAGATAATGAGAATCCTTGTAAACAAAAGTGAAAGTAAATAAAATTTTGATCAAGAAATGGGATTCATAACCTTATCAAAAGGTAAAAAAAAGATATAGATGTTATGGAAGAATCCTGTGATTCATAGGTAGAGAAAGATGAAAATGATTTCAACACAATTGTTTACAACCATTAAAAGAAATACATTAAAGATAATGGTAAAATTAAAACTCTAAAATATTGTAATTGTTTGGGGAAATAAATTTTGAACAAAAGTTTCTTAAAAAGATGGTTGAAGAGTATGAGTCAGAAGAAGATAATTATATGTCTTGGAAACAAAAGTATAAGATATATAATGAAATATTTCCTTATGATAATAAGAAGAAAAGATATCTCTATAGAAGAAAGAAGAATAATTCCTCATCGAGTTATGAATCTATTCATCAATTCAATTTCATTGATAAATTTATAAATGCATGTGATTTTTCAAGTAGTGATGATGGTTATAATGAGATAACATAAATGGAATGGATTCTCAAATAGAATTTGGAGAAAGAAATATCCTAATATACTCAACTCAAGAAAGAAATAATAAATTTAAATAAATATGATAAATACATAACTTTTGAGAATTGTGATATTGAAATAAAATTGAAATGTTATATAGAAAATGGAGTTGGTAATTAAAATATCATAATGATATAATCTCCAATTGTTGAAGAAATTAAGCAGACAAAGTTAGAGATAATTGAATTTTAAAAGATGATAGACGTTATGAAAAAGAGTTTGGATAAGAAGGAATAAGAGTTATTATAAACATAATAAAAGTTTCTTACAATACAATTTGATATGAGAAAGATAAGAGAAAACATCAGCAAGGAAGATGATGTAAAATGTGAAACTTCTAAAGATGGAAAAAATGAAGGTTCTAAAGAAGCTCATTAGTGAGAACACATCCTTTTCCTAGAAAGGGAGAAATTCATCAGGATGTTATCTACCTGATAAACATGCTCCCTATGTTTTTAATAAATAACAATAATGTAGTTCTAATTAGTTTTAACATCATTCAAAAAGATCAAGATTCAGAGGTAACTGTTGGTGTTGTGGAATTTTTAGACACAGAGCTTATTCATGTTTGTACAACATATATCTACCAAGAAATGTTTATGCATCCATGGTATCTTTTATGAGAAAATAAGATCATGGTTTTTTAAAAATTATGTAAAACCAAAAAAGAAAATGATGAACGTAAATAATGTTGAATCTTTAACAAAGAAAAAGGAGAAGCTGAAGAAAGTTGATTATGTTATGAAAATTGAGAAAAGTGAACATGATAAGTCTGAAAATAAAGAGATATTAGATATTTGGATATAAAAAATAAGATTTCATAGAATTTGGAAGAATCATAAAAAATTCCAGAATAAATATGGAAGAAAAATGTTTCTGAAAATGTGAACAAAGTTGATAAAATGATATAAACAATTTTTGATTTAAAGAATCAGAAAAGATTCAAGTGATTTAAGAATGATAACTATGTTACTAAAAGTTTTTTGACTATCATTCCATCCCAAGAGAGAGACATGTATAAGATGTTACAAAATAATTGTAACAAATAAATTACTAAATATGAGGAGAAGTTGACAACCTCGTCAGAAGATTATCTTAATGGGAAGAAATTTGTTAAAAAATATGAGAAGGAAGAAAACACATCCAATAAAAAATATATGAAAAATATGAAAAATTCAAGACTAATAGAGGACACTCAGTCTGATTGTTACTTATAAAGAACAACTAAGGTTCCCCTTTATTCCCAATTTTTTTAATAATTATATTATCTTGTAATGAATTAAAGGAGTTGAAATAATGAAGCCGATGCAGTTTAGTCTCTTAATTTCCTTGGAAAAGAGCATACATAGGTTATGGAAATTATGTTTTGGAAATGTTTTTTTTACACTTATTTTTGATTTGTTTATTGGGATGGGTGAAGATTACTTTTATATTAAAAAAATATTCATATATTTCCATAGATACAAGATTGATGAAATGCGTATGAAAAATTATTACATTAAATTGTTTTTGTAGACAACATTGACAAACATGATTATACACTCTTTTTTTCTAAAGCAAGTTTACTCACATAGACTTATATTTTTTTAATTAATGGATCTTTGTTAAGAAACCCATGTGATACTTATATTATCTTTAAGAAGAGCTTAAATATTTTTTGATTAATAAACATTATAAAGAGTGACCCCTTTGAATTTGATTGTCATGAAGGGGGAGAATATATTATGGGGGGGAAGATATTTTGATAATAAATATATGTTCAAAAGAAATAAAAAATCAGGGGAGCATGAGGAAATTGTATCAAGTGAGTATTTTTTTAGTTAGTGTTGAAAACAACACAAAGGGTTATATTATTGGGACCATGTTGTGTTTCAGTTGAACATTTTCTCAACAGATCAATATGAGGAGTATGCTGTCAATGAAAAATAAATCTCCCCTATTTGTAAATGTTTTTGAATAGACACAAAATCATAATTAGAGAATCATACAAACTATTATTATGAATGCTTCTTTGTTCTAATTTTATGTGATGGAGAATTTTTTAAGGTGATTTGGTTTTTTGGACCCACCTTGGGTCCAGAGAGGAATTTATAATCATAATGAGGATTTTTATTAGAGTATTAATGGATTCAATGGAAACATAATGATGATTTTACTATCTTGTAGTTCTCATCGATAATAAGTTTCTGATGAACTTATGATGAAATCTTTATGAAGGAAATTGGGAGAGAAACTATTTCTAATCTGTTTGTGGTTTGATCGGAAATTAAGAATACATTAGAGGGATGGGAAGTCATAATAAATTCCATTATAAGTTAGATGATTCTATGTTGATAATAACAATCTCTCTAATTCCTGAGGATGTCATGACTACAAGTAAGAGTTTATAGAAGAAGAAAGATTATGAAGTCAAAGCTTTCTGATCTTAGTACATGATTGTGAGATCAATGAATGCATTTTTTTTTGAAGTCCATGATATTTTGTTTCAAATGTGAGATGTTGTAAATGATGGTTTTTAGTGAGACCAATTTTCCAAAATATTCAAATCATCAAATAAATAAGTTTATAAATGATGGACAATTCTATGTATCGTAATCATAAATGGAAGGATGATGTTGAAGTCAATGTTGCTGGAATTAGTCTATCAGGAGTGGTGTTCTACTAATCAATCAAAGAAATAATTTTTTTATTAGACGTTTTTGGGACCAATGAAAAGGAGAATAAGTTAAGTATGTTGAGACTGATGAATTAGATGAAGATCAATAATGTAGTCATCCATTTTGATTTTGTTGAATTGTTGGTTTCATGTTCGTAATGAATGAAAGATGACCTATGATATGTTTTCAATTGTGTTTAGAGGAAATTAAGTCATATTCCACCAACATGTGGATCAATAGAAAAGGAATAAATATTTTTTTAATCAAATGGGTCAAGAGTCATTAGAAAACATGTGGTTCCGACTATATTACAAAAGGTGACACCGATCCATAAGAATCAAATAGACACTGATACATGAGGCGTAGGATAACAATGATAAAATTCAATGGACACTGGACTTCGTCATATGCATGATCATTGGTCTAAAGTAAATAAGAAAAGAATAATTATTTGAAGAAGTTTAAAAATTATTGACAAAAGTATTGTTAATGGAGTTTGAAGTTGATCTTGTTGTGTTTCCAAGGAACTTTATGAATCATTAGATGTTGTGACTATGTTTATAGAAAAAGAATAGAAACCAAAGTCTAATGAAGTACCAACAATTTTTTTGGAATAAGCTTCACAAAGGCTATTTATTTTTTAATTGGTATAGAGAAACATAAGGAAGAATATTCTATTGTAAATATTTCTTCATCATAATGAATAAACTGGAATAAAAATCCGAATCTGACAGAATAATGTTTATAGTGTCTGAAGCTAACTGAATTGATGAGAAGATTCGATATGGTTTGAGAATAATCGAGAATAGTAGATAAGTTCTGAAGAAGTCAAATATGTAGTCAAGATGAAGGGAAATTTTTATTTTTCAGAAAATTTGGTTAAGTAGAAAAATATTTCAAATTCCTTCCTAAACCAATTTTGGTAAACCTATAAAATGAGGAATGTACCTTTTAATTTCTAATGGATCTAAAAACTATTCACATATAGAGAAAGACAAATATGTTCTGAAGTTTTAGTGAGAAGGAGTTTCCAAACAGAGCATACCTGACACAGTCTTCCAGATAGAAGAAGAAGGATAATTGTATTTGGTGGTTATCGGATTGGACTGGGTCATTGGAAAGAGTTTTTTGTACTGAGATAGAAGAGTTCAGCATTTTTTTCAAGGTATTGAGTTCCCAACCTATGTTTTTTTGGTTAGAGATGTGGAATTTCTATTAGAACAAGTCATTTGGATTAAGATCCATCAAAACTAGATCCATCAGGCCATGTTCCAGAATATAGAGGAATTATGTGCTGACAATTGAGTTTCTCCAAAATTGAAAATACAAGGGAAGTAGTAGAATCAAAAAAAATCCAATTGGGATGAGAACATTATAAAAAGGTTATCAGAATGAGGCTAATTAAATAGAATTTTTCTAAGGATGTTTCCAAAAGATATTCTGGAATATGTATCAAGACTCACAATCTCTTCATATAACTAATGATGTTCTTGAATATTGTATACAAGTGAAGATTTATTCATCTTTCTTATGGAGGAAGTAAAAACTCTCTAAAGTGGATCAAAAAAGATGGAAAGAGAATATTGTAAATATAGATAATTAAATCTTACTGAAAACGATTAGTCGTAAAGGAATCCTTGTTGTTGGGTCTATCCATCATATAAAGGAGTGGAAATTTTTACTAAAGCTTGTAAATATCATGTTTTGGTCCATCATTATATTTTTTTCATATGAAATGTGAGGTGGTGAGGTATATTTGAGTTGACCTTAACTAAAAAAAGTTTTAAAGGGTAATAAATGTTCATAAGATAATTTAAAACATTATTATAAAAATAAAAGGAACCACTTATTCACCCCCTCAATGTTCTCAATACTGCCGGGGAACATCACCAATATCCCACTGAAACTACCACACTCATAGTGAGAAGTTAACTAGAATTGACACTGCTTATTCATTTGATGTTCCCATTCATGTGGATAGGGATACAGAAATGGAAAAATTTGGCCATTATATTAGGATATTAGTGGATGTTTATCTCAGTGCTACTCCTATTGACATGGATTTACACTCCCTATATGATCATGAGATAAATTTGATAATTGAGTATGATAAACGTCCATTATTATTTGGAGGGTGTTTTTTTGTTAGTCATCAAAAGAGTTACTATCAAAGAATTACCATGTATGGGAATTTTGGTTTTAGAGGAAATCTTGCTAAGGCCTAGGGTCCAAAGGGGGAAAATGTTGGGAATGTTTCTACTAAGGACACTATAGTGATTTATAGAGAAGGTGTAAACCTTGGGATGTGTTCGAATAATCATTATGTTATATCAGAAATAGGTCTTAAAGAACATGTGTCATTTCTAGATTCGATTATACCTACTACAAGACCTAATATTTGCTGGATTGAAGCGGAAAATCAAATATTGGTTGTAGGTAAGTGGGGAAATTATGATTCCTCTCAGTAATAGTTTCAAGGTTTAAATTCATCATGTTTATAGTAGATTCATGGAAGTGTTAATTTTTAAAGGTTTAAATAACCTAGAATTGAGATTGGTGGGGATGAAACTATTCATGTTTATAATAACCACTCAGTTATAGGTAATAGTTTTGGTCATTCTATTGTGAAGGGTAAGGGGGTTTTGGGTTACCATGTGTAGTGTAATCTTGGATGGAAGTAGACACTATACCAATTAATTCTGGATTGAAACAATCCTACATTGGTAACTAAACTTATTGTAAGAAAACTACTATTTTAGAGAAGGTAAAATGTTATGTGAATAATATTTATTCCTTTTAATATAAGAAATCTACACAAGTCTTGTCACTTATGATATGTCAGGATAATAAGGACTTTATTATTTTGGGATGGAGGAAAATTAAGGATACTCAAAAGTCGATGAAACTGTATTTGTTTTTGATGATTCCAAACTGTATCTTATTGAAAAAAAGTAATTTAACCATTAAGAAATGGTTTTATTTTAAAAAAATCCACTCTAAACACTTAAGAGCCCTCAGATGATGATAATATTATTCCATGAACCATTTTTCCTTACAGAAACATTATTTATCCTAGAGGTAGAAATTTAATAGGTTGTATCCTTATCATATATGCGTGCGAGGTCAAAATTTGATGCAATATGAAAATATAATTTGGATGAATACTTATTTTCTCTCAATTCAAATTATTTAGGGTGAATGATTTTACCTCTATATATTTTTCTAGCCTATTTAATATAATTTTATGGGTTTTTCTTAA
This sequence comes from Viscum album, assembly GCA_963277665.1. NCBI lineage: Eukaryota > Viridiplantae > Streptophyta > Magnoliopsida > Santalales > Viscaceae > Viscum > Viscum album. The sequence goes on from OY728140.1 coordinate 325,525,501, forward strand.
CCTATTGGTGGTACACCACAGTGATAGGCTTTATCCTAGTTTAGATATGGTAAATTAGTGTCTCAATGAGTTTTAGGCTGCATAATGTTTGAATTTTGGGTAATATATTTTATTTAGAAGATTATCAAGATAAATGGGATTTGGATTTAGTCTATCTAATATGTATTACATTTGGATGCTCTTTTGATGTCCCCATGCGAATATTTCTGGGGAGAATGTAGTTTTGCATTCTTGCTTTATTGACATCATGATGATTCTATGTTCACCAGATGTATGGTGTGTTGGGGTTTGGAATTGACTTATCAATTCTGAAACTGGATTCTTCCCAAAATTATGGGAAGCATGTGGGTGCACATAAAATATTCAAGGGATAATCCATAGGTTTTAGGATAGTTATATTTTCTCAAATGATGTTGAGTTTTGGGTGGGAGCTAGATTTTTTAATTTGACAGATTGATTATTTTTTTGGAAGGTTCTAACCTAGAATGAGGGTGTTTGTTTCTTATAGTGATGGAATTGTTGGACAAGTTGGTGAAAAAACTCTCAGATGGGATCTATCCACTTTTGAGATGTGGTAGTTAAAATATTATGGATATTACAATTAAGAGGTATTTTTGTAATGGGGGAAAAATATTTTTCTATTATTTTAATATTGTATCCATGAATTATTAAAATCTAATATGGTTGATCCTCTATATTTTTTCTTCAATAAAATTTGTTTGAAATTTGTGGTTATTAGAATTTATTTTCAAAGGGTTAGAATATAGAATTAATCAATAGGTTTCCCTATATAACTCTAATGTGTCAATGTGAATTAACATACTAATGCATCAAAGGATGGATTGAATAAAATAAAACAATCAATAAAAAATTCCCCAAAAATTTAATCATTGAACCTCTTCCATTTCATACCACCTAAACATCCCAACTTTTAATAGAAAAACATTTATCAATATCTATAAATGTATAACTACCATTATATAACAACTACCATCCAGCTACATCTAAAACCAATTTTTTCCCACTTTTCAGGATCCCACTATAATATCCTCATATATTTTTACACCCAAATGAACAATAAAAATTACAATATCCTCAACGAGCTATACACCTATAAGGAACTATTTGAATGCATTTCCATTGTTGAGAAGTTACTCATTCACAAGAAACATGATAAGTACATCTACAAAAATAAGTAGTTATACCTCTAAAGGCAACTACCAAAACAAATCTACTTGTATGAAAAATTCACACCCTAAGAAACCACAAATATAATGTTTATAGTGAATATGAAAATACTACAACATATATCATGCTTTTACTAAGATCTTTAGGTATTCAGATCCTTTAATGTAATTTATCACACTAAAAAAATTATTTATTTAAACATGACATAGATGTTAGAAACTAATCATTTAAGTCCCATTATCAACTAAGACACATTATTCACCATTATATTAGAAAATATGGGTCACATTTTCTAGTGTTTAAAATGACGTATCTCCCATTAGGGGGTCAAAATGAGAAAACGAGTCCTAATTGATGTGAAATGTTGTGATAAAAGACCTTAGATCATATTTGATCTATTAAAATGAACCTCATATCATTCATATTTCTATAGTGGTCGTTATAATGAAAAAAAATAATAATTATTACAATTTTTTAATAAGGTGAAAATCACGTGTTTCAATGTTAAATTTGAACAAAAGTGCTTCGATTGACCTATAATGATTAGAAAATGATAGATAAGTCGTTTAGAATCTATAGGAATCATCATAATGTGGATCACATAACCAAATTTCTCGATATGATCAAAAGTGGAATTCATCCCCCAAATTTTGAGTTGAGTGAAAAATCATGTAAAAAGGGTAAATATACTATAAAAATACAATTGGATTCAAAAAAATCATGGGAGAAAAATAATTGATCCATTTTTTTTTGATATGTAGGAATAATGTTTTTATGCATCAGATGCTTAGGTCATTTGATATGATGTAATGAAATGGTTAACATTGTCAAGTGTTATTAAAATGAAATATCTCTTATTAGGGGGTAAAAAATAGAAAACTAATTTTTATTTATGTGAAAATTTTGGTGAACATTATTTAAATATTTTGTGATATATTGGAATTAACTACAAATCAATCTGATGCTACGATTGGTCAGTAAAATTAATAGTTCATTTTCACATATATTAAAATTTTATTATTATTGGGAAAATAAAATGGTTAGTGGTCAAAACCAACCAAACAAGCTCTAATGGAAAATAAATAATATGAAAACTATCTTTAAGTCATTTAAAATCATTATGAATCATTAGCACATGAATTAGATACCTAAATTTTTCGGTATGATCAAAAGTGGTGTTTGTCCCTCAGATTTGGAGTGATGTTTCAAATCACATAGAATGGTCCAATACTAAGAAAACACACATTTATTGACATGAAATCATGGTGGAATGATCACTAAGTCGTTTTTTTTTGTAGGAATCATCTTTTCATCCATCAGATGCTTTTTTCGTTCAATATGATTGAAAATGGATGATAACATTGTCTAGTGTTATTAAAATTACATATCTCATGAGAGGGGGTAAAAAATGAGAAAAAAATTCTAATTGACATGAAAATATTGGTTAATATTCCTTATATCATTTGTGATCTATTGGAATGAACTGCATATCAATTCAATGTATATATTATCTTGAACAATTAAAGGATCATTTCCACATTTATTATCATTTTTTTAATAATGGGAATATCATAGTGGTGAAAACCAACTAAATGATACCTGATTGAAATGAAATCTTAAGAAATTTATCTTTATGTCATTTATAATCTATAGGAATCATCATTAAATTGATCAAATTCATGAATTTTTTGGTATGGTCTAAAGTGATATTAATCCCTCAGATTTTGAGTTTTTTTGAAAAATCATGTAAAAGGGTCAATACCATGAAAATAAACTTCAATTGACATGAAATCATGGGATAATGAAAAAAATAAATTTTTTATTCTTAGAAATCAACTCCATATCTATAAAAAAAAATTTCAACCGGTATGATGGAAAATGATGGAGAACATACCCTAGTGTTATTGAAATGACATATCTCCCACCAGGGGGTGAAAAATGAGAAAATGACTCCTCAATGATGCGAAGATAAATGATAATATTAATTGAATCATATGTTTTCTATTGTAATAAACCACATGCCAATATATTTCCAATATTGTTTGGTACAATTAAAATATCATTTTCATATTTATTATCATTTTTGTAATATGGGGAAAATCACATGTGTAGGGGTGACAACCAACCAAATGAGCTTCGATTGAAATTAAATCACTGAAAAAATTCAATTTAAATCATTTAAAATATGTAGGAATCAACATCATGTGGATCAGATACTTGAATTGATTGGTATTATCAAAAGTGGTGTTTGTCCCTTATATTTGGAGCTCAAGTGAAAAATCACATAAAAAGGGAAAATACCAACAAAATGAATTAGGATTGACATGAAATCATGGTAGAATGATCATTGATCAACATTTGATCTATCAAAATCAACGCCACATCCATCAAATGAATGTGTTACTTAGTATGATAGAAAATGTTGGATAAATTTCTCTAATGTTATTGAAATGACATATCATCTATCAGGGGATCAAAAAATAGAAACGACTTCTGATTAACATGAAAAACATGGAGAAATTTCGTCAAATTATATGTGATCTATTGGAATAAACCACAATTCAATATGAGTCCCATATTGGTTGGCATAATTATAATTTCATTTTCACATTTATTTTCATTTTTGTAATAGTGGGAAAATCTTGTGTGTAGAAGTGAAAAGAAACTAGATGAGTACTGACTGACATAAAATATTAGTAAAAAATTACTATGTGTTTTTAAATACTATAGGTATCATAAACACATAGATTGGGTACATGAATTTCTCAATATGATCATAACTGACATTTATCCCTTAGGTTTGGAGTTATGTGAAAAATCTCATAAAAGAGGCCAAGAAAAATGAAATGAACTATTATTGATATAAAATCATGGGAGAATGATAATATGTCCATTTTGTATCTATTGGAATCAATGCTATATCCATAGAACCCTTGTATTGCCTAAAATAATGGAAACTGAAAAATTACTTTGTCTAGTGTTATTAAAATGACATATTTCTTATTTGGGGTCAAGAATGATCGAAAGACCACTGATTGATTTGGAGAACTAGATGAAAATTCCTTGAATAATATGTGATTTATTGAAATTAGACACGTGACTATCTGATGCCTAGATTAATCGGTATGTGGTAAACAGGGTTTTGAACTTTTAATAGTCATTTCTTAACAGATATATAGTGTAATCAGATATTTCATATTAGATTTTCCTCATTTATTCATCTATTATTCTTTATATATGTATTTTTTTACAAACTAATTTGATTATTATATATATATAAACTGAAACATGTTGATTAATGTCAAATATATTAATTTTTAATTCATTTTTTTGAATTGTTTTTTGTATACTATCATCAGGTTGATAGATGAAAAACATTGGAAGGATATGTAGAAATTTGGATCACTAGTTTTCCATTGATTAGTGTCTTTTATTTGATATCTTTTCAATGTATTTTTTTTGTTATTGTTATTTAGTGGTTGTAAAAAATGTTTTTTTAAAGATTCTACCCGCTAGTGACTGCTTGTGGCTGCCTCTAATGCATTAAATTTTGGGTTGATTTAGGAACTGCATACAATGGTTTCTATATAGTTGAACGTTGTGGATGACTATGGTAGTCACTAATACTCTTCCCAAAAAATGATAATGTGGTGATCTGAGAGACCCCTACTGCGAAACCTAGTGGAGGACCCTATTTCCCTTTAGCAATGGGCCAACAAAGACCTCCAAAAGTAGCTAGATGTTGGCCACTAAAGGATTATTTGTTGTAGTTAATGTTTCTTGAGGTACTCTTGAAAAGCGTCTAAGGTGTACTCCCCAGCTAAATCATGTCATAATATTTGTATCCAACAGTTTCATCTATTTTCTCTGAGTTTATTTAATTATTTGAATATTTCAAACACTTTTGACTTCTTCCTGAGAAACTATATCAATTTTCTCCTTTTATAATCATCAAGAAATGTTAGGAAGAAACCAATTTTTCCATTTGGTCTTGGATTCAATGGACCACACACATCAGTGTAGACTAAATGGAGGGGCACTTTATCATTCCAGTTATCCTTTTTCATAAAGTTGTTTCTATATTGATTGATAATAACACAACTTTCAAACATTTGATTCAGGATTCTAATGACATGAATACAATTCACCATCTTAGTTCTTTCTAAAAATATTAATCTTTCAAATTTTAAATTTTTGAACCTCAGATTCTATATCCAATATTTATTGTTAAGTACCACCATCAAACATCATGGTACTCTGGGGTGTTTCATAAAAGGAATCATGCAGTTGTTTACCATCATTACCTTTTTGACCATACATATTTTTCCATCAATAATCACCATTTGTGTTTTTTGCTCAGTTATGTGAATGTATTTTCCCACCCACTTCCCAAGACTCAAAATTTTGGTATTGATGTTGGGTAAATAGTAGTCTTCATTGATGAAATCAAAATTTCCATATTTTATAATGATAAGAACGTCTCCTCTTCCTTGGAAAGAAATTATCAAGAGACTGCCAAATGAAATCTCTCCTTGAACCATCCCATCAAGATTATTAAACATGTTCTTGTGACCTATCATTTTCTTCTATCTCTAAAGATAATATTTACATACCATGATTTTGTTTTAATGTTTGTGCCATGAACACATGGGACTCCATAACAATATCACCTATTTCGGTGATATTTTCCTCCACAGTAACATTCTACATGGGTTTCTTACTCCATCATTCATTTGTATAGTGTCCAAATTTGTGACAATTATAGTATTGAACATTTTTTTGTATTTTTTCAAATGTTGAATCCTCCACTTCTTCCTTGTCCTCATCAAGTATAATTTTTTTTATCCATGACCTTCTTGTTTTCGGGGATGGATATTTTAATCCAATCCACAACCCAAATCGCATAGCTCACACAATCCTTTTTCTAAGACAGAACACCAAGATAAAATATTAATGGATTTTGGTGGTTTAGAAATGATTACTACACCAATGGGTGATCACTAACAGCATAATACATTACAATTATAAGATACATCAATTAGAATAATTTTATAGGTAAATGAAACTATACATCCAACAAGTGATAGTATCACATAATTTTCTATAGCATGATATTTTAGAAATTATTTTATTATTAGATTTATAAATCATAAAATAATCATAATTGAAAAAAATTATCATATGTTAGAACATTTTTACTATCTCTACCTTATGTAAGGATAAAATACATCTAATGGTGATCCACATGTGTTTCAAATACCTCTAATAATTGCTGCAAGAATCCTATGACTACTATTAAAGATGAATATAATGATTTTGGCGACCACAATTAATTACAACTTGATTATTGGAACTCATATGATCACATCTCCTTTAATAATACTAAAGAACATTCCTAATTATGAATTTAGATTTTTTTTATCTATTTGGAAACTAGAATAAGTATATCCACTGAACATTAATTCCTCATATTCTACATATACTAGGAATAGATCTATAATACATCTTAGATTAGATTTCCCTAATAACAGACCAATGTTGTTCTCCTTTATTATAATAATATTTACCTACCATAATCAAATCATAGGTAATGTTAATCCTAGTAGAAAATATGGCATACATGATATATTTTATATTAGATTCATATGAAATCCCACTCATTTTATCTCTCTATATCCCTTGTATTATATCTAAGTAAATATTTTCAATAAAAAATGTATACTATGTGACTCTATATCCAATACCTTATTAGAATGTTCCTTACTAAATATAATTAGTATTTGGTCAATGTATATATTATAACTTAATCCAAGAAACATTTTTGATATATCCCTAATGATTATGATTCTAAAGAAATATGTTAATTCACCACGTCCTTCATGGAGAATCACTTGTTTAAAAATTGATTGTGATAATTCCATGTCATTTCGAATAAGTAATATTTAATTAACATAAAATACTAGGAATACAACCAAGATCCCATTAAAAATATTACAAACACATGGATCACATTCAATATTTATAAAACCAAAGTCTCTTATGGCATCTTCAAATAGAATGTTCCATGACTTAGTTGATTTATTCAATCCATAACTGGATCTATGTAATTTTCATATCTTATCAGTACTTTCTAGAGTCACAAAACCTTATGTTTTTGTCATATAGATGTATTTCTAGTGGTTCACATTAAGGTAGTCTATATAGACATCAATTTACCAGATATCACACTATAAAAAAGTGGACTTAGTGCTGGTTCTAGATACAACCACTAAAAAACATATTAATTATATTTTAAAATATAATTATATTTTGGTATATCCATTTCTATATATTTTATATTTTTCTATTTAGAAGTTGTCTCTTTGAAACACTCAAAAAATATTTTAATAAACCTGAATTAACCCCAATCCCAATTCTTGTGGCCCCAATACCCCTATCCTCTGAGCCCCTCCTTCGACGTTGACACCCAAACCACCTCCCCCAATGTTAACCCTCATACTCTCTCCCTCTTCACCAACCACTGACCTATACTGACCACCTACCCCACGAAACCCTAACCACCCCTCCCTTAATGTTGACTATGACATCACCCACTGACAACTCTTCTACTCAACAAGTGACACCTCTTCCCTGTTTATAGATCCCCCCCATTGGAGGTAGAGCCCCAACTCCTTCCCGACTACCCTATCCTCCTCCCTACCCCCCCCCCCCACATTTTCCCATACATTCATTTGAGTCAAACGTTGATGGGATTGTATCCCCGTCCTCCACACTACCTGTTGGCCTATCTTCGCCCCATTGACCTTATTCTATGACATATCACCCCATTATTATGAGGTGTAATTTTTTTTCATTTATGTTGGTTGTGTTTTTTACATCAGATTCAATAATTTTAAAGATAATTTTTTTGTGAAATCATGACCCAACCTTGGTGAATGAAGAAGTTGGGTGATGTTAAAAATTGATTGTACTTATTTTATTAAAACTTTACATCTTTATATTTCAATGTATATAACAATAAGTGGAAATAAAATACCTATGAATAAAAATTAGATTAATCTACCTCAAAACACACCATGGAAAACCAAGTGTTTAAAAAAAATTTAAGATAACTGAATTGTAAACTAATCAGTTGATGGAAGAATAAAATATCTCTATTGTTTTTAAATTCTTGAGAAAGTTTAATAGAAACAAATTATATGAGCAGTTGATATTGAATAGTTTCTTACTCGGTATTTATATTACATTTTTCATGGAGAACCAAATGTTTTGGAAAGTCGATATAACGACTATCCTATAAAAAAACAAAAATTGATATGAAAGAGGATAATTTAGTTTGAAACATGAAAAATGACACATTTTTTAATTACATGATACAATTTCCAAGATTTTAATAGATCAACATATCATTCAATTGATCTTGATCAGGTTTATTGCACTCATAACATTAGTGAACAAAAAATGAGTTTTATGAATTAGTTAAAGATAGACAAAAACAATATGAAAGGTGTGTCAAGTATTGAAAATTATATTTTTTCTAACTTATCATATCAATACATTTTTGGAATTACTAAAAGACTACTGTCCATGATTCTAGATTTTCTTCATAATTCATTCAGTAAAACTATTATTAATGTATCATTCTATGGGATGAAGAAAATCATTAATAAACATGGACTTTACTATCAAAAGATACATGTATACCCTGATGACTGAATGATTTATTTGGGAGATGTTTCTAATAAATAAGAATTAATAAGATGTCATACAATTAAAAATAATTCAATAAAAAATAATGAGAGAACAAGCCAACGTGACACCATCAATAATGAGAAAAAGAAAACTCCCAAAAAAGTATAGCATTACATTCCTCTGAAACCATGCTTTAAAAGATTATAAGATTATATTTTATATAAAGTTTCATTCTCAATATAGTAATAATGATGGATTGATGAGAAAACCAAAAGATTTGATATCGGGGAAGGTTTTTTATATTTTATTTTCATATTTTTCTTTGGATCCATGGAATGTACGTTTGGGATTATATTATGATGGTCTTAACTCTTTTTTCACTTTAGGTAAAAATTAATGAATATGAACAGTAGTTTTCACCCCATATAATATATCTCTATTGATGTTTATAACGAATGAATATGTTTTTCAATGATTATTCCTATAAATAAAATTCCATGAAATTAAATTGATATATACATTCAACCTATAATCAAATAATTGTGATAATTATAGGATGATGGCTTGGAAACATATGATGCCTCAAAAATCAAATTTTTCAAAACGCATGTTTCATTAATGTAGTCAGTTAGTGAATTTCATAGATTTGGAATCCTACCTATTTGGAACACTCATAATGATTTATCTTGTCTAGTTTTTAAATTTGATTTTGAACCACAATGGTTAACACATCATAGAAAATGGTGTTTTATGTGAACCATAAATTTCATGATGCTTCTCATAAATTACAGTTTAATAAGGCACAATAGAATGGATACATTATAATGTGAAATTCATCAATGGAGTTATCTGGTTTAGAAATAATTGGATAATTAATGAATTTCATAGTAGAATTTTGAATATGTGATGAGTTAAAATAATTACGAAAAGGGTATAAGGTACAATATCTGAAGTATCTGGAACACAAAAGTAGAAGGAAATTCAATTTTTCGAAGTTATTTATTGGGAGTTTAATTTGATAAATCATAATCTTGACATAATTCATATTGAGAAGAAAATTTAGGAAAAATGTATTTTTTATATTTCTTAATGAGAAGGGTAAAATGAGTGATCATCTTAATGATGGTAAAGATTTGAAATCAATGAATATAAAGAATGGATTACTGGAAAATGAAAATGGAATGTATCCTTTGAATATTTTTAAAATGAAAAATCATAAGAAATATGTATTCCCTCAAACATTAAAGAATATAAAAGTGCCCAATGGATATTAAAAGAACATTTCAAGGTTCATTTACTTAAAACATCAAATGTAAAATGGATTGAAAAGTCTTGACTCACATATTCTAATAGAGAAGTTATTGCGATTAGCCTTGAATAATACGTGAACTAAAAAAGTAACTATAGTTCTCGTTGGGTTTTATACATTCTTCAAAGATATTTTTAGGAAAATTAATATTATATCTATGATTGATAAACATCATGAAAGAATTATTTTAAAACCTTGTCATTTGGAGATGTTATTTCCCCCCTTCACTTTTTACTATTATGATTCATTTGAAAGTTAATTTTGTGGAAGAAGATAAACATGGTGGACCTAAACACTATCAAAGGGTGTATCCAATTTAGGGAATTTTTAATATATATTTTATTTTCATTGATGAATTCAATTTTATCGAAATATTGTGTAATTTTTTTAATATGTTTCTTATACTTTTTTTTTGAATTTGGTACTTAGGTCATTTGAAATCATATGTAAGGAACAAAGCACAAACAGAAGGCTCTACTACTGAAGGTTACATAGTATAAGAATGACTAACCATCATTTATAGGTATTTGGATAGTATTGAATCTATATTCGATCATGATATATGTTTGGATGACATATTCACTAATTCTCATTCTGAAAACCAGTCATCAGTATTTCCAACTATTTGATGATTGGATGAAAAAGGTCAAATTTTACACCGACTGAATTAGAGTTACTATAATGAATAGATATTTTCTACTCAATGGACTTTTTTGAAATCCATTTATTGAATAATTTATATTGAAAACGAAGAGACGACTAGGGGTTCAAACCGGAAATGAGTTTGAATTAAAAAAAATGTTAACTAGAAGATTGTCGAATGGTACCCCCCCTAATGTAAGTATATAATCATTTCATGTTATTGATGTGAAATTATTTAGTCTATGTTTAAAGTAATGAATTACATATTATTGTATAGATAATTAATTTTTAGAATCGAGTTGAAATATCAAATTATTTGAATTTTCTGGCCTGAGGTACTCTAAGGCAGGCTAAGAGATTATATACCTACAATATTCATGACTTCAAGTTTCATGCAATTTATCATGAATAACACTTAGAAACTAAATATAGTGACATATTTAAACATAATGAGTTGGGTTACTATGTAATAATGATTGATATAATTGAATTAAACTATCCTGGTCAATTTTCAATTTTTATATTCAAATGAAATTTGGTCAATATTGATAGGGATATAATAAAAGATGTGTTTTAATTTTCATCTATCAAATTCTCTTTATTGATCCATACTAATGAACATACATATCATGATACAATTATCTTGGGATCAGATATTATGATGCCTTAGTATATTAATGACAAAGTATAGGAAGGTTTCAGTGTTTTTTTACACATAATGTTGAGAGAATTGTACGATATGGGTTATGAAGCTCAATTGGTTCTTTGTGATAGTGGACCTAATAAACCCAAAAATCAACAGTTTTTTATTTATAGTATGGAAATAATAGATCTTATAAAAGAGGGTGTAAATGAATTAATCATCATAATAGATATTGATAACAATAAATACAATGAAGATGAAGATAATTGAATGCATAAATTGGTAATGAAACTATATTACAACTTCTTATTTATAAGTGTTTTGTACACATATATATTGTTATATTTTTTAGTTTTTTTGTAAAAATATTTTACTTTTGATTTTTTATACATTAAATATATTCTAAACCATTTTAATTATAAGTAATTCTAAGAATAAATATTTTCAAGATCCCTACCAGTCAATATCTCAAAGCCCACGACCAATACCACCAACTTCAGTCAATCTGAGTGATTCTGCTATACCAAGGACTTCTAACAAGCCTAGATTTTCCCGAGATATTGTTGGTATCCCACCATTTAATACACCTCTAATGATGTAGAATTTGGTCACACCACTGTCTATGGGATATTGGTGAGTTACCATTACTTTTATGTGTGTCATTGTGTGAGAAACAATATATTTTATTAATTGACTAATGAATTTTAAAAGAGATAAATATATAAAAATTAGATATGTATATATTTACATAGAAGAAGTATGGGACCTGAAATACTCCATGATTATTATTCCAATTGATGAGTTTGTGGCACCCACTAGTGATGTTGTTGGAACCTATGAACGTATTCTTGTATAGTAAACTTGAGATTCAGTGATATTTCAGGTTAATTATAACTATTGGAGGTATTTTCCCACAAATTTAAGAAATGATGTGGGTGATAATCAAATAAAGTTAATATTAATTTAATATTCATTGATAAATAATTTGAAAGTATTGAGTAAATGTATTAATATACTTATTTGTGTTATGATTTTTTATTTCCAGATGTTTCTTTTTCATTTTGATATCCCTTACTCCATTTATCACACATGGAATCAAAAATGTTGGGGAAGGAAACAAAGAGATTTTAGATAGGCATTATGGCCTGATTTTAATAACACATCTACAAGATCTCAAAAAATATATAAGAATGAACCTGAAAGTGTTTCTCATGGGAAGTATAAGATGTTTTCTGATATTAATAGAGATTCATCTCATGAGGTTATTACATATTTTATAGTATCATAATATAAAAAAAATTACTTTTTTTAATGTTCCTTTTTTTGTAGGAATTATCTAAACAAATACTGTGAATCGTGAGAGACAACTCAATCATCATATCACTTGGTCTCAGAGTTTTTGAAGAAATAAAACCATTTGGGTTTTAGTTTTTCCATTATAATTTATATTATTTTATTACAAGGCAATATATTTTTATAACATGTAAATATTTATTTAAAAAGGATAATGAATTAGGTCAATCTATTATCTAGATAGAGATATGTCTTAAAGGTCAAAGGAATCTTGATGAATGTTTTTTGAATGAACCTATCACCAATAATAGAGTAAGTGATTTTAATTATAATTTAATATTACTTCATTACTATAAAATCATAGCAATGAAAAATAAAATATAACTACAAAATTTCTTAAACATAATTAAATGGGGTGGGTAAATGGATTAAATAGTTCTAGTTAGATCTATTAGCACTCTTTCATTCATGTATCCATCCCTAATTAATTGGGTATAAGGATTGTTTGTTGTAGTAATTTATTTTCCATTATTATCTTTCTAGAGTAATGATATAACATTAAATAGTAATTAAAATTTTATGAATTAGTTAATTTTATGAAGTTTAGATAATTTTAAATATCGTTGTTAATATTATTATATTTAGAGGATAAAATTTAAGAATCATGGGATGTGAACCTTTCATAATCATTATCATTTTCCAATAATGATATAGTTGCAATCATTTTAGGGAAGGTGCATACCAAGAATTTAAATGCTACACATTATGGGGCTACTCCATCTACTATATTTGGTAGGGAATCATCATCATTTACTTCTACATTGAGTGGGAGTTTGAGCTTGTGATTATCAGGAATCATAAAGGGAAATTTCATGGTTGAAATAAAAAGTGAAAGAAATTGAATTGTTATATGAAAAAATTGGGATTAGTGGTAGTCAATAATGTAAAGATAAATAGATTTAGTATTTTAGAGGATGATGAGTATGATCCCAGAGGAAATTTCTAGTATTGTAGCTCATCATACAGAGTCAAATTCAGAACTCTTCATATCATTAACACATTTTCAAATAATATATATATTAGCCCACAACACTCATGCAGATTATTTATTTCAGTTCTATTCTTAATGATCATCCCCTAAACACAATCTTGGTAGGGTAAATTAGTAAATCATATATATAAATAGAAGGATTATATGAATAAAATAAAATATTTAAAAGAATATTTATAGAAACAATATTATTTTATATTTAATTATTTGATATTTGATAGTTTGGTAGTCAAAAGTAGCTTAACATGATTAAGAAATCATGTAACAAGAAATGACATGAAAGTAAATATCAAATGGATAGTGTAAAATTGAGAGAAGTTTGAGTTACACCACCCACTTTGTGTTTTTTATTTATGAATAGTTGAATCTTACATGTCAAAAATGATTTATGGATCATTTTCCTAACATTTGAAAATAATTTGATACTTTTTACTCAGTTTTAGTAATATAACTTAAGGTTTAAAATAAAATGAAACATTTGTATTTTAAACACACACTTTGAGTCATATGGACCACATCATGTGTTAGATTGATGTGTGGTCGATTGATACCTGTCAAAAATTAATTATGGGTTATTTTCATAATTTTTGAAAATAATCCAAAACATGTTTTCTTAGTTTTGGATTTTTAGGATTTATTTTAAACTAAAATGACACTTTTATATTAAAAACACACAATTCTATTCATATAACCAACTTTGTGTGTATGATTGATATGTGGTTAGTTCCTGCATATCATAATTGAATTATGGATTACATTACAAAATTTTGAATACAATAAGAGCTCATTTAATCAATTTTGAAAATTTGAAATACATTTTAAAATAAAATGACACCTTTATATTGAAGAAAGGAACTTCATGTCATACCACCCACATCATGTGTTATATTAATGTGTGGTCTTTTGGTACACATAAAAAATTAATTATGAATAATTTTACGAATTTTTAAAAATAATTAGATCATGTTTTCTTAGTTTTAGATATGTGATAGGCATTGTAAACTAAAATGTCACTTTAATATTTACAACACACACTTCGAGTCAAACCACCACAATCTTATGTTATATTAAAGTGAAATAATGGTAAAAAAAATTATTTAATTACATGTGACCTGTATGATCAGACAACATGTCGATCTAACATGTGGTGTGCTAAGAATGACTTAATAAGCAGTTTTAAAAGATATCAAAGTCTTTAAAAATGTGCATCAGGAGGTTAAAACCCAAGAAAATGAAATTATATGACCATAAAATCATAAGAAAATGAGTGTAGATTTATTTTTGAAATGTAGGAACTGACACCATACCAATCTGAGTTAGAGTTTTTCCAAGATTCCCATAATAGGCATTTTTAGTGTTTTAAAACACTAAAACACACATGTAATAGTCAAAGCCAAAGAAAATGACATTATAATGGTGTTAAATCATCTAAAAACATAGTTAAATTATTTTTTATGTATAGGGGTATACATCACATCCATCCAATGTGCAGTGTGCTCAGAATGAGTTAAGAAGAAATTTTAAAAGATATTAAAGTCTTTAAAAGCAAGCACCAAGGGTTCAAAACTAAGATAATACTGTTATATGGGCATGAAATCATTGGATAATGATCATATATTTATTTTTGAAATTTATAAAGTTAATCCACATCAATCCAAGTTATGGTCTTCCCGAGATTCCCCTAAACATGTTTTAAGTGTTTTAAAATGTTAAAACATGAATGTTATGGTCAAAACCATAGTAAACAACATCAGATTGGTGTAAAATCTTCAGTAAAGTAATGTTGATTTTTTTCGGATGTGTATGGGTAAACATAACATTAATTTGATGTGTAGTGTTATCAAAATAACTCAATAAGCTTTTAAAAAAGATATTAATATCATTAAAAAAATATTCACCAGGGGTTGAAAACAATGAAACCAGCATAATATGACCACAAAAATCTCAGGAAAAAGACTATAGATTTATTTTTGAATTTTATTAAATGAAACCATGTCAATATCAGTTAATATTTTTCTGGGATTCCTATAAACAGGTTTTTAGCAATTTAAAACACTAAATCATGAATGTAATAATCAAAACCTTAGGGAAAAAACTTATATTGATGAGAAATCATGGGAAATCCACTTTGGAATTATTTTTCATATGCAAATGTAAAAAAAAATTCCATTTATCAGGTGGTGTTCTTCGAATGACTCAATAAATGATTTTAAAATAAATCAAATTCTTTTAAAACATGTATCAGTGGGTTAAAACCAAGAAAAAAAATTAGATGATCATGAAATTGTAGGAAAATGATCTTATATTGATTTGTAATGTGTAGGAACCAAATCCAAATCAATTTTTTTTCTCTAGTGATTCTTGTTAATGTGTTTTATTGTTTCAAAAAACTAAAACATGCACGTAATGGAAAACCCCATAGGAGATGACCTCATATTGATATTAAATCCTGGTTAAACAACCTATAGAATATTCTCAATGTATATAATTAGAATTCACATGCATCCAATGTGCATTTTTCTTTAAATTACACAATAATCAATTTTAAAAGATATCAAAGTCTTTAAAAATGTTCACTATGGGGTAAAAACCAATAAAACATACTAAAATGGATGCAAAATCATAATAAAACGACATTAGATATATTTATGGAATATAGGAACCAAATCCATGTCGATTTGATTTACGGTTTGTTCATGATGACCTTAAATGCGTTTTAGTGTTTTAAAACACTAAAATATGCATGTAATCATCAAGAAAATAAAAAATGAACTGACATTGATTTTAAATCATGGTATAGGCACCATAAAATTTTTTTGATGTGATTGAGTAGAAAAAACATCTATTTGACATGAATTGTGCTCAGAATGTCTCAATAAGAGATTTTAAAAGATATCCATGTCATTAAAAATGTGAATTAGGGGGGAAAAGAAAAAAAATGGTGTCATATGCCTATGAAATCATAGGAGTCATAGATTTATTTTTGAAATTTATGAACCAAAAACAAGTCAATCCAAGTAACAGTTTTTGTAGCATGTTCTTAAACTCTTTTTTATCATTTCAAAACACTAAGAAGTGTGTGTAATGGTAAAAATAATAATAAACTCCCTAAGATTAACTTAAAATAATAATATAAACCATCCTTGAATTAATTTTGATGTGTACAGGTATACATTACATCCATCCATTTTGTGGTTTGGTTAGAATGTCTAAATAATTAGTTCTAAAAGATATCAAAGTTTTCAAAAGAAAGAACCATGACATTAAAACCATGAAAATGGCATTGGTTGGACATGAAATCATAATAAAAAGACTGTTGAATGAGTTTTGAAATATAGGATCCAAATCCATGTCAATCTGGGTTACGATTTGAACAGGATTCCTATAAACATATTTTTAGTGTATTAAAACAAAAAAAATGTATTTTTAATGGTCAAACCTGTAGGAAAATAAACTCAGAATGATGAAAAATTAGGGAAAACCCACCATAAATGTTTTTTGAAATATATGAATTTCTTATATATAAATGTATTTAAATTCTATTATTTGGTAATTTCAAGAACAACACACATCATTTTAAATATTGATTAGATTGTTATATAATTATCCATTTTGTGTTCCAAAAGTGGAATTATATCTTAAATAGGGTTGTTTATTATTTCAATGTGTTTCTCTATGATGTCTATTTTTTATGTTAAAATGAATTCAGATTGATTAATAAAAAAACTTCTGTTTAAAATTATAAATATATTTTTTGCATATTCTCTTTCATATTGTTTTCATAAATGTTATAGTTTTTATTATAGGTGGGATATTCTAACAATGTATTGGACATTTACCATTTTGATCCATGACATTATTTAAAAGGTAGTCCTAATTGTTCTTCATTATTGTGGTACGATTTAATATTTTCAACGATTCTACTATAATTCTAATTTTTTATGTTTAATTATGATTTCTATATTCCATTTTTTATTGTTGGAGACATAATTTTGTATATTATGGATGTAGCTATTGAGGTAGATAGATGTCATAGAAGTCATGGGATGAATGTATTGGCCATGGGCTGATAGTGGTCATTGGAAATATTTTGCATGTATATATTAATTTATGAGGTAAGGGGTTGACTATGGATTGATGGCTGGTTATGCATATATGACTAAGAATGTATGAATATGTATGTATGATTTTGTTTTTATGATGAGTATATTTTTCATTTAAGGTTTAGTTTATTATATGACTAAGTTTTTTATATACATGTTAATTTTTATTAAATATTTTTTAATAATAAAATTTTCTTTTTTAAGTTTAGTATCAGTTTTTATAATCACTACTAAATTGATTTTGATTTTTTCTATATATCAAAACTTCTTAAAAATAGACTCATAACAAAGTAATTACTATAGTAATTAATTACTATTATGTTAATTTCCCAATTTTATTGTCTATTGTTTGATTTTCAAAACTACCGCTAAATGAATAATGAAATGTCTCTAACTACCCAAAAAACAAAATATAGAAAATCCACTTCCAAACTCTTATATATACTAATAAATGATTACCAATTCTGAAATATATGGAAATTTAGGTAACCAGTGATAAACAATGAAGTGATGGTTAAAAATTTCTCTAGTAGTGAGAATATCCACCACTGAGACTCAATTTGTTTGTAGTGTTCGAGTCATGGAAAACTGCTATAAAGAGAAGAATTATAATTTATTAAAAAATTTAAAATTTAGAAAAGGTTTCATCATTGTCAATGATTTGACATTGTTTAAACCCTTTATCCACTAGTTGTATTTATAGGTGTTTACATAACCATATATGTTCAGTTTTATCTTGAACACCCATTTTCACCCAATTGGTTTTACCCCAACTGGGGGATTCTTTAGAACATAAACTTGGTCCTAATGCATGGAATTATTCTCAAAATTCAAGGTTTCTTTCCATCATGAAGCTTCTAATCTCTCTACTACATATATTTAAGAAAATTGATCATTATTTTCAACCAATAATGAGTCCCAATATTTGGTGACAAAAAAAATATTCTTGTAGTTCTGTAAGCTCGAAGGTTCTCCTACACAATAATTGTATTTCAAGAAAAAAATCTTCTATGAGGACCTCTGGAATGTATTTTTATACCAAATTCTGTGTATCTTGAGAATCAAATTTATTTAAGCCAATATTTCTATCACTACCACTCTTGTAGTTGTTCTCCCTCTCAGGAAATGAATATTATCTTGTGATAGTAACCTTAATGTATAATGGGTTTTATAAATAATATCCCATTATTTCATAGGGATTCTCAATAATGATACACTTCATACCCCAATGTGTTAGTTCTTATCCTGAGATCACCTTAACAAATGTGTCACATCCCCATGCGTGAATATGTGACATCATGGATTTCATTCCTCACAATTAATCATGTGGTATACGATCATCCACCTTATTTAGAATTTATTTTATTATATTTTATGTCTATTATTTTAATGGGTTTTTTAGGATTCAATAAAAATCATTAAAGTAATTAAATACATTTTGAAATAATAAACCAACATAATCCATGATACAAAAACTAAACCAAGAAAGATATAAAATGAATAAAACACTATTCACTGTAGAAGGTTAAATATACAATCTTTAATCATACACTTAATGAAGACTAGTTAGATAGAGAGAAAATTATATTTCCTCCAAAACGTTCCATGGGTTAGTGAATCACCTATCAAATGGGTAATATTCATCTTATATCCACTATATTTTAGTACCACATATGTAAAGTAAGATAGAGAAGAGGCCAAGGGTGTAAAGAGAATCAATGTCTCACACCCTTAAGTAGATTCCATTTTCCTGAACTCAACCTCATTTATATAGTCCCCATGGATACTCCCCAAGCATTTCATAAAATTTAATCAGATATTAAAAAATGTTTCTTTAATTTCATTCAGATATAAATGCTATGTAACTATTTTCAAGTACATAAATTTAACATTTAAACTCATTATTAAATCATGTATACATTTCATGAATTAATTGTGTCCTTAAATGGATAAGATGAAAATGTTAAGATGTAACATTCAACTTCCATATTATCGATCATAGCATTGTTACATATCATAAAACTTGTGATATTACCATATGATACAATACAATATGGTTTAGATAGTAAATACATTTATGTGATATCACGATATTTTATAAAATTATATACCCTACCAAGGCATACATTATTCATTTTTATCAATAATTTCATACCAAACAACATCCCTATATCTTCTCACATGGAATTTCTAAAATACATCATATTTAATATAATACATAGGGAATATCTCCATGAATTTATACTTCTAATAAATGCCCCAACACTATTGGTACTTCGTTATTAAGAATCGACCTTTATGGGTGATAAAAAATGCTCATAAATGAGGTATTTTATCAGTTTTAAATAAAATCATTAACAAAGATGTCCTTTATAAATGATGAAAAATAACTGATAAAATTCCAACTTTGTTCACCATTTCATTTATAATTAATTAAGGTAACTATTTATCAATTATTTTCATAGTGCTAATAAATGTGTTCTCGTCATTAGTGTTAAATTACTTTTTTAGCATTGATAGTTTTGTGAAATTGGGTTCCCTAAACTCAACTTGAACATTACTTTTAGATTACCATATCATGTATATAGTGAATTATTAATGATTTATTCTTTCCCTAATCATGCCTAAATACCTACATATACTATTTAAAAGGTAATTTACTTAGATTATTTATTGGTCCAAGAAGTTATAATAGCTCTTTCTTATAATGAGATGCTCAAGATACTATGAAAAATAATATTTAACATATATCTTAAGGTCTAGATACGTCATACTGATGGGACAAAGATGATTTATGACTATCTGGTGATGGGGCCTCATAAGCATTGAGAATTTTTTGAAAAATTCCTTAAGGTTAAATTGTAGTATTTTTGGGTTTGTTGTGTTTATTGAAAAATCCAATTGACAAGATAAATTTTGAAGTTATAGCATGCTTATTGATTATTAATGTTAAAAAAACTATAGGATAGAAGAAATGAAGCACTTGAAAAATATTATTTCAAGTCCACCTCATGAAAATATGGAAATGAATAATTTTTTTGAAATATTAGGTTGTTTATCAATTGTGAGTTTCATGAAGGCGGTAAGTTTTAGATGAAAAGTGATGATGGATGTGACTTTTTTTAGAATATTTAAGAAACATAAGATATACCATAAATTTCCATGAAGATTTCATGTTTTGGGAATAAAACAAAGTGTTTTGTGAAGGGTTTTTTGTGAGAATATAATTATTTCAATTGGGTAAAAATGTTTCTAAATAGGAATCTACCCCCTCATTTGAAGTGATAAATCCTTAATGAATATTTGAAGGCTCTCAATTCTTGAAATGGTTGTATTTTTTTTCAAATAATCCAAATAAACACTAGGTTCTATAACAAACAGATTTGTGTAAATATGAAAAATGAGTCCCATGATGGTTTATAAGGATTTTTGAATGTATGTGAGTTTCCTGAATGTGAAAAGTTTCACAAAAAATTTTAAAGTTTCATGATAGTTGTGAAAATTTTATGAAAAAGTTAAAATTTTCAAAACCAAAAGGAATTACCCAAAACATATGAGGTAACTTGTTTATTATAATGAGGATAAAAGTTTAGATTCACGAAGAACCAAACATGGTGTAAAAAACATTTATTTAAGAAATAAATAGAAAATTTTTATGAATGAGGAGTGAGTATACTTCAGTTGTGAGAATATTAAGATTTCAATGTGTTACTAGCAGTGAACCTAGTGGGATAGTGATTCCCCTACAGAAATTGTAATTGTAGTGCAATTTAGTAGATTTGGTACATTAGTTCATTGAATTTTTATACTCCATCGACTATACAAGTAAAGGGTGAACCAAGTAAAATTGTTGTGTCTCCTTCATGTTTTCAATTTTTCATATACTTTTTTACAAAATGAGAGAGAAGAGTGTTTTGTCTAATAGTGAATCAAGATCCAAAATGGGAATTATTTTTTTATTTCATACCCTGATAAACCTCCCTCTCTCGTAATTTAACCTAGTGGGTCCTACGATTGTAATCAAGTATAGAGGATAAAATCAGTGTTTCTCTCTCAATTAAAATAAAGGAGGTTGTCAACCATAAAGAGATTTTAGTCTTTGATGTAAAAAAATTTCAATTATATAAGAATAAGATGTTGTACTGATTCATATCATTACGAATGTATATCTTTATTGTTATGGTGCATGGTATATTAGCTATTATGGATAGTGGAGCTTTATCGGAAGATAACCATATAATATTAGATGGTGACGCTAGAGGAATCAATTCCTAAGGGGGATATTTATCCAACAAAATCTATAAAAATATGATTTCATGTAATTAGTCTTATTTAATATGATAATAGTTACTAAATATTTATGAATTTGATTCAAATGTTCGAGAAAAAAATTTAATGGTTTTGTAGAGCAAGTCTGAGGACCTAAAATACACCTTAAGAAGTCGGTTATTGCATTATTTGACTAGGTGAATTTCACCTTAGAAGACATGGGTGGTATCAGAGAAATACCCAATGATATAATGATCATCAATTTCATCCTGAGAGTACTTCCACCTCAATTCAATCTAGAAGTCTCTAACCACAATAATATTTATTTTATAAAAAATATCAACAAAGCAGTGTAGTGAAACAAGAAAACAAGTTACGAGTGTCTAAGGTAATGCAGCCTGATAGATTCCCCTCTAATGAAATTTTTACACAAACTGGGATGGGAACCCATACTATCAAAAGTAATGAATGTGTGGTCATGGGTAATCTTAGATGCATGAAAATAAACTACATGGTTCCCTTAATGCTACATGTGAAGAACCTAGATCTTGTATGTGTTGAACTTCTTACACTGAATTACATGGTAAATAATATCCCAAGGAGTGGAAATATGGAAAATCAAGGACTCCTCGATTATATGGGAGTAAATTTCAAAAATCGCCAACTCAATACACTTCGTGTTGCAAAACTAGAGAACCTTGAGGAAGGCCTAATCCACCGCCATGAGGGAGTCAACTCTCCTGAAGGTGGATGAGAAGGCATGGATAATAAAACCTTCAAAATCATGAATGATACCTCCGCCCCGCATAAACCAAAAAGAATAGGAAACATTGAAATTCTATTTGAAACATAGAGATGGTGGATGAAAGTAAATCAACATATTTTAGAAAAGGGTTTGTATGTATTCATGTTTGGGATAATATTTTATATTATGGTTCTGAGAGAGGGGACGATGTACTAAAATTTGAGTAGGGTGGTATTATCCACCACGAGACACTTCGTCCAACCAACCATCACCATACTTGAATAATTAATTCCTTCAATGTGATCAGTATTACTAGAATTACAAATTTAAAAGCACCCAATTGATATAATAATAACCCTTTCCCTCATCTCATGGGGATTATTCCAGGTTCCATGATACCATTTCTAGAAAAAAAAACATCGTAGCTAGAAACCTGTTTCGTTTCTCCCATGAAAACACATATGAACTTCCAAACATTGAAATCCCACTTAACTATATAAAATATATGTAAAATGAGTTTTTCTTATTTGTTGTAGCAGAAAAAATATCTGGAAGAAAATTTGATAACATTATGCTAGATGGATTCATCTATAGGAATTACCTGATTATGCACACACTAGATAAGGATGTTATATTTTTATGGTATATATTTTCAAAAATGGTTCTCTCCCTAATTATCTATATCATTATTTTCATGCACAATCTTACAATACACCATGGTTGAAAAAATACATGCTATCACTTCCATGAATATGAATTTCTCCAACTCACTGTTCAACTGAATAATATTAAAATATTTGCGTTGATATTCATCAAGGATAGAATGAATGATGTTGGGATATTCATATACCTCATAGAAATTCATTTTATGAGTCAGCTACCCTATAAAACCAATCATGTTTCCAGCCTAGTTGGCATCATAGAAGTTAATGTCACCTTGCTCGATGATCCACCTTACATTGCACTGAAGAAGTGGAATATAGGTTTTGATTATATTCAAAAGAGTATAAGGACTTCCTCTATCATTTTCAATGAGACTCCCATATCGATCAGTAGAGAAACTGGCCCAAAAGGAATTCTCTTCAATGTCTTCCCACTTAAACCTTGCATGAAAAATGTTTATCGATTCTTTAACGCATCTGAGATTAATACCTCTCTCCAAAACAAGAAGGTCCATCCAATCCCTAGATATCCATTGGAATCATCCCTCTACATGGTAATCCAATATAAAAGAGAACATAATATTTTCCAGATCCTTAATAATGTTCTTTAGAAAATTTTGGTTTGAGAGGATATGCATTAAAATCTAATAGAGGACACAATTAATAAGAGTTATCCTACTGCTGAATGAATTGAATTTGGTTTTAAAATTATTAATATTATTTGAAATCGTTACAAATAATTTTCCTATGTGATGGATGTGCAACCTTCCTATAGATATGGGAGGACCCAAATATTACATTGGAATGTTTCTCCTATTAATCCCCAATCTAGATCCAATAGAGATGACATTCCTCTATGAAAAATTATTCAAGATATAAACAAAAATTTGGACCCAATTGATGAATTTTACAATCAATTTACAAAATTCTTCTAAGTATTTGTTAATACCTATGAAATAATTTATACTACCATTGGAAAATAGAAGCATATCGGCCCCAAAAAAATATGGGAAACACTATGGTATTGAAATTTTCACCATTATGGAGCAATAAATACATTATAATGATTATTTTATAAAAAACCTACTGAATGCATCATGTCATATTCCATATAATAAGGAAGGAGACATACATCCATGTTGAACTAAATAATCTAATCAAAAAGAATGGCGACCCAACAAAAAATCCATTGCATACCAAGACCATGAATATGAAGTTCCTTTCCATTCTGTTATATACATTATCCATTTCCACCTTTATATAAATATTAGATCCAACATTATTATTATTAATATAATATATATTCTATTGTGAAATATCAATTTCACCTTAAATGGACCAGTGTTGTATGAATCTATATTTTTCATTAGAAATAAGAGTCTCAAGATGCCTTGATAGCCACCTATTGATGTCACTCTCTGACTCCTTATATGGGATGTTTCAAAAGATAATTAGACTATATTGACTCAATTAAGAAGGATCCCTAATCTTTGGTATCAGAAAAAGAGTGTTGGAGTAAGAAACTCTAAGGATAATTCCACCATGGAAGAAGTCATAAACAACCTTAACAAGATCCTTCTTTTTTGTACTCTAGGATTCTATATAGAAGGAACTAGGGAAGATATCTGGTCTTGGATTTCTATCGTGATTAAGAGATTGAAACACCTATGGAATTTCCTCTTCCCCCCATAGTAGAGCCAATCATACTGTTAAATGAATCGGCAACCACAAATGGATTGGATTAAAAAATGTATGCACTACCTATTGGATACCCTTCTTGCATTTAGGGGATATGAATAGAATGAATAGATTTAAAAAGAGATTCTACCATACATCTCACAACATCAATATCAATTGTAAATGTCCCGTTTTCCATGATAAAATTAGGAGTGATGATCTGATTCCTCTCCCTGAGAAAACCATTGAATTATAAAATATTCTTATCTCACTCTTTCAACCATGTTTCCCTATATATATAACAAGCCATGTGTTCTTGTTCCATCAGGATATGAGAAGGTTTATTCATTTTATCAACACGTGAGTAGAAAGGGCCACCATCCCATCCACTTCCTGTGAGAAATATAGTTGGTCGATCTCATATTTAATGTTTGATAAGTAATTTTACCTCCTAAACTACCTATTAGACCATTTAACAAGTTCCCCTTTCATCCTTCTAAGATTGTTTTAGATACAAACCCAACTGATTCCTTGAACCAATCTATTCCAAGACTCACTCACCACCTGGTGAATACTAGGGTCTATTGTCTATTGCATCGAGTAAAATTAGTAAAAATTGGTTCCCATTCCGCCCTTAGGAGACACCATAATTGGAGAATGATTTGCGAGGTCTCTTAATAGACGAGTCAACTTGGTTGAAGGGTTAGTAGAGATAAAAATTATATTTTCCAGACATCTATCTAGGTGACACAATTAATGATGATTACCCCTTATGATTGTTACACCATGTAAATTTTCCCTTTTA
Source organism: Viscum album (assembly GCA_963277665.1). Lineage (NCBI taxonomy): Eukaryota > Viridiplantae > Streptophyta > Magnoliopsida > Santalales > Viscaceae > Viscum > Viscum album. The sequence goes on from OY728140.1 coordinate 325,551,580, forward strand.
AAAACCTAAATCTAAGAGATTCAATTGATCCATAAATGAATAAAACACTTATCTTTCCTTGTTGGGATTAATATCCCCACCTTTATTTCTTGAACCATTTGATATTACATCTAAATATTCATTGAGTATCCATTATTTGTTCCTTGGATTTATGGAAGATATATTTTTTCACAGATCCCCAATTATGAGGATGTCACACACGGAATATACAAAAGAAATCAAACAATTAGAGTCTCTACTAGAAACACTGGTAGTAATGTACTGACCATACAATGAAACCTTCTTTACTAAAATACCATATTTAAATAAAATACATACATGAATATTATATGTGTATCCGTTCATGAAATTATGTATGCCCATCTGACATACAAACTAGTCAATTATTGAGTGATTTTGTTAAGGTAACCACACCAGTATTAGTGAAATTTTTCTATTATGAAAATAATTGGAGATAAAGTTTGTCTTGACCTAGGAACCGTGGCCACGAGAGTTCTAGATGGTGAAATATATCATGGGATAAGAGTGACTTTGGTTCTAGAACTAGATGATTGTGCCTCATGGATTCAGATGAAATGACACTTTCTATCATGTCTCATTTGAGATCTTCTGAGAATCCCTATGGATAGAGAGGAGAAATGATGGAAGGGGACATTTTAGACCAATAGGATGAAATATTCCTCTGATATAACCAAGAAAACGTTATGTAGAGACCAATAGAAGTCACCTGGGGGGAAATAAATTGATGAAGAATCTGGAGGGGTGGGTTTGAGATCACATAGATCTACGATTCTAGAAGAATCTAGGACAAGAACCATCAAAGGATAGGAGAGATTCAGTGGGTTGTAAACTAACATATCCAAACATTTTTGGGTAATATTATAAAGAGATATGGGAGGAGTGAGTGTGGAAGGGTGAGGACCAGGTGCCAGGTATGAGAATGAAGGAGAAGGCTCCACATTAGGAAGGTAATACCAAGTTGGTGAAGGAGATACAGATGGTACTAGAGCCTTCAGAGATTGAGCTAGATAAGTAGAGGCCTATCATGTCACTGATGGAGAATAAATGACTAAAATTATGGCCTTAAAGTACGAAACCAAATATAAAGAATCCTGATATTTTAACATTGGAGAGGATACAACTATCACATGAGCCTTCTGAACTAGGGACCAAGAGGTGGAGGCCTGAGAAGGAAATGGAATGGCCCATAACATCCTACAGACTGAAGAAGATTTCTGCTGAGTATGGCACACTGTACAAATGTGAGATGGAGAATAATAATAGATCCATTTCCTCTTTTAAAAGGACTCACCATCCTTGAGAAGAATATGGTCTGTGAAATTTAAGGATATGTCTATCTCTATGCATAAATGAGACTTCAAATCATTCAATAGGCCAAGATTTTGACTATCAAACATAGAAAAGAAGAATGAGAATAACTTATAGAACACATTAATGAAACATTGTAGAATTAGAGCGAAAAACCTAGAAGAATGAGCCAAACCACTGTCGATGGAGAATCAGGGCTAGAATGTACCACTAAAGACCATATGTAGAGATTAATACTCCACTTAACACAAGATCTAGATCTGGAGGACTATGCCTTCACAAAAGCTTCCTGGGAAAACAACACCATGTAGACAGAATTCCTTTTGTCATCTGAAACCCTCTCCTCGAAATCCATACCCTACGAGCCCACCATGATTGAAGCACCAAAAGGGGAGGCCTTTTGAGGATAAATCTAGCTAGCAATGTCCATTGAAGCTAACCCAAATATTCCTCAAAAGCCTCATGTGGGAAAGCGAGTGCTGGAGAGACCTCCCCTAATGTCACACTGATCAGATCTAAATGAATTATTGGGAATTCTAGTGACAGATTCAATCCCAGATGTTGGGGCCGATGAAGACTGTCTTTAAGAAAGACTACAAGTGGTGAGGGACTGAATACTAAAGGCCAAAGAACTTCTGACAGACAGAGTAGGGATGATGAAGAAACCTGAAGTAGAGGAACATCGGTTGTGGGTGCTAAAACTATCACCAAATTTTGAAAACATGATGACATGCCTAGTACATTCACTAAATTTTAAAAACAATCATTCTAATCGAAAAGATCACTTTAGTATTAAAGTCTTTATACTAGAGGAAAAATATCTAAAGAAACTTATATCAAATATTTTACAAAACCTGATTTTCATATTTGATATGATAAATGTTGATAATGAGTTTGTGGAAAAAATGAAATCCAAAGAGGTGGAATTGATGACTATTAAGATGATCACCGTAGAGGATAGACAAGAAGAAGAGGAGGAAGATGATGCCATGAAATTCCTTTCCACAAATTTTTAATGGGGAAATAGAGAGTTTAAATGGAAACTACCATTGAAAAAAGGGACCTTCATTAGTGATAAAAAAGAGATAATAAATAGGATCCTTTATCAGCACTAGTTTTATGCTGATAAAGGGGACACATTATGATTTCATTTTTAGCACTGATAAAGTGAAATTTTATCAATGATATTCCCAACACTGATGAAAAATATCCTACAAAAGTGTACTTCTAAGGATCTGTTAAAAGGAACCAAAGGTACTCATTCCTCCTAGAGTATCCAATAGTTGATAAATAAACCAACACTTGGGAAATATTATCATTACATTGACTATATTTTAGTACCTCATGTGCAAAGAATTTTTTTTAAAGATTTCATATGAAAGGGGAGAATAAAAATTTCAAATCAAGAATGAGATGTCATTTTCATGACCCCTCCCTCCTATATATAAGCCTCAAGAATGCTCCCTAGGACCTTATAACTACTTTAGATGACGAGTCTTTCCATAATGAAAACATGTATTGCATGAAATAGGAAAATACTCATGAAAATTTTACTGTTGTAAAAATTATAGCATCTATCAAGTTCACGTCCCAAAAAATAAGTTAAAAAGTCTCACCTATACTCCAACTATCGACGTTCACCCTAGAATAAATCCTCTAACTTCCTCTTCGTTCTCCCTGAATGAGATACTAGGAAACTGATTTAGAATGCTCTCCTCGATCAATTGGTTGTAAAAGACATCTATAGGGAGACATTTCTTGAAATTCCAAAACAAAACATAGATGAATCCAACATCTTAAACAAAGGACTAGGTAAGGAATACCATTAACTTTTCATAGTCAAACATAAGGTATTAAAAAAATGGTCAACCTAAGAGGTGTCCCACAAGAGCAATGCATAATCCCCCTAAGCACTATGAAAAACCTATCTCAAGCCTTCGGAACATGCACATTAGTCATAACTGCACATATAAAATCAATCGAAGAATATTAAAATTTCAAATAAAGGAAATAAAGAAATAATTCTCCAAACACATATCACAGTTTCATCCATAATTTAATTATTTGGGCTTTATCTAATGAAAGAAAATGGTATATATGACATGTGAACCTATGTTCCTATTATAATCAATGGATATACACCACATCCATTAAATCAACATATCAACATTATGTACACACTTGAGGTGAATTTAATCAATGGTAACAAGATTTTTTATAAATTCATTATTTATAGAAAATCTGATGTCCACTACATAGTGATGGGAAGAGGCGGACATAGTTCCCCAGCAAGAGTCTCAACCATTCTATCTCTTATATACCCTGTTGTAGTCAAGGTAAAAAAAGTAGAAAAAGGTATTGAACCTAGGAACCTTAAAAACCATTTTGTAAAATCAAACCCAAACCACATATTTCAAGATAAAGACACCCCATGACCTAATGCACACCTACCATATTCAAGAGGTTTTCAACTAGTGGTGAGGGACTACATAATTATATAGGGAGATTATTCCTCTTATATCAGGTAACAACATAGAATGATAAATGAAGTAAAAAATAATAATTCAATAAATAATAAATAAATGAATAACCATCATATTAGTAGAAAAACATTAGAACTAGCCCATAGAGCTAAAGTATTTCATGTCAGGTGAATAAACCAAAATCAATGAAAGGATCCAATGTACATATAATCTAATAATTAAATCAGAAACATCTAGACCGATTTCCATCCAACATCATCTGAATTCTCCTACTAATCTAAAATACTATCAATCAATTGGGAGTTTCATATTTTTTGGATCCTTATGTATGAAATCTATATGCACAGAAAAATGATAGAGTAGAGAGTATGTGAAAAACTCAGCAGGACACCACCAACAAACCTTAATGGAATTTCATTAGAAATATAGGTTCATTCAATGAATGCGATTGTGTTTTATATGAAAAAAACAATATATCCCACAAGTTAAACATTTTTTGGGTAATTATAGACCAGATCTACCAACTTTGGGACCATACTGGAAGGATAAATGACCAGCTTCCTACCACATCCTATAGATGGGACTGTCAAAAAAGAAAACAATCATATCCCTCATAAAGGGATAGACCAAATAATATTGACCAAGTGTCTGAAACACCCACCTTAGGGGGAATATCCCATGTGGCTAAACCTATATGATCAATTTAAAGATATAATAACAAAAAAATATGATATAAGATACAAATGATATTTAAACATCATTTAAAATAGACAAGAATCATAACCATAATAACCCATATACAAAAAAACTCAAGAATAAGTGTCCCATGTAAATAAACACTCCAAATGTTATTATGTATCAAACATAGGTAACTAGGGGTATATACACACACCATATGTGATCAAGAATCAAACATATGTCTCTGGGGCTACACTTGCACACCAATAATCTTGCCAATAACTAGTTTAAAACATGCGCTAAAGTGAAGGGATTCCTACCAAAGATATGAAATTGAAGATCAAGGAAGGGGTCATTGTACATGTCTTAAAGCACCACCAGATCCTAGGATTATTCCTAGTTCGAAACATCTAGATCTCAAGATTTAAAAAAAAAGGAACTACACCCAGAAAGGTTAGATAATGATCAAATAACCAAGAAATATCAGGTATTGACGATTTTCATGATTCAAGAATTTCATAGAAGAAAAATCCTTGATTATAGATGCTAATTCACTCAACGATAATAAAAAACCTCATTTGATCACAACAAAATCCTTAGGTATGACCAAGATATCTTTTACGAAAAAATCCCTCAAGGTAACATTGAATCATTTTTGGGTTGGCTGTGTTTTTTAACAAGGTGGGTTTGTCGTGGTCAATTGTTGAGTTCTAGTGATATTGTTGACAATCCATGCTGACAAAGAACCATGACAAATGAATGGAAGTTCTAGAGTTGGTAAAAAATTATATACAAGGTGGAATTATGTTCTAGTGTTTTCCAAATTCTTAGTGTCCAAAAATTGGAGTTTAACTATCATTTTGAAATATGGATTTCCTTAATGATCTCATCAAAATATGGAAAAGGAATGATTATCATGAAGGTTGGATTCATGAAGAGTGTTTTGAAAAGTGGAAAATAATTGTTATGGTGATCCTTATTAATATGATGAGAATCAAAAATGAAGAAGGCGAGGTGCATTGTGAGTGGAGCATCGTGACAGTGTGAGGTTTTGATGGAAGGCCCAGAGATTACGAAGAGCATTGAGAAGAAGAAAATTTACATAGAGATTCACAAAAATGGATCTTTGTCGTAGAAAAGGGAGGAGGTCTATGAAATGGTGCTGATGTGGCCCAAATAGTTCTGGAGTCTGTGGAAATGCCTTTAAATATTCCACTATCCCACTTATAATAGTAGAGAGACTTAATTAGGTTCTTAAGATCTCAAATAATGAAGGTGGATTGAAAAGGGGATTCATAAAGACTACTTGATCATTACAAAGTAGGTGTGCTTCGAAAAATCTAGTTGATCTTTTTGATAGAGGTGTGCTTCACGAAGGATAGTCCATTATTTCCAAATTTGGTGTACTTCATGAAGTCTAGTTTGAGGTTTGGGAAAAAGGGAGCTTCATGATGTCTTGTTTGAGCTTTTTAAAATAATGATATTCGCGAATGTAGTGAGAATTGATAAAGTAGATCAAAATGGATTTCCTAGTAAACCTTTGGTAAGGGGGTATTCATCGGTGGATGAAAGAGGAAAATAAGTGGAGCATCTACATATAGTGGAGGATGCATTCATTACAGATAATGAAAGGACCTACAAGTCTATAAAATACAATTTGATCTTCTAAAGAATTAGTGAGAACACTTATGTTGAGAGGGAAGTTATACTTCAAATTGTGATTGGTTGTAAACTAGGTGGGACAGTGAGTCCACTACGAACATTGTAAACAGTAGTGCACATATAGTGGATTTGGTACATTGGAACATTTCCGATGTATGCTACTTAGAAGAAGCCTAGTGAGGGTGAACAAAGTAAAATTGATGTGTCTCATGTATGCTTTAATTTCTGTTGATACCTTATAGTAAGAAAGAGAGAGAAGAGAGTATTTTTTAACAATGAAACTATATTAAACGGGTACGTTATTTAAATCTAACATACCCTAATTCACCCCCTCTTGGGTTATTTTACATAGTGGGCATAATAATTGGTATCAGAGCCAATGGTTAATATCAGTGTTTCTCTCTATATTTTTGTCATCAATCACAACGGGATTCTGATCTTCGATGGGAATAACATTCATCTTTGGAAGAATTAGAGGCAAAACTACTTCCGATCACTGGGAAAAGATGTGTTTACAGTAGTGATGGATGGTATTTCAACCAGTATAAATTGTGGTTGTAGGGTCCTAAAAAATCCGCAAAAGAGATTCTACCCAAATCTCCCAAAATAATTGGTTAAAAGAATGAAGAAAATTCAAAGATACACAAGCAGAACCGGTCTGCGGATTGGTCCCATGGAAACGCGATGCGGTTAGGCTCCGCGAAGGACCTCCACCATGGACCGCATCTGGCATTATTCGAGAAATGGAGGCGGAGACCCTCCACAGCCGTGAGGCAGGATGAGCACCAACCTGGTCCAACATTCCGAACCGTCCCAGTCATGAACCGCGTCGACCGGCTTGATCTGCATCCACTATCGTTCGTGGAATGGAGGCGGAGACCCTCCGCGGTTGCGAGGCAGGACGAGCGCCAACCCGGTTAACCATTCCGAACCGCCCCAGTCGCGAACCGTGTCGACTGGTGTGATCCTCATCTACTATCGCTCGCGGAATGGAGGCAGAACCCTCCACGGCCACGAAGCATTTCCCAAGTTCAATTCATGGAGGAGTGTTTAACGCCCCGCCAGTCACGTTGACCAAGTCACCCGCAAACCGGGTTTTCGGTCATGGGCCTCAAAAAATGTGCCTCATGACTCCATTAGATCCCTTATCTTCCCCACTATAAAAGGAGACCGAGGGGAAGAGAAAAGGTGATTCAGATTCGGAGTAGATCGATCAGATTCGGGTGGAAGGATTTTGAGTGAAGGAGGTTAGGATTTCGCAAAGAGTGAGGTTCCAGTTCAAATCAGAGCAGGTATGAAGTTGGAAACGAACTAATATGGAAACAAAAAGGCATAACTTGGTGAAACGCGAAATAAAAATAACATAAAAAAGAATAGACCGCGAACCATGGCCCCTCCACGGATGTACTATATGCGGACCAGTGAGTTTATGCCCCTTTTCTGATCCATTGCACCACGGAGCACCCTCCTACACATGCGAAGCCCCGACCGACGAATCTCCAATCGGCGCTGCCCTTGGACGCTGCTGCTCGTGTGGAACCCCCCGCATATCACCGCGGTACATAGACTGAACCCATAGTCGTGAACCCCCTTGGTTCCCGGGATGCCCATGAAGCCGTGAAACCCCATGGTTCGCGGGGTGCCAATTAGTCCACGAACCACCATGGTTCGTGGATGGACTATCAGTTCGTGGACCACCCTAGTTCGCGGACGACCTCTCAGTCCACAGACCACCCTGGTTCTTGGATGGCCTCTCAGTTTGAGGACCACACTGGTTCGAGGACGGTTCCTCCAGCTGTGTAGTACTTCCCTACGCGAAGGGCACCACTCCTCATACACCCATTTGGTCCGCCAAAACCTTCGGAGTTCCCATTCATTAATCCAGATAAAATGCATCCAATTCCAATCCGGCCTGATCCTTCACAACCTCTGCATTGCCTGGGCCATTGGCTCTGAGTCGAGGCCTCCACTAGGGCCACTAGACCGGTATGATGTAACCTTCAGGCACATCAGCACGTCGTTCTAAGTTCACATACCCACGGTACGTGAGGGCGAATGGGTTGATCCGGACCTTGAGAGAATTCCCAACGCATTCTAGGGTTCACATTCCCACGGTAATGTAGGGTCTGAGCCCAGGAGCCCCCCTTCTTCCTCTCCACTCACCAGGATGAGGAACCACACGTTTCGGCGGTCATACACATCTCCCTTCCCCGGAGAGTGCTGGTACACCCATCTGAAGGATGCCGTTCACATGCACCTCCGTACTTCCTCACCAATTCGTCCAAGGAAGGACATGATGGGGAAGGGTGGCCCCGTCCTTCCATGGGGCCATGTCCCTCTCCTGTAGGGCCTTGTCACGATTAGGCATCCCTTCTGGAGTAAGCCGTACACCATCCTCACCAAAAGCTAATGACCCTGCCCCCATTTCAATACGGGGAGGGGTTCATTGCTCCGCTGCGCCACTTCTACCTCCCTCTAACATTGGGGGAAAGGAGAGTCTGGTGGTACCGGTATTTTCCCCACTCATCATATGCCTCCCCTTCCTTTGGTCGGGAGAAAAGTGCGAGGATAGACGGGTCTATTTCACTCCCTTGTTTCTCACACCGAGCATGACTCACGTGGGCTTAGAGATATGTGATGGTTGAGGTAACCACACAATGACAGTGGACTCTTCCGAACTACGTGGACTTTGATCCCTATCTCCTAGGCAGGGTATGTAGGAAGCCTCCCTGAGTTTCAAGCCCACCATCCATCTGGACCCATGGTCCTTATTCATTTCGGGTTATACCCCCTTCTCTATCATCCGAATTATGTGGACTTTGATCCCTGGATCCTTGGCAGGGTACGTAGGAAGCCTCTATGAGGTTCAAGCCCACCACCCGGTTGTTCCGACTTCCTTTACGTTGGTCATCCTTCGTCCCGAATGATGTTAAAAGGTGCATCTGAACTACGCGGATTCTGATTCCTCCCATGAGGATACGTAGGAATCCCATATCACGGGTTCGATCCAAATGATCAAGTTGTTATCTGTCCTACCTGGATGACAATAAACTCCAGAGCTCCCAGTTACGAGGCTTTAAACCAGTTCCGTCTCAATGAGTCCTGACTCCTTTGGGTCATTAATTCACCAAGGGATGGTAAACCTTGGGTTTAAATGATTCCAAGACCCTACGCCCCATTGACCATGGCCAACCAAGATTAATCTGTGGATAATATGCTTGGGTATAAACCAAAGATTCATGAACATATGAATACGTCTTAAATCTATAAGAGAGTCCCGGAATAGGAAATATTCTCCCCCCAAAAAGGGTGTGGTGAGCCTGAATTCCCATCCTCTCAACCAATGTGAGTTCTTAAGTGTCGATGGTCTAACCATCAGGCGAACGCCTACCTTTGTAAAGAAGGTCCATGTGACATCGGATACGAAACCGTTCGGCGTTTCGAGACCAAACCCCGAAAAAATGGTGAACCCGACGTGAATCTTTAACCAAGCATGAAAGAATTAATCTAATCCCACTATGTTCCCCTGTATACTCATAAGGAGGGATGGGCTAGGTCATTAATTATGCATGGGGTCATGAGATGCTGCTTTGACGGGTTTTCTATTTGTATTTGTAAAAATGTTCCACAGGTACCTTCAGAACTCCCTTCGGTCCAATGGCATCCAGAAGGAACTCACAAACGCGTGCTTCCAACAATGCAAGGATCAGACATCCTCACCTACGAAGGACCCCATCACCCACCTAGCATCTTCAACACTGGGTCTCGGACGCATTGATCAGAGAGTACCACCTGAATGCTACTCTCCCAATGGTGGAGGTAGCCATGTGCGCCTTCCAAACTACCAGGACTCGTCGGTCACCAGCTGAGCAGTGGCCACAAAGGAAGATACAGACGGCCCCAGTCGCCGTCTCAAACTGTTTTTGGAGTCTATCCCCAGAACGGGATAAAGTATACCTCCGTTACCTTAGGGAGGCGGATGAGGTCGACGCAATGGACTTCATCCCCACCAAACTGGGATTCCGCTCCAAGCCCCCCACTGAAAGGTGTAATCGCTGTCATGTCGTGACCCAACATCCTCGCGCCAAGGAGGATACAGCACTGTGGATCCAGGCCCACACTCCCCAAGCTCCGGCCCCTCGGACCGCCCAACGAGGGAGGCAGACATACAATCAGGGACTAGTTATCACCCTTGTCCCTGAGGAGGAGCTCCGCTGCCCGATGATGGAGGTGTACCAGGAACAGTCACATACACCTGTTCGCTCCTCCCAAGCCCGCCATCCGGATGTGGCAGCATCATATGAGCCAGCGAGCATTCCCGTCGGGCACCGGCAAGCCCACCACTCACGGAGGACGACACTTACCAGGTAGGCACCTTTCCCTGCCTAGGGTCGTGAAGCCCACCAGCTCGACATGGTGGTGACCCAGAACCTACAGGACCAGCTCCTAGCAGACACCCCTGACACCTGCCACCCCGATGTGGTGGCAATCAGCAAAGCCCGCAACACATTTTAGGCGGAAATCAATAGGCGGGCACGTCTCCCCGCCAACAATGGCCACCGACTCGATATAGTGGGAAACCAATATATGCGTGTCCAGTTCCCTGTGGATGCAAGTAAAGTCCGCCACCCCGACGTGGCGGCAAACAGAGAGATAAACCGACATATCCTGGCATAGGGGCAGATTTGTTCACCTGCCCCGACACAGGAAAACTGTCAGTATCCACTGAAGACTGGAGGAACGAAGAAGGATATTCCTACTCCAATACCAGAATGAGCCTTCATACCTGTTCCAGCCAATGTTGTCTCTTTACATATCCTGGAAATGATAAAGGAGCAGGTATCGATCCCAGATCATATCTTGTAGACTTGTCAACATGGAGTTACATCAGTGGAAATAGTAAGGACTTGGTCCCGTGATCCCATCTCCCCAATTGAGGCGACTCAACTAAGAGAAGAGATAGCTGCCTCGGAGAAGATCTACATCCCTGCTTCTGCCCAGGAGGGTCGCCGGCTTTATTTCGCAACGCAAGGGAAACCAGATCGAGCAGTTTCACTCGTTCCAACTGGGGGACACCCGTCCATCACGGTGGATGCTCCAGAGCAGGCATATATCCATGCTGAAAGTTAATATGTTCGTTGGCGTATACTGACATCATCACAAGACCCAATTAGACAGGGACCCAAAGGTGAAGGCCATTTTCAATAGCAGGTGGTCCCGGTTACCTGCCAGAAAGCGCCCCGAACACGCCGAAGGCAGCCGAAAAATAAAGAGTGGGTTCATGACTCCGTTCTGCTGGTAGCTGGGGTTTCTAATGCCGCTAAAAACATATCGAAGGCTCAAGAACCTACCCACCCATTACCATATTATGGGAGTGGTAGTAGCTGTTGTGAAGGTCCTCCCCGCAATGTCGCTACTAGAAGCTCTGGAGGTCCTCCCCAGAGCACCCGTGGGGGCCTCCCCCATGGGAATATGACGATCAACCACGAAAGCTTCTCTTTTGGTGCGAGTCACGGAAACCCTCCACGTGACCAGAAGATCGAGCATCAGGAAGGTCCTCCACTTACTGTGGTCCACCCTAAAGATCCTCCCTAGGGTATACCCTACAAGAACTCTCCATATTGTGGTACCACATACTATGATAGTAGTCCTCGCTATCATGGTCACAACTGTGAAGTTCCTCCCCGCAGTGACGTCTCAACATGACAAGAAGGTCCTCCCCTTGTCGTGGCTTTCCCTGAAGGTCCTCCCCAGGGGTTACGTTGCGACGACACTCCGCATAGTCGGGAATCAGATCATGGTGGTTGTCCTCTCAACCTTGATAACAGATGTCCTCCCCATAGAGATGTCAAGCAATGAGAAGGACCTCCCCTCATTGAGGTACATTCTGGAGGACCTCCCCAGGGTGTATCCCGCAGATATTCTCCCTAAGGCAGCTGTAATTGTATTCCTCGCCATTGCACCAGCTGTGATGGTAGTCCTCGCCACCACGACCTCCATCGTCAAGGTCCTCCACGTGATGGCTCCATGCAAGAAGAAGGTCCTCCCCTAGTCACAGTGTGTCCTGAAGGTCCTCCCCAGGATGGACATCAAACGTCAATCCATGATGGTCATCCTCACCATGATGGCAGTTGTTGCGAAGGCCCTCCCCGTAACAATGCTACGTAGCCAGAAGGTCCTCCCCTTGCTGCGACACGCCTTTGAGGTACTCCCTAGGGAATACACTACAAAAGTCCTCTATGTAGTGCATCATCAATCAGTAATGGTAGTCCTTGCCATTATGACCGCCATTGCGAAGGTCCTCCCGGCAATGCCATATCATATCGAAAATAAGGCCCTCCAACCGAATCAAGAACAGAAAGGCCCTCATATGCCGAGGCCCTCAGAATGACGGGATCAAGCAGGTCTGATTCGCAAATAGTCACCAGAGACACCCTTCTTCAATCGTGAGATGTTCCGGGGCCATGTTCATCTTCTGAACCGCCGCAGAATCGCCCACATGATTATTTAATACCTATTGGTCCCACTACCTCTGATCGCACTAATAGTGATAACCTCAATTGGGCTGACCAGGTGGAGGAATCACTAGTGGAGGAGTATGCCGACATGTTTTACATGAGGAAACGACTCGCCAAAAATTATATATCAGTCATGTTTTGGCCCACGACCACCTCTTAGTTTGACATACCCAGAGAATTGTCGGAAGAATGCATGCAGGACATCCGCCATAATATATGGACGACCCTCCACCGGCTGAAATCAAGCATCCTGCCCTATGACGGGTATGTAGACCATGTCAAGACAATAGGAGACCTCTTGCATCATATCGACCTGGATGCTCTTCCTCCGACATGGAAGCAGCGATCCGAGAGGCGTAAAGGAAACATGGAGATAGCCTGCCTCCGTGCGCTGCACCAGTTGCGCCACCTCATTTGCAACGCCCTGATGGGAGTCCATATCAGGGGACGGGGAGAGCATGGAGCCCTGCATTTCACTCCACTCACCACCCAAAAAAACCCATTCGGTATAGTGTCTTGCAACGTCATCACAACAAGACATCAATCGAGTGGAATTATTATTCAAGAAAGGTGACACACCCAACGGAGACAGGCATTGAGTAATTCCCAGAAGCATCATGCCCGACGGGAACAAGCCATTCAAGAACTCTTGAACCATGCCACTGAGAACATACAGCAGGCCTCTAACCTAAGAGAGTCCAGTCAGAGGTCATTTCCTGCCTCCCCAGAAGGGGTTGATTCACAAGTGAACTCGACATCAAACCTAGTTCACCCCCGGGTGGGGGCACGCAAGATCAGGAAGGTAGCGATAGCAACAGCTACTGTCACAATCCAGGTTCAACCCCAGCCTACAGGGCTGGGGGAATTTTTAACAACAAATTCCCCCATAAGACCAATAAAAACGGGAAGAGACTCAATATCCAGAGAATGGAGCCAGCCCCAGCCCTCAGGGCTGGGGGCATTATTACCCCATCAACAACAACCTCCCCCATGAGAATTAGTATTCTCTCGCCTGGGGAGGATAGTCAAAGGAGGGGGTTCCCGCCCTATCTCGTCCTTTGAATCATCATCCCATCCAAGAGGAAGGCGTGCCGTAAGGTCGCATGAAAGAACTCTCCATGTCACCCTTCGTCAAAGAGTCCAAAGCCAATCCCGTGAAAGGAAAGGGAAAACCAGTAAGAGATGCGGAAGATCCTCTTCCTATGTGGAAGATGACACCTTCTTCGTTCCGTGATATGCATCCATCAACGACATAGAGGTTAACCCCATAGGTAATACTGAAGATGGTGTAAATCTGGACGGGTCAGGAGATCATGGTTCTGGCTAGGTCGTGACTCACGGCGAACCACCAGGTGTGCACACCCGGAACCCGAGTGCCGCCCTAAATATGGCCGCACCTTCAGCCAACCTTCCTCTGCTTACCCTTCGAGCTCCCAATAATGATAAGAACAAAGGACCGGTTATGATTAACCCACATCCTTCTCTCGATAAAAACGATCCACTTACACTCGATGATACGCTCACCTGACAGGAAGAGGAGATGAAAGAATTGAGATGGCTTAACGCCAAGCTACTCCAAAGGAACAGCCTTGTTGGAATTGCGTTCCATGAAGAGTCACACCATGCACTCCCAGCGAGTGTACCTCAAAGGTCAAGGTTTGCCCCGACAAACAAACCACGGTCAGGAAACCCGTCCCATGAGGCGCTCAGCCCATCCAACTACCTGAATGGAGATCCAGAGGAATATCAAGATTTCCCTCCACTCAGGAAGCAACCAGAGCGAGTACGTCCGAAACCTTCGAAGGTGCCACAAACAGCACATGCTCCCCTGGTGTCGGCCATGATAGATCCTCATGCAATGCCTCGGGCTATACCTGCCCAAGACTGGGCCCAACAGGATGTAAAACAGGGTCTCATCAACACCATAGAGGCATTAACAACTCTATTGGAAGCGATGGAAGGTTAACGCGCTCCGATACAGCCAGAGCGGAAACCCTAACCAGATTGGGGGACAAACACACCACCTCCACGCAATTTAGGGAGCCCTATATTCCCCATTTTCAATGGGACAGGCGATCCAAAACAGTATTTGATGCACTACGCATCATAATGCAACCCTATTATGGGAACTCCAGAACAGCATGAAGTAGTGAAACTCAGATGCTTCATACGAACCTTGTAAGGGTCCGCCTTTGTCTGGTATATGAGTCTACCAGCCCAGTCAATAAAGAGTTGGGAGGACCTTCCGCAGTAGTTCTTGTTCCACTTCAGCTCGACGTTGCCTAAAACCACAGTCAGCGACCTCATGAACTGCAAGCAGAGAGAGAACGAGAGGGTCTCAGATTTCATTTCTAGATGGAAATGTCTGACCTATTCTCTTAACATGCCAATGCCTCAAGATAAGATGCTCTCTATATGCATCGATAATCTTCGAGATGAGCTGCGAACACTGCATATACCAGTGGAGTGCATCACTGGCATTCACAATCTCTTGGCCATTGCCCAGAGAATTGGGGACTCCCTATAGCGGACTAATTCGAGGTCCCGAATAGCCTCGTAGGCTCTTACAAAAAGAGCCCCCAGAGCTAAAGCGTCCGCTGTCATACTCAAGCCGACCCCTGTGCCCGCTCCACCGCTCAGGCCTCCACCAAATCGTTAGGGGCCCCCGACATATCAGCGGTTACCTCCACCTAACCGGGACGATCAGATAGGACTGAGGCTGAACCAGTTCGAGGAATGAAGAAGAAAAGTGTACTCGTTCTGGGAAGACCAAGTATGCGGCTACTTCGTGGCTGCCATGAATTGAAACCTACTCTACCTCCCGGATCCGAGGAAACCCGAAGAAGTCAGTTGCGATGATAGGACATACTACTATCCCTACCACCGAATGATGGGGAACAATATCCGGGAATGCTTCATCTTCAAATACCTCCTGCAGAGGATGGAAGAATCCAGAAAGGTTGAGCTGGGACCACACCCGGTACATGTGGCATGTATCTCTACCGCTGACTCTGACAAAGAGGAGGGGTGGAAGAAGGTCACCAGTAAGCAGGGGCAGAAATTTGATGACTGGATGATTCGAAAGACTATCAATCGAGCCCAGGGCATACTCCAAGCTCAACTACAGCAGTCGATATTGCCGCCGACAGCCCCTGGTACTGCACAACTGACAATATCGTCCTCACATCCCTCAACGAGCCGGTCATATAGGCATAGTCACAATGGGAGGATGCAAGTGCAAGACGAGCAGTCTGCAGCGAGGCCAAAGCTATCCCCAACACTGGCAGATTTTATGCCCTCGAATTTGGCACCACAGGCACCGATCCACCAAACGACACCATCAGGGACTGCCGACCAGGTTGACCTGTCAGAGGATGAAGGACCAATCTTCGTCTTTATCAACTTAATCCATATTATGGAATCATTCCTTAAAGAAGGGAATGGTTACGAACCCGAGTTCCCTGCATGGGGAGCCGGGGGGAGGAACCTCAGAGGCAGGGGATACCGGGGGAGGCGCAGTCGCGGCTGAAACCAACCCTACAGTTGGTCCCCGACCCAAACCGTTAATGTTTTTGAAACCCGGGGGAGATCCCTTCAACGCACTCTGTAGGGAAAAGAATGTCCCTCCACCTCCACAAGCAGCCACTCTGGAACCATTATTCTTCAATACCCATCAGAAGAGGAGAAAGTGTCTGGCCGTATAGTGCGCACAAACAGACCAGCCAGGCCGAATCCCCGAAATGTGGGAACACCGTTGACATCCGACCCCACAGCCGGTCCCTCCTAATCAAATGATCCAGCTCCCAAGGCACCTGCTAAGACTCTCCCGCCAACGGAGAAGCGACGGCTTCTGGAGAAAAAATATGATATCCTCAAGCAGCTGACATAAGTACCATCAAAAATGTCAATCCTGAATTCCCTGAGTTTGTCAGCAGACCTCAGGGAGGCGCTTATAGAGGCCCTACTCAGCCCCTAGGAGTTCCATGCCGAGTTAGCCGTCGGTGATATTTACCGGATGGAAACTGGATCAGCTGAATGCACTGTGGTGATTTCCTTCACCAATTAGGACGAAGATTCCATCATGCAAGGACACATCAGACCACTATATGTGTTCGGCACACTAAAATGTATTGAGATCCGGAAAGTATTTATAGACAATGGCTCCATAGTTATCCTCATTCCCCTACGAACACTCCGCATGTTGGGCTATAGTGAGTATGATCTATTTCCCTCGGCCACAACTCTGTTGGGTTATGATAGGAACGCACAGAAGCCAATGGGAAAAATTAAGCTAAGGACCCATTTCGGTGACCTGGTAACCTACATGGAATTCCTGGTGATCCGGTAGATCAAAACAGTCAATGCCCTACTGGGAAGGCTGTGGCTCCATAAGCACATGGTCGTTCCTTCATCCCACCACCAGTGTATCAAGTATTGTGTCATTGGACAAAGTGGAACATTGTATTACGACAAGGCCCCTTTCGAGCTCTCTGAGTCACATTACATTGATGCCGGGTTCTATGAGAAAAAGAATAAGAATCCCTTGGTCGATGGTGTCGACTGGGTCCCCGCCCCAAATGGGCTAGAAATGGTTCCTGACAACCCCCTCAAGGATCTTGGTGGAGATTATGTACTACCCATCAACTAGGTTGAGAGTAGGGGTTCAAGTCCGGACATGCACTCAGATGTCCTCAGGACTTTAGCCACAACGGCCGAGCATGAAAATGCAGAAACGTCCAATAACCCGCAACTTGGGGGTGAATACTCGATCCCGGACTCCCTCAATGCCTCACCTCCAGACTCCCAAGAGCCCGGGTCAGGAGCTCTCCCCTCATCAGATCAAGAAGATGAGGATTCGGGAGGAGAAGAGGAGGATGGTCTCAGGGATGCACCTCCCACATTTGAGGAAGGTATCTCAACCACTGTGGACGAGCTCAGGGAAATAAATATGGGCACCGAGGAAGACCAGAGGCCCACCCTCATTAGTGCAGCCATGTCTCCCGAGGAGCAAGAGGTATATAACTCTTTCTTGAGGAAACACCGAGATGTGTTTTCCTGGAATTATATTGAAATGCTGGGACTCAATCCTGAAGTGGCGACGCACCACCTAGGTCTTCCAGAAGACCACTGGGGCTATAAAAAGGCTTCCAGGAGGACCCACCCCTCCCATGCTGCCAAAATAAAGGCTGAGGTTAATAAGCTCATTAATACAAGCTTCATTCGGGAGGTACAATATCCCATATGGTTGGCCAACATCGTCCCGATAAATAAAAATAACGGAAAAATCCGTGTCGGCATTGATTTCAGAGATATCAATTGGCATTGACAGAAAGATGATTTCCCGGTTCCGATCACCGAGCTATTGATCGACGCAACGGTCGGGTATGAGGCCCTATACATCATGGAAAACTATTCTGGGTATAATCAGATTAGAATTTCCTGAGAAGACAAAAAATCCACTGCTTTCAGATCCCCTAAAGGAGTATTTTGTTAAAGGGCCAGTCCCTTTGGTCTCAAGAATTTCGGCGCCACATATCAGCGTGCCATGCATCGGATCTTTAAACCGTTCCTAGGGAGATTCGTTGAATGCTACATGGATGACTTGGTGATCATGTCCAGATAGCGCTCGGATCACCTGTCAGACCTTGAGACCGTCTTCAACAAACTATAGCATCATAGCCTGATGATGAACCCCCTAAAATGTGCATTTGGGGTTACCTCAGGGAAATTCCTCGGCTTTGTCGTACGCCATCATGGCATCAAAGTCGACCCTGAGAAGACAAAGGCTATCCTTGGATTACCACCTCCCCACAATCTCACCAAGCTGAGGGGACACCAAGGGCACCTGGCCTATATGAGACGATTAATAGTAAACCTCGCAGGCAAATGTTTTCCCTTCACCAGGTTGAGGAAGAAGGGAGTCACGTACCAATGGACAGATGACTGCCAAGAGGCATTCGACAACCTCAAGAGGTACCTCTTAAGCCCACCGGTGCTCTTGCCTTCGGTTGAAGGAAGACCCTTCATCTTATACATGCCAGCCATGGAACGGTCGTTGGGAGCCTTTCTCACACAGGGAAATGATGTCGGCAGTGAAAATAATTTCTATTACCTCAGCCGAACCATGATAGATGCTGAGACTCGATATCCAAACATCGAGAAGAGTTGTTTGGCCCTCGACTTCACATTTCAAAAGCTGCGACATTATCTACAGCATCATGAAGTCAACTTGGAATCGCAGAGTAACCCACTCAAGTTCATCCTCAGCCGCCCGATGTTTATCGGGCGCCTATCCCGATGGGCGGTCATCCTACAACAGTTTGACATCTGGTTTGTGCCTCAAGAAGCCATCAAAGGCCAGTCATTGGCAGAATTTCTAGCAGAGCACCCTTCCACATGGAACACTTCACCGGACGTCGATCTACCCAATGAAGACGTCTTCTCAGTTCAAGAGGAGTTCCTAGAGTGGGAAATGTACATCGATGGTGCATCCTGAAGCCCAATCAGGAAGAGGATGGAGGATCCCAAATTTAACAAAGTGGGTTTGGTGATAAGACTCATGTCCCCAGAAAAGGCAGTCTTTCCATATTCCTTCCTCCTATCAAAGGGATGTGCAAACAATAAATCGGAATATCAATCCCTCATTACAGGCCTGTAGCTCACACTCGAGGCACAGGTACGTCACCGTAAGGTGAAAGGTGAATCAGAGCTGGTCATCAAGCAAATAAATGGTGACTATGCTATTGAAAAGGAGGAACTGATTCCCCTATTTGACCATGTCCGATAATTGAATGCGTAATTCTCCACTGAACTGATATTGACCAATATTCCCTGGTCTCAGAATGCTCAGGCTGATGCATTGGCTAACATAGCCACAACCCTAGCTGATCCAGACTAGGATGAAACAGTTATCAGTATTGCTCACCGTGGAATGGTCTTGCCATTCACTCAGGCCATGATGGAAGGAATCCACGAAATCAGTCATGTCCATGAGCCATATTCTCTGTCCAATGGCTGGATGACCCCCATTGCAAACTACCTTCAACGGGGAGAACTTCCATCAGACAGGGATGAATGAGAGAAAATATGAAGAAGGGAAATCAACTTTGTCCTATATGGAGGCGAAGGTCAACAAGAGGTCCTCTACAAATGAGGCCTCGACGGGGTGCTCCTCAGATGCATTGATGGAGAAGAAACCACTGCCGTAGTGAATGAAGTACATGTTGGAGCATGTGGAGCACATCAACCAAGGACCAAGCCTTCCCATCAGGTTCAAATGCTTGGGTACTACTAGCCTACAGTGGAACGATACTGCGAGCATTTTATCGCAAAATTCCACTCATGCCAGATTCATGACAATTTCATACACCAACCCCTATAATTACTTCATCAGGCCAAATACTCTAGGCCATTTTCCTTCTGGGGGAGGGACGTCGGGGGACCTTATCCTCCCACCACGACCAAACAATTAAATTATATCCTCACGACAACTAACTTCTTTTCTAAATGGGCGGAAACTGTACCCCTCAATGAATTGGGGGCGAGAAGCATTGTCATCTTCGTAAAGACCAACATCATCACCAGATTTGGTGTCCCTCATACCATACTGACGGATAACAGCCCCAATTTCTGCTCTGCTGAATTGGAGAAGCTTTACCAAGAATATGGTATCAAGGCTAACCACTCATCCCACTACCATGCGGCGGCCAACGGACAGGTAAAGGATTTTAACAAGACCCTGTCCAACATTCTCTAGAAAATGGTGGAAAATGCAAGAAGTTGTGGCTGGATAAACTCCTCCACACAATGTGGGATTATCAAACCACGATCTGCATCGCTACTCGAGCCACTCCGTACTCATTGGTATACGGAACAGAAGAAGTCCTGCCCATCGAGCTTCAATTACCATCACTCAGTGTCGCCACTTGCGATCAGCTGTCCAATGAAGAGAAATCAGAAAAATGGCTAGGCAAATTAGAGCAGCTAGATGAAGAGCGGTTTCACAATTTTCACCATCTGGAGGTGTATCAGAACCAGATAGCAGGAGCCTTTAATAAAAATTTTTGTTTCTGGTATTTCGTAGAAGGAGAATTGGTGTTGGTCCTCCGAACACCAATGATACTTAGAAAGAAGCCTCTAAAGCTGGAGCCCAAGTTGGAGGGACCATATGTTATACACAAGGTCTACTCCAATGGAGAATATTCTGTGATCACCATGGACATGCAGTTCACTACTACTCCTAAAAATGCGAGGTTCCTGAAGATTTATTTCACATAGATAACCAGAAGCAGTTTTCATCTGAGCTGTAGGATGTTAAATGGAAAAGCGATTCTCGTCCGAGCTGCATGAAGTTAAACTGCCAATCACCCAATAGTCCGAACTCTATGATCCTAAACTAAGAGTCTTTCATCCTTACTACACGACGTTAAACACCACAGATAAAGACAAAAAGAATGTGAAGAATACCCCCTTTCCCATGTGTACGGGTCAGTCCTGCACGGGGTATCAGAGAACTACGTGAGGCTTGATTCCTTCTCTCGCATGATATGTAGTGATGCCAGGGTCCCCTACCCTAGCCTAGCCACCCTCAAACTAGAAAAAATACCCCTTCCCCCGTGCGAGGACTAGACCCGCATGGGGTGCTTCATCCTTAACACAAGACGTTAAACTACATGGTAAAGAATGAATAAAATGTTAAAAGATGTCCCCTTTCCCCAATGTACAGAGTAGCCCTGCATAGGGTGTACCTCATCCTTACCGCATGACGTTAAAATGAACAGATTTTGGAGAACTACGTACTGCTTGAATCCTGCCCTCGCAGGATACGTAGCGATGCCAAGACTCTCTGTCTTAGCCCAGCCATTTCCAAATAAAATGTTAAAAATGTCCCCCTTCCCCCGTGTATAGACCAGCCCTTCACAGGGTGTACTCCTTGCAAATAACTACGCACAGCTTGATTCCTGCTCTCGCAGGATACGTAGTGACGCCAGGGTCCCTTACCCTGGCCCAGCCCCTCCCAAGTAAAAAAAATACCTCTCCTCCCATGTACGGACCAGAACTGCACGAGATGTATCTCCTTAAAAAACATACGTATGGCTAGATTCCTGCCCTCGCAGGATACGTAGTGATGCCGGGACCCCCTATCCTGGCCCAGCCACTAAAAAATGCCCTCTTCCCCCGTTTACGGACCAGACTTCACATGGTGTATCGTCTATCAGAGAACTACATAAAGCTTGATTTCTGCCCTTACAGGATATGTAGTGACGCCAGGGTCCCCTATCCTGGCCAAGCCATCCCCAAAATGAAGCTAAAAAATTCCCTTTCCCCTCCGTGTATGGACCAGACGTGCACGTGGAATATTCTTCTTCCATTCTGCATGACGTTAAACTACACTGATTCTAGAGAACTACGTGACGCTTGATTCTTTCCCTTGTAGGATACGTAGTGACGCCAGCGTCCCTCACCCCGGCCCATCCTTCCACAAATCATGTAAAAAAATTCCCCTTCCCCTGTGTATGGATCGGACCTGCACGAGGTGTATATGTCGTCCTCACTGCATGACGTTAAACTACATGGAAGTCATCCTCACCGCATGACGTTAAACTGCACGGACGTCGCCTCACTGCATGACGTTAATATTGCACGGACTCCGTTGCGACCCACCCAAGACACATGGTGAAGCGAGACGGAAATACTCCAAGAGCACTTGGATGAATCCTCTCCATACATCAGAATCCACAACCCGGAAAATTATGGATCTTCATAAGCATTCACGGCCACCGGAAGTGGAAATTCACCGACCTGGGGACACCTTTGCATGACTATGCATACCATTCCCTCAGTGGATCTGCATAATGAGAGCCCCTGGCTCATCTGCCAACGGCAATATTTCCTCAGGCGGCACTCTTCCTAGCTCCGTACTCTTACCGGCCTCAGAGCCCTCACATCATGTCTCCCGATCTAGAATTTATGGAGCAATGGTTTACATGTTCGTCCCCTCTTCACATACAAGTGTTTCCAGGGTATCCCTACTTGGTTAACGTATGTATTCTCTAGTGGTTCACATAGCGACCCGCATCCATGATCATTAAGTCAATACTAGGCTAATTTGACTCACGAACAATTGCGGAGAAAGTGTTTCTTATATGCTTGGACTCCATTATCCCCCAGATGCAGAACTCTGAACTGTGAACACTCATGGATCCTCATAATCATTCATGGCCATCGGAAGCTGAAATCCATCGACCCAGGGACACATTTTCATAAATATGAATACCATGCCCTCAGCGGCTCTACATAATGATATCCCCTGGACCGTCTACCAAAGGCAAGATTTCCTCAGGCGATACTCTTCCTAGATCCGTACGCCTACCAGCCCAGATCCCTCATACCATACCTCATGATCCGGGAAACCTCAGAGCTACAGTTTACAACCTCCATTCCCCCACCCTATTTAGAGCATATCAGAACATGTTATCTCAGTTATCCTTCGAGTGATCGCAACAATAGTCACCCAACAGTCCGAAATCTATGACCATTAAACTAGAATCACATCTCTCATACCGCATGATGTTAAACTGCATTGAGTAAAGGCGCGCCCCCGTGAGCAAGACAAATCAGTGCGGGGGGGGGGGCTCTTTATGCCTTAACAGCAACCAGGGACAAACATTCTCGACATGCCCAAATATTATCTCACCAAATGACAATCTTCGTGACCCGGATCATTGCAGATCATCATAATCATTCATGGCCTTCAGAAGTGGAAAGTCATCGACCTAGGGACACCTTTTCATGACTATGTATACCATTCCCTCAGCGGCTCTACATAATTATTTCCCTTGGCTCGTCAACCAAAGGAAATATTCCCTCAGGCATCACTCTTCCTAGCTCCGTACGCCTACCGGCCCTAGAGCCCCCATACCACCTCTCCTAATCCAAGAAGCCCTGGGACCATGGCTCACACCATCAACCACTCTCCACATCATGGGCATGCCAGGATATTCGAGCCCAGTTACATTCTCACCAAAGAGCACCCTTTTCATCCTTGTCCATGCCGCATGAGGTCAAAACGGCATGGAACATATCTTGACCACTTGGTGTAATGCTATAAAGACCAAGCATTAAGAAATCTAGAGAAATGACCTCAATGACAGACATTTTTCACTAGCTTAATAATGCTCCTTGTCCTTACCGCATGACGTTAAACTTCACATATAAGACGTCCTTGCTGCACGACATTAAACAGCACATCATTGAAAAGAAAACAATGCCCCCGTCCTTACTGCATGACGTTAAACTGCATGGAAACCATCCTTACCGCATGACGTTAAACTGCATGGAATTTAAAATGCCCCTCATCCTCACCGCATGACATTAAACTGCACATCACCCTCTAATAATGCTCCTTGTCCTTACCGCATTATGTTAAACTGCACAGTCAGACCTGTCATGGGTTCAGTAAGAAACGAAGGTCTTTCTCTATCCTTCAGTGCATGGGTCTGACCTGCACAGGTTGCGGTCTCACACTAGAGTGAGAAGGAATGACTTCGCCCATTCTCGGAAAATTTAGCCTAGATGTTTCTCCCATATCCAGGAACCGTCTCATCATAAACCATACTCTGTAATTAGAAAAAAGCCTAACTCTCATATGCCACCCCTGGTGGTCCCGAATCTCAACTTCCCTGAAGTTTCTTGGCTATCGGGAGAATAAAATCATTTTCCTAAGGACACTTTTTCATGACAATGCATACCATTCCCTCAACGGCTCTGCATAGTGATAGTCCATGTCCTGTCTACCAAAATCATGATTTCCTTAGGCAATGCTTCTTTCTGTGTGCCTCTTGGCCTCTGAGCCTCCATGTCTCATACGGGATTCAGAAACCCTCTGATCCACAGTTTACCAACCTCTTTCACAATCCTACCTGAATATGGCAGAGCATCTTTGACAAGATTACTGAGAACCATAATAAGTCGTCCCATTTTAAATGACGTCCCAAATGCATGAATTTAAACTACGCCAAGCCTCAACCATCCCTTATGCTAACTAAATGCGTAGGGAAGTGGTCTCCTGACCACGCTCCTAATTAGCACGGATGTTCCCATAACCCCTTCAGATGTCACATTCCCCTTATAAACCACCCATGGTGGTTTTCATAATTTTCTAAGCCACCCATCATGGCTTCCATGAGCCAGACTTCCATGAAGCCCCCTGGCCATCAGAAATGGACAGTCGTTGACCTAAAGACACCTTTGTACGACTATGCATACCATTCCCTTAGCGACTCTGCATATTGATCACCCATGGCCCATCTACCGAAGGCAAGATTTCTTTTGGAAATTCTCTTCCTACATCTGTACGCCGACATGGATCTCATGCCTTGAGACATGCCCTACATGTCATTCAAATTTAAACATATCTCACCCACATGAGTCTGAAGGGTATTGAGACATATTTTAATCAACCAAACCTCATTGGGGCACTCGCCCCACCATCCGGTCAAAGCTGTTCAATCTAAAACATCAGTAATGATAGTCTTGACGGCGGGACATTAAACCTCCTACAAAAAGAGGCACAAAGCCTGTTAGGCCGAAAACCTGAAAAAGGGTGACCTAAGTAAAAGTAGGGTTATACCCACTGGGTCCACACCAAATGGGCCCTGGCAAAATTAGGGAATTACCAAGAAAAGACAAAAACATTGTGGGGCCTTTCAACAAAACCCTAGAAATAGTCGAACTATGCTTGATGGATCCCATGGTCTAGGCAAAAATTAGAGCTTGTCATCTTTTTCCTAAATTATGATCAGATCTAATTCAGTGAGTTGTTACTTAGGCGACACTTGTTTCAGTAATAACCAAACTCCATGATATTAGGAAACATTGTTCGACATAGATTGCAATCCATTGAACAAAAAAAGAGAAGGAGGGCGTCCACAAGATGGAGCCTCTCCCTCGTGATACCATAAGAGACAAGAACGATGTTTCTAGTAGTGGCTCTAACAGCTACAAAGAAGCCTGGTTTTCTTTCTCCACTAGGTCAGAAACCATGCGGTGAAGGTTGTTTCAAGTTTGCTCCAGCACAACCTTCTCCTTAGCCTCGGATTCGACCACTGAACGGGCATGCCTTGATACTGCTCGAAGATCATTGATCCCTTTCCTGGTAATCTTGAGGCTATCGGTCAGAGTTAACAGCTGACCCCGCAGTACCGCTGATCGAGCTTCGCACTCACGCAGCTCGGCAGATAGGGCGAAGGCCTGATCTTGAGAGCATTCCTCTTCCACCATCATCTAGGGAAGCTTCATCATGACCTCCTCCAACTCTGGGATTCTGCAATGAGAGGCGGCGAGGTGATCATGTTTACATTCACTAGAGGCAGCCTTCTCACGGGCCATGACGATCTGAAAAGCAAGGAAATGAAACCGCTGGTAGTCGAAGCCACCTGATCCCAAACCCAAGAAAAGTTATCAGAGGGCCTCAGTCTGGGTTTCCATCTCATCCAATGGAGTTTTGGAAACAATTTCTCAATTTTGGGGCCAGTCCCACTTCCGTACCACTCAGTGGTCCGCCATAATGAAAGGATCTTTGTTGTCCTCATTTGATAGCACAGGAATGAAGTCTGGTATTGAAACTATTGCAGACATGTGCTCGCCAGAGGTAGGTTCCAATGCTAGGAAGTCTGGAGCCTCTATCCCCGGTTCAGGTTTGGGGATCAAGTTACTGAGATCGGTTCCGGTTGGCAAAACATCTGGGAGGGTCTCTCTAGGACCCGAAGCCACATGGTCGTCCTCATCCACATCTTAGAAGGATGAGCCCGTTTGAACTTCGGCTACAGAAGGGTTTGAGGAGGAAAATCCCCTAAGACGCTTTGACCGACGAGCCATCAGTCGGTCCTATCTCAGAGTCGATGAAGAAGGCGGGGTTGGCACGGTTGCCACGGTACCTCCTGATTTGGGAACCTGCTGGATGACTTTCCCTAGGATCCCATCAGGATAATGTTTCATCCACGACTTTGCATACTCCTGAGATTGGCTGGCAGCCGCCCCTAGGACAGGAAGGGGAATGTTTGTGCCAGACCCCTCCCGTGTTAGCATCAACCACCATTGACGATGCGTGGCTGGGTGCAGCCCCTGAGCCTGAAGAGGATAAAGGGAAGCCTGGACTTGCGTTCACCCAAATTGGCGAGAGAAATGATACGGGACATACAACTCACATAGAGAAACCCCGTCGATCCGTGTGGATAGAAATCTGTCCCGCAGAGAGATCATATAAGAACGCTCCTCCAAGCTCCCTCGGCGGTTGTCAATCATGATTCCAGAAGGGGCGGGGTATGGAGTGAAAATAAACTAGGAGAAGTCACTCAGAAGTTCATGAATTTCGCCAGAGCCGAGGGACCTCAAGAAAACCCCAGCTATATTCAGCAGGGTAGGCCGGAAGGGAGGAAGCAGGATATCCATGTTGTAAAAATATTCATAGTAGTGATAATGATCCACTACCCAGCCGTACAAAAATTGAAATGTCCCACTTATATGGGAGGGTGACTCTCCCTTCTTCATGTGACCCAGTAGTTCATAAATACGTGCTAATGTGGGTACGACCAAGTTCACCAAGTGGCCCTCTGCCAGCTCAACCGCCATTATCAAGGTACAATCCCTGATGCCAGGATTGATGTCCCAAGAGGGAAATAGCCATCCACTCATGAAGATTGATAAAAGACATGCCAACCTGATTCTGGGAAGCACGTCGGGGCACACCACATAACCCCATGAGAGGGAATCACCGGCCTCCAGAACTGCCTAGTAAGAATCTGGGGTAGTTCGTAACAGTTGGGAAGGATGAGTCCTGGGGCATTTGATCTTCGGTGCAGGAACAGTGGTATTTAAAAATAACCCTACCCAAGTGCTATAGGGGATGATAGAGCAGGCGCACAAGGCCTGGCCCAGTGACTTCTCCGCCATAACTAGTAAATCCCTCACCAATAGAGGCTCCTTTTCGATGTCGCACCATGCTTCAGGGATGGGTAGAAACTCTTCATACATTGCACCAATGATTGGAAGCCCTCTTAATTAGTGGATGTCCCACAAACTAATACCAACTTCACCATGAGAAAGGTGGAACGTATTAGTGCTTTAACACCAGTGGATGAGTAGGTCAGTTAGGATTGAAGATGGTGGGTGAATAGAAAATTTGGAAGCCCACACTGCGGAGTATAAATTTACTGATTCCAGCAATTCGGGAGATTCCTGGAAATGATGATGAACCCAGAAGGCCCAAGCCCATTCGTTCGAGAAAATCCCACCAGATCAGAGATCCCACTTAGGGACCCACCCTACGTTGGGATTCACTCGACTGAGGTTGATAATAGAAGGGTAGTTCTTGAGGATAGCATCCTGAGAGAAGTTTTGGGTGTGCTGATCACTTTGGGTCCAAACAGAGCCTCTCAGGATGATGGTGTCTTTCAGGTCAGAGTCAAAAACCATCCTTCCATATTGAGTATGGTTTTTTTGAAGGCACCTTGACACTTCCAAGAAAGGAGAGGGAATACCTGGGAATGTAGGGGGGATAGGGACGTCATCTTGAAGAACGAATCCGTAAAGCGGGAGCCGATATGATAATGGATAATCTAGATGCCCAGGAGGGAGAATGTTTTTCAAAGCACCATCATCAGGAATGATGGACCGGTAAGGGTCCTATTTAATATCCTCTAAATTATGGACCATATCTAGACGTCTTTCTACTCCAATCGAGAGAGTCCTGACAGCAGGACTTGGTGTAGAACGAGGAGGAACTATATTATCTCCCTACACAACGAAGGCCAACAAATGGTTAGTCTGGAATAATAAAATTCGGACAAGAATACCAAGTATATTTGGCTAAGGATTGAGTTGAGGGGTCTCCACGGGGAAGTCAGTGAGGAAGCCCTTAAGCAGGCCTGGTTCATGATTATTTCATCCCGCAGACCAACGGTTCACGAAAGTCGTCCGCGACACTCTGGCACACAGAGTGTTGGCCAGAAGGCCGCGAACTAGGCTGCTTCGCGGAATTTCAATCCCAAAATTAAGTGGCCAAGTTCGGAAGGAGTCCACAGAGCATCGAAACTGTAGAGCACCAAAACCATGGAGCGATTTACTTCCCGGACCATCGTGACTTAATTTTTTATTAATTAAGAGTAATGGTTCGCGGTCGGGAAATTAGTTCGCAGGTGAAGGCGACTGCGAAGGAGGAATTGTTTGCAAAAGTCACCACCGAATCGTGAATGAAGAATATTGTAAAGGAACGAGTACGATGAGAGGGAGCTCTAGTTTCTCGAATAATTTGGTAAAAGATAAATGAAGGACCCCTCGTATTTATAGGTGTGGTCCCCAACTGGTTCCACCTCTCTACCGCAAACCAACTCAGTTTCAGGACCACTTTGCATCAGAACGGCCTCCTCTTCGTTCCGATCAGACCCCATTCCGATGGGGGGCATTTGTAGGGTCCTGAAAAATCCACAAATGAGATTCTACCCAAATCCACAAAAATAATTGGGGAAAATAATGAAGAAAATTAAAAGATACACAAGAAGAACCGGTCCGTGGATCAGTCCCATGGAAATGCGATGCGGCCAGGCTCCATGAAGCACCTCCACCGTGGACCGCATCTGGTGTCGTTCGCGAAATGGAGGCGGAGATCCTCCGCAGTCACGAGGTAGGATGAGCGCCAACCCGGTTCACTATTCTGAACCTCCCCAGTCGTGAACCGTGTCGACCGGCTTGAGCCGCATCCTCTATCGTTCGCGGGATGGAGGCGGAGACCCTCCGCGGTCGCGAGGCAGGATGAGTTCCAACCCGGTTCACCATTCCGAACCGCCCCAGTCGCGAACCGCGTCGACCGGCGTGAGCCACATCCACTATAGTTAACGGAATGTAGGTGGAACCCTCCGCAGCCGCGAAGCATTTCCCAAGTTCGGTTCGCAGAGGAGTGTTTAACGCCCCGCAAGTCACACTGACCATGTCACCCGGAAACCGGGTTTTCGGTCATGGGCCTCCTCAAAAGGTGTCGCATGACCCCAATAGATCTCTTTTCCTCCCCTCTATGAAAGGAGACCGAGGAGAAGAGAAAAGGGGATTCAGGGGGATTTGGATTCGGAGTAGATCGATCATATTTGGGAGGAAGGATTTCGAAGGAAGGAGGTTAGGATTTCGCAAAGAGCGAAGTTCCAGTTCAAATCAGTGTAGGTATGAAGCTGGAAATGAACTAATAAGGAACCGAAAAGGCATAACTTGGTGAA
Organism: Viscum album; assembly: GCA_963277665.1. Lineage (NCBI taxonomy): Eukaryota > Viridiplantae > Streptophyta > Magnoliopsida > Santalales > Viscaceae > Viscum > Viscum album. The sequence continues at coordinate 325,581,514 of OY728140.1, forward strand.
CCGAGAAATAAAAATAACATAAAAAAGAAGATACCGTGAACCATGGCCCCTCCAAGGATGTACTCCCCATGGACCAGGGAGTATATGCCCCTTTTATAATCTGTTACACCGCAGAGCACCCTCCTCTACGGGTGCAGCCTAGACCAACGAATCTCCAATCGTTGCTGCCCTTGGCCGCCGCTACTTGTGTGGAACCCAGCGCGTATCACCCTTGTACATGGACTGAACCCAGAGTCACGAACCCCCTTGGTTCGCGGGATTCCAATGAAGCTGCGACCCCCCTGGTTTGTGGGGTTCCAATCAGTACGCAAACCACTCTGGTTAATGGATGGACTATCAGTTCGTGGGCCACCCTTGTTCACGGATGGCCTCTCAGTCCGCGGACCACCCTGGTTCGCAGACGACCTCTCAGTATGTGGACCACCCTGGTTTATGGATGGTTCCTCCAGCCGCGTAGTACTTCCCTACACGAAGGGAGACACTCCTCATACACCCATGTGGTCCGCCAAAACCTTCGGAGTTCCCATTCCCTAGGCCAGATAAAATCCTTCCAATTCCAATCCGGCTTGATCCTTTGTAACATCTTCATTGGCTCGGCCATTGGTCCTGAGTCGAAACCTCCACCAGAGCCACCAGACCGGCATGATGTAACCATCAGGTGCATCAGCGCGCCATTATTAGCTCACATACCCAGAGTAAATGATGGAGAAAGGGTTGCTCTGGCCCTTGAGCAGATTCCCAATGCATTCTTGGGTTCACCCATCCGAAGGAAGCTGTTCACGTGAACCTCCGTACTTCCTCACCAATTCGTCTGAGGAAGGACGTGATGGGGAAGGGTGGACCCATCCTTCCTTGGGGCCAAATCCCTCTCCGGGGGGGCTCTGTCACCATTGGACACCCCGTCTAGAGTAAGCCCCACACCATCCTCACCGGAAGCTAATGACCATGCCCCCTTTCAACATGGGGAGGGGTTCATTGCTCCGCTGCGTGACTTCTACCTCCCTCGAACCTTGGGGGAAAGGAGAGTCTGGAGGTACCAATATTTTCCTCCACTCATCATCTACCTCCCCTTCCTTTGGTAGGGAGAAAAGTGAGAGGCTAGCCAGGACTGTTTCACTCTCTTATTTCTCACACCGAGCATCACTCACGTGGGCTTAGAGATTTGTGTGGTCGAGGTACCCACACAACGACATTGGACTCTTCTGAACTACGTGGAATTTGATCCATGTCTCCTAGTTAGGGTACGTAGGAAGCCTCCCTGAGGTTCATGGCCTCCATCCATATGGACCCCTGGTCCTTATTCATGCCGGGTTATACCCCCTTCTCTTTCGTCCAAACTATGTGGACTTTGATCCCTGTCTCCTAGGAAGTGTACGTAGGAAGCCTCTTTGAGGTTCAATCCCCCCACCTGGTTGTTCCGACTTCCTTTACATTGGTTAATCCTTTGTCTCGCATGACGTTAAACGGTGCATTTGAACTACGCAGATCTGATTCCTCCCATGAGGATATGTAGGAAGCCCATATAATGGGTTCGATGCAAACGCTCAAGCTATTATCTGTCCCACCTTGATGACAATAAAATCCAGAGCACCCGGTTATGAGGCTTTAATCCAGTTTCGTCTCAATGAGTCCCGACTCCTTGGGGTCATTAATTCCCCAAGGGATGGTAAACCTTGGGTTTAAATGATTCCAATCCCATGCGCCCCATTGACCATTACCAACCAGGATTAATCCATGGATACTATGCTTGGGTATAAACCAAAGATTCACGAACATATGAATACATCTTAAATCTCTAAGAGAGTCCCAAAACAAGCAATAGTTTCCCCCAAAAAAAGGTGTCATGAGCCCGAATTCCCATCCTATCGACCAATGTGAGTTCTTAAGTGTCGTTGGTCAGACCAGCCAGTGAATGCCTACCTTTGGAAATCAGGCCCACGTGTCATCGGATACAGAACCATTGGGCGTTTCGATACCGAATCTTGAAACAGTGGTGCTTTATCTGAAGCTGAAAGTAGGGAATTGGATTCTAATGACAAGGGAATCAATGGTTTATGGGGTTCCCTATCCAATTAAATATATATGAAGGTGATTTCATAAAAAACATAATGTGCTATTTGGGAAAAGCTATTGAATAAATATGAAAGAGGTTCAATGGTTAGAGAGGCAATGCTGCAAGTTCTGTAGAACAAGTATGAAGTTCAGAGAATGAACCCAAATGAGTCTGTTAATGCATTATTTGATAGGTTAAATGTTGTATTGGACGATATGAAAGGTCGTGGAGAATTAATTGAAGATATAAATATTGTGAAGAGTATATTGGGGAATCTTCCACCTCGGTTCAATCTGAAAGATTCTATATTGCATGACAATGATCCAAAAGAGCTGACCCTGGATAAACTTCGTAGTAACCTTGTAGCATATGAAATGAGTAATGATGATTAAAATTCTATGTAAAAGGAGAAATATAAAGAGATTTCATTCAAGTCCATGAAGAAACTCACCATTACAGATTCTCAGGAAGAAGAAGAGACAAACGAGGTGATGTCGTTCCGTTCATTAAATTTACAAAGAGGAAATGGAAAGTTCAAATGGAAACTACACTTACTTGATTTAGATATGGAATGTTTGGTCATATTTTCGCAATATTCCCCAAGAATTTCCAAGAAGATGATGAGGATGAAGTTGAAATCCCTATGAAGAAGTCTTCGGCCTATATGAATGGAATGAAAATTTTATGAACAATTTCCTTAAGAAAATTAATTTTCTTTCAAAAGAATGTGATAGTTCAGATGAATCTAAAGTTGAAGAGATAGAGAACTGTGAAGATCATGGAGAAAATTATATGGTAGCAGTTGTTGGTAGTGAACATGAAATAGAAGAAACCAACATTGATGTAGAATAATTCGAACGAACAATGGATATTGTGTCTGAACTAGAAGCTTCTCTTGAAGAGATAGATGTTTGGATAGATAAAATGAAGAAATCCAGCAAAGTGGTTTATAATGCCAAACTCTACCTGCAGAAGTAAGAATAAGATGAATTGTCTAGAATAACTTTTGAGGGAAATTGTTTTTAGTTTGGTGGATTTGGGAAGATAGCTATATATTATAAATTAACCATGCATAGAAACGTGTCATAGATGAACCCAAGTAGTCATAAGAAGCAATTAAAAGAATCTATAAGTGATTTGAAAATGAAAAATATATTTTCAGATTTGAAAGATGAAGCTTATCCATCATACTTTGAAGAAGAAAAATATTTTCAATCTATACCGAGTGTGAATATAACAACATGGATCATAATAAAAAGAGATGAGAAGACAGTGGTTGCATAAATTTCCCTTAAATCATCAGACAATTAGGGTGTATGGGTCCTTGACAGTGGTTGCACATCCCATATAACAGGAAATAAAGATCTTTTTACTGCTATAAAATATGAAAATGATGGAGGTTTAATGATTGGAATTGATGATTTCATTAATGTAATTGGATTAGGAATGGACAAGTTTGGGTGAAAATAAATGATACATTCTGATGTCTCAGTAGTAGAGGGTCTTAGTCACAAATTGCAAAGTGTTGGTAAACTATGTGAATTAGGAAATTCTTTATTATTTACTAAAAAGATCTTTAATTTCCATGGAATAGATGACGTATCTATTCTATAGTGAAAATGAACAAAGGGAAATCTCTAAATTATAAATGGAGAAGAAGATATGTGCTTATTGTCAAGAGGGGAAGAAAACAAGCTATGGAATAAATGACTTGGTCATCTATTCCAACCATCCCTAGAAGATCTGGTAAAGTGAGATGCATCTAGACACTGACCAAATATATCACGTTATTATACTCATATGTGTGATGAGTTTAAATAAGAGAAGATCATCAGAAATACACACAAAGAAAAGGAAAATAATTTAACAAGAGTGCTTGAATTGGTGCATGCTAATGTATGTGGACCTATCTCACCAAGATCCACAAAGGGAAATAGAAATTACATTTTTTTCATTGATTATTATGGAAAAATTTCATGGGTATTCATCATTCGCATAATCCTTATGTGCTCAGTTTCATAAAATAGTATCCGAGGGAATCTGAAAGGATGCTTGGGTATAAAATTTTGGATATCCATTCTGATAATGGTATGGAATTAAAAAACTGTTATGTGGAATAATTCTAGAGAAACATGGGATAAGGTATCAAATTTATTCAGTGATAACCCCGCAATATAATGGGGTAGTTGGGAGTAGAAATTAGATCATCAACAACATGTCCAGAGAAATGCTTATTGAATAAGACCTACCAAATAAATTTTGGAAGGAAGTAGTCTTGACATCATTCTACATTTATAACAGGGTTTTATTGTGTCTGATGGAAGGAAAGACTCTATAATAGATGTGGTATGGATAGAATCCAATAGTGAAATGATTTAAAATCATTGAAAGTTAGTGACTTATTCTCAATAAAGAAAAACACAGGATATTTGAGTCACATAGAGATGAGGGGATATTTCTTAGTACTAAAAAATCATATAAATGATTTAATAAGAGGATGAGGTAAGTAGTTGAGAGAAATTATGTCAATTTAGTAGAAAATGAAAATAATATTCAACAACACAATGAATAGTTTTCAAATTAATGTGATGTAGAGGAATGAAACACATGGGAAGCAGATGTGGAAGATGCTAATTTAGAAGAAGACACTATTGATGAACTATAGAAAGTTAAATCTTTATCTGCATAGAAAACACTGATTCGTGCTGAAATTTACTGAAACAATATCATTGGTGATGAGATAATTCCAATTAAAATAAGAATAATGAAGTCATTACAACTTGAATATTTTATTTTATCATGTAGAGAAGAATTGTTTTACCGATGTAGCTAGAGATGAAAACTGGGTTGAGGTTATAAATGAAGAGCTAGACCAGATTGAGATGAATCAAACATGAGATATTTTTTAGATGAAAAAATATAATAATGAAATTAGTAATAAAAGGGAATTCTGTAATAAGATGAATTGAGATGGCATAGTTATTCGAATTAAAGCATGAATATTGTAAAAAGGGTACTCCCAGATATAGGGTATTGATGTTGATGATATATTCAGACATATTGCAAGGCTGGATACCATCAGATTATACTTGTACAATATAGTGCAACAGCAGTTCAAATATTTTAAAATGAATGTCAGGCCTATATTTTTGAATGGGGTTCTGGAAGAAAAATAGTATATTTAGTAGGTAAATGTTTTTATCATTAATGAAGATGATAATAAAGTTTTTTAGCTAAAGAAGGAGCTATATGGGTTGAAGCATTCACCAAGAGCATGGAATTCAAGACTAGATTAGTATTTGAAGAAGCTTGGATTTTAGCATAGTGAAGGTAATTACAATCTCTATGTTAATAATGATAGTAATCAAAGGATGATGGTGTTGGTTTACATTGATGACATAATATTTGGTAGATCAGATCATGAACAATGCAGATAGTTTTCCGAAATCCTGAAATGTGAGTTTGAAATATCAATGATTGGTGATAAAACATTATTCCTTGTTTTACATTTAACTCAATGAAGGAATAGAACATTAATTTCCAAATCCAAATATGTCAAAGAGGTTTTGAGAAGATTTGGACTGGAAAATTAAAAGGAGATGAAGGCTCCAGTTTCTACCTAAACAAAACTATAAAAATATGATGACTAAATGAGAGTTAATATCCCAGAATACAGGAAAATTGTTAGCAGTTTATTATAATTGATAGCGAAAAGACATGATATAGTAGTTTACTCATGACAAGCATTGAGATATCAAAGAAATACCAAATAAAGACACATGCTTGAACTAGAACGGACACTTCGATATATCAAGGGAACTATGCATTTCATTTTGAGGTTTATTGACAAAACTCATCCAAAGTTATTTGCATATATAGAAGCAGATTGGGGTGGATCAGTTGGTGATGGAAAATCAATGTTATGTGGATCTTTATATCTTTTTGGATTGTGTATTTATTAGATAATAAAGAAACAATATTTCATTTCATTGGGCACCACAAAAGGTGAATACATTGTGGCCACTCAATTGTGCACACAACTATTGTGGATGAAGCAATAGATTGATGATATGGGGGTTTTAGTGAATTATCCTATCAGAATCCATTGAAATAATTCATGTAATATCAATTTTAGTAAAAATACAGTCCACCACTCAAGGACAAAGCATATTGACATCAAAAATCATTTCATCAAGAAGAAGGTGGATCAAGGGATTTTGATGTTGGGGTATTTTCCAACAAAACTATAAGTTGCAGACATTATGACAAAGGTCTTACCCAAAGAAGTGTTTGAAAGGAATCGACTAGCTCATAGAGTTAAGTCGACTCCTCGCACCTAAAAATATGTGGATGTGGGACCCCTCTCCCTGAGGTACAGTGTGTTTTTACTTAATGTTCTGATTTGTGTTCTCTACTCTATTGTAGACCACAAAAGGGTGACCTTTGGGTTAACTGAAAAAGGAGGAGATAGTGTTTCTCTTTGTAGGGGAGAAATTGTGTTAAAATAAGGGAGAAAATTACTTTGGAAATACACAGGAAGAATCTAATAGGTGGATTAGTGAGATAGGGGTGTAATGGGAGAGTGGAAGAGTATTGAATCTGTCAATGCTAGAAGTGATCAATCAAATAATATACATCCTGACAACTGAGGTTTGTGATGAAATAAATTGTTTCGTTTCAAGAATTGGTGTTAGGAATGAAGTGATTCATTGATGATATTTTCGTATTACTCCTGTTTCTCTTTCCGAGCATTGCTTATGTGTGCTTAGAGTAAGTGTTAAAAAAATATTTGATTGTTATCGGAATTTCATGAAGCAAAGTGTGGTTGAAGAAGGATGAAAAATTAAAGATGTATCATTTTATTAATGAGTTTCAACAAGACGAAAGGGGGAGATTGTTGGCAAAAAATACCTCAAGGAAACATTGTTGCATTTTTTGGTTGGTTTTGATTGATAAAAATGGGGTTTATCAGGGTGAATTGTCAAGTTCTAGTGATATTGTTTACAATACATGTTGACAAAGAAGCATGACAATGAAATGGAATATCTGTAGGTGGTACAAAAAGAATAGATACATGGTGGTTCCATTTTCCATTTTTTTCCAATTTTTTTGGTTCCAAAAATTGGGGTTTCACTTGCATTGAGAAATATAGATTTTATTGAATATATCATCAAAATATTGAAAATGAATGAGTTTCCCAAAGGTGGGATTAATCATGATTGTTTCACAAAGGATCAATGAATTATGATGGTGATCACTGCAACTATGATGAGAATCGTGGATAGTGAAGGTGAGGAGCATTCCGAGTAGAGAATTATAGTGGCACTAATTTTTGATGGAAGGCTATGCGATTAAGACAAGAATTTAGAAAAGGAAAATGTCTATGGAGATTCAAAAAAATAGAGATTGTTTTGTGGAAAAGGGAGGAGCTTTGAAAAATGTTTCTGACATGGCCCACAAGGTTCTGGAGTCAGTGGAAACACCTATAGATAGGCCTATACCCCCTCAAAAATGTAGAGAGACTTAATGAAGATCTTAAGTCTCTCATTCATGAAGGTGGTTCATGAATTAGATTTTCAAAGGCTAGTTCATCTTTACGAAATAGGTGTGACTCCCAAAGGGTAGTTGATATTTTCGAAAGTAATGTGCTTCAAAAAATTTATTCTATACTTTGAGAAAGAGGTGTACTTCATGAAGGCTAGTTTGAGATTTTAAAAATAAAGAGATTCAAGATGTCTTGTTCAAGATTTTCGATATAGGGAGATTCACGAAGGTGGTGAGCATTTGGAAAGTAGTTCCTATGGGATTTACCATTAAAAATGTGGTAAAGTGTTACTCATCAGTGGATTGAAGTGGGAAATCATTAGAGAATCTATATAGAGTGGAGGATACATTCATTAGAGTTAATGAAGGGACCTACAATACTATAAAATGTGAGTGGATCTTCAAAAGAAGCAGTAATAACTCATCAGTTGAGAGCGTAGTGAGCATTCAAATTGTGATTGGTTATAAACCAAGAGGGTCAATGAGTCAAGTCCAAGAATTATAAATTGTAGTGCGCTTATAGTAGATTTGGTGCATCAACACATTTTTGGTGTATTCTCCTTGAACATAGCCGAGTGAGGGTGAACCAAGTAAAATTTCTATATCTCTGGTATGCTTTAATATCAATTCATTCCATACAGTGGAAAATAGAGATAAGAGAGTTTTGTTTAATAGTGAAACCAGATAAAAAGGGGAAGTTTTTTTAATCTGAAATGCCTTGATTCACCCCCCTCTCAGGGTATTATACCTAGTGGGTCTAACAATATCAAATATCTAATTGATTTTTACAAATTAAAATTTGATATAGTTGATCATGATCAAAGAAAAACATACCGGATTGGATGAAAATGAGTTAACAGGTGTTTAGGTGTCGAAGAGAGGAGTTAGAAGTGGAGAGGAGTGCCAAAAATTTTCTGGAGGGAACCTAGTTTTTGGGGAGGAATGAAATAGGTCGATGATATAATAATTAAGCACCCAAGGCATTACATTTTTTAAAACTAGCTACATTCACATTTTGAATTTAGGGTTCACATCATGAACTTTTGGACTGGTCAATAGACTAAAAAATGCATCACCTCATCTTAATGTGCCAAGGCCGGATCAAGTCATGAATTTATTATTCACCTTAGGAATCTATTTTATGTCTTGAATATATATTCGTGGATTGTTCCCAGAATCCATCCACATTCTGAATATCCATTCATGTAATAAAGAACTGTTATATCCAAAATTTATAGCCTAACACCGCTAACAATCCCCGACTTGTTTGATTACACCCTTTAGATGTGACAAAATATAAAACGATGTGTAATAAGAGATTTATTATGTCATAAAAATATGTCATTATTTGGTTATGTAAACATTTCATAAATATTTATTCACTAATATAGAGAATCTAATATTTATTTATCATTAAATAATGTATTGGAATTTAATTATTTAAATGAATAGACATTATTCGTAGTCTGTTAAATATTATAGAGGACTTGAGGACCAAGATTAATGTTCTTGTGAGATGTGATATATAAATGATTTTTTTTAAAAAAATTAATTAATTTATTCATGGGAATAATATTTATTTGTTCATGAATTTAACATATGTCAAATAAGTAAAAAAAGGTTATTATTTTTACATGGTGATCACTGGGGTTTAAGAGAACAATAAGGCCCCATGTGAAATTATTTATTCTCTAACCCAAGGTTGGTAAATACCAAGTTATATCATTTTGTATCCCAAGAGAAACCAATCAACTATTGTGCACAATGATATCTTGAGATAATATTCTCAAGACCTTGAGTGTTCTTCTCTTAAAACACTATCAAGAACATAGAGTAATTATCTATCATTACCCTCTTGAGTTTATAGAGAAATAGAGTAATTCCATCTAACCTCAAATGATACTATTTCAATCAACAATGATCAGTGAAAGTGCTAGTTTCATCTGTAATAGCACCCAAAGAATTATACTATGGTGATTTATGATTTGCGGAACATGTGTGAATGGCTACTAGAAATATTAGAAAATCATATTTTTGTGGTGGGTTATTTGTGACAGATTTCCATCATAAATATTCCATTGAAAAAAGAGCATGACAAATACTATTATTTTCAATAGACTGTCATAATCAACCCCATATAGATACTATTTGTGATAAATTAATTTCCATCATAATAAATAATTTTTTAATAAATTTTTGTGATGGAATTTCCATTCCAACACAGAAAGAAATTACCTATGATTATTTATGTTGAAATTTATATTCCATAAAAATAATTGAAAATAAAAAAATGCTAAATAATAAAAAATATTAGAAACAAAAAAATTTATTATAAAACTAAAACTATTATATTATATTAAATATTACATATAAAAAATTACAATACAAGGGAGAGATCAAATTCTCAGTAAGAGTTATGTACAATGAAAACTATCTTGAGTAAACAAGGAAAAATAAATATGTCAATGTGAATATCTAAAAATACTTAAAATTAAATCAATAAATTGAACAAGAATAATAATATGGTAGGAATAAATGACGATCAAATAATTCTATATAAATAATAACATTATCTTGAAACTTTTCCATTGATATCATAACTATTAAAATAATCATATGGATATAAATAACTAATTTCATAATAATGGAATGCATATTCAAGTACATCATAAACTTAAAATCAATTCCTCATTCCAACAAATCATACCTAAATGGGTAAGGCCTCAGCAAATTTCCAAAACTAGCTTGTCTATTGAGACCAATAATGCTTCTTAGGTATTTAATGGTTCCTATCCATCACTTTATAAAGCCAATTCCTTCCCAATATGAATAAATAATACAACATAATCACCATGTTGTAATAATAAAAAACTATCTATATATGAATAACTAGAATAAAAAATTCCAATACTTTCCCCATTAAAAATAATCATAAACCATCCAAATAAATAATAAGGATGGAATCATTAGAACATATCACCAGTGATGTATAATTTAAAAAGGGTTATTTTCATTAATGAATAGAAAACCCATAAAAACATTATTAAAAAAATTCATGAGGAAAATACCCATTTCACTTTCAAACTAACTTTTAAAAAATAAAAAATTTATTGTATATTATGAAAAACATTTTATTTGAAAATAATCGTGAAAAAATAAATTTAAGATTTAAATCATTGGGTAATCATAACATTGGTAAATTTTATTAATATCGATTACATTAAGAAAAAGAATCCTTTCACATTGTTGGAAAAAAGGGAAAAAGGACCTTATTCGAAAAATGAAAAGAATATTCGTTTGAATCATTTTTATATAACTTTAAACATGGTTAATGATTATTTTAATCCAACATAGTATTATATTATAAAAATTATTGAAAAATTTTTAATAATAATGTGGACATGGAAGAATAATATTCATAAATGAATGAAAAGAAAATGCAGCCATCTATACAAACATTCTTTTGGAATATGAGTAGTGATATGAAAAAATTAAAAGTAAAAATTGTAATTTTCATAAATAACCATAAAAAAATAAAATAAATTGTTTTTAATATGGATATATCATATAAATCCACCAATTATTACTTAAGAAAAAATAATCCAAAATAATGACGGGATTATGAAATAAAAACTTTCCTCTTTAGTAACTTCAAAATCAAAACCCCATCAAAGTAATAAATTTTAATGAAAATTTAAATACTATTAATATATAGTTAATCATTATATATCATACCAAAGGGTAAGTATATACACCATATGAAACAATCATGTAGTGAATACAACATATGTCTCATGAAAAAAAGTGAGACGAGAAACCCTCACCTCATGTACGAATTTCTTCATAAGTGTTTGAAACTATTTTATAATAAATTTATATTTATTATAAATCTATTACATAATCATATATAACATACAATATATTATTTACCTATAAAATTTTACTACCTATTTACTAATAATTGTTTATTATAATAACTATTCTGTGTGATAATTACTACATTTTACATGTATGTTTTGGTTTAGTTGTTTTGGTACATGTACATTGATAATTATTACATAGTCTACCTAATGTTAATAATGATATAAATATCATATATACTTTTTATATATGTTTTTATAAAAATCCATAAAATTTAGATATATAAAAATGAATTACACCATTTATAGAGATGGTATAATGTACGTATGCGTGAACATTGTTTCCTTTTTTTGATTGATGGAAGAAAAGAAAAGTAAATAATAATTAAACTTTAATCAGTCTTAATAATATCATATATTTCATATATATTAATTAAATATATCCTTTTCCACCTATGTAAAGGAAAAAAATGAAAAACAGATTACATCGCTTCGTGGAGGTGGAAATCCACATGTATGTACAAAAAATGTTGTCGTTGTCCAATGTTTTTAGAAGGTAAGAAGGTAGGTATGATATTATAATTATATAAGAATAATTATTTCATAAAAATTATATGTAATAATTTGTTCTATATTTATAACCATCCATGAAATGTGGCGATGTCATAAAAATTATACCTCTATGTGGACAAGGTAAGTCATATGTGTGCATATGCAATATTTTCCCTTTTCATAGGATAAAAAAGAGATGGAAACAGTTATCCCATAATCACAAGAACATCTTAGTAAATTTATGATACTCGAGTTATAATTTTATGATATGTACAAAAAATTACGAGGAATTAGAAGAATAATGAAATTTGATAGAGTCTTTAATGACATTTACCTCTTAATTAGTAGATTTTCTTTTTCACCCTTCTTAAGGACCCAAGGAATGGTATTTTAAGAAAGCCAACAACACTAATTAGTATATTGGTATGTTTTTAAGAGGAATTGGTGGGATGTTCTCAGTCTAGATGGCTCCAAGTGTTGTGATTAGTTGATAGAAAGGCATTTCCTTTTATAAGGGATGGAAAAGACCCACTTAGATTATCTAGAAAAATTAAAATATAATTAATCCATTTTCAAGAAAAATGATTCCAAATGGCTGGATATCTGAATAAAAATAGGATAAAATCTTAATATTCTCATCCAAAGATATTTATATTTGTTTTGGTTTCATTTTAATCCTTTTCTTTTTTGGTTAACCACTTGGTAAACCAATTTTAATCATAACCTTGGTAATGTCATATTCACATTATAGGGTTATAATTTTAATTATATAGAAAAAATAATCTCATAAATTACCAAGGGACGAATATTTATTCTATTTAAAATCCTAATTTTCCTCCTTCAATATTTTAAATGTTATTTAATTAATTTAATTAAATATTTTATCATTAAGTACTATAAATTTAATTTTAAGAACTATTCACATAATTTGACTATGAAAACAAGATGAAAAAAATGGAATTCGAATACAATCTTTCATACATATATAATATGTTATTTTTACTTAATAATATCTTGTATTATAATAATTCACCAAAAATGTATTACTTTTAACATTATTAAAATCATTTATTTTATTTTTATAGAAATTCAATACATACTATTTCGGTGTTGTGTAAACATTTAAGGCAACTATTAATTCACTAAAAATAGAAATAAATTACCAAACAAAATTAATATATATTTCAGATAATTATTTATAACTAAAGATATCGTCTTTTTATTCGTATATTAAAATTTTGGTGATATAAAATTCAAAAGTGACATTTTGTATTTATTATTTCCTTAAATTAATATAGGGGTTACATTTTATGAATAATATAACCAAGTGTCCATAAATTCAAGAAATGGATGTACATGCGTGTCCAACACCCATATAATTGGATAAATGCTTGTTTTTTTGTTTCTTTTGGGAATATATCTCTTGGTTTTAACAATATTTTACCAATTTTACCCTTACTGATGTGAAAAATATTTACTAAGGTTACTATTCATAATGTTTTAGAAAGGTGACCTATATAATGTCTTGGAGTGTTACATTATCACCATCTTTAAAAAAATCATCTTAAAAATTTTAAATTATGCTTGGTAATAGAGGGTTTGATATTTTAAAATTCCATTATTGAAAACTGACATCGTAAAAAGGGTTAATACAAATCCCTCTTAAAATAGGGAAATGGAAATATTTTGGTTTTCTGGAGTAACACAGAACTAGGATTACAAATATGAGAACATTAGTGGGAGCTGAATATTTTTTCTTGGATAAAAAATAAATTCCAAATAATTATGGAGACCGATGGATATTACTTATCACATGAAAGTGAATGATCATGATAATGTTAATGACCAAAAAACTATAAATTAATAAGGTTTGAAAGGACCATCTTTTCATTGATAATGAATATAATATGGGATGTTTTTTTTGAAATCATTTTCCAAGAGATTACAAATTCCATTATAATCTAAAATAAAATAATAAGAACATACACTTACACGAAATGTATAATTCCATCCTTTAATCAATTTTAAGTACAATCTCATCTTTCTCTGTAAACAATTTTTTTAAAGATAAATTTTTCATACTTGAATCAATAAAATAAACTTCAAATAGATCACATAATCTATGAAAGGATAATAGGATATTCCTACTATCATTAAATATTAATGAAAAATTAAATGGTTACCCCAAATTAAGTTAATATCCAAAATGCATAATCCTTCATATTAAGAAATAATAAATTTTACTTCAAAATCTATATAATAATAGCAAAGGTTCAACTTTGATTATTTTAATAATAAAAAACTATAAATCCTAATTAACCTCAACATTAAATAATTTTTAACCTTAGACATGATCTCATACCTTTAAACCAACATCCCCTAAAATATAATTGTATTATTATGAAAAATATTTCATGTGAAACTAAATGTTAAAACTAAAGGTCACAAATACCTTAACCCAATAAATAATCCCCAAAAATTTAATTAATCACCATGATACATCAATATAAAATCTTCTAACGTAGTGAACTTCAACCAAAATATAATGAATCAAATTTAGATACTAAATTGAAAGGTAATCCTTAATTTTGCCATAGATATCATAAAACATATCCACTTTTATTCATCAATAATATCAATATTTCACTATCTAATAGACCAAAATTAACTTAATAAAAAATCATATACTAACCCAAATGTTTATTTAAATATGAATAGATTATTTTGACTAAATACTAGTAGAAGTCTCAAATAACCTTATAATCACATCACATAAAACCTAAAAAGGTGTATTTATTCTTTTGAACTTATGATCGTCCTTAAAATTATTATCCCATTATGGTATCCATAACTTTTAGACTCACATGATAACATATATGACACAAAAAATGAACATAATACTTATTCCTCAAATAAAATCAAAGAATATTTCCACAAATTCAAAAATATTATAAAATTAATCAAAGATGACCAAAATCACTTTGTTATCAAATAACCATGAACTTTAAAGGTCTCCAATAATATCCCATTTTCTTCTTCAATGTTAATTATCTCTCTATCACAACTAAAAATTATCACATTACCACTAAATCAATTTTCTTCGTTATCTATACCTTTCAATGTATGTTTTCAAATAAAAAAAATACTTTTGAACAATACTTAGTTATCTTATGATTCTTATGTCTATAATATCATTTATTCACAATTCTTCAAAAATATTACCAAACCATAGGATTAAAAACACTTCAATCCATACATTTCAATTATAGGAATAACATTTGTACTTTATTGTTGTGGGATTTAACCCTTATATTGGGAATTGGCATGGATAATGACCATATTCACCACATATAATAAATTAAACTATAAATGAAACTATAAAAACAACTTTATATCCCTTCATAGATCTTTATTATTCTTTAAAAATTCATTGATATATGACACTATTTTATAAACATAAAACTTTTTTCCATTACTTTGAGACATTCTTTGGGGTGTATCTTTCCACCTTTATGACATGAATAATATAGAAATTTCATTCCTTCGTAGTCTCCACCACCTGATCTCTCAGAAATATCTATCCCTCATTTCTTCCGTGGGTTTGAGAGTTGGTTAAGGTGTAGCTTGTTAATCATATATCATGATAATTGATTAGGCATAATCACAATATCCTTCAATCTATTCAACATACATTTTGGTTTCTTATAATCACCACATTTTACATATCATTTAGTTTTAACATGATTCTTCTGAGTTCTAGAATTTCAATAAATCCAAAAAACATAGAATGAGAAAAAATAGTCATAGTGGGAAACAACATAACCCTCAAAATAATTTATTAGATGTCTAAATCATAACACCTCATTTTTAATATATAACACCTTTGGTTTAACCTTGGTTACCGATAGTCATAATATATTCAAATTCTTCATAATGGTTTTTAAGGAATATGTGAATTAACCTAATCGTATCCTCTAAGAGTTTCAAAACATGTGAGCAGAATGGACTCACTCTCAGTGCACTAGAATTATGTCTGAGATATACTCGACCAATAATTGTTGGGGACATTACCCATATATGCATCTATTCCAAAATCAATTCCACTTGCAGTATCAACACAAGGATTTATTTATAGGAATTCCATATAATATATACTTTAATAAAAATTTAAGATGGTATCATATACATATACTTGTTCTGAAAGTCAGTCATAAGGTTATTTTCCCTATTGTTTGTATTCATAAATTTATTTCCCAATATTTCTACTAATCTTCCTCTGATACCAATTGTAAAGACCATGACCCTACTAAGTTAGAGCCGATGATTAGATAATTACATTGGTATTAGATATAATAAACCACATCATAAATGAATAAATAATCTAGTATTCTGGAAGAACCAGATAAAAAAATTCTTCTTATTTTAAATTGTTAATAAAATATAGAAACATAGTGAATGTAAATATTCTATTTCCTTAAACTCATTTAATGATTCCCTTTTCATATACTAATGAATGGGAAAAAAATAAGGGTGATCTAAAATACTTAGTAAGGGTTATGTACACCGTAAGATATCAAGAAAGAATATATATGTCATAGTAAATAATTTAAAACACTTGTGATTCAATCAATAACTCTATGAATAATATGGAAGATATAAATGATCATAAAATAATTCCATTTAAATAATCAAATAATCATCAAAATTATCAATGGATATCATTACTATTCAAATAACCACATGGACATTAATAGATGATTTTATAATAATGTAATGCATAATGTCAGACATTAGAATATCATGAAGAAGGTTTCATGACAATAAATCATCTAAAACGGATAAAGAATCAGCCAAATACCCAAACTAGTTTCCATCATGAGACCTATCGATGCATCATTGGAAAATAATTGGAATCACTCATCACTTAATAATTCTAATTAATTACCCATATGAATAATAACTACAAGATAATAAATAAACCTTAATAATAAAAAATATTCAATATATGAAGAAATAGCATACAAAATACAAATACTTTCTGCAGTAAAACTAATCATAAACCATCAATATAAATAATAAGTTGGTAATCATTACAATATATCTATAGTAGAGAAAAATTAAAACACGGTGTTCTTATTCTTGATTAATATAAATAAAAAAGAATATTATTAAAAACATTCTTGACAAAAATACACTTTTCACATTTAAATTCAACTTCAAAATTTAAAAAATTTCAAAAAAAATTAGAAAAAAACCTTTGAAAAAAATAGAAAATTATAGAGGTATATTCAAATCATTGGGTAGTTTAATTATAACCTTTCATCAACTGATTATTAATAATTATTTATTAAAATCCCTATTTTGGGTGATAGATACTTTATTTATCATGTATGTTTTGGTTCGGTTGTTTAGGTCATTGGACATTGATGATGGTTAAATCATATCCATAATTTTCATAAGGATATAAATATAATATATATTAATTATATACATAGTTAGAATCATCCATAAATGTTATAGATAGAAAAATCTATTACACTGTTCATATAGATAGTAGGTCATATGTATGCATCAATGTTGCTTCCATTTTTTGATGACTGGAAAGAAAGAAAGGTAAATAATATTTCACCATTATAGATACATAATAATAACACACACATATATATATATCATATATATTAATAAAATTTACCCTAATTAACATCCATGAAAAGCAGAAATGAAAGATGAATCACATTACTAGATAGAGGTGGTAGTCTAAACATACACATGAGCGATATTATATTTTTCCAATAGATTGAAATATAAGAAGGTAAATATGATATTATAATTATTGAAGAAAAATTATGTCATAAATATCATATATTTTCATTATTTTCATATTTTTAACCATCCAATTAAATTGGTGATGAATTATGAAGTATACTACTATGTGTAGACGATATGTTGTGCATACACACGAGCAATGTTTTGGTATTTGTATGATATAAAATATATAGAAAATGGTTGTACCATAATAAAAAAACATATCAGTATATTCGTGACACTAAATTTATTATTTTAGTATGGATACATGAAATTTATAGGCAGTATAAGATGAAGTCTTTTTAAAGATTATTTAAATAAGATTACCTCTTATTCCATAGAATTCCTTTAGATTCCTTCTTATGGACCCTTGGAATTACCAATTAATAAGGAAAGAATAAATACACATTGGATAAAAAAATTTATAAGAGAAATGGTCTGGGTTTGGTAGATCTATATGATGAAATGTGGTGTGAAGAATTTAGATTATGGGGTTTCCTTTTATAATAGAGGGAAAAGACAGACTTATAATTTATAAAAAAATTAAAATATAGTTAAGTTATTCTCAATAAAAATGATTTAAATTGGAAACATATTAAAAAAGGATAATATTGAAATATAATTCTCCAATTAAATTTAGAATGGTTTTTATGTCATGTTAAACCTTATCTTTTGGGTTAACCCATTGGTTAACCAATTTTAATCATAACAACGGTAATGGAATTTTAATATTAATGTGTAATAATTGTAATTATAAGTTATTAATTAGATTAAAAATGAAAAAGGGATGAATTTTTTTAATATTTATCATCTTACTTGTTCTCTTTCAATAATTATATGATTTTCATATAATTTAGTAAAATATTTTTATTATAAAATAATTTTAATTCCATTTCAAGATCTATTCACATAATATGATTTGAAATTAAGATAAAACCAATGGAATTTTAATAAAAACCATTCATACATCTCTAATATTTCTTTTAACTAAAAAATTTTATTATCCCAAAAATTAGCCACAAATTTATTTCTTTTAAAAACTTTAAAATCATTTATTTTATTTTACTATTAGTTGAATAAATATTATATCAATGTTGTGTAAGAATATAAGGTAATTATTTAATCACCAAAAATTATAAATAAGATGTCATGATAAAAATAATAAAATATATCTTTCAAATAATCATTTATAACGAAACTTATCCATTTTTCATCATTATATAAAAATTTTAGAGATATTATATACAAGAAGGTGAAATTTTTTATTTATTCTTTCCTTAAAATAATATATGGTTTATAATCAAAGAAAAATCGCACAAGGTGGTCATATATTCAATAATTTGATGGATAAGGGAGAACTAAGCCCATCTAGTAAGATAAAAACAAGTGTTAGGTTGATATAGAGACTTAATCTCATGGTTTTAGCCCTATTTTTCTCATTGTATCCTTACGAAGGGGGAAAATATTTACAGCTGTTACTTTTCAAACTGACCAAAATTAAATGGGAAATATTTAAAAAAAATTAACCTCTAGATTCGATATATGATATTCGTTTTTCATTATTAAATATCCATAAGTGGAAGAAATTTGCTTAAGAAAGAATGAAAAATGTAATGAAAAAGCATTTTTAAAGTTTAAATTGTTTTTTTCCAAATTCAGGCATAAAAAATATTAAAATTTACTTCACTGTATATGAATAATATGATAGTATTGATGTTACTTGCAAATAATTTTAAAATAAAATGGAACTGTTTAAATTCTTGAAAAAAATACATTTTTTAATAAAATTTAATATTATCACTATTAAATAGAACATCTATATAATCCTAAAAATACCAAAAAAATAACTCTAAAATAATTTTGAAATTATGATTAAGAATTTTTATCATCTATAAAATGAAAGTTCTAAATTTTCTATAAATTAGTAATAATAAATGCTCAAAAAAGGTGATAAAATCCATTTTTGTGGAAAACATACATTTGAAAAATAAAAAAAATTTACTAAACATTTAGTGATTTGTTCTTAATAATTAATCAATGAATTTGTATTGAGTAGTTAATTTATACAAATATATTTAATAATGAAGTTCATTCTATTCACACCCACCAATACAACAAATATGTTATAATAGCCATATTTAAATAAAAATATTTCATGGTACGTTTAATCTATTTGTTGTGTGTTGTATACACTATCAAACATAGTGTTATTTTAAAATAATAGGGTTTTATGAAATGAAATTTATCTATACTAAATGCATGTACATTTTCTCTATGTTTTACACCCTCTCTCCCTTGATTCTTTGAAACATATTCTGATCTTATCCGGAAAGATTCTCATTTCCAATTCTTTCACAATCCATCCCAAGATTGAGCAGGGATATAATAAAGTCAGTAAGGACTACAAGAACCATAATATATTGTTATAGATGATCTTATTATAGCTCACCTCTGATGTTTATGGAATTACATTAAGATACAATTACACATGAAATCTAGTCAAGTCACTAAAATAGTTGGTCTCATGATCTCATAAATAAGAGACCACAAACCCTAAAAATATTTAATAATGTAGTAAAATAAAAATTATATAATTGATAATAGAAAACCAAATTTATTTATATATACCAACTAGAGATTGAATATATAATGAAAAAACATAATAGGAACTTGGCCCCATTAAACCAATAGATCCAAGAAATAGTTCCTCAAAATAGCGTTATCCTGACCAACAACAAGATGTGAGAAACTATGAAAAAAAGAATAATTTTTAAATTAATTAATAAATAGAATAACATAAATGAAAAATATTTAAAAATCATTTTTAAACTTAATTCCTTTGATGAGGATAAATTTAAGAGATGCACATTTCTATAGAACATGATTCAAAATCATCGATCATACATGGCCTCGATCCCTCATAGTAGTTGGTGTCAGGTCAAAACCCTCAGTTGATGTGTAATGAGGAACATAATTATGCATCACATCCCTAGTCAATATACAAATTATTTCATCATAATCATCTCGATCCATATGAAATATATAATTATTTTTATAAAAAATACACTCTACACTCTTAATACAAATATAAAATATTACAAACTAATAAATATTTCTAAAAAATAAATTATAAATCATTCTTTAAATTATTATTTTTCTTTGTCCTAATCTTTATCATGAGTTTCATCAGTGTTAGTGTCTGCATCTTCCTCTCCAGTATTATCATTTTTAATGTGAGTTTAAATTTCTTCATCATTTATAATATCAATGTCATTGGTTACATCATCGATGTTACCAACACCATAAAAACATAACTATGGTGTCTCATCATTGATATATGTATCTATTAGATTAAGAGATATATTCTGTGATGTTTATTTCTAATTTTAAAAAAAAATCACGTATACAAGTTTACCTTACTATCTCTGTGATGATATCCTTTTAATCAAACACCATTGTTTATTGATTTTTTTGATTCACCTATGTACATGTTTGAAATCAAAATCTGTTAACCATATAAGAATTATATGATTTTTCCAATTTGGATGGTGTATTACTTAGTACATATAATTCAATATCTTTTTTATTTCCAGTTGTGAAACCTAGATAAACAATAATAATAATTTAATATATATAAAATAACTAATTGATTTCATAAGATCGATAGTAAACAATTTACCTTACTAACCTTTGCGACCAATATGAAAAATTACACTATTGGCATTCTTCAAGATCTATTGGGGTAATTTTTTTTGATTTTTTTCTAATATGATCATCACACAATCTACAAAATAATTAATATAGATTCAATTTTTTAAAAATGAAAAATGCAATTAAAAGTAGTACTTATTACACAAATCATGTTATTTTATATCAATTGAGTAGGAAATATGTATGATCTCTATGAAGTTCTTTATCTAAAAACCATATTCATGATGACCATAGAAACCTAGCTCATAAAGATTAAATATTGGAAATTAGTGGTCAGTGACATCATCATCATTTTCCTCATTGTGGACCATTCAATTATCCTTTTATGAATATTACTATTGAAAATTATAAGTGTAGAAACTTTTAATTTTATCTAGAAATGTGCTTGACTTTCCTGTCATTGGGTGGTGAAAAAGATGCATTTTTTATTCATAGTGCAACATAGTGGATAATCTGGGTAATCTCTTATAAGGAGATTTGGAGCCAATCAATCCCTATTCTTAATTACTATTTTTATTTATAATTACATTATTAAAATGGTGGTTTTTGGAAAAAATTAAATACAAATCATAAGTATATATACAGACTGAATGAAATTCAGGTTATAAAAAAAGGTCTTGGTCCTTAGGGTTTGGTTGCACATGTTTGTTAACTATTAATTTATTTTTGATTAAATTCAATTTCATAATTCATTTATGAAATATATTTAATTAATTAACATTCATTAATTAATTGATTGTTGGATTTTAAAATACCTATGACACCTCTTTGCCACACCAAATCCCATTTCCTCCAATAGCTAATAACAGATAAACACATCGATCAAGTGTTTAAATCTTTACCAGACCTAAATCCATCATATGATGTTTCATCCCTTCAAGTATCCTTGAATCCATCCTGTGAAGTGTTTACTTGAGATAAAGGAGGGAAAGAACGTACATTTATGAATAGAAATGAGTTTGAGAGTCATTTCATGGTGGAAGATCACCACAACTATACACATCCCTGTCACGCAACACAAATTAAATTTAAAAATTGAATAATTAAATATTGGGAATTCAAGAACATCATGAAACCTACCCCATGTTGAAGCATCATTTCAGTCGTTCTTCATTGAGAAAATAAGAAATAATGGCTGAAAGAGGGATGGAATAAAGAAAAAAAGACATTGGAAAAAGAGTGGAAGAAGAAAGGGGAAACACTTTAAAAAAATATGTTTATGAATTACATTAAATAAATGAATAAAAATAAAATCTAAAAGAAGTATAACCTTAAATCCCCAGTGAAATGGCCAAATCCTACAATGGATGACTACATTTTTCAATCCCCCTAGTATTCAATTTATATGCCTTAATCATCCCTAAGGGCCTCATAATATCCTAATAAATGGGTTAGATTTTATCTTAGGATGTCAATGGTTGGTAAAATGTGGTCCACAAATTAAATTCCTTAAACTGGATGAGTTTTAGTCCCATATGAGAATTTAAATTATTTAATAGTGTTCTCATGATTTGAATTCTTTAAAGTTGAGAACCTGGTGAAATTTATGATGGATTGTTTCATGCTCTAAACTTCTTCAATGTGTTTCATGATGTGACATATATGTGTCATTCCATGACACATGTCCTTCTACTTATGATGAGTTTTTCATGTTTTGAATCTCCATCCCATGAATTTTAGGCACTTTTTCATCGTTAATAGTGTATTCACGACATGAATTGTTCTTTTCCAATAGATTCAAACCCTCCTTCACTTGATTATTCAGATTCATTTCTTGACCTTGGGCCGTAACTTCATCATCAATTCAATATATTTTATCTTGATTTCAATCAATTAGTATATCCTTCCATAAATCACCAAATTAGTTAAATACTAGAAAGATTAATATATTAAAGTATAAAATTAATGTATTTAGTATTAAAATAAGAACGAAAGATATGTTTATATCAATGATTACAAAATAGAACATTCAGTTGATACCTTGTTACAATCCATTTTCTTTAATTTCTTCATATAACTCTCAAATGGGTACATCTATTAGTATTTCACAAGCACTCCAAATTTATCTTCATGTGGATAATGTAAAATTAAATGTTCCATTGAGTCAAATAATGCTCGCATGAATATTTTTTTCAAATTTAAATGGAATTATAACATCTTTTTGTTGCATAATAATTGTAACATAGTATCCTTTTTCTACACAAATGTCTTGGAATACACATGATATTTCAGTCAACATATCCCCTTTTAAAAAATATAGTAGCCCTATAAGAAGTGTTGGCAATAATAATTATATGGTAATATGAAAATCATGATTTTTTTACATGAAAATATGTTTATCTCTGGAAAAATGATGTAAATAAAAATTGTAGTCATCCAGTAACCATAAATACATAATCCACTAATAAAATAATAATCAAATTTCTTTAGAAAGTGAATATGATTCTAATAAATTCATTAATTTCTTTGATCATTCATTATCAATCTACTTGTGTTTAGGATGCCTATAAATTTGAGAAAGTTTTAACTATTCCTTCGCAATATCATTGTTCTTTTTAGTTGTATCCAGCACGGTATAAAATATATTCTCAATACAATTCTTCTCAATATCCATTATTTCAAATCTGTGAATAATAAAAAAATCATAAAAATATTTCAACTCGCAAAAAATAAATCACTCTATCTGATTGAGATCTCTCCCAAGGAAACCTATTTTTTATTGTTTTATTATTGGTCCAAAGGTAATAGGAGGTAAAAAAGTGACAACGGATTTTACCTAAATACCTAATAACACTATTGGAGATTTATCTCTTTCAATTAAATCTTTTGTAAAACTATATCTATTCCATCAGAATAAATGATCTGGAGGATGAAATATTAGATGAAAGTTGAAAATAGTCATTATTTTGTTGATGATCATAAATTATTTTCTTTCATCCATATAATATATAAAATATTTTTGACTATTTTTACTTCATATTGATAACATACCATACACTGAAAATACAATCATTGTCTACATTAATGAAAGTTTTAGTATAAAATTTTTACACGTAACTACATTATATATAGATACATCATCATCCACTAATAAAATTTCCTCCCAAATCAATCGATTAAAATAAAAATCTATATTCTTTTTTTGATATTATAGAATTAGTAATTCTAAATATGTATATGGTTGTTTCATCAATATTAAAGGAGGTAAGTTGTATGATGTTATGAAAATATGATAACAAGAATTTGAATTTACTTAATAACCAAATGGATCGAATCTATCCATAGAAATACCCAACTATAAGTTATGAGGTTTGGGAGAAAAATACAGATTCGCCTGATCAAATTGTATCAAGTAATAACCACGAGAATGATGACTTAGGCTTTTACTAACACAAACACTGGATCTATTCCATGCCATCAAGTATTTTTTGAAACAAGAAATAAATAGATGTTTTGATCTAGATATACTAAGAAAATACCTAAATTGGTTAAAAGGAATAAATATTAAATTTTCTTATTGTACTTTTTTATACCTAAATTATTGACATGTTGGACATTTAGATAACAAATCATATTCACCATAATATAAGTTGAAATCATTTGAACATGAAATTTCCCTTTGATTACTAAAACCAAAAATTATAAAGCATCAATTTGATTTATATAAATTTAATGGAAAAGTATTCCCTTTTGGAAAAAATGATTTATCCAATGAAAATATTTGATCAAAAAATTATTTGATCTTCTAAAATAATAATTAATATCCATAAATTTTGTAAGTTAAAACTATTTGTTTCCTATGTCCTACTTGATCAAGAAACTACTACTGGGAATGCACCTAATATGGATGAAAATTCCTCTACGGTTTTCCCAAGACCAATATATTTTGTGAAAGAAGTTATTGTCTCTTTAGTTAACTAGGATCAGCGAGTAGTGGATTCCAATTTACATTTTTAGAAGGATTTGAGAGTGAAACAAAAGGTGGAAAACTCTATTTCTCATAGAAGACTAGTGGAGGGAGCCACGAGGAAGAATGATGAAGGCTTAAATTCTTATAATGGGGATATTATCTCTATTTAATATGAAGTGAGGCTTGATAATGCATATCTTCATGAAGAAAATATTCATAGTTTTTGTGTTCGTGGAGAAAAACTATTTCCAATGTGGGATCCTTCCATGTCAAACAATAGGAATCTCCCTCATCACATGAACTGTGAAATGATAATGTAGTGGATTCCACTATCTTGGACATAAAGACTAGAAAAATTCACCCAAAGCAACATGCCATCCTAGACATGGAGAAGGTAGGTAATGGGAATATTGATGCTACTTTTAGTTTCTTTGATATATTGTACTATATAATTTCACATGGATTTGGAAAATTATATAATTAAAGCAATGAAAGGGTATAAAACTCAAGATCAAAGGGTTAGTTAGTTCATCCAACTACAATATATGTTATAGCTCTTGTATAGGATGAACAACTAGATACTAATGAAGTTTCACAATTTCAAACAAATGATGTCAAGGATTCCATTTGGCCCTCAATATGTTAAAGCTAATGACGAATGAAACTTTCGGAATATGGGTGAGATTATCCTTTGTTGAGTGACTTAATTACTGGGTGAAATCTCTACTGCACAACTAAATGGGATGTTGCTCAAAAGGGATGTTCAAAACCAAGGGAATGTGCCTGGGCATGAACATTTTGTTGAAACAAAAGATGTTATTGCAGTCGATGGGAATCCTCCCTAAGATAAATGCAGGTATTTTCTTCCCCATCGTCCCTATTATAATGGAAGTGGGGTCCCCATCGTACAAGAAAAGGTGGAACTTGGAACAAGGGAAAATATGCACATTTTTTTTCTCTTTTTGTTGATGTGTGTGGAAGATTTTGTACCTTAGTTCTTCTGGATTTTTTTGTATGATGGTGGATTCCAAATTTTACGTGCCTTTTCACTCCATTTTATATGTACATTACTTTTTAATAAAAAAATTCAAGGGTTTCTGTTGCTTTGTCAACTCATAATCTAGCCTCATTAGATATATAAATTTTAATTAATTTAATACTAATTTTCATAAATTTGTAACAATATATAATATTTTTCATTACTTTATATTTAATAAAGCTATATTATATTATATTATCCAAATTTTTTAAAAATTAAATTAAATTATACAAATATTTATTGATTTATTTTAAATTATAATAAATTATATTAATTAAAACTAATTATATAAATTTATAAATATGAATATTATTTTATACTAATTTGAGAAGTATTAATACAAACTTATTGTGATTTATAGTAATTTATATTAATTTACACAAAATTATACTAATTTATAATAATTTATATCAATTTACAAAAAATTATTCAAATTTATAAAAAAAAATTATGAATATAGAATAATTTTTATTTATTTTTTTTAAAAATTTATTAACATTTTGTACCGTATTTTTATTTTTACTAATTTATACTGATTTTAATAAATTTAATAATTTATTATAAATTATATCACTTTAAAATATCATATATTTATTTATACTATTTTTCTATGAATTTAATCTTATTTATAAAAAATGAGATAATTTTATACTAATATATAACAATTTATAGTAATTTTATAATAATTTATTTTAATTTCTAGACATTTATAAAGATTTATATTAATAAATAGTAATTTCTTTCAATTTATAATGAATTATACCAAATAATACTAATTTATATGGATTCTAAATAATTTTTATTAATTTGCTTTATATTTTTATCCATATATGATAATATATATTAATTTTTAATCGTTTATAGTGGTTTTTTTTAATTTATACTAAATTATATCACTTTATAATATATTTTTTATTTATACTAATTCATATGAATTTATAATAATTTATAATAATTTTTGAACACATTTATCAATTTACACAAATATATATTAATTGAAATTTATTTATAAACATTTTAAATAATCTATACTAATCCATAATAATTTATGAAAATTTGAACTAAATTATAGCGATTATATTAATTTATATTTATCTATACTAATTTTCAATGAATTGAAACTAATTTATAGAAATTGAAATGAAATTATACACATTAATATCAATTTATAGTAATTATATAATTTTTAATAATAATCTGTATTAATTTTTTCACATGTATACAAAATTTATATCAATAAATAATAATTCATATCAAATTATTATAAATTACATCCATTTATACTAATTTATATAAATCTATAATAATATTATTATTATTTTTAATTTTTATTAGTTTATACTAATATATATTTATTTTTATTAATTTATAAAATCATTAATAATTTATACTAATGTGTAGTAATTTATACCAATTTTTAAAAACAGAAACTAAATTTATACGAAATTAAATAATTTTATAATTGTTTTTATGAAATTAAAATAATTTATAAAATTTATATAAATTTATAGTAATTTTATAATAATATATCACAATTCCTATTAATTTACATCAATTTATTCTAATTTAAATTAATTTATATCAAATTATAAAAATTTATATTAATTTGCACTAATTTTTATTAATTTAAACCAATTCTTAATTTTTTTTATTAATTCATACTAGTTTAATATTAATTTATAACAATATATAATTAATTAAACCAATATGTATTAAAATATACAAATTTAATCTAATTTCAATGGAAAATTCATAAATTAAAATACCTAACAAAAAATATAAATTAAAAATAATAAATTGAAAATTTTAATGACAATTAAAAAATTTAAAAAAACCTCAAAATTAGAATTATACCGATGGATTTATAAATCTTGTTCTGAATCAATTGAGATGAGGTTAAGATTAGAAGACAATGAGTTTTTATGGAAAACGAATGACTTTGGGAGAGTAGTGAAGGAGGGGTTTGGCATATTTATATATATATACTGCAAAAGAGTGATCTAGACGAGTGAAACTCCCTATTTGAGAGTTACACACATACTAGAGGCTACCTTCTATGGATTCTAAGAGCATCCAAATACTTAGAAGAGACCCTTGGGATTGTGAATCTTTCTGCTACATCAATGGATGGGATCTTTGGGATTGTATATCTATCGATCCCATGTATTGAAGAACCTCTATTGTGGTGTACACTTTTGGGATTTTGTTTTCATCCCAGTTTGTTCAGAAATACTTTCAAATCATGACAAGTTCTCAGGAGTATGTTTTATTGTCTTATCATTAGTTCTGATCACGTTATTAGAATCCATGATCCTGATATTTGTATGTTGTCATGTGTATAACAATGGTTATTCCCTGGTGTCTAGAACTCATGCATTTATTTTTAAAAGTCATGGAGCACCTATGTAGATCTGGTGGACAAACCTGGTGTCATGTGGAGGTGTCAAACATGTGCTATAAATCCTTTGGTGTTGGCTAGAGTTTGGGAATATTTACATTGGGTTTCAGAATAAAACTCATGCTTCATTTTTTATTTTTTATTTATCCAACATTATTTTTATAATAATGAATATTTTATGCAACCTTTTATTAATTTTTATCTTGGATAGATATATCACATGTCCATTCACTTGTATATGACAATAGATCATATGTTCACTATTAGGGTGGCTTACATTGATTTATTTATCAACCCTTACACATGAAACTCGTTGTTCATTGATACCTTATATATACTTTTAGAAGGAGAAAAGGATTCACTATTGATTGGGTGGAGGCCCAAGGATTCTTTATCAATTGGTTCTGCTCATGTGGAGCCTCATTATTGGGATAGGGTGGCTCATGAATCATAGAGACTAGGTATGTGGTAATTCTAAGAGTTGGCATAGGATCCTTGTAAATTTATTTTCAGTTTTTTTATTTTGTATGTTTTGTTGGTCCCATGAGTGTCCTATTGCGGTTTATTTCACATACTTTGAGTCTATTTAACTATATAACAAATTTCACTTATTATAGCATACTTTTTTCAGTTTATTTACTATACATACTATTATATTTAACCTTGTGGTTATTTTGATTATATTTGTTTTTATTTTACTCATACCAGAGGGTATTGCCTCTCCACAATATCCTTTTGACCGTCCCTACTAATCAGTAGCCTCTGGTGTACATGGAGGCGCACATGAGGCATTCTCACAGCTCGGATCAATTAAGGTGTTAGGCCGACCAATGATGGTTCATTACTAAATGGTATCTGATTTAGGTTGGATTTTGATTTAGGGTTTTGGTAGATAAGTTGTCTAGGAATGTGTTAATACATGTGATGGATATCAGACTAGTGTGTCACAAGCACCTCTTATGATTGGAAGACCAAGTTTCACGGGCACAAGATTGATTGTTTTTGTTAATGTTTTTACAAATGTTTGATTTCAGCTAGTTTTATGCACTTGGTTTTATGGATTTATAGTTTATTCTAGATTCTCTTACATGGACCATGGGAAAGGGGCCAGTTTTCATACATCATTCAAGGATCACAAGATTTACATGACATATGTCTATTTTTGTGTGATTTTGTGGATGATAGTGGTTCAGTTATTTGATGTGTATATAACGACATATATGGTGTGTCACATATAGCTCCTTGGTGGAATTATAATTAACTAAAACATGAGTATATATTTTCTTTTTGATGACAGGTCATGTGAATCATATGGATAGATCTTCACAAGTGATGGAGATGTAGTACCTTCATTTAGTGGTATATGGAGACTCTGGTGGGTTAGTGTGGGACCGAGTACTTGGTTGATTTATTGATAGGGAAAATAATGTATGACATATGTTTGGATCATGATCGAGTTTCCATAAGGTGGTGGCTTTCCTAATGTCCATGGTTCTAGTTTCTTAAGAGGGAGATCTTCCTTCCACATTTTGTCTTTCAACAGTTATAGTGGGGACCATGTTTTTTCTATCACTAATGGATTGGGTGGGAGTGACTATTATTCATTTGTGGGTTCATTGAGCTTTTCCATTTCTAAAGTGTGGTTGGGCATGAGGATGCCTGGTGTTTGAGAAGTGGAGCATACAAAGTGATCTCAGTCTTGTGACTGGATAGAGAGGGTTGGTTTGGTTAGAAACATGGCCTTGTGCATATGGTTTACACTTTGGGGAGTGTGGAGAGAGTCTGGTTGGACTCTTTTAGATTTGGATCAACGTCCTAGTATAGGGTGGTCATGTGGTCAATCTTATCATGAGTGATAAGACTCATGTTTGAAGAGGAGTTCTGAGGGTGCCCCTGTTGATTAGAATTTTCCTGTGTGAGGTGCGTGGTTAGTGGTTTTATGCATGTTAACCTGGATTTTTTATGACATAGACTATGTGATAAGGAGTCATATTGTGCGCTAGGAAGTGTTCAAGGAAATAATTATGGTGTATAATGAACAATAAGCCATTTGAGGTCATAATCAACATTTTATGGGGTTTAATGAGGATGTATATTAATGTTCCTGGTGATCTGACAGGGAGAGTTGGTTGTTATAGTTTCTGTGTTGGTTCTTAGGTGTAAATGTTTTGGCCACCTCTACCCATAGAATTTTGTGTTTTACATAGTTTAGGCCATGTGTTTTACCATTTTGGAATTTTATTTTTGATAAAGATACTCTTCTGGTGACTAGTTTTAGATTGGTTACAGTTGAATGTATCACATGTTGAGGGAGTGGTGTGTGTTGCAAGACCAGTCCTTGGATGGTCTTGATAATATCAGTTATAAAAAAACTTTGAGTGAGAACTTGGGTTATTTTATGACCACAAAGGCTTATCAAGGGAAAGAAGTGTCTATGGTGGAGTGTTTTTGATGATCCGTGTTGTCATAGGTTGTGAAAAAGTCTGAGAAATTTGAATTTTTTTGCTACAAGTGTTTCAAGAGAAACATTATAATTTCTACTACGAGATGATCTTAGATAATTTTTCTAACCACTTGAATCGTTCTAAAGGTGGGTGTTTACCCAAAGATAAGAGTTTTTTGAAATTATGAGCCATTCAAATTTCATGGAATATTTAATATTTAATCAATTAGATATTAATTTATTTATGCATGATTATTAAATGATATATTTTAACAAAAGCTTTAGATTAATATTTTTTCCTCATCAATGAGTCTAGAATATAGGAATTTTCTTATTTGAGGCATAAATCCATCATGGGATCTGGGGATGGACTAGTGGTACTTTTTTCTTTTTCGTTATTTTTTTATTCTTACTTTTTTATCCTTTTTATTGTTGTTTATTCCTTTTGGATTCTCACATATTTTCCTTGAGGATTCGAATTCTCATAGTAAAGAGAGGGGGAGGTAGTGAAGAGAAAGAGGGAGGAAGATACACTACACTGGGAGTTCCTCAAGAGATATATCATGAATGAATGGGTATGTGGTGTACTTATAGTGGGAATATGTAGTAGTTTCTTCTTGGAGGTTGTCCAATTTTAATAGTTTTAACACAAATAACCATAGAATAGTTGTTTTTATGTTTTAATCCCATTTATGGCTTTCGAAGGACCCATATGAGACTGATCATTGGGTTTTTGGGGGAAATTGGGGGTTTCAAGCTACTTTGGATGTTTTAAATTTAGTAAAATCCTTGTACACAACAAGTTTTATAGAGAACACATGTTGTGTCTTCTTCATTTTGGGAGAGGTACATAAAAAGTGACTCGATGACGTCTAGTGATAGTGGACATGCATTGTAGTAATGTGTTAGGGTGTGGTCTAGTATTCAGTGAGACACCCCATTTTACAGAACATTTCCATGTAGGGTTAGTGGACAAAGCCTATGAGAGGTAAACAACAAGGGTCCATACAGAGTACTTGTCCAGTGTAGCATCCTGATCAAAACCACCAAGTCTGAGCCAAGTGTTACGTGCCCCCATGGTTGCCTCCCCATACTCAAGAGGCTTCCATCTATAAGTGGGGGTCTTAGTATATTTGTGCGGATACAATACCCTCAGTATCATGTCATGGGACAAATAATAATAATAAACTAGTAAATAAATGGCCAGATTGACATGAAAAAATGAAATATGTCATACATGTCAGACAAATAAATGACTCTTAGTGTGGTAAGCCAGTCCAAAGTAAATAAGAATGAATAATAAATAAAATAAAAATCATGGATCCATCAAAATCCATCCCATCCATCTTCATCTTAATTCCCCTTTACTCTTCCATTCACCCCAGGTCCCTTTCCATTTAATAGGTATCCCATGAAATCTAAAAGAACAAAAAAATTAGAGTATGGTGTGACATAAAGACATAGTAGGAAATCGCCAATGTGTACTTAACCTATTGTTCTCATGAATAAAATGTGTATTACATAATAATAAATTAATGTTTATGTGAAACTCACAAAACCCAAATCTGATTAGTCAGGTTCTGAACAAGCCACCATGAACCACTATTTGTACCAACTTCAGCTCCATACCAGAATTCAATGGATGATGTATGTAGTAACTAAAATATCCTATAATTACCATGAATATATTATCCCAGAGAAAGTGCATTTATTGATTTCATTGGAATAGATATAAGATTAAAATATCAATAGAATTAATTTTTTATTAGTATTGAAGAACTAGATACAAACTTGGTACCCTTATTACATTGGTAATAAAAAAAATAACTAAGAGATGTAATTTTCATCCTTGAATTCATACAAACATTTCATCTTTATAAACTAGGGAAAAGTGAATAAATAAAAGGGTGAGATCAAATACATCGTAAGGCTTATGTATAGTCGAAGAAAATATTAATTAATGTAAATTAATCAACATGGAAATCTAAATAGCTAATAAAACATGCCATTAAAATAATAAACTATGATTAAAATGAATCCATAGATTTAATTATATGAAAACCTAATGGATAATAATAACTAAATTTGGAGTGTTGGAAATTATTAATTATTGGATGTTATTTCTGAGGCACATGAAATCCTATATCATCAAGACCTTTCATAAGGCATTTTAAAACAACAAGTAGAATCCCATTTAATTTGGCTATTTTTTTTTGACTCAAGATAACTTGTCGATGAATCGATGGGATATATAATGTCCAGGACCCACCAATCATTACCAATCAAAATAATTCCTCATATCAAGTAATCAATTTAATTAATAAACAATTTCCTTATCAAATATGTGTATTGAATGAAAAATAAAGATTTATTAATATTTCACTAGTTAATCAAATATCATTCAAATTAGACACCATATATAAAAATAGTATGCGATTTATGATTAAATCATGATATTAAATGAGAATGGGTTATTATACACACCACAGTAAGTTGAATTGGTGGATAACCACAAATTACTTTCAATGTAATGTGAATTGAGATGAAATCCATTACTAGGATCATATCGTTGTAGTAAAGATTAATCAAATGAATTCATTATGTGATTATGTTGTAAATCCACATAAAATAAGTTGAGATACAAAATTTGGAAATAAAAATTCATTTTTCACCTAATGTTAACATGGAATAATCAATGTAGAAGAAGTTTAACCTAATTAATGGAAATTGATTTAAGAAATTCCTTACCACTTTATAATCATTCAAATTGTATGCCTCGTAAAAGTACTATTTATCAGATGGAAAACTGAATACTATGAAGTTATAGAGAGTCATTATATGATATACCAAATGGTAGTACATATAACACACACAAGTAATAAATGGTGATCAGGGGATATATCTCAAATAATTAAAAGTGAGATGATTAACCTCTTACCACTTTGTAAGAATTAATTTAAAAGGTCATGATTTTATAAAATTAAATATTTTATGTCAAAATAACATTGTAAATTTAAATATTATGCTTCAAAAAATTATGGGAATCATGATGGTGGAAAACTCCATTCATGTCGTATTTGTTAAAAAATATTTCTTTTACTTTTGTATGAAAAATCACAAAGTACATTATTTTGAAAAACGATAATAATATTCTTTTTAAAACTTTTTTTAAAACAAAAAAAGTGGAAAAAATAACTAGAAAACATTAGATAATAGTAAAAAAAATTAAAAAGGAAAAAATAATGTGGGCGAGAAATATTCCCTAGTGGAGACACAGACAAAAACAATCCCAAATAACGATGAGATTGTGAAATAACCCCTTACCATGCACATTCCTTTGGTTGAACGTGTTTTGAACACCCATGTAATGGTTTAAATCATGTTATTAACATATAACATAGTAATTCTTGTATTTATGATATCATATATTATCCTATTTTATCATTTTATCAGCCTCTTGTTAAAAATATTTCATTATTACCCTTTTTTTGGGTTTTAACTTGATTATTTTTCATATGTATGTTTTGTTGTGTAAGTACTTATTCTTGTTCATAATATATAGTTACATCATCTTCAGAATGATATTAATGTTACTAATATCATATTTAATAATTAAATATAGTTTTATAATCATTTTTTAATACTGAACATGGAAAATGAATCGCATCACGTCATGGAGATAGTAGGTCGCATGTACGCACGAGTGATAATATCGTTCCACTGATGGTAAAAATGAGGAGGAATTCGACGGTATATTAATTATATATGAATAAATTTCAAGTCAAAATTACCATATATATCCATGATTACCATCATTATTTCCTTCTATTTAATGTTAGGATAAAAAATAGATTACACCACAACTTGGAGATGGTAAGTCGTACATACACAACCGTAGTGTTTTCATTTTTCATACGATGGATAAAAAATGGAATATGGTTTCCCCAAAATCATAATAACATCAAAATATATATATGATTCTATAATTATTACATTATCAAGGGAAAAACTAATGAAGAGAAATTATAAAAATAAATAAACTTGTATGATTTGGTAAAAATGATTACATATTCTTCGGCAGACATCATTTAGATCTATTATTAAGGGAAATAGGGTGGTATTTTTGGAAAAACATGCCCTAAAGAACAAGTGTATATTTTTTTCAGAGAAATTCATAGGGATTGGTTGAGTGATAAGGCTCAAAGTGATGTCAATAAGTGAGGGATGAGCTTCCCTTTTATAATTGAAGTGATAGGCACTTTTGGAAACACAAAAAATATTAATTTAATATAAATTAATTTTCAATCCAAAATAGATAAAGAGTGATTTATTTAAAATATAATATTATGATGGGTATAAATCCTCTCAACCAATAACTTTAAGGCATGTTTAGGTCAAATTCATGACACTACCTTTTGGATATAACCCTTAGTCAAACCCATTAACTGTTACTGATACAACTTATCTTTTTTCTCTTTAAGGGTTAATATAGTTACTATAAAATGTCAAACAAGTCATAAATGAGTCATGGATGGAATTTCAAACATTCTCAAAATTTGTTTCCCGGTGTTTATATATTTATGAATTTTATATAATTTAATAAAATATTATTAATTTTCAAATATTATTAATGTCAATTTTGACACAATTCATTTCGTGACTTCTTAAAAAATATATATACATGTTAAAACTTCAAAAAAAAACTCTTAATACATATATAATATATCTAAGTTATATATAAAACTTGTGTATGACATTTGTTATCTGAAATAATATTTATTTTCATATTTTCAATATCATTTATTTGATATTTCTATTAATTAAACAACTACTACATCATCATTTTATAAGCCTTCAAACTAATTATTTATTTCCTAAAAACTAAAAACAAAATTAAATTATGAAATTAAACATTTTAGATTTTAAATTTACAATTATAGTTATATATATCTACTACATAAAAATATATAAAAAATGTAATACTTATTAAAAATATGAGTATGACATATGAGACTTTCTTTAGAATAAAATACTAAAAAAAGCATAAAGTCATCCAATTGGCTCCTTGAGAACATAAAATCAATACAAGGATAATTTGGGTTGACAATAACGCATCCAATAAAATTAATACAAGTGTTAGAATAATTTTACAATACTTATAACATTATTTTTACACTTAGTTACCCAATTTATCCATAACCGTAGTAATTACAAAACTACTAAAGCTACTATTCATATTGTTTAAAAAATAAAAAAGTAAATATTTAATAAATTTTTAACATCTGATTCCAAATATGGAATACAATTTTTAAAATTATAAACACATAATTAGCTAAAATTAATTTAAAATTAATCTCCATTATGGAATAATAAAATGATTTTTTAAAGAGAGAACGTATAAAAGATTGAAATTTTTTCATATCCAAATTAAATATAAGATGATTCCAATTACCTAAATTAAATATAATTATAACATGTTATCTAACTATACTTTAAAATCAATTAAAATATAATTTATCATTATGAATTATTTAGATGTAAAAGTAGTTTTATATTAAAATTCAATATTTTATCATTATTCATCAATGCATGAAACTTTTGAGAAGGATACGAGAAGAAAATTTTTATATTCCTATTTAAAAGAAGAATTTTATTATTAAAAATAGAAATTATAAAAGTTTTAAAAGCTAGATTTTAAAAAGTGTACAATCAAAATGCGGCAAAACTTTATTTTTATAAAAATATCTCTTTTATGTGTAAAATTTGATTTGTTATTATATAATGTCTTGAAAAAATAATATGAATGCTAAACATAATATTGAATAAATTATATATTAATATAATTCCAAAAGTATGATTTTTTATTTTATTGGTATAAAACACACTTGTGCACATTTAAATAGTTTATATAAAAACATTTCCTTTATATAAAATTGGTTTTTATATTTATTTCTAATTAATTGGTAACCAATATATTAAATAATATATTTTCATAAGTTATTTAATCTTATTCATAGTCACCAATTTAATGATAAGAGGATATCTTTATTTTAAATAATAATATTAATAGTATATCACTGTTTGTTTAATCTTGGTGTTGCATGCTACGTAAGCTGTCGAAGAAGTTATATTTAAAAAGAGACATACCGTAAAATCATGGGGTGTAAAATTATCCCATCCTTAAACCAATTGTTTCCTCACAATTTGAACTTGAGATAAAAAAACTATGGGTTGGAATTTTCAAAATATCTTTGAAAGCCCATATGTGAAAAAGGATTAATGAAACTTTCACTTTGAAATTAAGAAAGGGATGTACCAAGGACATCTGAGATAAAAAATACTAGGGTTCTTTATAGAAAATCCTGAACATGGAAAAGAAAATTAAATATAATGTTTTTATGTCTAGTGATAGATAACATGGCAATGACAAAGTTAACAATCACAAAATCGTTTGTTAGTGATGGGTTTAAAAGGCCATTGATTAAATAGTAAAAGTAAAGGAATATTTTTTTTTGTTTCAAAATAATTTTCAAAAGGATAAGGAATTTATTTAATTCATAGACTAATAACACAGGGAAAACTATTTACTCAACAGGTATATTTTCATCCATTATTCAATTTACACCACAAACTCATCTTTTTCTCCAAATGATTCATATTTAAGATGATTTTTCATGTATGATGAATTCAAATTAACTTCTAAAAATCAAAATATTCTCAAAAGTATAACTATATATTAATCATGTAATTATTCATTAGCCAAAAAATTGTTAGGATAAGATAAGATAATTTCTTGAAAATAATAATCCATTATATGACTAAAAAAACATTAATCACAAAAATTAAAAAGTAATACTCAATGTCAAACATAAATCATTTAGAAAATAAAAATAATTTCTCCAAAATATTCTAGCATATGATTGAGACCCAGAAATCAGAAGTATCTGATCTTATATACTTTCAAATAACATTTATCACTCTTAATCTTTTATAAAGAAAATTTAATTTCCTAAATCACATAATCTTCAAGATATTCTAACCATTTCCTTAAATAACCTGAACTACCATAAGTGAAAAATATAATCATATTTGACTAAAAAATACATTTTAACATTTATTATTGAAAATATTATGTTTACCTTTATCTTATCAGATTAAAAAAATATTGAATGTCTTTTTAAATAACATTTATCCTTTAATCGCCAAACCATTTTATAATCCCATTTCTATCTATTTGATAAAAAAATTTCCATAAAAAAAATAACCACTATCCATTATATTTTTTAACTAAAAAAATTTCATGCTAACCAGGACTTCACATATGCTAGTGGTAGGAATTTCGCCCTTATCACCTTTTAGTTGTAGGTTCAAACGTCATTACCTTTCTAGACAAGATGATTTGTCACCTAGTCTATGAGTTTCCTTTTTCTAAAACTAAATTAATATTATCCAAAAATGTGATAAGAATCCATAAAACAACCTAATTATATTCAATATTAAGGAAATGTTTTAACCACAAAGGATATCTCATAGCTATTATTTTGTATTCCCAATAACATAAATACCCATAATTTCCTTAGATTCAAAGATCATATAAACTCTAATAGTTATCCTTAATTTTAAAAATATGTCTAAAAATGAAAATGAATTACTCCTTAAATATCATTTTCTCACAAACTAAAGCAATGTGTTGTGTTCCCTAATGTATGTTTTCTAAATTTTTGTGTTCATGGTCTCTATCAAATTTTCTCAGATACCGACTATAACTACCCTGAATCCATTTTTCTAGATCAAGTGCCTTTATTTATTAAATTTTCATAGATATAAAATTCAATTACAAATGAATCAAATAGTTTATTATTATGGAAGAACATGATGCATACATGGTACCCATATTAAATAGGTAATGAAAAACAAAACATAAAAAAGGAAAGCAATATGAATCCTTGAACTCATACAAACATTTCATCTTCATAACATGGGGAAAAGAGAAAAAATAAAAGTGTGAGCTCAAATTCTAATTAAGGGTTATGTATAGTAGCAGTACTAATGAATTAATGAATATAAATCAACATGTAATGGTAAATATCTAATAACACATTCCATTCAAATAAAAATACTGAATGAAATTCATACTTTTATTTTATCATATGAAAACCACTTGGATAATAATATCTAAATTATGAATAAAGGCAATGATTAATTATTGTACATCATGTCCATGGAACATGAAAACCTATACCATCAAGACCTTTCGCAAGACTGTTTGAAACTACAAGTAGAAACCCGTTTAATCTGGCCAACTTATTTTCCTCATAAGAACCCATCGATTCATCAAGGGGCTATATAAAGTCCAAGACACACCATTCATTTGAAGTCAATTTCATTCCTCATATCAAGTAATCGATTTAATTAATAAACTACATTCCTCGTCAAGTGTACGTATAGAATGATGAATATAGATTTATTAACATTTCTCTAGATAGTCTAATATATGTCGAATTAACAACCGTATATAGAAATTTTATATGGTTTATGAGATAATCATGATATTAAAAAAATGGTCAGTATATACACCATATTAAAGTGAATTTGTTCATAATAATTAATAATAATTAATGGAATGTAAATGGAGATGAAATACCATACAAAGATCGTATCATTGAATCTAACATTAACCCAATTAATAAATTATGTGTATCCACTATAAATCCACATTAAATAACTGTAAATACAATATGAGGTAATACAAATCCACTTAATACATAATATTAGAATGGCATAATCAATGAAGTAAAAGTTTAACCCAATTAATGGAAATTGAGTTATGAAATTATTTTTCAATTTGTAATCATTCGAACCATATGCCATATAAATGTAATATTTATCAAGTGGAACATTGAATACCATGAATATATAGACATTAATGATATGATATAACCAACGGTAGTACATAAAACACACATAATGAATAAGTGGTGAAAAAGACATATATCTCACAGAAGTATAAGTGTGATGAGAAACCTCTTACCACTTTGTAATCATATATTTATATGGATGCACATTTATAAAAGAAAATATTTTCATTGAAAAGAAATTTTTTAAATTGTAATGGAATCTTCAAAACATTATGGAATCATGATGGTAGTAAATTTCATTAATCACATGTAATTTAAAAACATACACTCCTTTTGTTTTGTAAGGAAATTAATAAAGTACCTTGTTTTGGAAAATGATAGGAATTTTATTTTTGATTTTTCTCTAAAAAGTTAAAAATGGGTGAAAATGAATTTCAAAAATCATTGGAAAATATTAAAAAAATAGAAAACATTTTTTGAAAAAAAATAACATGGAAGAGTAATATTCTGTACTGAAGACTAAAATAAAAAAACAATCCCAAATAACGATGAGATTGTGAAATAACCCATTTCCTTATACTGTACTTTTTTTAACATGATTTAACTTCATTTATAATGGGTTAAATAATTTATTAAATTATACCAGAATAATATTTTATATTTATGATATTTTATGATCCTCTTATATAATTTTATATCCCGTTTCTTAAAAATATTTCATTATTACCCTTGTTTCAGGTGTTAACTGTTTATTTTTATATACATATTGTTTTTGTGTAAGTCTTGGTTATTTTGAATTGGATATAGTTATACCATATACAAAATGATATTAATGTTATTAATAACATATTTAATCATTAAATAATGTTTTATAATCATTCAGTAATGTTGAACATGTAAAATGAACTGCATCACACAGTGGAGAAGGTAGGCCGTACATATGCACGAGTGTCGGTATCACTTCACTAATGGTAAAAAGGATAAGGGATTAGATGGTATATTAATTATAAACAATCAATATAATTTAATAAGTACCATATATATTAATTATTTCCATCATTATACCCATTTAAGTGTTGATAAAAAAATAGATTACCCCAAAGTTTGGAGATGGTAAGTCGTACGTACGCATTCATGGTGTTTTAATTTTTCATATGATGGATAAAACATGAAATATGGTTTACCCTTAATCGTAATAAACTCATAGAATATATGTGAAAATATATTTATTACTTTATAATGTAAAAAACTCCTGAAAAATAAGTAGAAGAAGAAATCAAATTGGATGAGTTTATAAAAAACGACTACTTATTATTCAACAGACTTCCTTTACATCTACTCTTATGGGATATATGGTGGTCTTTTTGGAAGACCAGGACCACATGAACTTGTTTAAGGATTTTGGGAGTAGAAATGGCTAGGGTTTTGTTGATCTATAAGTCTCAAAGTGGTTTTAATAAGTGACAGAGGAGGTTCCCTTCTATAATTTAATTGAGGTGGCACTTTTGGAAACTCTAAAAATTTTAAATTAATATAAATTAATTTTCAATTTAAAATGGATCCAAAGTGAGATATTTAAAAGATAAGATTATTATTGGTTTAAATTATCTCATCATATATTTTTTACACATGTTTAGGTCACATTTATACCCTTATCTTTTGGCTTTAACGCTTAGTCAATCCTTTTTAACTCTTATCGTGACATCTTGGCTTTTTACCATTAAAAGGTTAACATAGTTACTATAAAATGAAAAATGAACCATAAATGAGTAATGGATGAAATTTTAAATGTTATCCAAATACTTTTTCCAAATCATATATTTTTATTCATTTTATATCACATAATAAAAAATTTATTAATTTAAAATATCTTTAATGTAAATTTTGACACTGTTCATTTATTGGATTTTATAAAAATATCACTAGAGAATATAACTTCAAAAAAACCATTTAATAAATCCATAATATGTCTATGTTATCAATAAATTGTTTTAATGACATTAATTATTTCATATTATATTTATTTTAATATTTTTAATACAATTTATTTGATATTTATGTTAATTAAACAATAAATGCATCAACATCGTGTAAGCATTTATGGTAATTAATTATTTCCTTAAAGCTAAAAAAAAATAAAATGATGAATATAAATATTTTAGATTTAAAATTACTATTTATAGTCAAATATATATTTTTAATAACCATATATAAAGATTGCAATACTTATTAAAAACATAAGTATGACATATTGGATTTTCCTTAGAATAAAATATTAAATGAGACTTCAATTCATCAATGTGGCTGTAATAAGCGATAAAATCATCCCAAGGATGATTTTGGTGGAAATTAACTCCTTCAGAAAAATTATGAGAAGTGTTAGTGTAATTTTATAATACTTTTAATATTATTTTTACCCTTAATTACCCGATTAAACCTTAACCATGGTAATTTAAAAAATTACAATGTTATTATTCAAATTTTCAAGAAATAAAAGAGAACTATTTACTAAATTTTAAAATTTTGATTCCAAATATGGAATCCATTTTTCCAATTTCAAAACACATAATTTGATGAAATTAATTTAAAATTTAATCTCGTTAATGGAATGTGAAACTGAGTTCTTAAATGAAAACGTTCAAAAGATTAAAATGTTTTAATATGAAAATTTAATTCCAAATTAATTACAATGACCTAAATTATATAAACTAAGAAAATATTGATCTAATTATACTTTAAACCCAATTAAAAATATATTCAACACTATAAATTATTCAGATGAAGAATCGTTTTTCATTTAAAATGCAATATTTTATCATCATAACATGAAACTAATTTGAAAATATCAAAAATTCAACCAAAGTAATTTTTTATTTTATAATTTAAAAGAATAATTTTATTTCTTTAAATAGAATTTTGAAAATTTCAAAAACAAGATTTAAAACAAGTGCATCATTAAAAAGTAGAAAAACTATCTTTTTATAAAAATACATCTTTTATTTGTAAAATTTGTTTTATTGTTTTATGATATCTAGAGAACACATATAATAAATTTTAAACATGAGATTAAATTAAATATATATTAATATTATCCAAAAGGTCTGATTTTTTTATTTTATTGGTGTAAAACTCACTTGTGTGCATTTAAATATTTTTTATAAAAACATTTCTTTTTTTATATTGGTTTTTTATTTCTTTATCATTAATTTGTAACCAATTAATTTAAAAAAAATTATTATGTTAGTTAATCCAATTCATAACCCCCAATTTAACATCTATGAGATTATTTATTTTTATATAATAATATTAATAGTTAATTGTGGTTTGTTTAAGCTTAGTGTTGAGTGTTATGTAAGCATTCAGAGAAGTTACATTTATGAAGAGACATAATGTAAAAGATTGAGATGGTACATATCCCTTGTACGAAATCCTCATGGAGTAATGTGAACATGTAACCTAATGTCATCTACCCATCAAGAGGGACATATCATCAGGATTCCTCTTGTCGAGAATATCACGTACTCACATCAACCAGGATGCCTCAAAGTGCACGGAGTTTGGAAAATTAAGGCTACCTCAAGTTCATACACAACATGAAACTTCAGAAAAATCATACCTCCACTATATACTCAGGTCCATTGTTTCCATCATCACACACCATTAGAACTCCCCCTCTAAGGAATAAATATTTCATTGTGATCCACCAGTCTCAAGTACCATTAAGACCACCAAGGCATGGTAACACACATTCTTGGTGAGAAAATAAGTAGGAATATAATTTCAAATAATTATATATAATAATACATAACAACATGTGATCAAAATAAAGTACGTTAAAAGTTACACTAGTATCACTCATAAAATAAAATATCAAAATGGGTATTATAACCAAACATACCCACACACCAACATGAAATAATAGTTAAGAATAGTCATCAAAATTCTAACAATATAATAATCATGGAAAAAAGGGTACACTTGATCCCGATATGGTATGAAAATTCATAATTTGTGGTTATCGATGTCAACATCAGGGTTTATCGGTGGTATCACCACTGAACCACATCCATTCACAACCTGAATTTTATTATACACCAATGACTCTTAGAATAGGTTCCAAATCATCATCTAATGAACCTAGAGTAAATTAAGGAAAACCATTCATAGGGTAGAACAATTTCTTACTTGGGATCAAACTATTGAAGAAAACCACATGTTTTTTCTCAAGGTGGGAGAAGGAAAAGTTTAAAAGATATGTGAGTCGACACAATTCTAGGTGGGAGTTGCGACATGGAGGTTCACTAGACACAACCACCATGGTCCAAGAAAACACACCATGATGCAGGGGTGTACGGAACAAAGACCATCATGACTCAAAAAAATGGATTACAAGAAAAAGAAGTATCATAGGTCAACCTACATGGCTAAAAAGGATGTACTATAGTGTAAAAGATAGATAGAGAACACACCACTATGATGTAAAGTGGAGGACCATAGTCCTGGAGTTGTCATACATCCCTTTGGGGTTCTGAGATGATCCAAATGAGAAGTGGAAAATGAGTTATAAGAAAGGGATCTCGAGGGGTTCAATTCACATGGAAAACCCCACATAATGGATTATAATTCCTAAAAAACCCCAAGCCAATTTCAAACTCTTTCCCTTGAATAAAATCCAAAACTAAATTATTAAGGTAGGAAACCCCCAAAAACCATAAGCTGTCCAATATTCTATAAATGAAACTACACAACCAAT
This sequence comes from Viscum album, assembly GCA_963277665.1. Taxonomy (NCBI): domain Eukaryota; kingdom Viridiplantae; phylum Streptophyta; class Magnoliopsida; order Santalales; family Viscaceae; genus Viscum; species Viscum album. The sequence continues at coordinate 325,626,440 of OY728140.1, forward strand.
TTGGCATGGTCTATAACACCATGAACCAAAATCCAATGAACTTCCTCATTATAATTCAACCAAATCCATTATGGGATAGTCTTCATCAGTTGAAACCTCCACGAAGAAGGCTATGATGCAGTATCCTTCTAACCACTACACTACAACACAAACATCTATGATATGATGTAGAATAATACATTGTGGCATGGTTTTGTGTTTTAAAATGTTGTATTGTCGGTTATGGTTGTATAATTTAATAAAACACACTTAATCATCTAAAAGATTTAAAAATCCCTCGATATTTTTTCCAAGCATATATTAACTCAATAAAAATGGTCGGAATAAAGGAAACAATGATTTTTTTAATGAACATGAATATCAGGTGAAGGTACCGGGCATGCATTGGAATCCCCAAAAAATAATTTTAAAAAATTCCACTAACAAACGTCATGAACTTGTTAATGTTGATGAATTTCAGCTCGATTAATTCTTCAAGATCACAAATGAAAGAGATTAAGCATAATATTAAAGCCATAAAGTACCTGGTTCGATCCAAATCCACAATCGACATCTTCTCATTTATGGAGATCACTACTCAAATAATATGAAGCTGAATTCCTCTAGATCATCCACAAATTATTCCAAATTTATTGGGAGAACCGATTGTCGAAATTTGGGTGTTGGCGCTGAGTTCCGATGATGCCTTTGATGATATGATGATCATTGCATCACCTTTCTTGCGATGTACGAGGGGGAGCTCAATAATAGATCATTGATATAGAGCCTATCGCTTTAGAATTCAGGAGAGATAATTAGAGAGAGAGATACAAGTAATAGTCATTGGAAAATCCATAGTCTCCCCTATTTAAAATGTGAAATGGAATTCCTTAGAAATGTGATCCCTACCCCCAAATAATTAGCACATTATGAAAATGATATTACGACTACTATATTGAGTCATAAATGTGTTTTTGTTATTATTATAACTTACCTATAGTATAATAAATATATTACAGGATAATAATTGATCCATTAACTTGACTCATACATCCCGCAAATATTAAATGAACCTTGAATAATTTATACAAATATTTTTTCAAATAATATTTTCTTGTATTTACATTAAAACTTATAAATATATTTAATAAATAAATTCAATGAAAATTATTCTTAACTTAAATGATATGAATTTATTTATTACATTAGTGATTGTATCTCATTGGAAAAAACCAGGTCCCCATTGGTGGGGCCCACCATGTCCAAAACTCACATTTAACTAAATAGGGTAGATTATTGAATACACTATTGTGTGTGACCCTTTAGGAACTTATCACGATAGAAGTGAATACGATTCACATACTAAGAGAAAGATCTGTCAACCCATAATTTCCCCTAAGGAGATAAGGATTTTCAGAGCAACCACAACCAATCTATGTACATGCACCATGTAATATAATCTCTATGTCTTTAGTATCTCATAAATCAAGATGCACACACATGTCAAAACCCATTTCTTTATTTATTATTTGTTGATCAAACAAGAATGATTTACCTTAGAGTACCATGTAAATTAATTTATCAAGGCAAAACCATCCTGATCGACATGGACCAATATATATAACTTCTTAACTAGGAAGAGACAAATTATTTCTTGACCATTCAACCATTGTCATTCAACCAATAACGTACTCAACAAAAACTACCTCACCACAATTTCATCATCATGGGTTTTTTCTAGCATCAAAGTACATGATTAAATGGAACACATTGGTAATGATCTTAAGTTAGGAGACCATTACACATATTCATTGATAGGAAAAACCAATGACACTTGAAACATGTGGTGTTCCTATTGGTTGGTCTGTCCTTAACACCTCACTACTAGATATCCCCAAGTGCAAACTTCATGATAAGATGTCTCATGCTTATGAGCCCACATCCCCTGATAGTCAACCATCTACTTTTTATATCCAGTACGATGCATCCTTATCATAGGACCATTGTTTAAAATTAATGTCATGGTATATCAAGGATCTCATTATAGACTGGGATCCTCTATATCCTTTTGATAGAACAATTAATCTATGGACATTACCATTTAATAATTGACATAGAAAATTATACACTATAGTGGTAAGAATATATCATGTATAACTAATTGTATACATGAGATGGTAATAAAAAGCAATTCATAATTGGGTCTAGGGTACCCACTATTAAAACACTCCCACTTGCACTAGAGCCAACATTCTAACCATACATGTTAGCTCTCACATGATCAAAACCATGTTCCTGCTGAGTCATGACATTAGCTATTGGGCCTACCATGATTCCACCAAGTGGAAATTTTGTTATTAGATACCACATATGATTTAGTAAATGTTCTCAAGAGATGTTATCCCCATATATTTACCTTTTTTACACTATCATAACTTGACATATTGGCAAGTAAGATTATCATAATTTATATTATGATAATAATTTTCTTACTAGGTGTGATTCCTAGAATAGGAAAAAATCATTGTATTTAACAACTTTTTAGCTACCTCTGAAGTAGAAATGTACTCAGTGTTAATAGGTATGGATACTACTAGCTTATATGAGCTTGTATCACTCATCACCATAGCCTAACTATGATACTAGATCACATGGATAGAAGGAAGACTTGTTTGTATCCCCTTAAAACTAGTAACCTTTCATCTCAACTTATGAGGTTCATATCTTTTGTACTTTATGAAGTACAATTAGATAGCTTTGACTGTTTCCCTTTTAGTACTCCTAGATATAATTGATATCTTCCTAATATAATTTATATACCAACAATGTCAATTTTTTTAAATATCATGACATACATTATTGATCCATCACATAAGCATATGGATTTCAACTCACCATGTTAATCTCCTCTCATGTGACAAACATGTCCACCTAGAGATATATATTCCATGTGACACTAGTAAAAAATCTATCCTTGAGTTGTTACAATATGTATTTTACTATACTATGTTACTATATATACGATTGAATAGGTTTAAGTAACCATTAGATCTACCTTAGTAGATTATGTTCCCTAGAACATAGGTTTCTACTTTGAGTCAATCACTAGAGATTAAATTTCATCAATGTCATAGCTAACTTGAATATCAATATTTGCTTTCTTTATGTTTTGAAACATGTTTTACCTAGAAAATAATGGTGCTCCCACTAACCCCTAGTAGACACATGGCTTACATTCATTCCAGTTGAATATTCTATCATCATATTTCTTACATAAATATTAAAAACTATTTTAGTAACTTGCAACCTTTATTATAATTTTTTGATGTGACCATACCTTTCTGGTTTCATCATAGAAACACCTACGATAAATGGTGGTAATTACATCTAATTCCCAATATGATGATCATAGAAATTAGCTATGACAGGTTAAAATATAATTGATTTAGGCTGAATGACTTGGTACAACCAATCAAACATTATTGGTATTACTCTTATACCATCCATGTATCATCTCACTTGAATTCCCACAAATGTATTCTTTATAATTATTTTCATTTTTACTATGACACAAGGAATCCATTATGGAATTTTAATTGATCCTTTCAATATTTACTAATTTCTATATACATTATTCTTGTAGGAATAAGTATTCACAATGAATAATGTATCACCAACTGAGGTGAACATAAAACCATCACCATCGTTTTTCATTCCTACAAAATATGTGTCTTTGAAACATTGATGTTCCACATGCACTTGTGGAACTAGTACCTATGCCAACTATTTTTTCATCACTATTATTGACTAAACCCAGGTCAATCCAGTTCCCACATTCTCAAAAGATAAGTGCACCCTTTTATAGAAATTTATTCTATAAATTGACTAAAACATTCTATCATAATGATATAGGTAATATCCTAAACAACCATTATTATAATTAATTAGATGCACAATTTGTTTAGCCTGATGAATGTTTTTTTATATCCTAACAAAACTCTTTACATCCAAAACAGATGTCCTTATGACTTAATGGATGTCTATAATAATACAACTGTTATGATATCCATTGGTAATTATATTTGGCATATAGTTATGGGATATCTCTATTATTTGAAAATCACATCATGAAATATAATGGATGATTCTGCTAGTCATTCCATTTATACTACATACATAATAACTTTGATGTACAAAATCTGCATTTTGGAATTACTCCATGATATATTTTGTTGATCAATGATTGCATGTAGGACTTCATCGTTGATCATATTTGTTAACATGAATGTAATAATGTAGATAAGTTAATTTGTGTTTAGGAATTACTCCATGCTACATTATCATGATTGATTATTTCTTTGTCACCATATTTTTTTGCATGCCAGCCCGAAGCAACTAATATAATCTAATCATGTATTTATATCATACATCACTTTACCATTCCTAATGACTTAAAGAAATCTTATGAATTATGTTTATACCACCAGATTACCCTTAGAATAGTTCTCAATCATTAGTTGAACTAATTCCAAATGATTTTTAGAATACCTTTATTTCTAAGGGATTCTTTGTCCAAAATAAATAAGTCGATAATACCAATGGTGTTTAGCTTTACTAAAACTAATTTCCAAAATGGGTATAATCATGGAGTACACTTTTAGTATTTTGGAAAAAGATTTATCTTTCCACAACTGGGTAAAATAGTATTACATTTATAGTCCTCACATATTTCCCTTGATTCATGCATCACTTGGACTATTATTGGTGTATTGAAATCCACAAACATCATTAATTCTTAATCCCAGAATAATTTCTCTTTGTGTCTAAAGTACATGTGAGATAAATGTTTTTTTCGTACTCAATAAAATTTCTACAAGAATAATTCACTTGGCTATATAAAAGTTATGCACTTATCAATGCTGACTCATGAATCACCCTTTCTCTACAGCTTAGAGAATGCACCTTACTTCTAGTAATATTTCTATACTCACTGTGTTGCTATATTTCAATACACATATGCGATAGGGATATAGTATTAAATACCCAAGAAGTAAAATTGAAACATTACATTTTACTTTGATGAATAAACCTAATGAAGAAGCGGTAACTTGCTTCATTAATTCAGTTAATTTCATTTAAACATCCATTGTTGTAATTTAATGATATAAAAAGAAAATAATCTCTGTTAATACCTCTTTAATTGAAGGATGTTGAAAATGTTCTTTTGGAATTACTTGCGATTGGAACTTTTCGCTACCTTTCAATTTTTTATCCATAAGAATTAGAGATTAATCTGTCTTTTATATTTTTATTTACTGGGTGATCCTAACCTAAATAGGTAATGAAACGTTTACTTGATGCTATTTGTTTTGTAACCTAAAATAAAACTTGAGTAAATAGGTGAAAATTATATGGATGGTAGATTCATTAAAATACCATGATCCATCATTCAATTTAAACATACTGGTGTAACCATCGCCTTATCAATATCTTGCTTCAATTTATCCTCGCAGACTTCTGGGAGATGAGACTATATGTTATATCATAAATATCCTGATGTAGATATTAGAACTAGAATTAGATGTTGATGATATAATAATTAAATAAACATCATATTCTTTATACATGGGTTTCTTATAAGAAATTTTTCACCCTCACTTTTTGAGGTGACTTAACAGGTGTTAGTGACAATGGAACCTTGAGTTTATGATATCATATTACCATGTGCAAGTGCCTATACTATTATTGGATACTCGCGATGGTGTGGTAATTTAATTTCCATTATTTATCAAAATTATTTTATTATAGTATAACATTCAATTTTCTATAAAAGTAAATTTTAGTAGATTATTACTTTTTATCTGATCACCATTTTAGACATTTTGATTAATTAATTAAATTATTAAATACATCCCACTATTCTATCAAATTCTAGGAACCCTCTGTACTTGAATAAGAATATTAAGTCGCTTGAGTATTCTAGTTGAAAGGATCCATAAACCTTCCCTCATAGTATACAAGATATGGCTACACCAGTACTTGAAGGGTTCATGGTAGGCTTTGACAAGCAAGGTGATTTAACTTATAGTTCCATGAACTGTTGAGTGAAGTTAGAGATTCTAAAATAATTACATGATTTAACCAATTATTGCCTCTTAAATAATATCAATTTATCTATGGATAATACTTAAAGCTACTTTAGTTAATCCAACCCACCACTCTCATAAGAACTCTGCGGTAGTAAGAGGCACCCTCAACTTTGGCATGATCAGCATCTCAAACACGAGATTTTGTCCAACTTCAAATGATGGAAGACAATTTAAGTTTAATATTTCTTTGATGATTTTTTTGTTTTATTGTGATCAAAGAAATAATTTTCAATTTGATATGAAATCTCTATGTGATGTCAATCACAAATTACTATGAAACAGATATATAAATCCACCGCGTCACATGTTAAATTTGTCTGTGAATTCTTTTTTATTATTCTATGTGATCACACATAAACAACACATTCAAAAAATAATAAACCATGAAAAAAATAAAAAGATGATATTATCATGAGACGATCGTGATGGTGGATCCATTGAGTGAATAGTGGGTCAAAATATACCCTATGGGATATACCTTGAGTTGCGTCTCCTGCGACTCCAGTTGAAACACCTCCCATCCAATGTATTCATCTCATGTCGGGTGTGTCTCCATAACATGGAATGAAGTGAGTCACTGCTCGTCTCATCATTATACAATAGTTCGCTCATAGGAGAGTGGAATTAGGGAGTATCAAATACAACTCTGAATAGTAAATATATGTCTTTATACATATAATGACATAGAGATGATTTACAGATCATATTTTACTTAAACTAATAATTAAAAAAACCATAAAATAAATAATTAATTAAATAAAACAACCACCAGTCATGCATTGGTCAGTCTTAGGATCATGATTAGTCTAATACGCTTGAACATGTGTAATTAAAATTAAATGATAATTAAAAATTAAAATTGCATTAATTTTTTTTTTGAGGGAGCGTTATTTGAATTTAAAATTCATTTATATTTTTAATTAAATAATTAAGTCGTTTGGTCCCATTAATTAATTTAATTTTGAAACAACATATTAAATTAAATAATTAATTTAATTTAAAACCAAATTAAATTAATTTAAGATGCAATTAATCGAAAATAAATATTTTTGTAATTTAATTTTCAACCTAAATTAAATTAAATTCTGATCATTTTGAAAAAATCAGGCCCCGAAAATGTAACGCCCTGACCCTAGTTACCTAGAGTCGGTGCATTATTACATAACATTGGCATGATCACAAGAAAGATCAAATCTCGAAAGACCGATTGGTTTAGTAGCCTTGGAAACACTAGATATATTCATAAAGTTTTACATTACATCATAAAGTGAAAAACTACTACAACAACATATTGACTCTATAGTCCACAATATTATCCCCTCATAATATCCCTACAGGCCATTCATAATTTACTTCTTCACATCATGGGAAAAATAAAACATAGAAAAGGGGTGAGCCCAAATGCCCAGTAAGGATAAAAATATAGCAGAAACGTTCATAAATAAGAATAAACATTTAAGGCAATGTATAACTAAAACAAAAGCCTTTTAAACTTGAACATTAACATAGTATGGCAAAAATAAAATTAAATAATGCCATTTACTTATTCACCTGGATATTCTACTAAATGAATAATCACATGCAATATCAGTAACCACTTTAATAATGATGGAATGCATAATGCCAGACTATCATAACCACATAGCCAAGGCCTTGTGCCAAGACTAAAAATAAGATTTTGTCAAGGCCTTGTTCCAAAACACTAGTTTGTCTCATGAGACCTACCGATTATCGAGGAGCTATAGCGGGCTCCACCCGTCACATATTAAGTCCAATGCATTCCCATATGAAAAGGTTTAAACATAACATAAACATTCGTATTAAAACTAGCATACGAAGTGTAAATACTTCATCTATAAACCATGCATGGTATAAAAATAACACATCCAAATTCAAACATATCACAAAACCTTCAATAAAATATAGAAGTTTTGTATCATAGTAAATCAACGTCAAATAAGCATAAAATCCATCAAAGGATGTTGACATAGATGAAATCAAAACTCTTTTTAGAGAAATATCTCTTTCTATTTGAAATCATTTAAGAGTCATATATTTATAAAATAAAACATTTTATTTGAAAATTTTATTATAATCTTGTAAGGGAAGCTTCAACGATTTTATAAAGGCGGAAAATAGCCACACCCACCGTATAAGTTAAAAAAACATTCTTACCTTAATTATGTCGAAATGGTTAAAAGGCACCTTGTTTGGAAAACGAAGGAAAGATTCCTTTTTAAACCACTTATAAAAGTCAAACAAGGGTATAAATGACTTTAACCCATATTCTTGTAAATAGTAAAAAATGTTTTGAAATACATTTTTATGAAACATGGATGTGGATGATAAAGAGATCCCGGTATATTATTACATATAAACAACCTCGGATAATGAAGAGATTGTGAAATAAACCCTTAACTTGTAATTTTCCTTGGTTGTGGTAGGTTAACCTCCTGTATAATGGTGAAATAATTGTTATTAAATTATTCAAGAATAATATATATTAATATGATATCATATATTATCTTTTAACATTTCTTTGTTAATAATATCTTAGTATTATCGTTGTTTCGGGTGTTAACATACACATTTTATTTTATATGTTTTGTTACGTAAGACGTGTTTTTCAAGGATAGGTTGTATCTTAATAATATCCAAAATGATATCATGTTCTTAAAAATTATTTTTAAATCATCAAATGATAATTATACATGAATGGATACGATGGGGAATGAATCTCATCGCGTTCGTGGAGACGGTAGTCCGTACGTACGCACGAGCGACAATATCATTCTTTTGATATTAAAATAATATATAATTGGATGTTATATCATATATAATGAATAATTATCATGTTATATTTATTATTTAAATTAATTACAAATCATTATTATACCCATCCAAATAATAATATATTGAATAACAATTACACCACGACGTGAGACGGTAAGCCGTACGTACGCACGTATGGTGACTTGTTATTCAAAGGATGGATAGAATAATGAATATGGTTGTACCATATTTATAATAACATCACAGTATATATAATATACAAGATTTATTATTTTAAAATGGTAATAACAATGAAAGAAGAAGTGGAAGAAGAAAGGAACTTGAAAAAGGGTGGTGAAATTATTACCTCTTCTTCGGGTTCTTTATTTTTATTTGATCAAAAGGGCTCCCTAGGTTTTCTTTCTGACTAAATAAAGGCCTCTAGGATGAAGTGAGGAAAGTTTATAGAGTAATTAGGCCGAGCATGGCCGAACCAAAAGGCTTTGAAGGTGTGAATTAGTGAGAAGGGGGAGTACCCTTTTATAAGAGGGGTGAGGGGCACCATTGGAAAAGCTAGAAATATTATTTTATAATAAATTCATATTCGGTTTCTAATGGCTCCAAAGTGGATTATTTAAAGGTTAAGGTGGGGATGGGTTGAAAAAACTCAACCAATATATGTTAGACAGGATTGGGTTACTATATTAACCTTATCATTAAGTATTAACTCTTAGTTAATTAGTTTCACTTTTACTATGTCTCTTTGTATTTTTCCATTATATGGTTAATAAACTTACTATATACATCCAAGAGACCCCCAAGTGGTCCATTAATGATACACCAATCATGATATAAGTCTCTTGGCCGAACCTTAGATTTTTAGTAATTTAATATCAATTAATAATATAATATATTTTTTAAAAAACTCTTTTATGTCAATTTTGACACTATTTAGAAAATTGATTTTAGTGAAAATAATAAAACAATGATTAGTTCGAAAAAAGAAAATTAAATCAATCCTAATATGTCATATTATCATATAAAATTAGTTTAATTCATTAAAAGTCTCAAATTATATTTATTTGGGTATTTATAATATCAATTGTTTTAATTTGTCACTATTATGGTAATTATTGTATCATCACTGTGTCATAAATAAATTAAATTATTTAATGTCTAAAAATTATAAATAATATATCATTATTTACGAAATCATTTTATCTTTCTAATAAATATTTAAAATAGAATTTATCTTATCTATATCCCTATATTAAAAATGTTTTAGTAAATAATCTTTTATTTTAACTATTTTAACTCTTCTTTGAATTAAATAATAATAAATTTCTTAATCTAATCCATGTGGACCTAAATGATAATATTTTATTCCTAAGGTTGTTTTTGGTCGATATAAACTTGTCCAATAGAATTATTACATGTGTTATGGTAATATTAATATCATTTTTACCCTTAATTACCCTATTTAATTTTAACCGTGGTAAATAAAAGTAAAAAGCTACTATTCACCAAAAATTATTTTCATCTCATTGAACAACATTTTACTACTTGATATTAACCGTGTCTCTCGAATTTTATAAATTCTATTCACAGAAGCGGTAAAATTATGTTTTATGAAAAATTCGGTTTTTTTAACTACCACTTAGTGGTTTCACTATTCATCAAAAATTGAAGTTTTTCAGAATAATGCCAAAATTTCACCCTAAGCTATAATTGATACTATGAATTCCGAAATGATGTCTATTTTACAAAATTCCAAAAATATAAGTTTCATTAATTAATTTTATAATTAATTCCCGTTGTCACAACAAATAGCATGTTTTTAAGAAACAATATATATCAAAAGATTGACATTTGTTTATGTCCAATTTCAAAGTGAAATTAATTGTAATAAACACCATTGGATAAAATGGTAAAAATATATTATAATTATACTTTAAAACCACTCAATAATATAATTTATTACTATAAATTATTTTGATTAAGAAAGTTGTTTTTAAGTATTTTTCACTATTCATAAAAATTGGAAGTTCTTAGAAAAATACAAAAAATTCAACATAGGATAATTTCGATATTCAGAATCCAAAAAAGAAGTCCATTTTGAAATATAAAATATATATAATTTCCAAAATTAGGTATTACTATTCATAACGGCTAGATTGATTGGTTGTGGTGTGTTAGAACACGATGTTATGTACAACACACGCTATCGCATTATTAAAAGAGAAGCATACCGTAGATGTTTGGGGTGTTACATTCTCACCTCCTTCGAATAATTTCATCCTCGAAATTTCTAGAATACTACCGAATGAAAATACTAGGGTGGTTCTTCATCATAAGTTCCTCGGGTTCCCACGTCGCCTCTTCCATCTTATGGTTACTCCAAAAAACTTTTACCAGACACGTCGTTCGGTTTCTCAGTACTTGTTCTCTCATATCAAGAATTTTGACGGGCTCTTCGTAATAAGACAAATTGGGTTCCAGTTCTAATTCCTCATAAGTGAGTACATGCATTGGGTCAGGCATGTATTTCCTCAATAGAGATACGTGGAACACATCGTGAACTTTGGAGAGACTTGGCGGCATTGACAATCGGTAAGATACAACCCCAATTCTTTCTAGAATTTTGAAAGTTCTGATGTACCTGGGACTCAATTTACCTTTCTTACCAAAACGTATGACTCCCTTCCATGGAGATACCTTCAGGAAAACATGATCACTAACTTGAAATTCCAAATCCTTCCTTCGATTATCAGCATATATCTTCTGCCTACTTTGAGCTTCTTTGATGTGATTTTGGATTACCTTAACCTTTTACATTGTTTCCTGTACCAGTTATGCACCTACAAGTTTTCTTTCACCAATGTCATCCCAACAGGTTGGTGTGCGACATCTCTTTCTGTATAACGCTTCATATAGTGCCATATGAATACTCAAATGGAAGATATTGTTATAGGAAAATTCTACCATAGGTAAATATTGATCCCACATACCCTGAAAGTCAAGTGAGCAGGATCTCAACATGTCTTCTAAGGTTTGAATAGTTCGTTCTGATTGTCCATCTGTTTGAGGGTGGTAGGCAGTGCTCAAATGAAGTTCAGTATCCAAGGATTTATGAAGACTATTCTAGAATCTTGAAGTAAAACGGGGATCATGATCAGAAACAATCGATAGGGGTACACCATGAGGTCTCACAACTTCATTAATATATAGTCTTGCTAGTCGTTCATGTGGTAAATCTTCCCTTATAGCAAGAAAATGTGCCGACTTGGTATGACGATCAACTATGATCCATATTGCATTGTTCCTTCTAGGAGTCTGGTATCCCCATGACAAATTCCATCATAATATTGTCCTATTTCCACTCTGGTGTGGGAAGAGGTTGTAATACTCCACCAGGTTGTTGCCTTACAGCTTTCACTTGTTGAAAAACCATACATGTTGACACAAAATCTGCAATATCCCTCTTCATGTTGTCCAACCAAAAATGTTCCTTCAAATCTCTATACATTTTGGTGCTCCTAGGGTGTATTGAGAAATTGGAACTATGAGCATCATCCAGCAATTTCCTTTTTAGATCAACTATATCTCGAACACAAAGTCTCTTCCCGAATTTCAAAATTCCATCTTCATACACAAAGTCTCTCAATCTCCCATCATTCACAGCTTTAATCTTCTTTTTAAATTCTTCATCATCGTTCTGAGAACTCTTAATCCTTTCTAGTAAGGATGCTTTGGCAACCATTTGAAAAAGAATTTATGTTTCACCTTCCATGGTTATTCCCATGTCCATCTTCACTAGATCCATGAAAATTGGGTCCCTTTCAATTCTCATATTGTTCAAAACTCCATGGTCTTTTCTACTCAAATCATATGCCACCTTGTTTGCTTTCCCCATGTGGAAGTGTATCGTGCAATCATAATCCTCGAGTAATTCAATCCATATCCTTTGCCTCATGTTGAGTTCCTTTGGTGAGAAAATATACTTCAAACTCTTGTGATCAGTATAAATCTCACATTTTTCACCATAGAGGTAGTGCCTCTATATCATCAAAGAAAATATCACAGATTCTAACTCAAGATCGTGAGTAGGATAGTTTTGTTCATGAATTTTCAACTGTCATGATGCATAGGCAATAACCCTATTATTCTGCATAAGGACACAACCAAGTCCTTTCTTCGATGCATCACTATAAATAACAAACCCATCATTCCCCGATGGTAGAGTCAATATAGGAGCATTGACTAATCTTCTCTTCAGATATTCAAAAAATTCTTCACACTCTTTTTTCCAAACAAATTTAACCCCTTTACGTGTGACCTTCGTTAATGGGTTAGCCAATCGGGCAAAATTCTGGACGAAACGTCGATAATAACCTGCTAAACCAATAAAACTACGTACCTCAGTTATACTCGTAGGTGCTGGTCATTATTGGATTGCCTTGGTCTTAGAAGGATCAACATAGATTCCATTTTTAGAGACAATATGGCCAAGAAAAGAAATCTCCTAATTCCAGAATTCACACTTAATAAACTTCCCATATAATTCATGTCTTCTCAGAGTCTTGAGGATAACGTGCAAGTGATTTTCATGATCTTCGTAGCTTTTGGAGTATACCAAGATATCATCAATAAATACCCCCACAAATTCATTGAAATATTCCTTGAAAACTCTATTCATCAGATCCATGAATACATAGGGTGCATTAGTCAATCCAGAAGGAATTACTGTAAACTCATAATGCTCTTACCTGGTTCGAAATGCTATCTTCGGAATTTCTTCCTTCTTCACACACAACTGATGGTATTCAGATCGAAGTTCAATCTTTGAAACGTATTGAGATCCATGTAGTTGGTCAAATAAATCATCAATGTGTGGTAGGGGATACATGTTCTTTATTGTTATAGCATTGATCTCTTGGTAGTCGATACATAACCTCATAGATCCATCTTTCTTTTTAACAAAAATAACAGGGGCTCCCCATGGAGAAACAGTCGGGTGAATAAATCCTTTATTACTCAATTCCTCTAGTTTTTTCTTTAGTTAAACTAATTCTACAGTGGCTATTCTATATGGGGTCTTCGATATAAGCTTTGATCCAGGAATTAAATAAATGGAAAAATCAACTTATCGTTATAGAGGATTTCAAGGTAAATATTCCGGAAATACATCTACATATTCTTTCACAACAGGTACATCCTCTATTTTAACATTCCTTTCCTCACCCATAGTCATTTCATTCTTTTCCTCCCAAATAATTGAATTTAGTTGGGCTACTGGGGGTGGATCTAGATAAGAATTAGGTGGTGACGATTCTTCTCTAAAGATAAGGTGTTCCTTATCATCATCATCATCAAAAAAACGTAAACTCATTCTTCTTACAATAATTATTCACATCACTGTCCAAATTTCAATCCATACCGAGGATTATATCAAACTCAATCATAGGTATGACGATGAGACCAGCAGATAAAGAACATTTTTGTGCGCTAATAGGGACTGATTCACAAAACATTGTTGCAATGATACTTCCCTTAGGAGTTTTAACTGAAAACTCCCTTGTTAAATCAAATTGGAAATATCTAATTTTCTTAACAAACTGGGAAGATATGAAACAATGTGATGATCTAGAATCAAATAATGCATTTTCTAAACTTGAGGAAACCATTAAATTACCTGCCACCACGTCTTTTGGAGCTTCTACCTCAGCAGTAGTGATAGAATAATCTTGGCCTTGATCCCTTGCCCTTTTCTGAGGTAAGTTCCCCTGACGCTTCGGACATTCATTTGCATAATGTCCCATCTCCCTACAATTGTGGCATTGAAAATTGATAGCTTCCTTCTCCCCTTTTCATTCATGAGCTTGGCGGCCTTTTTCACCACACTTGTAACAGACACCCATTCCCTTCAAGAAAGTACCATGGTGTTTCTTCCCACATTTACCATAGGATGGATATTTAACCTTTCCCTTCTTCTCCTTATTTCCATTCCCAGATTGATCAGCAGATCTCTTCTTCTCTTTCTTTTCTTTAAAGTCATAAGACTTAGAGAATTACTTTTCGGTCTTGATAGCACATGAGTCAATGTCTTCGTACGACGAGAAGGATTGTGAGAATAATGCTCGACGAAGAAATGGTTTTAACCCATAAAAGAAACGATCAATCTTACTTCTTGGGTTATGTATATAATCTCAATAATACCTTGCTAACCTGGTAAAGTTAGCCTCATACTTTGTGACATTCTCATCCTCCTTTTGTCTTAGACTCAGAAATTTCCTTTCCATATCTACTCAATGGTCACAAGGAAAGTATTTTTCTAAAAACAGATCTTTGAACTCCCTCCATTCCATATTTGAAAATTCATCATCTTCCATCGTGTTTTGAATCAATGAACATCACTGATCAGCATCTCCAGTGAGGCGGTAAACTGCCATGATAACCTTTTCCCTTTCACTACTCCCAAAAGCCTGAAATATTTTCTCTTGGGAACTTATCCATTGCCCAGCTACTAATGGATTTGTACTCCCATTGAATGTTGGTGGTTGCTGCCTCATGAAACGATCTAACATTGATCATCCATGCTGCGGATCAGGGTGCTCCATATGGGTAAGGTTATTATTCATAACCAGAGTGAGTTGTCCCAGTTTGGTGATTAGCTGATCGGCACTAGTTGCATCACCAACTCCACTATAATTATCTTGAGCAGGAGTTCAATCCCTACATAGAGTACGTGCATTGATATGGTTTCCATTTCATCCACTAGGCACCATTTCTAAACAATGGAATAAACTAGATCAGTTTATGAATCAAAATACATAATTCCATACTTATAAAACACTTAACATAAATTGTACTATTTATGGATATAATCCATAATCATAAAAAAAATTATTTGAGGAAGTATATACTCATAAACCTTTCATAATGATTTGTAAAGAAAATGAGAGTTATCCTAAGAATATCCCCTGGGAGTGTCGTAAACAAGAGTGCACCAAGGACCATTGTCATGCACCATTTCCCGTTCGAGTCTAGCTCAAAGCGGTGTTTTCAGGTTTTACCCCTAGGTACATCTGTGCCATATCCACCTCTACCTTCTCGTATCCAGACAGGGATATATTTCTCGGAAAACTCACAAAATCTCTACAATACCAAAATTCTAGGAAGTTCTTCTATACTAATCCTCAAAATTCATCTTAAATCTATGTGCTCTAATCAGAGTTTATCTAAATCTAGCTTCCAAGGTCTGTACTAAACTTCCTCTAATTCCAACTGTAACGCCCTGACCCTAGTTACCCAGAGTCGGTGCATTATTACATAACATTGGCATGATCACAAGAAAGATCAAATCTGGAAAGACAGATTGGTTTAGTAGCCTTGGAAACACTAGATATATTCATAAGTTTTACATTACATCATAAAGTGAAAAACTACTACGACAACATAATGTCTCCATAGTCCACACTATTATACCCTCATAATATCCCTGTAGGTCATTCATAACTTACTTCTTCACATCCTGGGAAAAATAAAACATAGAAAAGGGGTGAGCTCAAATTCCCAGTAAGGATAACAATACAGCGGAACATTCAAAAATAAGCATAAACATTTAAGGCAATGTAGTACTAAAACAAAAGCCTTTTAAACTTGAACTTCAACATAGTATGGCAAAAGTAAAATGAAATAATGCCATTTACTTATTCACATGGATATTCTACTAATCGAATAATCACATGCAATATCAATAACCACTTTGATAATGATGGAATGCATAGTGCCAGACTATCATAACCACATATCAAAGGCCTCATGCCAAGACTAAAAATAATATTTTTTCAAGGCCTTGTTCCAAGACACTAGTTTGTCTCATAAGACCTACTGATGCATCGAAGAGCTATAGCGGGCTCCACCCATCACATATTATGTCCAATGCATTCCCATATGAAAAGGATTAAACATAACATAAAAATTCGTATTAAAACTAGCATATGAAATGTAAATACTTCATCCATAAAACATGAATGGTATAAAAATAACACATCCATAGTCAAACATATCAAAAAACCATCAATAAAATATAGAAGTTTTGTATCATAGTAAATCAACTTCAAATAAGCGTAAAATCCATCAAACAATATTGACATAGATGAAATCAAAACTCTTTTTAGAGAAATGTCTCTTTATATTTGAAATCATTTTAGAGTCATATATCTATAAAATAAAACTTTTTTTTAGAAAATTTTATTATAAGCTTGTAAGGGAAGCTTCGACGATTTTATAACAGCAGAAAATAGCCGCACCTGCCGTATAAGTTAAAAAAACATTCTTACCTTAATTCTGTCGAAAAGGTTAAAAAGCACATTGTTTGGAAAACGACAGAAAGATTCCTTTTTAAACCACTTATAAAAGTCAAAAAAGGGTATAAATGACATTAACCCATATTCTTGTAAATAGTAAAAAATGTTTTGAAATACATTTTTATGAAACATGGATGTGGATGATAGAGAGATCTCAGTAGATTATTATGTATAAACAACCTCAGATAATGAAAAGATTGCAAAATAAACCCTTACCTTGTACTTTTCCTTGGTTGGGGTAGGTTAAACTCTTGTATAATGGTGAAATTATTGTTATTAAATTATAAAATAATAATATATAATAATATGATATCATATATTATCTTTTAACATTGCTTTATTAATAATATCTTAGTATTATCGTTGTTTCAGGTGTTAATTTACTCATTTTCTTTTATATGTTTTGTTACGTAAGTCGTGTTTGTCATGGATAGGTTGTATCTTAATCATATCCAGAATGATATAAAGTCCTTAAACATTATTTTTAAATCATAAAATGATAATTATACTTGAATGGATATGATGGAGAATGAATCTCATCACGTTCGTGGAGACGGTAGTCCGTATGTACGCACGAGCGACAATATAATTCTTTTGATATTAAAATAATACATAATTGGATGGTATATCATATATAAAGAATCATTATCATGATATATTTATTATTTACATGAACTAAAAATCTTTATTATACCCATCCAAATAATAATATATTGAATAACAATTACACCACGACGTGGATACGATAAGCCGTACGTACGCACGTATGGTGACATGTTATTCAAAGGATGGATAGAATAATGAATATGGTTGTACCATATTTATAATAACATCATAGTATATATAAGATACTGGAGTTATTATTTTAGAATGGTAATAACAAAGAAAGAATAAGTGGAAGAAGAAAGGAACTTGAAAAAGGGTGGTGAAATTATTACCTCTTCTTTGGGTTCTTCCTTTTGATTTGATCAAAAGGGCTCTTTAAGTTGTCTTTCTGACTAATGGAAGGCCTCTAGGATGAAGTGATAAAATTTTATAGAGTATTTGGGAAGAGGTTGGCTGAACCAAAAGGCTTTGAAGGTGTGAATTAGTGAGAAGGGGGAGTTCCCTTTTATAAGAGGGGTGAGGGGAACCTTTGGAAAAGCTAGAAATATTATTTTATAATAAATTCATATTCGGTTTCTAATGGCTCGAAAGTGGATTATTTAAATTTTAAGGCGGTGATGGGTCAAAAAACACTCAACCAAAAGAATCTAGAAAGGTTTGGGTTACTATATTAACCTTATCATTAAGTATTAACTCTTAGTTAATTAGTTTCACTTTTACAATGTATCTTTGTATTTTTATATTATATGGTTAATAAAATTACTATATACATCCAAGAGACCCCCAAGTGGTCCATTAATGATAAACCTATCATGATATAAGTCTCGTGGCAGATCCTTATATTTTTAGGAATTTAATATCAATTAATAATATAATATTTGTTTTAAAAACTCTTTTATGTCAATTTTGAAACTATTTGGAAACTTGATTTTTATGAAAATCATAACAGATTGATTATTTAGAAAAAATTCAATTAAATCAATCCTAATATTTCATATTATCCTAGAATATTAGTGTAATTCATTAAAAGTCTCAAATTATATTTATTTATGTATTTATAATATTAATTATTTTAATGTTTCACTATTATGGTAATTACTCCATCATCATTTTGTCATAAATAAATTAAATTATTTAATGTCTAAAAATTATAAATAAAATATCATTATGTAGTAAATCTATTTATATTTCTAATTAATATTTACAATCGAATTTATCTTATGTAAAACCCTATATTAAAAATGTTTTAGTAAATAAACTTTGATTTTAACTCTTTTAACTCTTCTTTGAATTAAATAATAATAAATGTCCTAATCTAATCCAAGTGGACCTAAATGATAATATTTTATTCCTAAGGTTGTTTTGGTAGAGATAAACTTGTCCAATAGAATTAGGACATGTGTTAGGGTAATATTAATATCATTTTTACCCTTAATTACCCTATTTACTTTTAACTATGGTGAGTAAAGAAAAAAGTTACTATTCACCAAAAATTATTTTCATCTCATTGAACCAAATTTTACTACCTGATATTTATCGTGTCTCTCGGATTTTTGAAATTCCATTCATAGAAGCAGTAAAATTATGTTTTATGAAAAATTCTGTTTTTTTTACTACCACTTAGTGGTTTCACTATTCATCAAAAATTGATGTTTTTCAGAATAATTCCAAAATTTCACCCTAAGATATAATTGATATTCCGAATTCAGAAATGATGTCTATTTTAAAAAATTACAAACATATAAGTTTCATTAATTAATTTTATAATTAATTCCCACTGTCACAACAAATAGCGTGTTTTTAAGAAACAATATATATAAAAAGATTGATATTTGTTTATACCCAATTTCAAAGTGAAATTAATTATAATGAACACCATTAGATAACATGGTAAAAATATATTCTAATTATACTTTAAAAACACTCAATAATATAATTTATTAATATAAATTACTTTGATTAAAAATTTGTTTTTAAGTATTTTTCACTATTCATAAAAATTGGATGTTCTCAGAAAAATACCAAAAATTCAACTTAGGATAATTTTGATATTCCGAATCCAAAAATAAAGTCCATTTTTAAATATAAAATATATATAATTTCAAAAAGTAGGTATTAATATTCATAACAACTAGTTTGATTGGTTGTGGTGTGTTAGAACTCAATGTTATGTACAACACACGCTATCACATTATTCAAAGAGAAGTGTACCGTAGAAGCTTGGGGTGTTACAAAAAACCACAGTTAGGGCCTGTACAGGTCAGGATGAACCCACATAGGACCATTCCAGGTTCTGTCGACCCCGTGCAAGGTCATTCTGTGGATGGAAGTTCTGCCCAGATCCATACTGGGTCAGGAAGACCCGCCGATGCCCATTTTTGGGCCTGTCTAGTTTGTGCAAAGCTACAAGGGGAGTATCTTGCAAGAGGTGTCACCACAACCCAGTGAAGAACAAGATGGGATGTGGTACATGATGGTATGGATTATTTGAAAAGTGGATTCAGCTACCATGTGTGGCTGGGAACTAGCTGGATGCTCCAGATCCGGTCCGACAAGCAGACAGCCAGTCAGCTCTCAAATGGTAGGTGGCACGATCTTCGGTCAGCCTAGATCCTGGGTGGCGTGGCGGTATGATGTATGACCAGTGGAGAAAAAAACTAGCTTCGGGGAGCCTCACGGTGGAGCCAACCTAATGGGTAAGTGCGGGAAGTAGGATACAGTGTCTTTGGTAGTGTGGGGGTCTCTATACGACCCGGTTGGTGGTCAGGAGTAGGAATAAGCGGCCGACGGGTTGTCGGGGTGGCCCGACAAGGGCGAAGGGGTGGCCCATAGGTGGCTTCCATAGAGAGCTTGGATCGAACATGAGGAGGGAGTCATAAAAGTATATGGGAGGTGCATGAGACCGCATGGTTTGGCTAAGGTGGATGGGGAATACTGCGGGTTCTGACTAGGTAGGGTTTGGCACGAGCAGCTCTTACAGGAAGGGATAAGGGGTACATGACCCCCTTACAATTAAACTTTTTTTGAAAGTTGAGCCAAAAAAATTTGTTTGTTATATATTTTTCCACAAAGGTCCACCATTTTTAACTTCCTCCCATTAATATCAAAAGACAATATAATTATTCTATTTTATTTTTGAAAAAGAAAATTATTATTTTTTAAAAACACCATTCCACCAACGGGTGGAATACTGATAGACCAGAAAATACTATTTTGGCCACTAGTATCCAGCTAGAAAAATTGATAATATATAAAACTGATTGTACTAACAGTTTGAGGTAATTAATCATATATAAAAATATAAATGCTCTTGATATTTTTTAAACCCTCTCTATTTCATTTCAATATAAATTGAAAATTTAAAACATCAGATGGCGAAAAACTAGAAATCTGGTGTCGGGTTCAATATCATTATATGTCTTTGGGACTGGATGAATTCACACTACTAAAATTTAATGAAAATTTAATTTATTTCATCCCTTAAAATTTTCATTCATTTCTATGATACCAATTAAAGGTTCCAGACATGCAGCTGAGTCCCCAAAATTGGATTTTATCCATTTTCATTGACGAATGACATGAACTTGTCAACTTTGTTGAATTGATTCCCAATTACATCCTCAGGATCACACATGAAAGAGATGAAGCACAATATTAAAATCATAAATTACCCAGTTTGACTTGAATCATTACTCAACATCTTCCCTTGGATAGTGATTGCTACACAAATAATCCAAATCCTAATTCATCTAGATTGTCCATAAATTCTTCAAAATTTTACGGGTGTACCGATCATTGAAATATAGGTGCTAGTATGGAGTTCTAACAATGCCTTTGATGCTATGAATATCAACATATCTCCATGCTTGCGGTGTGAGAGGGAGAGCTCAATCCGAGATCCAGGATAGAGATACGCTTTCTCAAGAATGCGTGAGAGAGAATTAGATAGAGTGAGAGGCCATGAGTAGTCATTGGAAAATCCCTATTCTCCTCTATTTATAGTGTGAAATTGAATTACATGAAAATTCCATCCTGATCCCCAAAATAATAACACACTATAAAAATGATATTACGACTACATTATTGATCCATAAATATCATTTATTATTATTATTATCACTTCTATGCAATAAAATAAATTTATTATGTGATAATACTTGAGAGATTAACCTGACTCAAACTTCCCACAAATATTAAAGGAACCTTGCATATTATAAAATAATATTCTTTCAAATATTATTTTCATATATTTATAATAAAACATGTAAATACATATAATAAATAAATTCAATTCCAATTATTTTTAACATGAATAACATGAATTTGTTTTCAACATTGACGATCATATCTTCTTGGAAAAAACCTAGACCCCATTGGTGGGTACCACCATGTCCATAACTCCTATTTAACTTTCTAATTAATATTATTTAATACACTATTGTGTGTGACCTTCTAGTACCTCATCTAGATATCAATGAATACCATTCACCATCCAAGATAGGAATTTAGCAACCAATCATGACCCCTAAGGATATAAAGATTGTCACTGTAGTAACAACCATCCTATGAACACACACCATTTATATAATATCTTTGTATTTAATATATCATAAAGTAGGATGTGTTCCCATGTCATATCCCTTTCATTTCTTTCTTACTTGTTAATAAAACTATATATATTTACCTTGGACTACCATGTCCAATGATTTATAAAGTCACTTCCATCCTAATCAACATGCCCTGAGATATATAACATCTTTAACATAGAAGGGACAAATCCTTTATTGACCAATCATCCAATTTCAAGACACCAATGATGCACTCAACACAAAATAACTCGCCAAAATTTCAACATCATGGTTTTCTCCTTTCATCAAATTATGTGATCAAACTGAACACTTTTGTAATGATTTCATGTCAAGAGGCCATTACAAATGTCTGTAGATTGGAACAACCAATGTCACCCAAAACATGTTTTGTCCTATTGGTAGGTCAATCCTCATGATCTCACAACTAGAGATCACAATGTTTAAACTTCATGAGAAATATTATCAATTATTATGATCCCCCAACACATGATTGTTAAATATATACTATTTCCAGTTAGTACGATGCATCTAGACCATAAGACCATTTTTTATGATTAATGTCATGGTGTCTCAAGGTTCTCATTATAGTATGGTATCTACTATAATATTTTTATACGATAATTAATCTATGTAAATTACCATTAAATAGTGGACATAGAAAATTCTACACTATAATGGTAAGAATAAGTCTTGTATAACTAATTATATACATGATATGGTAATCAAACGCATTGCAATGTTGGGTCTAGGGAAACAACTATTACAATATCGGGGAATTACAATTCTCCCTCTCTAAACACTAGTCGATATCGAGAAGAATATCTAGGGTTCTTGATAAAACAACATAGGCCACAATGCTTGAATGTCATCCTCTCTCTCCCAAGTCTTCTCGTAGACTCACCCATGCTACCACTAAATCTAGATAAGTGGTTACCACTTCCATTGAATGACTTTCTTTCTCTGGTCTATTATACACAATTGGACACTCCTTGTAAGACACATCGGGTTCCATATAAACATCCTTAGAGTTGATAGAATGTGCATGATCCGCCATGTATATCCATAATTGCGAGAAATGGAACACATCATGCATACCATGGTAGAATGAAGGATGATCTATATGTTACTCCACTTTACCCACCCATTCTGTGATATTAAAGTGGCCAAAAAAACATGGTTCGTTCTTTAACTTCTTCCTAAAATGATAATTACCTAACTTAAGAGCCACTCTCACAACAACCTGATCCCCCACAGTAAAATCCAGAGCTCTACTTATATGGTCGAAATATGATTTCTATTTTTTATTAGGGGTGATAAAAATATTATATGCCTGATTTAATCTCTCAGAAGTGTCCAAAACCTTGTTTGGGCCTATAACTACTACCTTACCTGCCTCATGCCAATAGAGTGGTGAATGACATAGTATCCCATAGAGAGACTTGTTAGGTTCCATTTTAGTCGAAACCTTCTAAATATTGTTTTATGAAAACTCAGACAATGATAAGTGATCATACCATCCTCCACCATAGTCTAGGATGAAATGATGAATCATATCCTATAATAAGTTTATATTCTTCTAGGACTGTTCATTAGTTTTAGGACAGTATGTCAAGCTTATTCTCAAAAGAGTCCCTAGGGAATTTTTCATGCATATCCAAAACTATGATATAAAACATGTGTATATATCTGATATAATGCTCCAGGTAACTCTATAAAGGTATATGATCTCAGGGATATAGTGATTTCTAATCTCCTCTAATGAGTGAGTCTCTCTAAGCAGTTAAAATAGAGCATTCTTTGTTAGATGGTCAACAATCACCCATACTACATCACGACTCCTCAGGGTCTTGGGCAACCCCATCACAAGTTCCATCATAACATCTTCCCACTTCAATATAGACATAAAAAGTGTCTAGATAAAACCAATAGGTCACTTGTTCTTTTCCTTCACCCTATTATAGGTAAGCATTGGGTACAACACCAATAATGTCACTCACCGTCCCAAGTCACCAGAACTAGCATTTAAGATTGTCAAATATCATGGTTTCACTGGGTTGCACTTCCCATCTAGGTGTAATATAGACTATCAACATATCTACTTAGATAGATGTAGGGACTAATACTCCCCCATGTACCAAGATCAAATCATCATCATCCATCGACCATCCAGGCATCAGGTCACTAGTAACCAGCTTGTTTTCATCACAATACAATCGAGGTCACATTCCATTTCAGCCTTTACCTGATCCATAAGTGATGATGTGATCAGTAAGGGAGTAAAATTAAAATTTCAATCATCCTCATAAGTGTCCATTATACAATTAGAAAATAGGCTCATCAAGAACAACTACATATATAAGGGTCACTCACCAAATTATTTCTCGACTTATGTCTTAATTATAAGAGAATCTTCATTGACTTTACACTTACCTAGTGCATATTACATCACCATATATAATTTCTAGAGATACTCAACCTTTCATGTCTATGTTAGGTTCAAATATCTCTATGAAAATATTAAGAAATAGATATTATGATATTTATGAACAAAAAAATATCTCAATGAAGAGATAGTGTTTCCAATGCTTCAATGCTTGTACCATGGTTTCCACCACTAGATCATGTGTGGTATAGTTATTCTCATGAGGTTGTAGTTGATGTTTCCAATAAGCTTATAATTGATCTATCTGCATAAACACCACTCTTGGGAAAACAAATGAAATGTCACGTTACACTTCATATCCAATCTATGGCTCAGAGATTATCAGTATTGGAGATTTCATCTATCTTCTATATAGCTCAAGGAATGCCTCTTCACAAAGATCATAACATTGGAACTTCACTACATTCCTAATCCATGCTATCATGGGCATTGAATGCCCAAATAAGTCCGGGATAAAACATTGGTAACATCCTACTAAGTCCCAAAACCTCCAAATATCAAACATTTTTTGGGAAAATGGAAAGGACATGTCTACTTATACTTTCTCTACATCTAAGTATATACCCATCTCAAACACCACATGTCCTTGCAACTTCACCTCACGGATAAGTAAGTCTTACATTGATACCATGTCATAGATATGATGTGCTCAAAGCATAATCAAACTATGTCTAGGTGAAGAGAACACTACTTTAGGGTTGGTGATTATATGAGGATATTTCCAATGAACACTACAAATAATGAGTACATGAATTGGTGGGAGATATTGTTCATGATATCTATGAACACTTACGGATTGTTCATCATCCCGAATGAACCCGTCGAGTACTCATAATACTAATACATGATTTTAAATTTCATCTTTGGGATGTACTTTTCTATAAGTAAAAACTGATGATATCCCAATTGAATATCTATCTTGGAGAACCACTAGAAACCCTATATCTAATAAAAAGGTTCATTAATATTTTTAAAGGGATATCAATTCATCATTTTCACTTAATTAAACATCCAATAATCAGTTTAGAGTCTAATAATAACATAAACCTTCTTAGAGTATAACACAGGTGCACACCATGGTGAAGTAATTTTATTGATAAATCCCATACACTCCAAGTCATCCAACTACACCATGAGCTCCACTAGCTGTTTGGTACCATCCAATACAGGGGTATCAAAATGGGTTTCACACCTATAACAAGATCAATATCAATTTGAACTCCTATATTAGGAGGGAGTCATGTGAGGTCGTGTGGGGAGAATTCTATATAGGGATCCAAGATTGGAGGAAAAGATAACAGGACTATCACAGATATTTCTAAAAGATCTAAGCATTCAATATGCATTGGGATTGTCCTGAGATGACTCAAGAATAGTCTAAGTATTCCTATTCCTAATTAACACTATTTGTTCATTAATAAATTTTCTTTTTTTAATATTTGAATGAAACATATCTCCTATAGTAGTCAATGTGATCTTAGAAGAAGGTCAACCAGTCCTTTTTGAGAATCACATCAATGGTAGACATCTTTAGAATCATGAACTCCCACAGATAACCTTAATGAGTGACAACTATTGGTTACTCTAGAAATAATTGAAGATGATCCACTTGCATACCTAATGATGTATTAAGGGATATTAATTTATATTATAATTTTTTTATTAGGTGAACTCCAACAACTACTTTTAAAACAATAAATGTAACAACCCAAAAAATTATAAATGAAATTCCCTTTTTAAATGAATAAATTTATTATTCATATAAGGTGATTATTGTAAAAAATGCACAAATTTGTTTATATAGGACCATTATAATTTAAATAATATCAAATTCAAAATAACATTAAAATCCTAACTAATAATATTACCATTGAAAAGTGATCATCTAATTAGTATATATTAAGGTTTATGATAAGGTCTATTTGACACAGAGAAAAAAATATATGGGCTTGACCAATCGAATCATACCATATAACGCTTGTTTATTGATTTTTATATGGGAGATAGAATCCCTGGAATTTTCCACTGACCAACCCCAAGTCAATATTCAACAACTAAATCATGAGTGAAACCTTTGCAACATAATTTCAATATCATCTACATCACGGCCCAAACAATGTTTATCAAACCACCCATGGAAAATCTCAACGTCACACAACTTACCTTTATATAAATCCCTAGGGAAATACATTTCTATGTACCTCGTACAAAAAATTATGAATATTTGAATTTTATTTTCAATAAAAAAATGATTATTTTCATTCCATATAGTTCTTACTTTGTAAATGATTAATCAATGAGTTTGAAAAAATATATATTTTAATACGATAAAAGTCAAAATGTTTGTGTAATATGAAATTTCAATTAAGAAATTACATTTTGTGAATTCATTAATATTTTATTTAAATTATATTTTAACAAAATATTATTATTAAATAGTGTATATTAAATATATATGACACTATAATTTTATGAAGTGAAAATGTATTTTTTATAAGTGCTAAAAAATATTATTGTAAAAAAACAAGTATTTTTCCAATTTATGGGGATTTAAATTTAAAATTTTAATTTATCATATTTAAATAATTAATTATATAAAATTAATATTATTTTTATAATCATCACATTAATATTACCCAATGGTTAATTTTTCATAATTTTTCAAGTTAGTTGAATTTTCAAGTAAAATTAAAATACCGTATAAAAATACGATGTGTATTTTGACATCATAATGACCCAAAGGTGACCTAATATATTTCATAGAAGGTATCCATGGAAAATTATATGATTCCCCTTTAAAATAATGTATTTTTAGTTTATTTTATTAATTTTATAATCCTTTTATGAATTCTACAAAACCAATATTATATTTTAAGGTTTTAATATTAATTCTTTTTAAACATGTCTCACCTTCAAAACACCTAGGGTATTATTTTAATTTTATTGGTTCATGTAATTATAAAATAATTAAAAACACTCCTCTTTGGTAGAAACCCTGGTAATAAACTGTGGGAATGTTTTTGGTTTTTATTACTTTATTTTATAGATTTGAGAACCTAGGTTTGGAAAATTATAAAGTACTCCCCTATATTTTCCAATATAGTCCCACAAAATATTCCTTTTACCTTCACTAAAAATACATTTATTACGAAAATAATTAGAAAATTACTCTCTAAATTCTTCTAAAGGTTCACCCAAGCTCTCAATAACTTCCTCTGATGCTTTTGGAATCACCTTCTCAAGGTAAGGGTCCTCTCTCTTTTCTTTTCCATTCAACCATCTTTGTATTTTTCCTTTTGAATATCTATTAATTTTTTTATGACTTTATAAATGAAAATTTATGGTCTAATTTGTCTTCATATAATGATATATAATTTATCCCCTCTCATTATAACTTTTACCTAAGCCATTATGCCGAAGTTTTGTATGGGATCCTATCCTTCTCCTCTTTATTAAAGTTACTTATTTGCCTTCTAAATTTTAATTACATATTTTTCACGTTCAATTATGTTCTTACATATCCCTATTACAACACATATTATTTTATATTGAATATATACCCATTTAACTATCATTAATCCCTCACTTGAATCATTAAGTTCCACCATTTTCCTGTAGAAGTTATCCTACAATTTTCAATTCCAAACATTTGTTTTGGGAATAATCATTACCATTTACAATTAAGGGCATTCAACTAGATGTACCTATACATAATTTATTTTCTAATTCCATGTATGTATCACATAATCCTTACTCATGGGATTAAATGTGATGAAATATGATCCTATATTGAATGATCTATATGGAACACAATGGAATGTAATTGATATTAAAAGGACGGGTGTTCCCAGATAGAACTCAAATGAATTAGGTAATGTTTTATTCTCATAAGAAATCATGTATGGGATTGGGGAGTAAATATAACCCATTATGACAATTTTTCACCATGTCCGGACGCCTTTGCGGTCAGTCTTGACCAATGTTTATGATATCATGTTTAATGTTGTTTCCACATTCCCATGTTTTCCTTTATATTATCATGTAGTATCATGAACCATTGTTCAAGATTATGATAATCACCCCTTTAGTGTCCCATTGAAATTTCTTATTTACTAATATGTTATAATTTTATCATGTTATTCATTTTTTATTCCCTTATGGGGATTTATATACCACCATTTTCATGGTTATGTTGCCATGTTATCCTTTGTAGTTTTAAATGTGAAATGTAACATTAGAAGCATGTAAAGGAAGTTTTCCATAATATCATTATATGCATGTATCATGTTGTTTTTATATAAACCTAATCTCCTAAATATACCATTCTTATTGATCTTATGGGTTTTACTAAGTGTTGTTTTGTGTAATAAATCACGAAATGAAATGTATTAATGACAAGGGTTCTTATAATTGGTATTTGAGGAAAGTGTAGTTATATTTAGGATTAGGATTATAAAACCTTAGATAAATCCTCAGGGATTATACTAAACATAATAAATCATCCCTAAATTTTGGTAAGGTGTATATTAAGTGGTTTCCAATAAAATAAATCCCTGTCTGGATTCTAAAAGTTTATTTACCTCGGGTACAGATGTTCCTACAGGTAACAAACCTGAAAACAAAATATAGAGATACACTCGATCAGAACTAGTGAAAGCAATGGGAAATAATACCCACCTGATATGACACTCACAGAGTATCTTCTTTGGTAAATACAAAATACCCTTACAAACCATTATTATTGGAAGAAAAATTCGTATAAGAATTTAAATTTGTAAATGGATTATGGATAATATAGATTAAATCCTTTACAGACTGAAAATTAACATTTTTATTTCAATATAACTTTTGAGGAAAAAGTGGGAAATCGAAAATAAAATCATAGAAGAAGTAACCTAGATCCAAAATACATGAAACTGCCCCTCCCCTGTGACTACATCATTATTTAAATACTCCATGTCACATGGACACTCGGAAATCTGTTCCATATAGGGTTTCATGGTTCTAGTACCGATGGAAAATTTATACCCTCTCATTTATCCAAATCTGGATGTCCATGTTCAGAGGAATGCTTCTTACTCTGTATCATCATCTAGAGTTGATCCTTATAGAGTGCTAGTTACTTCCACCATAAAAGTTCAAAAAACACCAAAATCAGAGAAAATGAGTCAATAACCAATGTGAGGGGAAATGTGATGACATCCCTAATGAGATTCACAACCCAATTGGAGTAGGATTCATGAAAATCATGACTATATATTCTCAATTAAATCAAGATTTGATCCAAAACCCAAATCAAGATGAAGGACCAAAAACCCCTAAGAAGGAGAAATTTTCAATTGATTCCTTAATGCGCTAAAGGCCTCAAACCTTAAGTGGGTATTATGATCCCATAATTGAAGAATAGTGGATCAGTTCCATTTGAAATATCTTCCTCATTCATCAATGCACTAATACAGTTAAGATCATGCTATCCGTTTATTATATATTAGGAGTATCAAATCACTAATGGATATAAGTTAAGAATATTAATCCTGAGGAGGAGTTCAAATCTACGGAGTTGAAGGAGTTCTAGAAAATTCTTTTTATAAATGATTTCCTCACACTCTCTGACTAAAAATTGAGAGGGACTTCCTTAGGCTCTAAAAAAGGACTAATAATAATTCATGGAATATGGGGAAAACATCAAAATAATATATGACACACATTATATTTTTAATTACTATATAATGTAAAATTGATAGCTTCTTTGGTGCATGGAATCTGAGTTTAGAAAAAAGCCTCATCTATTCAGTACTTTGATAGTTATGAAGAAATTGTTTGATGTGCCCTCAAATTCGAAATGGAGATCAAAAAATCTCAATGGTATCATGGGGATAAGTAGTGTAAATTTTAGTTTAATTATGGATGTTTTATGAAGTAACTTGATGGTGGAATAAAACTTCAATATCCCACTTTTGGAAGGTGTATGGAGAAGAACCCATAAAATTACCTAAAGGAAATGAGGAAATGATATAGGTGGGGTAAGGAAGGGCACATAGCTAGTGATTTCTAATGGGAGAAATACATGATTCTAATGGAGGAGAGAAATGATCTGGTCAACCCTCAAACTATTTCCCAATGGTTCAACTATAATGAACATGGACAATATGCATGTAAATCAACTATGATAAGGGTTTTTAATGAAAACTATTTATACAAACCCCAAAGTACTAGAGAGAAAGGGTTATCTTATTACATCACAACCACAATGCTTGTTCCTGAAACAAATGTGGAGGTAGGTATGCTTGTTATTCTTTCAAGAATAGCCCAAAAATTGTTTATTCTGATTTAGAACATTATTTCATATCTCCCAAGTATAATAGAACTATTAAAATGCCACCACCAACCATTCAAGTTGAGAAATAAATGATATTGACCAATACATAATTTATTTCATCCTAATTCTATCCCTCCCCTATCAATATTTCTAGGATGAAATTTCTATTGAACCTTATCATACTTCTTTTTGTGGATTTTTATTGAATTTTAGGTGTGGATGGGAATTCCTTACATGAGCCAATAATAATTTCCTAGAGAATAAAATACCCCTCCATATAACGAAACACCCTCTGATTCTATTCATGTTCAATGTGGAGCATTAATATTGTTTAGTACAAACATCTCAATTATGGATATCAATATATTGTGAGAAAGTGTATCTATTAAAAAAATTTCGGATTAAATAAAAGACCATCCTTGAATACATGCTCATTGTGAGGGAATATGATAATGTGTTTCTTGAAGAATTACCTGGCCTTCCACTTTTCTGAGAGGTTGAGATTCCAACAAATCATATACATGGTTCCTTGTCGATATCAAAGACTCTTTATAGAGAAGATGTTGCTGAATTTGAGGAGCTGAAGAAGAAACTACATAAGAATTAGTGTAAGGAAATTATACACCCATGTGCCTCACCATGGGGTTCATCAGTAATCTTTTTCATGAAGAAGGACGGGTTAATATACCTATGTATTTGTTATCACGATCTTAACAATATCATGATAATTAATAAGTATCATCCAGAATAGATTGATGACTTGTTCAATATACTTCATGGAGCCTAATATCTATATAATATGAATCTTTGATTGGGATATTATAGAGTAATGGTAAAAAGGAAGATAAATCCAAGAATACATTTCCTAAAATGTATGGGCACTACAGGTTCATAATGATTCCATTTGGACTCTCTAATGCTCAAACAATCTTAATGGATTTTATAAATATATTCTTTAGGGATTGCATCGGGAAATATGTGGTAGTCTTTATTAATTATATTCTTATCAACTCCAAAAGAAAGGAGGAAAATGAGAAAAATTTAAAAAATTTACTGAGGACATAATATAAAGAAAATATGTATGCAAAGTGCATTAAATTAAATTTCTAATTGGAACACATACCATTGCTATGGATTATCATTACCATCAAATGGATATTTTTGGATCATTTAAAAACATAAATTATTGAATGGTAGAATGTGCCAACCTCTATGAAGGAAGACTACAGTTTCCTTTAACTAAATGGGTATTATCATTGAATTTTGATAAAAGTATCCGGATTTAAAATTTCCCAAAACAAACTAACTCTAAATGGAGTCATATGTTTTGAGTGTTGAATGCAATGAATTTTTTAAAGAGGTGAAGAATAAGATAATCACTATACCTGTACTCATATTACACACCAGTGGGGAGGTATTTCTGATCTTTAGTGTTTCATCTAAAAAGGGATTCAATTTTCTACTAATGGAAAATGAAAAAAAGATACTATATCCCTCCCTCTAACTAATTAACAATAAGAAAAACTACCCAACTCATGATCAATAATTGGCTATTGTTATATTTGTGTTAATGATTTTGTAACATTATCTCTATGGGGAGAAGTGTGATATATATAAATAATATAAAATCCTTATGGTTATATTCACAAAAAATGAGCTTAATATACACCAATGGAGTATGTTAGAGCTAATAAAGGATTACGATTATTCAATCCATTACTATCCTGGGAAGGAAAAAAGTTTCTGATTCTCTAAGTAGAAAGGATCTTGAAAATAAATCCATGATGTGGATTCTAAAGTATCAAATATTCAATGAAATGTTAAAGATTTAAATAGGAAAAATAAAATTATCCTTATCCTACCTTATTAAAATAATTTATCAACCATGTATTCTTAGGAAAATCAAAGAGGCTTAGAAAGATGATGAGTTGCTACAGAATAAGGTAATGGATATTTTATAGTTCAACATTACTGATGATAGAATAATATGGTTTTGACCTAAATATGTGTCCCAAAAACACTAGAATTGAGGAGGGAATTACTAGATGATGAATATAGCTCATCCTTCTCTATTCACCCAAGAAGCTCTAAGATATAAATAGATTTGATGAAATATTTCTGCTATGTTACAGGAAGAGAGAGATAGTAGATTTTGTATCTCGATACTTTTATTTCATCAATACAAGGATGAATGACTGAATTCTAATGTTATTATGAATCCATTTCCCATAACATTAGAAAATGTGAAAACATAACCATGTATTTCATATCATTTCTCCCCAGGGCACCTAAAATTAATAGTTCCATCTGGGTGGTAGTTGATCTCCTTACAAAGTTGGAAATTTTATTTTTTAATGAAGAATATTTGTCTCTTGAACAACACAATAAGATATAAATAATATAGGTGTTAACACTACATGTAGTGCCACTCTCAACTATATCTGATAAAGGTACATGTTCTACATCAAGGTTTTGGAGAACCCTTTAACATGTATTGGATACATAATTGAGGCACAATGCTACTTATTACCCTAAGATAGATTCCCGGTTTGAAAGGAACATTAAATATTAGGAGTATATTAATATATCATGTTCAATTCGTTTCCTTGGTTATTAAAATGAAAACCTAACCTAAGAAGATTTATCATATACATCAGTTTTCTTTCTATCATTATAATTGAAGTTGATGAAAGTCTATATAGAAAGAGGTGTAACAATCTGACATATTGGGATGAAGATAGAGATATGAAGATTATGTGATCTGATGTTTCCCAAGAGATGATGTAAAAGGTTCAAACCATTTAGTTTAATATGAAATCTACATAAATTCATTTGAAAATCTATGAATACAATCTTCAAAGAGACCTAGAGTTTGTGGTCGGTCATAAGGTTGTTATGTCATATATCACCATTGTATAAATTCATGAATTTTGGAAATAAGGTGAAGCTTATACCTAGTTACATAGGCCCCTATGGGATCCAAGATCATATCAAATTTGTGGAATATCAACTAGTACACACACCTAACCAATCTCAATAACATAATGTATTTCATATATCCCTCTTGAGAAAGTACATATCAGACCCCTCAGAAGTAATAATTCCCACTATGGTACCATTGGATAATGATCTTCCATATGTAGAGTGACATAGGAACCAAAAGAGGTAAGGAAATAGAAGTATCCTAATATATTTTAGTGTATGAAATGAATATTTTGAGTTTAAAATTTATGAATGTGTGTATGATGTGATGACCTAATATTTTATAAATAATATTCTTATTTTAAAGGAATAAATGCCTTATTTATGTAATACGGTTATAGAAAACACATGAACTACTTTGTTTATATTGGTCCATTATAATTTATATCCCATTGGATTAAAAATAAAATAAAAAATATAATCATTGATAATATATACATTGAACAATTTTCATAAGATTGGTATATATTAATGGTTATGATAATTTCCTACTAACACAAAAATGAAGTGGTGGCCTTGAACAGAAGGATCATACCCTATGAATCTCATTTAATAAATATTTCAAGGGAAATATAATCTATTTTATTTTCCCTTTACTAATCCCAATATGATATTCAAAAACTAAATCACATGTAAAATGATTTATGGGAGAAGTTCAAGATCATCGAGATCACACCCCAAACCATGTTAACCGAACCACCCTATGAAAATATCACCATTCAGCACCTTACCCTTAAGGAATTCACTGGTGAAATAAATGGATATGTATCTTCATCCTAAGAGTATGATTATTTATATTTTACATTCAATAAAATAATTATCATATTTGTTGATTAATTTTTTTACTTTGTAAATGATTAAGTAATGAGTTTGATAAAAAATAGATTTTAATATAAAAAAATAGGAATTGTATTTTTTTGTAGTAAGAAATTTCAATTAAGAAATACATTTTAGTGACTTAATGAATATTTAAAATATATTATAATTCAATAAAATATATTTATGAAATTTTATATGTAAAATATAAATTATAATACAATTTTACAAAGTGAAAATGTATTTTTTATAAGAGATAAGAAATTACTGTTGTAATAAAATAACTATTTTTCAATTAATGGGGATTTTAATTTTAAAGTTAAATTTATCATATTTAGATTATTTGTTTTATAAATAAATTTTATTTTTGTAATCGACATGTTGACATTATCTAGCAGTCAATTTTTCATAAATTTCTTTGGCAGACGAATTTTTGGGTAAAAATTTAAAACAATATAAAACCATGGTGTGAATTATGGAATTATAATGATCCAAAAGTGATGTAATATGTTACATAAAATATATCCAAGACAAAGAAACTATTTCCCATATAATGTAATGTATGTTTCAGTTTATTTTATTAATTTTTTAAACCCATTACAAATCTTTCAAAACCAATATTATATTTTTTGCTTTTAAAATTAATTCTTTGTAAACATTACTCACTTCCACATCACCATGAGTATTATTTTAATGTACTAGGTTCATGAACTTATAAAATAATTAATTCCACTCCTACTTGCTATAAACCATTATAAAATCCATGGGAAGGATTTTGGATTATATTATTTTGTTATATAGATTCCAAAACCTAGGTTGGGAAAATAATAAGGAATTACCTTCACTTTTCCTATATAAACCAACACAAAAAACTATTTATATTCTCCAAAAATACTTTTACAAAAAATATACTCTTACATTTCCTATCTAGAGTCCCCCTAATGTGCCAAAAATCTTTTAAGAAGCTCCTCCCAAGATTTTGGTAGTACCCTTTAATGGTTAGGGACCTCTCTCTCTTATTTTCCATTCAGGACCCTTATTTTTATTTTGAAATTTTAATCTCAATTGGTTAAATTTTCATTACATTATAAATATATATTTTCTTCCCAATCTATTTTCTTATAGTGATATATTATTTATCTCTACTCATTATAGCCTTTACCTAAGTTGTTACTATGCAGAAATTTAGTAAGTCATCCTCTCTTTATCCACTTTATTCAAGAAACTTCTTAGACTTATGCCTTTTTTAATTCCATAATATTTTTTTTGAATTATGTTATTACACATATCACTTAATAACCATATGATTTTCAAGTGATGGGCGACCTATTTAACTCTCATTAATCCCTCCCATGAATTCCCAAGTACCCTGTTATGTTTTTGAAATTATCCTACCAATTTCAATGCCAAAAACTTGTTTTGTTAATAATCATATTCATTTTCACTCAAGCTTACTCACCTAGATTTACATACCAATAATTTATTGGGGTATTCTTTGTATATATCCCACCCCCTTAATCATTTTAGTAAATGTGATGAAATATGATTACGTTGAATGATTTATGTGAAACACTTATGCATGTACATGGCATGAAAAGGATCGGTGCACCCAAATAGCACTAAAATGAATTGTGTAGTGTTTTAGTCTCATGAGACATTATGTATGGTATTAGGGAGTAAACCTAATCCACTATGGTAAATCTTCCACCATGTTATGATTTCTTGGTGGTTATCTATGGCATATGTTTATGATGTCATGTTTAATGTAGTTCCCACATTGCCTTGTTGAATTTATGTTATCATGTTTCATCATGCCTCATATTTCAAGATTATGATGCTCACTAATTTTATGTCACTTTGAAATGGCTATTTACTAACATGTTATACTTTAATCATGTTATGCATTGTTTATTCCCTTACTAGGCATTATAGATTAACTCTTTATTATGTATGTCCACAGGTCTTCCCAAGTTGTTATAAATATGAAATATAAAATTAGAATTATGTTAAGGAAGTTTTCAATAATGTTGTTATATCCATGCATCATGTTGTTGTGTTATGTACAAAAACATCTAAATACAGTAATATTATTGATATTCTAGTTTGTAGTAAGTGTGATTTTATGTAATAAATCATGAAATAAATTTTATTAAAGAGAATGGTTGTGGTAATAATATAATAGGGAGCATCGGTATCAAAAAATGATGTTGACATAAAGGATGTGTTCAAGAATATACCTCAAACTGTAGATAATCTCTATCCACCATCTACTTGATTCTAGTCCACATCATAGACATTACCGACCATAGTACTGTGACCTTGTCCTTATGATGTAGAATAAGTCTACGTCTATTGTTGAGAAACCCGACCCGACTTATGGTTCACTATGAATTGATATGTCCACCTTATAGCCAAATAGTTTCCATAAAACTGGTGGATATGTCTTGTCCTACCACACTGCTATGATAGACATTGGGGTGATTGAAATTCCCGATAGTAGTATCCAAACATCCCACAGTTAAATAAATGTGGGTCACCACCATATTGAACTGAAAAGATAGAACTGTACTACACATTCATTCCACTAGTCCACTTCATGTCCCTAACCTTCATCTTCCTACCATCAGATGAGGTACTCATTACATTAGTAGGAGGATAACCTATCTGAGTAGTGTATGGTAGGAAAGGACAATCTTCTCATCCATCCTCTAAAATATTCTCAGTGGACATGTCCTTAACTACGACCTCTTAATATAAAGATATATCAATAATTAAGAACAACTACCAATGGTTTAGTTGAAGTCTAATTTCAATATTCATGGCCTTTTGAGCCTCATTATTATCCAGATGAAGATCAAAATGGGGGATGATTTTTAATAAAGTAGAGTACACTGATACTGTCATGAATACCAGCTATTGTTAATTGAACTCTAGTGATCATTCTAAATTCAATGTGTCAAGGAGGAAGCCTTTGAAAAATAGACCCCTGGAGGACTTCGATGACATTCCCTCTCATTATCCATCCTGACACATAACTCCCAGCCAACTCTTAGTGGGTCTCATCCACATGAACACTGCCTGCATCACCTACCTATTTGATGGTATCTTTATGAGGTCGATGATTTTATCTATAGATTCTATCCAATCATCCACATCTTGCGGTACATCAATTCATTCAATGGATAGGGGGATTTTAGAGTTGGAAATCATTTGGGTATTCATCCATAGATTTTATAGGTGGATGAAATGTAACCACTACTTACTGCACCGGGGTAGGCATGAGAACATGCTCTAGAATATATTTCTCTATCTGTGGTCCCACTAAATATCTATGAGGTGACATATTATGAAAAAGAATAAACAATAGGAATATAAAAGTTTCCTAAATAGACTATGTGATCACACAAGGTCCTACTTGGAGTCTTCTGTCAACCCAAGTTATACCCCTAGTACTAACCTCAGTTTTCGTCTCTACATGATAGCCACAATCATCATATATATATATATATATATATAATAAAACAATATCATGTTCAGTTCAACTAACTAATATCGATCAATATATATCATTAAAAAGGAAACTATCTTGTTATATAGCACAATAATGGAATTTAAAAAATGTGCTATTATGGAGAACAACAACATGTATATATACATGGAATATAAACATACATGCCTAGTCAAGATGAATAAATTTACATGAAATATAAAAAATAATATATCAACATCATGTGAAATACCTATATTTAATTTAGTCAATGGTAATAGAAAAACATAATTTCCCCATATCATGGTAACAAGGAGGTACACTATACAGTATTGAGCAAGAATTTTCATAGTTACCCTGCTCAAGTCCCAACCATACTAACTATTTTCTATCCTATCCCGAACCAAGGAAAGAGAAACAAAAAGTTTGTAAAATCTCGATGATCTGATACAATTTTGTAACATCCTAATTCAAACCACCAAGTTCTAGCTAGGTGTTACACAACCTCATGCATTCCTCCCCATACACAAGAGGCTCCCAACTAGAAACAAGGGACTCATTCTTTCAATGGGGATACTATACCCTCTATATCCTTCCATGACACAAATAATAATGATAATAAATAAGTAAATAAATAAACATTTTAACATGAATTATACTAAATATGGCCTACAATTTATAAAAATTAATGACTCGAAATGTATAAATTTATTCTATTGTAAATAATAAATAAGAATAAATAAAAGAAAAAATAGTGGTCCACTAAAATCCATTTGATCCACCACCACCTCTCTTCTACTCTGCTCATCCATCCACTACATATCCCTTTCCCTTTTTTGGGTGTCTCATTAAATCTAAATAAAACCAAAATTCATGAGTTTGGTGGGAATATGTAACTCAGTTTTACCCCACCAATACGTCATTAACATATTTTTCATAGGTATAAAAAGGTTATTCCATAATAATAATAAATGTTAATGGGAATAAACACACAACCCTTAATTGAGTGTTCATGGGATAATCAAGCCACCATTAACCCTTTTTCATTCCTTCTTCAGTTCTTTGTTGGATGATAATAGATGATGTTGGTAGTAACCAAACTATCCCTTGTGTAATGTCCTCACAGTATCATGTGAACATGAAACCTTGTGTCATGTATCCATTAAGAAGAAAAGGTCACCTGATATCCTCTAGTAAAGAATATCATGTAATCAAATAGACCATGATACCTTGAGTGCATCCATAAAAGAAACCATGGTTACCTCATACCTACACCATATACTTAGGTCCTTCACCACCATTACAGAAAGTCATGTGTACTCACCCTCTAAGTGATAAAATTGTCATGATCGACCACCTATCTCAAGTACAACTAAATCCATCAGGGAATGGTAACTCACATAAAGGAGATAAAAAAAGTAGTCATAACATTTCATTATGAGTATATAATAGTATACACAACAATATGTGATCAAAATCAAACATGGGAGAAGTTACTCTAGTATCACTCATGAAATCAAATATAATTATGCGTATCACGGCCACACTAACACACACATGCGATTAGAATCAATCAATGACATCATAATTAAAATAATATAATCATCTAGGAAGAAAGTGTAACTCATTCCCAAGAAGGAAAGTAACTTTTTACCTCACGGTTTTCAATGTCAATGTCATTTTCTGTTAGAGGTTCCATCACCGCACGCTGTCCTCACATAACATTATTTTTCTTGAAAAATGACTCCTAGAACAAATTAAAAATCATCAATTCATTGGTAATAGAGTAAGGTGTGTATAAAAAATAAAAGGGGTAGACTAAATTCATACCTAGGATAAAATGATAGAAGAAAACAATAAGGATCAGCTCATGGAGGGAGAGATAAAAACTGCTAGATATCTGGGATTCTCTGTGGTGAAAGATAGAAGCTGTGGTGTGGATGCGTGTTGTAAAAGACCACTACTATGTAGGTGTGCACACCAAGATATAGGTGTGTGCTAGAAGAAGTCCACCATGGTGAAAAATAAGGTAATGGAACATAAGGTATTATCTAAGGTCATCCTTCATGGTATATAAGAAGCTAATACAGCTTAGAATTTGGCGGGCCGTGCACCCCTGCGGAGAAAATGGGAGGACCATGGTCGTAGTTTTCTCTTGAAAACCTTTGAAGTTCTGAGATAATATAAAGGATGAGAGTAAAAATGAGGGATATTCAATGGATATTTATGGGTGAAATCTACATGTAAAACCCATCCTAAATCCTCATAATTCCTAGAAAAACTCCATAGTTTAATTGTAAATTATTTCCCTTGAATTAATTCTAAAACTGAACATAGAAGGAAATCCCTGAATGCTACAAACTATCAAGTATTCAGTATTTAATGTGACACAACCACTATAGTTTGGTATCTAACACCATGTCATAGCCTCCAAGAAACAACCTCATTATGGTTAAACCAAACCCATCATGGTGCCACCTTCATGGTTGAAGCCTCCACAATGAAGGCTATAATTAAATATCCTTCGAACCAACACACTATATAACAACCATCTATGCTACGACATAGTATAATATACTATATTTTAGTCATGTGAGATACAATGTAGAACCATTTGTTTTGGAATTAGAATATTCCAAAACACATATAAGCATCCAAAATATATACAAGGCCCTTAATATTTATCCCAATCATGGATCTATTCAAGAAAAAAGGGTTCACTAAAGTAAACCTGGAATATATTAAATAACAATTATTTCATAGCTTTATAGCCAGCCCCTGTGTAGGGTACCCAACCTGGTACCCCAGGTTGGATACATTCCGTTTGCGTTTAGTGCATGGAATGTATTCAAGTGATTTACATGTCGATTCGAGATGAGGTATACGGGCTGGTACCCCAAATAGGGTACACTTCATGAACAAGGTATACATGAATTGTACTTTCAAACGTATATTCTAGGTTGTCTAGCATACATGTACATGGATGGTATTTGGAGGAACCCATCATGTACCTAAGGTACATGTCGTATACTCTTTACTTGAAGGTGTTTCACTATTTTTCACCTTATATTCAGAATTGGACTTTTGAATAGTCTATTCTGATCATTTTTTGAGTATATCATGATTTTGGAATCCTTTTAGTGTTTAGAATCTGTATGGATGGTGTTTTGGAGTAGTTGATTGTTTGTAGGGTAATTGCTATGATTTTTGAATTTAGAATACTCTAATGGGTTTACTTGTATGATGTGATACCCAATTGATGGTCATGAGTTCACAAAATGGATTCCCTTGTATATTTTAGGTCATTTTTTTGAAGTTCATTCATATGGATCCAATAATATGGGATCATGTATTATCATTGAGGATATATTGGATTGTCCCTGGATGTCGATATCAATTGCTTGAGGTTAGATAAATTGACCAACAAGTTCTGATGATCCAATGAAACCATTGATATATTTTTCATAGAGTTAAAAAAACAATTTATCCAATTCATCAAGCATACCAACCTACTCAGTTGTTCCATCACCTAA
Source organism: Viscum album (assembly GCA_963277665.1). Taxonomy (NCBI): domain Eukaryota; kingdom Viridiplantae; phylum Streptophyta; class Magnoliopsida; order Santalales; family Viscaceae; genus Viscum; species Viscum album. Next base: position 325,668,484 of record OY728140.1, read on the forward strand.
TATTCACTTTTAAATTCATTATACCAAATCATTTTCTATCATTCTTTTTTGATTTACAATACACCACCTCATTGAATTCACCATCACATAAGAAATGAATCATACATGTATCCAAAAAACCATCATTATCATCCATGAATTCTTCCTCAATTATTAATCTATAAGACTATAAAATATCACGAAATTCTATTCATCTCACTCTTGAGGACATCAAAATATATCCAAATGGAAATCATAATAAGAATGATGATATAACTCTTTATTTCTTCTCTACATAAAGATAATTATCGAAATATTCACCGTATGGTGAGAGCATCCCTATCTGACAACTTAAGAACTTCTTGAAGTGGAATAATTCAGGACATAGTTATCTGTTGTCCACTAGTAAGATAATATCAGGTCCTTCTCTCCAAATAACCTTAAGGATTTCATTATTTTTCAAGGGGTTCCAAAGTTTCTAATGGTTACAACTGCTAATTTTTTTATTTTACATGGGGATGACCCTCACCGTCACTACTATATTCATTGAAATAATGGATACATCACCAAACAATACACATGGGTTATACTATGCACCCCATTTTCCTTTATATTACATGGTTAATTTTTCTACACCTACAAAACTTCCTTACCCCATTTCATGAAAACTATTTAAGACTTATACAAAAAATGTAAAATCTTCCCATCAATTGACCTATAAAACTCCACATGTCTTCCCATATCAAAATATGAACAAAAAAAATATTCAAGAATAAGTCTATTATAAGACTCTACTGAATCTTACATTCACATAAACCCTGACACATGTTTCGTGACATAACCTATAACCACCTTTCACAACCTCTTCTATTTTCTGAAAAACATATTAGTGTCTTCCACCATAATCACCTTACCATAAACCCATGATTTATCCACCATCTCTATAGACCCACAACATCATATAGCCTCCCTTATAGAAAATGAATCATCTCACAATGAATCTCCACTCCTCTATTCATCCTTGACCATTATATCCCCACATGATAGAATTCCTCCTTTGATCTCAAAAAAATTATCATTGATCTACCATTTCTGATTGAGATCCTCAACCTAAAATTCCATTTAAGAGACCCAAATTCTTAAAAGGATCTTCTTGATTCTAGTATTAATACACACTCCCTAGTTTTAACATTTATGGATGGTATTATTTTGTTCCCTATGATTTTTCCTTCCATGAATGTATACTTTTACCACACAAGTAACAAATGAAGCCCATGTGACCACATTATTCATCTTGATTATGAATACACCTAGGTATAGAGAATCATTCACCTTCACCTCAACCATTAATCATCATATATATAGAAAACAAAATGGATGAAATTTATAGAAATTTACCTCATGAATTTTCATGATAATATGTTCAATGGTATCTCTATTATTATTGAAATGGACATCAAGGGAATGACATGAAATTATACCCAAAATGAATATTTAGTGAAATCTACATCTGCCAATATAATATAAGTTTCCCAATATTTGAGAACTAGGTATATCCCCAAAACTAATCAAGTTCCTGTATAACAAATATGAAACTTTAACATATTTTCATTTGATATAAAATAATATATTACATTGGGAAGTCAAGATCACGTAATTAACATCGAAGTTCCTAGAATGTTAAGAAGTATTATACACCACTGATACATTGGGTATTCAATTCAAAATTTAATTCCTAACTACTGTATTTATTCTAATATATTGATTCAACTTCTTTCTCCCTTCTCTATTTAAGATATCTTCACACAAAAATGTCACAACCTTTAATAGATGATCATCCATTCTAGAAACCCAAAGAACCTTATATAGAAAATCTATTGATCACCACAATGTTCAACTCGATAACCTTGTATCCATATACATGAAATAATATAGGGATATGGGTGCTCTTAGAATGATACCTTCAGAAGTTCTGTTACATTTTATTATCATTTATTAAGGGAATCCATTCTCAGTGTTTTTAGCACTAATAAAGGATTGGCCATCTTAGAGACTTTTAGTACACTGATTGGACAAACATCATATTTATATAAGATATATATATTATAAAATATATAAATATGAATTATATATAATAAAATATATAAATACATTTAAATATATTTATAAAAAAATATATTTTTAAATATATTAATCGTATTATAATAAAAATACCTTATCAATTTAATTGAATTAGTTTATACAAATTGTTATTAGTAAACTATTAATAATTATATGTATATTTTATAGTGTATTTGAATAAATTATATAAATTATAAATAAATTATAAAATTATATATATATTTGTATTTTTATATAAATTTATTTTAATATGTATAAATATAAATAAATACATATGTAAATATGTGTGTATGCATGTGTGTCTATAAAAAAATATATTTATTTAATTATATTTATATTAATATATTTGAATAGTAAAAATGTATATTTATCTGGTTACATTGAATGTGATTTCATATTTCACTTATACCCCCAAGATTCCTCAATACTAATAGTTATGATAACACCCTTATATTTTGTGGACTCAAGAGAATTGTCATGTTGAATTTGGTGGGCTTCAGAATTGACTTGGAAATTCAATTTTGATAAAATCAAAGGAGATTTATGTTGCATAAGCTAATATTTTCATCGAGGATAGAGGTGTGCCTTGGTCTATTCCTTTTAAATCTAGTTCAATGGATAACTATGTTCATGGTATTATGGGGAAACCGGCCTTAGAAATTGATAAGGGGATGTAATTTCTCCATTATAAACCATTGTATTAGGTTATTGAAACTCAAGCTCATGGTGAAATCCAATATAATGATATTTTCTATCCTCAATTTTATTATAACCATAAATAACCCTCATATCAACCAAGGGATTGTTACTTGGTGTAACTTAAATCACGAAAATCTACAGAGCCTTATGTAAAACCTTCAAGAGATGAAAGTATTACAATACAACTAACAAAAAGGATAATTCTCAACATGAAGTACTCTTCAAGTGATTGCTATTGGTTTTGGATTAAAACATTAGGATACATGACATATCTTATCAGGTTGATCCTCTCCAATTTTATTTTTGTCAAGAACTTTTTTTGAACTGATCAAAGAGTCCAAAGTCATCAGTGATGAGATGTTTCACTGTTTAGTAGAATCAGATGTTCCTCCATCACCTACTAGATATATAGTATAAAATTTTATCCTTCAAGATATTAAAAAGGGAAATATTATTTTTTTAATTCTAATGGATTCACTCTTTATGAATTTAAAATTGAGTCGCATTAATATTACACTGAGATATTGTGAACCATGACTACTATATTTTTCATAAACTAATTTTCATTGAATTTGAACTATTATCTTCATTAGGAGAAGAACAAAAACTAAAATTTATAAAATATGATTCTCATTATCATGGGGACTTCCTTATATTGTATGACCTTGAATGTTATGTTAAGAGTCATTGTATTTTTTAAGTATGTGATTAGGAGATGAAAACTTAGTAAAAAGTCCAAAAATTCAGAAGGCAGTCCAATAATATTAATTTTTATTAGCTTCATTAGAAAATGGTCATTCTTAAAGATGTATAAATATCATGTGGATTAACTTGGATCAATGGTCATAGTGTTTTGAGAATATTTGGGAATATTTTGAGGAACCAATTCTGGATAACCCATATTTAAAAATATAATATTTATTTTTGGATTACATTTTTTAATCTAAAATAAAAAATTTACTATTTGAGTGGAAACTCAATGGAACATAAAGTATTTTTTCTCTTACATGATGTTATTAATTGTTTAATGTGGAATTATTGTAATATTGGTTTTCTATGTCAAAAGTGGGGGTTCTATACTATTTTTTATTGTGTATATATATGTTAGTAAATAATAAAAAACTAACCTTGGCTAGTTGTCTTGGTGATTCTCAGTGATGTTTCGGTCATGGATTTAAAACCCACCACATGTGAATTAATTCATAGTTTTAATATGGGTGATACAGTAATAAACTGGCCTAAGGTTCTTCATCATGATTGAAATATTATAAGATATTTCAAAAAAATATCATTGATATAAATTAGAACAAAAAAAGAGTAGTTTTTTTGAGTACTATAAATACATTGATAAAGGTTTACCATTATCTGGGTTAACTTAGCATGGATAAAATCCCAATTTTTAGCTCTTTTTTAATACTAATAAAAGATCAATTCTTTTGTATATGTTAAAAACCATTGAACATTCAATGAATTACAAAAAACAATTTTGATTACTAATAAAATATAATTATAGAGTAGTGTTGGAAAAAATAGTTGTTTGAAATCTATCCATCATATATAGCCAAACTACCCCAAATACATAAATCATGTAACTATTACGTACCTTCCTAAAGAAATATCACATGATCCATTGTCGATGAAAAATTACCCTTTTCCTTTTCTTATATCGTAGAAAAAACTCCTCCATGCACACCTTGTTTTGAATTTAATTATGTGTAACACTTTACATACTCCTATATAACCTCATGTGTGATTTATTTCAAACCATGTAATGAATTCCTTTTGAAAAATAAATAATAATTTTATAGATAAATAGTTTATTTAAACATTATAGAACAAAACATAATAAAATCTAACATACACTAGTGGAGGGACCATATTTATATAATTTAAGGCATTATTAGTGTTACTAAAAAGTATGATGTTATGTAACCATACACAAACCAAACTATTTATGAATATAGTGAATCAATAGTGAATCATTATCCACTAAGATGAATCTGGGAGGCTCTTTCCACCCCATCCATTGCTATTTCTAACCATTCCACATTGTAATTAAACCACACTCCTTCATGTTTATTTCTAATAATTCCCCCATAGTTACTTCAAACACATGGAACCCTCGATTCTCATGCTTTTAATTTAATTAAAAAACCATTTTCTCTGCAACATGATTTTTCATTTCAAACCCACAAATCATCATATCATAAATTGAAATTTAATTTAAGGTAAAAATTTAATTTTCATATGTAAAAAAATAAAATTAAATACCATGTTTTTTAAATAATAATAATAATATTTTCATAACAATTACCAAATTTACCAATTAACAGAAATTAAGATAAATATATATTTTATCAAACGAATTTCACAAAATTATTTAATAAAATCTATTATTTAATCAGGTAATTGAAATGAAAATAAATCATAGTATATGGAATCATAATCAACTAAGTATGGAATGTGATCCACATACCTTATATATACTATTTTGAAATCCATACCAGTTCTTGAATCACAGATCATAAAAAAACAATCCACTAATTATAATAATAATGATTTCTTCCTAATAAATAGTTCTTTAATCAAATTAATAAATTTACCATATATATGAGATTGGAATGATATGTTCGTATATTAATTTACAACATATATCAATATTCACAACCCATACCTCAATAACAAATTGATTATCAATCAAACCCATGGGTTTATAGACCCATTCCTTCAAAAGATCCATTATCCTCAAATACTCAAGAGATCCCAATAAAGAAACAAATAGAAAAATATATGATGGATTCCAACTATTCACCACCACTTCTGTTATTTTGTTTTAAAATCCTTCATATGAAAACTTCATAATAACTGGGTAAAATTCATTTCTCTATTTAATCCATCATAATTCTACTGTATTTCCTAAAAAAGTGGTTAAACCTCAATTTTATTCATCATAATAATATCACTACTTTCAATATAGCCTTAAGTCATCTAATTGACCATCATTTAATCAAACACTATATTTATATTTTAAGATCCTTTAATATATTCCATACATTAAAAAAATTATAATCCCTCATTAAATACATATAAAAATATCTCATAATTACATAAAATAATAATAATATGGATAATTTCACTTTTCCTTGGAAATATTACAATTATAACTAAACTAAAAAATATATCCACATACATTTAAAAAACTCTAATTTTTTTTATTATTCTCTTCACCATAGAGCTTCTTATCTCTAATAGGTTCCTAGATAAACTCTTACTCAAAAAATCTAATCACCGTTACCTCATATGAGATTATATTTCCTTAGTTTCTTATTGAAACTAACCATATTCAAAAATACTCAAACAAATGAAATAACCTTTTCTCTCAATACTATATCTTCCTAACAAAAAACTTTCACCCCTTACAAAAATTGTTATATCTGGTTCAAAATCAGTAGACTCATACTAAATATCATGATACGTTTTATGTTGTTACATCCTTAATTATGAAACATAAAATTTATCATGAATTGTAATATAATTTGGTGAAATATCTAATCAATAATCCATATATCCACTTTACTAATTGATTTTAAATCATCCAATATAAATAGATCCCAAATTTCTTTTCTTCCCAGCCCATCTATGTCCAATCCATAGAGACAGCCCAAAAAAGATTTTATACCATATTTAAAACTCTCACATTCATTATCGATAGTAAACATAAGTATTCTATGGACCATGATATATAATTAAAATATTTGGGATTATTTGATATAATATATCATCAATTACAAAAAGTTATGTCCCAAGAGAGACATCCCTATCACCTCAACACTATATAATGGTGATTGACATAGTCTTTCAAATAATTATTCACATTTATCAATCAAAATTGATTCTTGATAACTATAGTTTTAAACAAATAATAATTATGGAATTTGGTTCTATAATTATTTACGAAAATATAGCACATATAATCAAAGAATATCCTTCCAAAATTTGTTTGGGACATTCTGATTTCCCATCTATCTAACAAAAATATAACATTCTCATATTAAATTGAACACTCATAACTTTTTATAATATTCTACAAAAACATTATTTTAACTAAGGATAAATACCTAACACGATATTTGAATTAAATCCATGAAATTACACCCGTTCCTTCATAAAAAACATAACAAAGTCTTATGGTAAAAATATCTCATGAATTGGTAAAATATGACGTAATTTGAAAATATGTTCTATAATAAACATTATTAAGTTTTAATTTCTTGGGTATCATAATATTATAGTATTTCTATGTCAATATAGAAAAAGGTTGAAAATTGTAAATAGGTCAATGAATCCCAACCTTCTCATATTAATAAATAAAACATTGAAATAGAAATCTAGACCTCTATTTCATTATCCCGACCCACTAAGACATCTATCAGATTACATGATATATCTTTTTCACTCTTAGATAAACTGAAAAACTTGAGTTATAGAATAATTTCATCATTTATTATTTCAAACTAGTGGGATCCACAATAAAATTATTCAAATATATTATCAATCCAACATATAAATACCACCAATAAATCATTTCCCCACCACTTAATTCTTCAATAATCTTCTAATATTCTACATAAAAAGATTTCCCACCCATTAGATGATCCAAAATAATAAAAGTTTCATCAATATAATATAATACCATATGGTCTCCCTCTACATGATCCGATAAATTCAATATGATAATATAGATCATAAACTACTATTAGATTTTTGATTCTTTTAGTTCTTGAGGCATCTAACTAAATACATCAACTACAACATTACCCATACCTTGCGTGTAAGATAGAGAATAATAGAATGTTTGAAAATTATCCATAAATATTATTTATATAATGTTTATATATAATTGGTAAAAAATTAAATTTATAATTTTTTTATCAGAATACACCATAAACATCTCACCAAATAGTAAATGCCTCAATCTCTTCAAGGCATGATCAACTGTTGACAAGTCCATTTCACATGTTTAAAAAATTTTATCATGTGATATACATTTATGGATTTATAATCCCCAAAATTTTTCACTTTCATGAGAATATAGGAAAAATAATATACTGATACATCAAAATATTTTTAATACCACTTGTAATTTTTAGAAAAGGATAACTATTGGATCAGAAGGTGAACTTCCCTTTAGCCCATTAAAATATTTTTTAAATTATCACCACACTCAAACTTCAAAAAAATTGAGCTAAATGTTTTCCTATATTATGATATATTTGACAAGTATGAAATGAAATACTAATTAAATCCTTACACCCAAAGTGAAAATTAGATCTGAAAAACCATTCTTGGGCTACTCCTAGGACATCACAACTTCTTCATTCTCTATGTAAATATAAAATACACTATCATAGAAAACTTATCTCAAGAAGCCCCCTATCGAAATCAAAAAATGTTTTTTAAATTGAATTTTAGATAACATATACTCTCTCAATGTTTATATAATTATCCAAAAATGAATTCCATTTTTATTATTCTCTTTAATGTAAACCAAGATATACAATATGAAACCCAAAAAAATGAGCCATGGTTTTTATGAAAGATGTTATTCATAAATTACCTAATCATAGTTGGTGCACTGGTATCCCAAAATAGAATTAGCAATAAATTATATCTTCTATACTTAGTATTGGATGTAATATCTTTAATGTACTCACTCTTCAACCTTAACTAGTGAAATACCAACCCCACATTGATCTATTAAAACTAGTTAGATCCTATCAACATGATGTATAAACTATCAACATGAAGAAAGGGGAATTAATTAATTATTATCACTTAGTTTATCCTCCAATAGTGTAAGATACAGTCCTTTTATAGAGATATATCAATCTTTTTTTAGGTACGCATTTTCTTTGATTTTATTAATTTCTAGTTGGGTTATTTCTTTGGATGTTTTTTGTTGAAATTATAGAAATTTTGAAGGAATAAGGGAAGTGAAAGATTGGCGTATGGTTTGCCCAAATTGTGCACCCCATCCTAGTAAACCATGTAAACCCAAACACAGTGGATTCATATGGATGGTTCATGGTGTTTCAAACTGTACACCCTATTAGGAGAAACTGTTCCCCCCAAAGAGGTGCACAATATGGAAAACTATGCACTCCATCCCAGAAAACAATGTGTGGGTTTTTAATTAATCCGAAAATTAGATTTCAAAATATTGAACCCCCCATTTTAACACAAAATCGACACTAACTCATACATATTGAATTCCAATAATTTTTAGAGGCTATGGATCATTTCCTAGGGCTCCTGACCTCTGTTCATAGTGAATCGACTAACAGATTAAAGATATGCACCTCCCTGGATTTTTGGTTTCATCAAAATTAGAGCTCATTCTCTCTCCTTCTCCTCTTCCCAAATAAAAGAGGGATGTTTATCGACTATTGGATCTAGATATAGTTCGAGGATTGTTACATATTTAGTATTTTAATATTGGATCTATGTTTCATATCTAGATCATGTTATTTGTCATGGGATTGACATATCTGTTTCTAATTGGGGATTTCCATTTGCCAATAATTATTCAACAAATTTAGGTAGATTGTTTAAATTTCTAATCCCAATGTCTTGATTTCAATCACATGTATGCAATTAAATAATTTCTATTTTTTGATTAGAAATTGAGTTTCCAAAATTGAATTAATTAATTTGTTAGATTAATTAGTTAATAGATTGTGAAATTGGTGCTATTGAGATTGTGAATTGTATTAATTGAATATTTAATTAATTAATGAGATATTGAGATTGTGAAATTTATAATAACAGTTAATTATTTAATAAATTATTGTGAAATATAGATTTATTAATTTGGTTAATTAATTGTTGAATTAATTAAGGGAGATTGTTGTGAATTAGAAATTGATTGTTATGGTTATATAATTGTGAATTATATAATGGATTTTATGTGACAAATTAATTCATGAATTAATTCAAGGGATTGACATGAATAATTAATTATCAACTTAATTAATATGATATTTTGATATATTTGATTATCATATGTGGGACATGGTCTACTTCATCAAAACACTATAGTGGTAATAAAGATATTGAATCATAACAATGGAATTCAAAAGTGAATTGAGACAATGAATGGTTATAATTTCATTCCAATGTTAATTGAGATAATGAATGGTTATAATTGAATTCAGATGTGAATTGTGAAAATTAACGGTAAAAATTTCATTAAGATGTTAATTGAGAAAAATGGTTGGTAGTAATGAAATTATGATGTGAATTTAGATTATGAATGGTAATAATGTCTTTCATTCATGAATTTAGATGATGAATGGTAACAATGGCATTCATACATTAATTGAGATGATAAATGGTAACAATGGAATTCAGATGTATGATATCCCTTGGGGATAGTTTAGAAATTTAAAATGGATAACGTTGGTATTGAGAGCTCAGACATGCTTAGGAATCCATGGGTGATGTGGTAAAGTGAAGAGTAATTGAATAAATTTGAACCATTTACTTTATTTCTTTTATTTATTATTTATACAACCACATACACTCTTTTAACTGGATATTATTTTAGAAATAGTTGGTGGTGGCCTACTGAATTATACTGACACCCTACTCAGGCATCTTGATTGGTACCTGTATAGATTTCATGGTTGCAGGACATGATAAGGGAAAAGGGCTTCAGTTAGAGGGCTGAGCCATGATGTATCATGCATGAGGAAACTAGACTTGGATCAAGACCCACATGGGAGTTGTCAATGTCTTTACTTTTGGGATTCTATTTTGACACCTGAAAATTACTTTCGCATGAAATATATACTACTATGGTTTGGTATTTTAATTTTCCTTTGGACATCATGTGATATTGTTAATGTTATAGTTATGGTTATATCTTTTTATATATTGTTTATTTATTTTTACTGGTGTATCACATTAATAAAGAGGGTATTGTATCTTAATGATTGATACTTGACCCTTGATTCTAGTAAACATAATTTGGAATATGGAGAGGCATGCTTGAGATCATGTGACCATCCATCTCTGGGCACCAATGTGTGGATCCCATGAACTAATGTTGAAGAGTGGTATCAGATTCCAGATTTATTTTATTTTCATTTATGTTACTATTTTGGAAATGTATACATGATACTAGAAAGAGTCGGGAATTTATTATGAGATCGTGTATGGAATTTATTAACCTATATATAGGGGATAACCCAAGTACCTAGGGTGGGATTGTTGTCATTGATATTTGTTGTTCTAGTAGGGTGTTATTTCACCTTGGGTGATGCACTTGTTGTGTGATGTGATTATTTTTATGTGATTTTTATAATTGACTGATAATCTGAAATATTGCTTATGCATTCATCATTCTAGACACTAAGGATTATTTTTATTACATGAATCATTTTAGGCACACACTGGAAAATGGGTTTTCGGTACGTTGTTGAAATAGAAATGTTTTTCCATACACATTTTTTAATTAAAAGGTTCATAATATAAAATTTAAATATTGACAATGATAAAAAATTTAATAAATGGATGTCTAATGAGAAACATGAATAATGAGAATTTGTTTACGATTTCTTAACTGTGACCTAGATGTAGGATGGTAAAGGGTAGTGAAAGCACCTCTGTTTTGACTTTGTGGAAGTGTTAAGGGAAATTGAATTTTATGGAATTAGGTAAATCCCCTTAATTGTGTTAACATTATGGAATGTGTCCTAATGTTCGTGTTTATTATTTTAGATTTATGCCTCCATGACTACGCTTGTTGAGTGGATGATAGGAGAACATGGCTAGGGATGATCCTCTAGTGGTCGAACCTGAGGCACTGATACTGATGGGTGAGGAAGTAGGAGAGAAGCTCTATGATAACTTCTCTTGATTCATACATTTTATAGAGAGAGACCCAGAGTTTTTGGTGAAGAGTATGTATGACCTTAAATGGGAGTTTCAGTTACCGCTCCCGCTTATTTTCACCATAGAGGGTGAACCTAAGGTAGGAGAGTTCTAGATTGAGTCTATCCAGATGATACATGACCATTTGGAGAATCATATTGAGAGGAGGGTCATGTTGGTTACTTATATGCAATAAGGATCAACAAAGCACTGGTGGGAAATTTATGTTCATACTGGAGAGGATGATGGTTTGTTATGGAAGTGCTTTTTGGAGAATTTACTGGAGCACTTTTATCTAGAGATGTTGAGGTAGGAGAGAGTATCCGAGTTAATGAGGTTGACACATGGGATTATGTTCATGATTGCATATGATGGACACTTTACAGTTTTTAGAACTTTTCTCTAGTTTTGGTTGGGGATGAGACAACTAGAACAAAACGTTTCCATGAAAAACTTAAATATGATATTAAGTCCTAATTTATCCTCTTTTGGTTAAAGAAGTTTACTGGGATAATGGATCAGGCTCTAGTAGCTAAGGGGAACCTGACAGGGGCGTCCATTATAGGAAAATTGTTCACTTCTTGATGATCAAGAGGTGAATATTCTGAGAGTATGAAGTGTCTCTATGATAATTATAGCTAGGGGTATAATTAGAATAGTATCCAGGGGGAAGGATCAGTTACTCAGGATATTACCCATGTTATTTTCCACCCATGTGGTAGGCTGAGATGTTATTGTAGATACTATACATGACCACCAGTAGAGATCTTATCTTGAGGTATGATGTTACATCTATAGTAGTTTTGTAAGAACCCACTATAGATTGGTAATGATGGGAAGCTAGGCAGAACCAGAGTGTGGTACGGGGATATTTTACACCATATCAGTCAGGCAACTAAAGTTCTACTGGCTGAGGTGGTAGAGTTAGTGGAAATGTTACTTTGGGAAAATATGTCCCATATCAGCAGAGTGGTGTAGCTCATAAGACATATGCTACATCAAAAGGAAAAGTGTCATTACATTTACATTCCATTCGGCATACACTTGTGGATAGCAAGAATAGACCATCGATAGTTAGAGGTACTATTCTTGTAGCTTCTAAATTAGATAGATCCTTATTTGATACAATCACCCCTCATTATTTTTTTTATATAAATTTTGAATGGTTTCATCATGGAGGTGGAGTTTATGGAAAAGGAAATGGAGACAAATACATCTTTGGGAATTAGGTTGAGTGATATCTATTTGTGCAAGGGGTGTTCTCTTGAGGTTGATGAGAATTATTTAAACTGGTATCTTTACACCCATAACATGTCGTGCTTTGAAAAATTTATGGGTATGTACTATTTAGGAGCATACTGATCCCACATAGAATGCTACTATAGTAGAGTTACTTTTACGTACCATGAGGGAGACAATTATATTCACCATGGAGAGTGAGATATCATGGCAGGTCATGCAGGTCCAGTTCCCTAGAAACAAAAGGAGATTACTGCCCAAGTTTCATGTTTTTTAATGGATGAAATAAGTGTAAATGAGGATTTCTTTCCACCCATGGTGGATATATTTTAGGATATATTTATAGAAGACTTATCAGGACTGCCACCTGCAAGAGATGTGGAATTTAATATTGATCTCATGTCAGGGGTTGAGATAGTTTCTATTACCCTGTATATAATGGCACTAGTATAAATTCAAGAGAATAATAATGAGATGGCGGAGTTGAAGGATAAGAAATTTTATCATTGCAGTATGCTGCCTTGGGGTTCTCCAGATTTTTTGCTAAAAAGGATAATAGGAAAATATGCCTGTGTATTGATTTCCGGAAGTAGAACTTTATGAGAGTGAAGAATGGGTATCCTCTTCCATATATCAACAATCTATTTGACCAATTAAGAGGATATTTTATTTAATTCAAGATATTACTAAGATTAGGGTATCATAAATTTATATTTTGAACTACTAATATACCATGTAAAACTTTTAGAATCATGTATGGTCTATAAGAGTTCATCATAAATATGTTTGTGTTGATAAACTCCCCAGCAGCATTTATGGACTTGATGAATAGAATCATTCATCCATACCTAGATCATTTTTTTTGTTTCTGTGGATAAACTCTTGGTGTTCTCCAAGACTCATGATGATAATTTCCAATATCTTGACATCTTCCTATGTAAATTCATAGATCATAAAACATACACTAAGCTATCTATGATTCAATTCTGGATTTATTAGGTACATTTTTTCGGAAACATCATCTCAAAGGACGTTGTGTCATTGGACCAAGAGAAATTACATGTAATGGTTTCATGGGAGCATCACAAGAACATTTTAGATATCTTTATATTTTTGGGTTTATAAGTATATTATTGAAGTCTTATCCAATAATTTTTCTATTTTGCAGCACCACATTCAGGCTTGACCAAGAATAGGGTAATGTTTGAATGGTCGTAAGCATGCGATAATTCCTTCCAAGAGTTGAAGTGGTAGTTAACATTGACACAAATATTGATCCTACCTGATCTAGGTGAATATTATATGGTGTTTTTTTAGGTTTTTGGGATAGGTCAGGGAGCTGTGTTGATGCAAGAAGATCGATTTGTGGTGAATGGGTCTCGGAAGTTCAGGTCACATGAACAGAACTACTCTACACATGAACTGGATTTTTTAGGAGTGGTTTATGACATGATGTTTTGGAAGCATTACCTATTGGGATAAAAGTTTAAAGTGTTTAGAGATCACAAGAGAATAAATTATTTCTTTTCATAGTTATTTTTGAATATCCTACAGTGAATATGGATTTAGTATATATAGTCATTTGACATTGAGCTAGCATATATTCCTGAAAAGAGAAAAAGTGATGTAGACACTCTAAGAATGAAGTATCAGTCTTAGTATTTTTAATAGTCTATTTCTGAGTGGAAGATGATAACTTTACTACCTTATATTCACATAGTGGTTCACAAGAGTTTGGACCAGATGACTCTCATATCAATTTTAGTGGATTCCACACTTTTGAGATGGATTAGAGATATGAAGTATGAGAACATGGAATGTTTATCCTTAAGGTAAATACTTGAAGGTAGGGATAAACCTTCGTATTACACCATTGATGAGGAGGATATCCTCTATGAAGGGAATCTGGTTGTTGTACCTATGAGTCTGCAAGAAGAGATAATGTCTGAATTTCATTCCTAAATGTGGGTGTTACATCAAGGAGTTACCAAGATCTACCATGACATATATTGATAGTTTTAGTGTTTATGAATGAAAAAGGATATAATATGGTTTGTGAAATGATTCTACACCTATTAGAAGGTGAAGGCCCATCATCAATGAGATCGTGGGATACAATAGCCATTGGCTATTCTAGAATGGAATTAGGATGACAAGACTAAGGAATTTGTGGTGGGTATCCCAAGGTCGCCTCTAAATAATGATGGAATTTGGGTGATTTTGGACCATTTATAAAATGAATAACATTTCTTACCAGTATAGGAGACATTCTCATTGGATGAGTTGGGAGAGTTATATGTTCGAGAGATAGTCCATCTGCACGAGGTTCCACAGACTACTATTTCAGACCATGACTCACATTTTACCTCAGGATTTTAGAAATTATTATAGAAGGAGCATGGTACATAGGTTTTATTGATTATATCATTCCAACCATAGACTAATAGGTAGTTATAGAGTACTATAATGGTGCTTGAGCATATGCTTCAAGCATGGGTTCCTAACTTTGGTGGGTCTTGGGAGAAGACCCTAGATATGGTGATGTTTTCGTATGAGAACTATTATCATGAAACTATTTATATGGAACCATATGATGCTATGTATGGTATGTCATGAAAATCAACTCTATGATGGATAGAGGTAGGTGAGTTAGAATTGTTGGGATCGAGCCTAATTCAGGAGACTTTGGAGTAGATTCAGTTGATTCAGAAGTGTATGCATATGGCTCAGAGTTGAAAGAAGTCATGTATTCCAATAGATGCCGATAACCCCTATATTTTATAGATGTTGATTTTGTATTCCTTTTGTTTCCTCCAAGATTGGGACATTGTAGGATATAGAGATATGGAAATATAATTCCCCAATTTGTTGGACCATTGAGGTTGTGGAGAGAATCGGGCATGTGTCATACTGATTGGCTCGTCAATAGAGATACATTACTATGCATGTTGTCTTTCATCTGTCATAGAGTTTGATATATTACCCTAACTCTTCTCATTTGATTAATATAGATTATGTTTAGATTGAGATAGATGATTCCTTTTAGGAGCATCCAATATGTGTGATGGATCACGTGTGAGAAATTGTTGTGGGGGAAGATTGTGCTTATAGTTCACGTAATTTGGAAACATGGGCATGTGTAAGAGGAAAGATGGGACAATGAATCAGATAAGGGGGCTCAATGTCCAAAAAAATTTACCTCATAATCATAGAGATTATTTGAAGTACATCTTGAGGAAGAGTTGATATAAGGTGGGAGATTTTAAGACCTCGACATTTTCTAGAGATGTCTCAGGTTTTTTCCATGTAGTCTTTTTCCTTGATTTGAGTAATTTATATTCGATTTATTTAATTGGGTGTTTTGGGTAAAAGTTGGGAAATTTTTAAGGATTAATGGTATTTCATGGTTGTTGTGATGTTTTCCCAAACTGTGCACCCCATCCTAGAAAACAATGCAAACCGAAACAGAAGGGATTAGCATGGATGACATATGGTTTGTCAAAAAAATTTCCTTGTTAGGAGAAACGACGAACCCCCCACCCCCCCAGAAGAGGCACATGGTTCTCAAGAATGGTTTGGAAAACCATGCACCCCTTCCAATTAAACAATTTTCAGGTTTTTAATTAATTTTAAAATTAGATTTAAGATTCCCGAACCCTTATTTTATTCCAAAATCTACCCTAACACATTTATATCGGATTCCCCTCAATTTTGGAGGCGTCCAAAAAATTTCCAATGGATTAAGATCTCCATTATTAGTTAATCAAAGGGAAGATTGAAGATCTACACCTCCCCTAGTATGTGGTTTCTTCATGATTAGATCTCTCTCTCCCACTCCTCTTCCCGAATAAAATAGAGACCATTATCCGCAGTTCGATCTAGATCTAGATCACGGTTTTTTAGATCTTGATTTTTTTAATATTTGATCAATGTTTCATATCTATATTATGTTTTCCATATTGTAATTGGCCTATCCATTTTAAATTTGTAATTTTCATTGGGTAATTATTTTTCAATGAATTGAGGTAGATCATCTAAAATTCAAATCCCAAAGTCTTGATTTCAATTAGGTGTATGTAATTATATAATTGATAATGGGTTATTAGAAATTGAGTTTCTAAAATCAAATTAATTAATTTTTTAGATTAATTAATTAAGTGATTTAGAAATTGGGTACATTGAGATTGTGAATTGTATTAATTAATTAATTTTTGAATTAATTAATGAGATATTGATATTGTGAAATATATTTTAATAATTAAGTTTTTTTAAATAATTATTTGGAAATAGAGATTGTGGTATTTGATTAATTAATTACTGAGTTAAATAATGGATATTTTTGCATGTTATTAATTTATTGCTATCATTAATTAATTGTGAATTAATTAATGGATTTGATGTGAACAATTAATTGATGAATTAATTGAATTTATTGATGTGATTAATTCATTGTTGAATTAGTTAATGTGATATTTTGATATATTTTATGATGATTAATTTTTTGAATGGTAACAATGGAATTTAGATGTGAATTTAGATAATGAATGGTAACAATGAAATTCGAATGTGAATTGTTAAAAATAATTGTAACAATGGAATTCAAATGTGAATTGAGAAAATGAATGGTAACAATGGTATTCATATGTGATTCGAGACAATAAATAGGAACAATAGAATTCATATATAAATTGAGACAATTAAGTATAGCAATAAAATTCATATATAAATTTAGATGATGAATGGTAAAAATGGAAATCATATATGAATTGAGATGATGAATGGTAATAATGGAATTCCGACATGAATTGAGATGATGAATGGTAATAATGGAATTCATATGTATGATATCCCTTTGGGATAGTCTAGACTCTGGCAGAGGCTAAATTAGGTATTGAGAGTTTGGGAATCCTTGGGAACTAAAGGGTTATGTGGTTTAATAAAGAGAATTTCAATTAATGTAAATTGTTTACTTTATTTCTTTTATTTAATATTTATACAAATACATTATTTATTTTTACTAGATATTT
Organism: Viscum album; assembly: GCA_963277665.1. Classification (NCBI taxonomy): domain Eukaryota; kingdom Viridiplantae; phylum Streptophyta; class Magnoliopsida; order Santalales; family Viscaceae; genus Viscum; species Viscum album. Next base: position 325,686,483 of record OY728140.1, read on the forward strand.
TTATAGACACCGTTGGGGGTGGAAGACTTAGTTGTACTCGCACCCTACTTGTAATCCTAGATTGGTACCCAAATTGATTTCATAGTTGTAGGATAAGATAAGGGTAAAGGCCCTATGTTAGATATGACAACCCTGCTTTTATTACAAACATAAACATGATTTATTATATAACACTTCACTTGATACAACAAGAAGATTGATAGGTTTAGTGTCTTTGGGGATTAGGAGCATTACATAAAAACTTAAAACATGATATACAACATCTTTATTGGAAACTTACTTTACATGACCACTACATTCCCTCGTACTTAGCATTGTAAGGGATAACCCGAGGACCTGCATAAGAAAAGGGTGATCTATAAATCCCAGTAAGGGAACACACATGGAATAATATGAGGAGTACAATACATGTTAGAAAATAGGCATATCAATAGAGAATAATATAAACATGAACATAAAGGCATGATAAAGTATGATAATCATAACATGGAAATGTGGCAACAACACTTAACATAGAATTAGCAGGAGCCAAGACTCATTGCACATAGAGCATGAGTAAATCCTCATTGCACATAAAGCACGAGTAAACCCTCGTTTCACTTGAATTATCATGTGTAAACACTCATTGCACATGATGTATCATGATAGTATAATTTACCCAATGTATTGTAGCGCTATAAGGGCGCACCCTTCTTAAACATCTCATTTCATGATTAATTGTGCCACATAGATCATAAAACACGGATTCATAAAACATGATCATTTTTTCCACGATAAAGGAATGTGAAATTCATACATGAAACTCTATAATCAATATGTAAATGTTCATAAAGGTGAATACCCTTGATGGAGAAATGACATGGTATTCACTACACAATGGCATTGGCTTAGAAAATCGGTGCAATTTCAACAGCGTAATGGCGTGACATAAGAATTCATAGAAAAGGTTATTGAGAGATAAAGGGGTGTCTCATCATATTTAAATGAAATGGACAGTAAGGGGGTCATATAGAAACATTTCCCAACAAATTTAATGGAAATTAGATTCATGATACAAAAGTATTTCTTGAATGTAAATGAGGAGAGAGTAGTTCCTTTCAGAATTTCGGCATAGTAACGGGTGTACATGGGAGGCTTTTAATGGGAGAGAAAGGGGTCTCACATCATTCAAACATAAAGAGGGCAGTATGGCAGAGGTGAAAAGCCATTCCCCAACATTTATAGTTGAAATTAAAAGGTAATACCAACTAAAAGAAAATTAGACAAAAATGAAAAAGGAAGAAAAAGCCCTTACTTGGAAGTGTGCTTCCAAAGGCTAGAGAGAGGCTAGAGAGAGGCTTATTGGGAGATTGGGGAACCTTGGTAGGATTCTAGAGAGAGTATGTCAGAGGTTGGACAAACTCCAAAGGATTTGAGTGAGGAGGAAGTGGGAACTTTGGTGGTTTTATATAGGAAAGGTGAGGGAATTCTTTATTATTTAGGTTTGGGACCCCTTTCATTAAACTAACCAAACCACAAACCACCACATGGTTGTTTTCAATGGAATTTTGGAAAAGGGAAGTGGAAATAAATATTTTATAAGTCCAAATTCTAGACTTCTTAAAATAATAGGGTTTCTTATGTGGAGGTGAGTTACAGTCCCATGGAAAATAATTTAAAAAGACAAGATGTTCAATAAGTCTTGTAGGGTCCATTAATGCTTTGAAAATTAAGTCAAACAAATCCATAATCACATTATTTTAATGGTTAAACATATATTTGCCGAAAATAAAGCTTACAGTATTTTATTACATCACTATTGGGTCATTATGATGTCATAAACCACATTAAATATTTAAACGGTATTTAATTTTTACAAAAAAATTCGACTGTCTCAGAAAATTATGAAAAATTCACCATTGGATAATTTCAACATACTGATTCCAGAAATAATTTTTTTATCTAAATATTTTTCTAAATATGTTAATTTTCAATTTTAAAATAAAAATCGACATTTATCGAAAATTCGTGAGTTTTGACAAAAATGGCCTTCAAACCATAATAAAACAAATTACAATTGCATTCATAAAATTATATGATCATTTATATTTAATAAAAATTAATTTAATAATTATAATAATACTTTATTACAATATTATTTAATTCAAAAATCTGTTAATTTAATAAAATAAATTTCTTAATTAAATAATAACTCCAAACACTATTTGTACTTTAGAAACTATTTACAATGTATTAATAATGACAAGAAAGTATATTCATTATTATATACAAAAATAATGTACATGAACATAGTACTAGCTATTTGTTACATAACCCCTTAAAACAGCCACATAATACCTAAGGGGAAGGTGTGCAATGGTGATAGACTCTTGGGGTGGCTCGAACAACATCGCTCAAGTGGTAATCTCTATCAACTTACACTTTTCCCGTAGACGGTCCCGTTCAAGCTTGACATGATGAAACTCAGCTTGGGCTCGGTCAAGAGCGAAGCCCAAGGACGCCACCTCTTTTCTGAGCTATGATAAATGGGCTTCGTATGGAGAAATTCTACTGGATGAGGCCATCGATTCATTTGTCTGAGTAAATTGGATTTGATAAATCCCTATATTTATTCTAATCATGTGATCACTATTAAACATCTATAAAAGAAACGGTCACAATTCTTAACATAAAACCATGGAAGTTGACATCTTATATAAACATTTTACATAAAGTGACATTTAACTAGATCAAGAGGGATTTTCCATTAATGAAACTTTGGGTCGTTACAATATTCCCCCTTTAAGAAATTTTTCCCTCTAAATTTTCCTTTTCCCACACTAAAACAGATGTGGGTAACTCAGCTTCATCATTTCCTCCGATTCCCAAGTCGCTTCTTCAAACATGTGGTTTCTCCACAACACCTTGATGAGGGGCCTTGTCTTATTTCGTAGAAATTTTTCTCTATAATCTAAGATCTTCACTGGTTAATCCTCATAAGATAGATCATCTTCCAATTGTACCACCTCAGAAGAGAGTACATGTGAATGGTATGGTATGTACTTCCTTAAGAGGGATACATGAAAGACATCATCTACTTTGTCCATGTAAGGTGGAAGTGCTAGTCGATACGCCATAGCCCCGACATGATTAGTAATTTTGAAGGGGCCGATGTACCTTGGACTTAACTTCCCTTTCTTTCCAAACCTCATGACCTTCTTCCACGTAGATATGTGTAGAAAGACAATGTCTCCAACTTTAAACACAAGGTCTCATCGACGGTTATCTGCATAACTCTTCGGTCGACTCTGGGCTGCCTGGATATGTTGCTGAATGATTTTCACCTTCTCCACCATTTCCTCGACCATTTCCGGTCCAAGTAGCTTACGTTCACCGACCTCATCCCAACACGCCAGTATTTTGCACATTTTCCCATAAAGGGCTTCATATGGTGCCATTTGGATACTCGAGTGGAAACTGTTATTATAAGAGAACTCAACCAAAGGAAGATGTTGATCTCATACTCCTTTAAAGTCCATTGAGCAAGCTCTCAACATTTCCTCAAGTGTTTGGATAGTTTCCTCAGATTTTCCATCAGTTTGAGGATGATAGGTCGTACTAAAGTTTAGTTCAGTATTCATAGCATGCTGAAGACTCTTCCAAAACATAGAGTTGAATCTTGGATCTCGGTAAGATACAATAGATAGTGGTACTCCATGAAACGTTACCACATCCTTGATATATAATCTTGCCAGTTGATCCAATGAGAAATCCTCCCGAATAGCAATGAAGTGTGCAGTCTTTGTAAGACGATCCCTAACAACCCAGATTGCATTGTTGCCTTTCGATTTCCTCAGAAGTCCGGTGACAAAGTCCATGGTGATGTTCTCCCATTTCTATTATGGTATGGGAAATGGTTGCATCATCCCCTTAGACTTTCTCCTCTATGCCTTGACTTGCTGATACACCAGGAACTTTGATGGATATTTAGTGATCTCCTTCTTCATATTATCCCACCAAACGTTTTCTCGAAGATCTCAAGACATCTTTGTGATCCCTGGGTGAATAGAGAAATTTGAACTATGTGCATCATCCAAATGTTCCTTCTTTAGCTCCGGACTTTATGGAACACATAGTCTTATCCCAAACTTCACAATTCATTATTTATTAACATTAAACTCTGAGGATTTCACATTTTTGATAGCTTCCACTTTTTCCTGAATTCCCACATCATCCTTTTGAGCATCCTTTAACCTTTCCAAAAGAGGTAGTTGAGCAATCATTTGTGAAAGGATTGACGATGTTACCTTCTTTATTATTCCCATGTCCATCTTCATCAAGTCTAAGATGATTGGATCCTTCTCAATTCTCATCATTGATAGAATCGCTGGGTCCTTTCTACTTAGGGCATCTGCCACCTTGTTCACTTTCCCAGGGTGGTAATGTATTGAACAGTCATAATCCTTGATGAGATTTATCTATCTTCTCTGGTGTATATTAATCTATTTCTGTGTGAATATATATTTAAGACTCTTGTGGTCAGTATATATCTCACATTTCTCCCCATAGAGATAATGTCGCCAGATTTTCAAGGAAAATATCACAGCTGCCAACTCCAGATCATCTGTTGGATAGTTTCGCTCATGGATTTTAAACTGCCTTGAAGAATAAGATATGAATTTATCATTCTGCATCAGTACACAGCCTAAGACCTTCTTTGAAGCATCACTGAATACCACAAAAAGTTCCCCACATGTGGGTAAAGTGAGAACATGCGCAGTGATAAGCCTCCTTTTCAACTCCTTGAATCTTTCTTCACGTTCACCACTCCAAGAAAAATTACTCCCTTCTAAGTTATCTTGGTAAGAGGGTTGTAAAATCGTGTGAAATTTCAAAAAAATTGTCGATAATAACCAACTAACCCCAAAACGCTACGGATATCCGTTACTGATGTTGGCCTAGACCATCCCTCAATTGCATCTGTTTTGGAGGGGTCCACATATATCTCATTGCTTGGGATGATATGGCCCAATAATGAGACCTCCTTCAACCATAACTCACACTTTATGTACTTTTCATAGAGCTTCTCCTTGCGCAAAGTCTCTAGTACAGTTCTTAAATGCTCCTCATGATCCTCCTTGGTTTTGGAGTATATTAGAATTTCATCTATAAAGACTACCACAAATTTGTCGAGGTAATCTCTAAAGACTATATTCATTAATTCCTTTGATATTTCTAGATAATTGGTGAGTCCGAAAGGCATTACTATGAATTCATAGTGCCCGTATCTTTTGCGAAAAGCAGTGTTGGGGATATCTTCCTTCTCCACCCTTTCTTGATAATATCCCAACCGCAAGTCCAACTTGGAAAAGTATTGTGATCCATGCAACTTATCAAACAAGTCATCGATCCATGGCATAGGATACTTGTTCTTTATCGTGATTTTGTTATGTTCGCGATAATCGATGCAAAGCCGCATTGACCCATCCTTCTTCATGATGAAGAGGACTGGTACACCCCATGGTGAATCACTTGGCGTATAAACCCTTTATCCAGATTCTCCTGTAGTTGTTTCTTCAGATCTTCAAGCTCAACAACAACCATTCTATATAGAGTCTTGGATATTGGTAATGACCCAGGTATAAGTTCAATTGAGAACTAAACATCTCTTCTAGGAGGAAGACTAGGCATTTCCTAGGGAAACACTTCTGTGAATTCCCTCACAATAGGCATTTCTTCAAGGATGGTTTCTTCCTTGGACTCAATCATCTGAGCTAGATACGCATTCTCATAGGGTAGTAATATCCATTCTTGAGATGATGGAGCTAAATGAGATTCATCTTCCTCCTAACACTTGTAAAGAATCGTGGGTCGATTCTCCATATGAAGTGTGATTTACCTCTCCCAACAATTTATGTTGGCTCTATATAAGGAAAGACAATCCATGCCAAGAATTGCATCAAATTCCACCAGAGGGAGTATGATGAGGTTTTCTAGGAAATTAAATACACAGATTATAATAGGGGAGGACTTATATTCATGGGATACAATGATTTCCCAATTTGTCGTACTCACCGACATCTTCACTTCCATGATTTGTGGTGGTGCTGGGATTGTTCTACTAAACATTTGAGATATAAAAGAATGCGTAGAACCTGAATCAAAATGTATATTCACTATTCTTGAATGAATAACTAGCGTACATGTCACCACTTCGTTGTCGGGGTTCACTTCGGTAGAAGTGATGGCAAAAGCTCTTCTATGCTGCCTTGGAGGTTGTTGGTTGCCTCTGAAAACCCATGGATTAGGGAAATGATTTGAAAAATGACCCGGTTGTTTTCATTTGAAGAATTGAACAACGCGTTGAGGTTCGAATTGAGCATTCCTCTCTTCTATTGCAATCGTGGGTCTTTATTTCCAATAGTTAATATCTAGGTGCCCTTCTCTTCCACACCTGAAGCATTTCCTCATCCCCTTAAGGAAATTTCCAGGGTGCTTCTTTCTGCACTTTTGGAATGTGGGGTGATGGATCTTCTTAGCACCATTGGATTTATCCATCAGACCACTAGAATTGAAGTCCACCTTACACTTCTAATACCCTTGATACCTCTGTGATTCCCCGATCTCCATTTCAACCTTGAGGGCACATCGGACAATTTCCTCATAGCTATCGAAGTCACGGATCGCTAATGCTTTCCGCAGGCTAGGCTTCAGCCCACCAAAGAAGCGGTAAACCTTGCATTCAGGGGTAATGACAAAGCCAGAAGCGTATCGTGAAAGCCTTGTGATGTTTTCCTCATAGACTCCATCAGATTCTTTATCTTTTTTCTTGAGGTAATGGAAGTCCCTTTCCATCTTAAGCAAGAGGGTGCGCGGAAAATATTTATCGAAAAAAATCTTCTGGAAATCCTTCCATTCCAATTCCTCAATCTCCACCTCAGGCTTTGTATTTTTGATCAACGTCTACCATTGATCAGCTTCACCATCCATACGATAAGCCTCCAGGAGAACCTTCTCTTGTTTAGAACAATGAAGGATAGAGAAGATCATTTCAATGGAGTTGATCCATTGTTCAACGATCATGGGATCAGATGATCCACTAAAAGTAGGAGGCCTTTGTCTCATGAAGCTCTCGATAGCGACTTGTTCTTTCTTAGGGGGAGTTGAACGTTCTTCTGGACCCATGTTTCTATTAAAAACTTGAGTTAGCTGAGAGAGAATCATGACAATGTTTGTGATTCCCGCTCCCATTTTATTGTGCATCTCATTAGGACAGTCATCACACTGATCTTCACATCGGTTGTTAGCCTGAGTCCTCCTATTACCGACCATTGGCTGGAATAAAAGGAAAGTTAGGGGTAACACATAAAGGGTAATCAAAAGAAAAAATTTTATGACTTATAAATAAATTTTATTTCCTTAACTTATGAGTCTATTGTCTTCAATCTAGGCTTTTCATGATCTACTTTCTAACTTATATTCTTAAGAGAATTTTTTTTAATTACCTTAATAAGGGTTCATACTATGCTTGTGAATTTATCAAAACATATCCCCTGGGAGTGTCATAACCAAGAGTGAAGCAAGGCCCGTTTTCGTGCACCAGTTCCCGTTCGAGTCTTGCTCAAAGCGGTGTTTTCGGGGTTTACCCCTAGATTACATCTATTCCAGAGCCGCCTCTACCTACTCTTATCCAAACAGGGATGTATTTTCTTGATAAACCAATTACTTAGTACTTACCAAAAATTAGGGAGGTTTTTATTATACTTAGTCTTGTCTCTAGGGCTTTACTAGTGTTTTCTAATCCTAATCCCAAAAATAACTAAACCTATCTTCTGATACCAACTATGACAACCCTGCTTTTATTACAAACTTAAACATGATTTCATACATAAAACTTCACTTGATACAATACGAATATCGATAGGTTTAGTGTCTTTTGGGCTTAGGATCATTACATAAAAACTTAAAACATGAAATACAACATCATTATTGAAAACATCCTTTACATGACCACTATATTCCCTCGTACTTAGCATTGCAAGGGATAACCTGAGGACATGCATAAGAAAATGGTGAGCTATAAAGCCCAGTAAGGGAGTACAGATGGAATAACATGAGGAGTACAATACATGTTAAACAATAGGAATATCAATAGAGAATAATAGAAACATGAACATAAAGGAATGATAAATCATGATAATCATAACATGGAAATGTGGCAACAACACTTAACATGGAATTAGCATGATCCAAGGCTCATTGCACATAGAGCATGAGTAAATCCTCATTACACATAAATCATGAGTAAACCCTTGTTGCACTTGAATTAGCATGATTCAACACTCACTACACATGACATATCATGATACTATACTTTACCCAATTCATTAGAGCACTATAAGGGCGCACCCTTCTTAAACATTTCATTTCATGCATAAGTGTTCCACATGGATCATAAAGCATGGATTCATAAAACATGATCATTTATTCCACGATAAAGGAATTTATAATTAAGACATGAAACTTTATAATCAATATTTAAATGTTCATAAAGGTGAATACCCTTGATGGATAAATGGCATCGTATTCACTACACAATGGCATTGGCTTTGAAAATCGGTGCAATTTCGGCAGCGTAACGGCATGACATAAGAATTCATTAAAAAGGTTGATGAGAGAGAAAGGGGTGTCTCATCATATTTACATGAAATGGACAGTAAGGGGGGTCATATAGAAACATGTCCCAACAAATTTAATGGAAATTATATTCATTATACAAAAGTATTGCTTGAATGTAAATTAGGATAGAGAAGTTCCTCTCGGAATTTCGGCATAGTAACGTGTGTACATGGGAGGCTTTTAATGGGAGAGAAAGGGGTATCACATCATTCACACATAAATAGGGTCATATGGGGAGGTGCGGAACCATACCCAAACATTTATAATTGAAATTAAAAGGGCATAATAACTTAAAGAAAATTGGACAAAAATTAAAAAGGAAGAAAAAACCCTTACTTGGAAGTGTGCTTCCAAAGGCTAGAGAGAGGCTTGAGAGATGATTCTTGGGAGATTGGGGCACCTTGGGAGGATTATATAGAGAGTAGGGCAGTGGTTGGAAGAACTCCAAATGATTTGAGTGAGGAGGAAGTGGGAACGTGGGTGGGTTTATATAGGAAAGGTGAGGGAATTCTTTATTATATAGGTTTGGGACCCCTTTCATTAAACTAACCCAAACACAAACCACCGCATGGTTTTTGAAAATAATATTTTGGAAAAGGGAAGAGGAAAACAATATTTTATAAGGTCAAAGTCCTATATTCTTAAAATGATAGGGTTGCTTATGTGGATGTGAGTCACACTCCCATGGAAAATAATTTAAAAAGACAAGATGTTCAATAAGTCTTGTAGGGTCCATTAATGCTTTGAAATGTAAGTCAAACAAACCCAAAATCACAATATTTTAATGTAAAAACATATATTGGCCGAAAATAAAGCTTAGAGTATATTATTACATCACTATTGGTTCATTTGATGTCATAAAACACATTATATATTTAAACGGTGTATAATTTTTACTCAAAAATTCGACTGTCTCAGAAAATTATAAAAAATTCACCATTGGATAATTTCAACGTCCTGATTATATAAATAATATTTATTTTATCTAAATAATTTTATAAATATGTTAATTTTCACTTATAAAATAAAAATCGACATTTATCGAAAATTCACGAGTTTTGACAAAAATGGCCTTCATACCTTAATAAAAAAATTACAATTGCATTCATAAAATTATATGATCATTTATATTTAGTAAAAATTAATTTAATAATAATAATAATAATACTTTATTAAAATATAATTTAATTCAAAAATCCCTTAATTTAATAAAATAGATTTCTTAATTAAATAATAACTCAAAACACTATTTGTACTTTAAAAACTATTTACAATGTATTAATAATGACAAGAAAGTATATTCATTATTATATAAAAAAATAATGTACATGAACATAGTACTAGAGATTTGTTACATAACCCCTTAAAACAGCCGCATAAGACCTAAGGGTAAGGTGTGCGATGGTGACAGACTCATGGGGTGGCTCGGACAACATCGCTCGAGTGGTAATCTCTATCAACTTCTACTTTTCCGTAGACGGTCCCGTTCGAGCTTGACATAATGAAGCTCAGCTTGGGCTTGGTCAAGAGAAAATCCCAAGGACTCCACCTCTTTTCTGAGCTTTGATAAATGAGCTTCATATGGATCAATTCTACTAGATGAGTCCATCACTTCCTTTTTCTGAGTAAATTGGATTTGTTAAAACCCTATATTTATACTAATCATGTGATCACTATTCAATGGCTATAAAACTATCAGTCACAATTCTTAACATAAAACCAAGTAAGTTGAAATATTATATAAATATTTTACATAAATAGACATTTAACTAGATCAAGAAGGATTTTCCATTAATGAAACTTTGGGTCATTACATTAGATTTATGAGATGTGATGGAGCATAAATGAGGGAAGAAAATGTGGTTTGGGACCTTTTTGGGAGCTGTGAGTGTCTTTAATTTTGGGATTGCATTTTGAAACTTTACACATTAATTTTCATGAAATAACTAGTATTTTTGTTTGGAATTCTATTTTTCCTTCGGCCATCATGTGATATGGGTTTTATTCTAGTTATGGTTATATGTTTTCGCATATATTTTATTTATTTCCAATGGTGCATTACTCTGATATAGAGGGTATAGTCTCCCATATATTGATAATTGACCCTCACTGCTAGTCAACAACCTCTTCCATATAGGGAGGCACACTTGAGGTCATTTGACTGACCAGCTTGGGGAACTGGTTTGTAGAACCAATGTTAGAACTTCACAAATAGTCTTTGAAGAAATTACTTCTACCATCATCCCACAAAGAAAGTAGATCTAGTGCAACAAAAGTTTCCATAATTAGATGTATAAATCCATTTCCCTCCAAATGTTCCACAAGTGTATTCAGATCATTCTATATGAAAATTCGAATAGACTAATACATGAATATATAAATGAATTGGGTCCTCCCACATTAAAAAAAGAAGAGATCATTATAAAATTAATTTTAAATTTACCACGTACCATCATAGGTCCCACTTCTAATTTTCGTGTAAAATTATTAATAATGAATTGTTACTCTTAGTTATTTAATGTATTTATTTCTAATGGATTACAACTTATCATAATGAGTGTAAATTATTCATATTTATTTGGTCTTATAATAGTAATCCATAATCCTTTTGTTTATTTATATGATAAAATAGTATATTCCCTAAAACAACTTCTTTATGTGTCTTATATTTTCACATCTATTTCGAAATCTAGTCTCTTTAGGTATATACCTCTTCAAAAATGTCATGCTACCACATGGTGACAACAATCAAGATGTATCTTCCCATGAGATGAATTCAAGCTCCCCTATTTATTCTAACTTCATTTCAAATGGATGTCATTCAAATTTCTCTTCTATTTGATAGAAAAATAATTACCTCTCTTATGTTAAGAATGAAAATCACTTCCACTCTACACATTCATCATATTTTTTCATCTATAGTATCATTATTCAGAACATATACATATATGGATAGTTCTAACAATACAATCAGTGATATATTCCTAGTAAAAGGACAGAACTCATTCATTTTAGTGCCTATAAGGAACTCGATTGGGATAATCTACTATATCACCCATTTAGTTTCATTAAAATCCTATAGTTTCTTCTTGATCAGCATAAGATGACAACAAGATCTAAGGGTATCAAAAATAATACTAGGAAATGATTTCATCCCCTATATATAAATAGATAAGAAGTTATCTCATATGGAGAATTTGGATTAGTGCACCCATAAATCAGAGTTCCATGCATATCAAATTATTCATTTTGAAATAAACTTCATATAAACAATTAAAATGTAATATAAGCATCAAAACCAAAATATAAGTGTAAAATCATGTGAAATTAAAAAAAAATTCTATAAAATAACTAAAATAAAATATAGGATAAATTGGGCGAATAACTAATAAAAATATTATAAGATGAACTATAAAGCATGATCTTCCAAATAATCATCTTTATGTCACTTAAGGCCATCTTCATATTTCAAACACCAAAAATATGGATCAAAAATGAATAAAAATAAGTATAGAAACATATCCTCAATACCTATATGACAAAAATAATAACTAGATTCACACCAAGATTTGTATATTCAGTGTAAGATAAACATGTTTGGTAGGATTACACCAAAGTGTTTACGCAATTTGTTTTATAAAACATTTATTAAATTTTAGATTGAACTATAATTAGAAAAAAAAATTACCAAATGAGGGAGTATAATGAAAATAAGTAACATTACATTGCCTTTAAAGAAAGTGGTAATCTTTATTTATAAACCAATAGTGATAATTACATATTAAAAACACTCCAAAAACATTTATATGTGATTGTTTAGATTATATGGAAATAAAATATGTATTATTTCCCCCATTTTATATAATTATTTAAAAACTATTTGTAAAATTAGTTCAAATGGAAATTAAACCATAAAAGGGGAGAAACCTAATTAATGGGAACAACAATCAACTCTATATAAACACGGTACAAGTGTAGCATCATAAATTTATAATTAAAGTTAAGAAATAAATTAAATATAAGAAAAAATGGTTTATATTCATCAACACCATCAAAAGTGAATCATGTATCACCATGAAATCAATATAGAAGTAAGGAAATATAATTAAGGAGACAATTCAAAAATAATCTGGATGAAAACTGGTTCCTTGATTTAGATAGACTGGTGGAGTACATTCTCATACATAGATAAGAAATGTGTTGCTCTTATCTATTAGATTCAGGTCATGTGATGTGTTGATCCACACATGTGGAGAAGATGTGATGTATTCATCAACATGGTTAGTCTATACATACAAAATCAATAATATATAAGTATATTTAAGAGATTGAAAAACTCCATGTACTGTGGTAACTCGACGGCTTCTCCCATGTGATCATATGAAAATGCATGCTTCACTATTGAAAATATAGCAGACAAAGGTACAATGATACATGTATTTGATGTAGATAATGTAAGATCACTTTATAGCTTGGGTAAAACTGATTGTTTTCTATAGAACACTCCTTATATAGTTTTACATATTCATGAAATCATATATTATGTCAATGCTATGAAGTCCCATGGTGTGACATGTTGTGGTTTATTGAACATGGATTATGTTTTATGGAACTCAGAGAGATTTTATAAGCATCTTTTATATTTTATCCAAATGATTTTTTGATGGATATTCATAAGGTATTTCATATGATGTGATATAGCGTTAATTTGATGATAGATTTACAATAGTGATTTTGGAAATGTCCAAAATGATTTTTGTGTATGCTTTCAAATTTTGTTATATATGATACAATTTAAGGTGAAATATCAAAAAATTTACGAGGATTTAGTTAAAGTTGTATATTGATAGATATATAACCTACATAAAATTTCTATAATTTTTCTATATGGTTTTATATTATATTTATATTAGGTATGGTGTAACATATGAGATATAATACATATTTTATTCCTTGTTAAGGGTATATCGTAAAACATGAATATTCTTATATAACGATACCACTAAAATCAACAATAAATTGAGATTGATTTATGTCATATGCCATCATTGAATGTTAAATCATAAATTATGATCCATAGATAAAACATATGATTGGAAATGGTGGTCATGTGATAATTTATTAACATTGAAGAATCTTCCACCAACAGTTTTCATTGATAATAAAGATTCATATGAGGAAATGTTGGGTGAATGGTGGGATGCAAGTTACAAGTATTATAACATCATGTAATTTTATATTAGATTTCATAACATATGAATAAATTTTATTGATTCTTATTGAGTGACAATGAAGGATATATTAGGATGTTTATTCCATTTTGATCGTGTTTCGATTTTTTCTTTTCCTTTTATTGATTCTACCTATCATATATCACTCATCTAGTATCCATTATTACCAGATTTACTAGCTTACAGTGGTTGTTAAGTAATGAAATAGTTTATTCTAATTAACCTATGGATAAAACATGAAGGGAGGAACCCATTATTTTCTTCACAATGGGGCTTTGTCAAACCACATAGATTGAAGAAAAGTGTAATATCCAATAACGGTGAAAGGTACGAAATATTAATTTTATATTTACATGGTTTCAATTTTTTCACAGCATAGTTGTAAGTTGAAATAGGTTTATAATAGATATTTTTTATGAAATAAGTGTTTTTAGATCCTTAAAAATCCTTCACTTATAGTCCAATAAAAATATCCATCATTAATAAGTAAAACGATGTGATGTTGATAGTGAGGGCTTCATTAATGTTATGACGAAGAAATATTATCCATGAAGGGACTACTCCAACACTCTATGAACTGTTACCATAAGGACCAACATTAATTATCAATATATAATGGTGTTTATCCCCACGAATAAAAAAATATTACATTTTTTTGTGGATTATCTAGTAGAGATATCTCTCTTAAATCTTGAAAATAGTTTCCCCAAGTTTATATGAAATACCCAAAAAATATTGATTCAATAAATTTTAAGGGATGTTCCAAGACATATACCTTAATAAAAATAAAAAATAAATCTAATCTTGGTGCATTATATTAAGAATTTATTATAAATATCAACTTTGTGTGACATCCTTATTATTGATGGAATCCTTTAATGTGATTTACTTTCCTTTTATTTTTTGGATTTTTCTCAATCTTTGACTATTGTTGTAATGACCTAGGCTTTTCCTGAAAAGGACTTTTCTCAATTTGGAGTTTTAGTATCTAGACCCTTCTTAGGGATAAAATAGTAAATATAAATAAGTAGATGACCATATAGAAATCATCTAATTTTTTTGTTAATTTGGGGGCATGGTGCATATACTATGGCTATGTTAGTATGGTATTGCAAGTGCGACATTCCATGAAAAAAATATATTCAGTATAAAATTATTATTTAGAGCATATTCCCACATATTTGTGATGAAACATTTATATCTCATATATGGATCATAAAATGTGAAATATTTTAGTATATTTGAGTCTAAAACATGGGATTTACCCTACTGGTGGTATAACATTGGTTTTCATTGATACCCTGGGGTGTTTTCCGCAATAGTTGGATTAATTAATTTATTTAATACAATTAGTTAATTATCAAATTAATCATTTTATTATGGTAAATCCTGAATATCGAATATTTTATCCTCCCAGATCACTATTTCTAAGATTATCCACTCTAACCCCAGACTAAGATAGAGATAGTGAGAGGGGAGAGGAAGAGGAAGCTTTGGATGAATCGATGGAATAGGGAATCAATGAATGGAATCGTAACGACATTGATGATGAAAAAAATGTCTATGAAAAATAAAATTTTGACACAATTGATGGATTAAATCACTTGATATTATACATTAGTTAGGTATTTGTGGTCTTATATTTCTCTATTGTTTATAAATTCGAACATCAATTTTCGATCAATGTTCTCATTTATTAAGTCCTTATCTAAAATAGAAATTGAATATTATTCTCAATATTTAATACATGCTTCTAATATTATTGTCCCTACTCTATACCATGTAATTCATAGAGAGAATATTATTCACTAATAAATATTTTCTTGAACTTATTGTCTCATACAGGAATTATTTTTAGTATATTTCAGTTCAGTTGTTTACACATATATTTTGTTCATGTTTTAGATTATCTTACATACTAGATATATATCTTAAATGATTTGGCCTTAGAAGAAGCTGGTCTATCATAGGCTCAATGCTATTTTTTCATTAAATCCAATTAATAAATAATAAGTAAATGATAAATAATGACATGTCTCATGATTATATCCAAAGAATCATTAAAAAAGAATCCTAGAACTAGATAGAAAATCCTAAATTTTAAATTCATAACTAAATTAAAAATAAAATCCACCATAGAATTGATATTATTTATCTAAAGAAAATTTTTATCATTTTAAATACCATTTTATTTTATTATTATTGATTTATAGTATCCAAAATAAAATCACAATTTTATTGATCTACATGTACTCCTTTTATCATGAATTATTAAAAATGATACTCTAGCCTCTAGAGTGGCAGTACCAATGATCTTACATTGTTTACATTGATCACCAAACAATACTTCAAAGATGGATGGATTGATTTTCATTTTATTGGATTTTGTTAGAGTAAGTGGGTGTAAGAATGATCTTGGTTCTAGATAGAATTCTTATAATTAATCTCCAAAAAATAAGTTGTGAGATTCAGAGGGAATTTAATTTTTTTCCCTGAAATAGGAAAATTTAATGAATTCTGAATTGGATCAAAGTTATAAGTGTATTTAATTCCACATGGGATGTTTTTTCTTTGAAATTATTCCTAATAATTACACTTGGGGATTGGATGATTTTTTGAGTATGATTAAGGTGGACTTTCAGCTGATTATTCTTTTGCATATAGGGCATAACACTAGGTGTTGTGGCGTGATGGACCTTGAATATAGAAGGTTAGGGAACCTCCTAAATGGATATTATATATAATTTCTTATATTATGACTCTCTATTATTGGATGCATGCCATATTTAAGGGATAAATCATAGTGAGAGGCTGGTGGACAAGCCCTGTGCTGTAGCCGCATGGGTTGTACCGAAATACATAGCTAGAATTCAAGATTTTTCATCATGTCCCATAGGACCAAAATATAAAAGGGAACCACCCAATTTTTTTAGGTCACCTTTGGTCCTTTTATACGGTATCCCATTTTTACAAATCCTTGGGATCCCCCTCATTTTGTTTGACCAACACAGAGGGAAGAGTCCTCTTTAGCTCTCCTCTTCTAAATTTTTCTCCCAATAAAATGTAGGTGATTCAGGAGTCCCTCAATGAACATATTTTAGGTAAGATCGATCTTCCTCTCTCCTCATTATTATTCAGTTGTTCCTCTAAAATATTTCTCTCACTAGTTAGGGTTTCTTGGAGTTGATTTCACTGTAACATACTGAATGGATCTTTCTTGATGGGGATTTCATGTGTGCCTTGTAGAGATAATCCTTGGATGAGGTAACCAATAATTCATCTATCATTTTACTTATGTTGTGTTAGTAAGTGGATTTAGTTTTCATTTTTAGTGGTTTTAGGTGAAATTGTATCTCAATTTTCTAAAGTTATTTATGGATTCTTTGTAGCATAGGTTTGAGTGTCTACTGAGAATAGGCTGCACCCTATTACTTATGGTTTTGGAATCGTGATTTCATCTAGTAAGTTTGGTGTTTGTAATTTAAATTTAAGAATATGGTTTTCAATGTTTAATTTAAAAATTCGTTGGTGTTTATTGATAATGTTAGTTCTCATAAACTCTAAAGAGGTCTGTATGATCTTGAGGTGCATTTTCAATCATAATTTTAAGTAGGTGTCTATTGAAATATTTGACTCACTTGGTTTATTTGTGATTTCATGTTTCTTTACCATCACTAATATCATTTGCCTGTATTGTTCATAATATATGTTATTTATCAATAGATTGGAATGGGATCACATTTTCCTAATAGTCAAAATGTACCACATAGGTTTCTAATAGTTATGGTGGAACCATGGATGATATATTTTCAGTTCCCCTCAACATGGTTTGTTTGGTGGTGTGCATTGGGTTTCAAAGAAAAAATGTTTTCATTTTTAAAATTTTCTTTAAAAAGTGGTTTCAAACAAATTGAATTTTAAAGGAGAGTGGTTGATTTCATAAATGGGATATGAAATGGTATCTTGAAATTGAAAATGATTTTCATAAAGAAGGATTTTATAGGATTTGACCAAGGGTCTAGAATGATTAAATTGACATGTGATGCCTTCTGAGATTATTTTGAAAAGGGGATAGGATTGAATTTTTAAATGAAAAATAGAAATGAATTATTGATAGGGTTTTGGTATATTTGACCTTGTGTAGGTGATATCATATTTTCTAATGAATGAGTTCTTTGTATGTTCCCACTTGTTATTATTTCCATATGTAATTATTGTATAACGATGATGCAGGTTATAGATGTTATCCAATAACAGCTTATTTTGGTATTAATGTGGCTGGTTTGTCAATATAGATGTTATAAACTTTTTATAAAGTATACATGGGTATGAAGGATCCTAATGGACGTTAGGGTTGTGATCACCAAGATCAGAGGTTGGGGAAATGAGATGGAAGTGTAATAAAGGAACCCAAGTAGGGTGTTTATGTATGGTTATGACATAAGAGGGCCCAAGTGAGTTCCAGGTTATTTTGATAACATTCGATATTGTTGATGTATGGTTTGAGTGGTCATGATTATGGGTGTTATAAGAGAACCTGAATCATTTGTGTGAGTCTAATATTACTACAGTGGTAAAGATAGGTTGTACAATTGATAGGATGACAATAATAAGGTGAGATGGGTTTGTAAATATATCCAACAATTTTGGTATATGTGTGATATGTTTAATTTTTCTTGGTTGAATAATAAAACTACATTATATATGATTTTTTTGGATTAAAGTGTTCCTCAGGTGTGAATAATTTTATGTATGTTTATATATGAAACACAAAGGTTCTAGGAAGGGATATCAAGTATGCATATGATACCTTTCATTATCAATTAGTGGATCGGAGTATATGTGACTGATTTTTGTTATATGTGATGTACTTATATTTTAATGGATTAATGTGGGGTTATCTATAATAGAAGGCATGTGTCTCTAAATAATGAGGGTTTTTTTACCTAATATAGGTTGGGCATGTGACCCATCAAGTATATAAAAATTTATTGTTTTAGAGAGAGGTTATGTCCCTAGGGTTTATGATATATATGGCACTAGGGTGGGATGCCCCTAGGTAGGATGATTGTTCCTATATGGATAATGACCTAGGTGGTTACTTGCATTCAATGAAATCCAGAACATGCCAAATTATGTTCAACATTCAATTACCGGTTCAGGGGTAGGAGTTAGTCCCCTTATGTGGTTGGGGTGATATGCTCAGAGGCACTTTGATTCTAGAATGTGAATGTATTATTGGGGTTCGATGTAAAATAGTTGGATCCTGAAACAATGATGTGTATGTTTGATCTATATTGTGTGTTATAATTCCCAACATGCTGTGTTTCTTGAGAAAATTTTCACCTTATATATTGTTTTCATGTACATGCATGTAATCACAATATTACTCAGTATTATGGAATCATTGATGATTCCAACTAGTTTACTGGACTCACCCTCCATCTGTATTAGAATCATTGGTTTTGATGTACATGGGTAAAACATCTTATTTTCTCCCAAGGAATAGGTGTCACTTAGATCTAGATTCATGGTTTAGGTATATGGTTAAAAATGTAAAGAATATGGTAGGTTGATTATGTGATTTGGACTAGAGGCCAATTTATATTTTTATTATTTTCTATCTTGTGTACTCGCAAGAGTTCCATTTTTTTATATGATGCTTGTTTATTTGTTTATCTACTCCTGCTACACTAATATGTTTTTTGTATCATGTATTCATTTTTACTGCTTTATATTTTAGATTTCATGGGGTCTCTTGGGTCCCTATTTATTTTTTCATAGGTTTTTAGTTGACTATCATATATATGGGATTTGTCAATTTTTTGGTAGATTCAGACCTGACACTTAGGAATTTTATAGTTGGAATAGTCTCCCCATGAATGTTCTAGACACTTTGAGCTAGTTGAAGGCATTATGAATATAGGTATGTATGCAAGAGGACATGTATCATCCTCACTCAGGTTCCATTATGGAAATCCAAGTTAGGGAATTTAAAAAATAATATCAAATCATGTTTTGGGATAAGATATTGATAGTCAAAGGTGGTGATTGGTTGTTGGGACTCAGGAGGTGGACCAAGAACATTCATAGTGAGAATGAAATATGTTAAAACCCAAGATTACATGGGATGTATGGTGTTCGTATTTTTCATACATGTATGAGTGAGGTTTTGGGTTAGATTGAGAATTTCAATGTGGGATAGATGTGACTTGGGATGACTCATTGGGATTGGCTGGGATCTAGTGAGTTGTTCATGCATCGTGATGGTGGTATATTTAGAAAATGGTACACATGCCTATGGGAGGTTTTTTTTTTATATTTCCACATTTTAATCCTTTATTAATTAAAAGAAAAAATATATTATAATTTATGTTTTCTCAATTAAATTATAATTTTTGATTAGATTAATATTGATTTACGGATTCCATTTTTTGATTGATTGTGATTTTTTTATTGGAATCCATAGGGAAATGTTTTTTGGACTTTTCAATTTCAAAAATGAGACTCATGTGATTGAAATATGTGCTCATGAAATGTATTTTTAGAGTTAGTTTTACATGAAATAGACCACTAAGAAATTGAAATTGAAAAAGGTTTCATATTATCCAATTTTTTAAAAAATAAGGAAAATGTGTTTTAAAATTTGATTAGAAAATGGTTTGTAAAATTGGATCGGTTTTCAAAAAGGAATTGTCTAGGATAGTGATTTTAGTGATTTTAATTTTTATTTAAAACCATTTTATTCAAAGGGGTGTTTTGAAAACTCATTTGAGTTTTGATGTGTGTATAATATTTGAGATAGTTTTAAATAAATATTTAGTACTTGCTTAAATTGGGCTACTTTAATTTTATGTTTTTTCAGGAGTGACATGGATGCTAAATTTGTGTATTCGGATGATTTATTCTATTTTTTTGGAACCACTATAAGTGATTAGAAGGTCTGGGGATAATTTTACTAGATGATGGTAAAAAGAAACTAGCGCCTGTATGGGATATGTTTTCTTCATTTTTAGAGATGTACCTAGAGAGATCCCAGTATTATCTTTCATATTTGGTGGGTATGTCCATGTTGGTTTAGAAGATCTAGTTTTGTAGATATCATGATTTGGGAGTTTAATATTTGGATTTAGTACTCATATATTAGTTGGTGAGTTTAGATATTGGAACTCTTGTCATATGTCTTTATTTTCTCATGGGTTTTCCCACTTGGTGTGTATTTTCATTGACAATTCATATAATGGGGATTATAAAAATTGTCTTGGTTATTTGACCATTATGTCGAAAGGGTCATGGGTTCAGTAAATTGATTGGAAGATGTATGGATTAGTAGTGGGAATCTAGTGACTAGATAGTCCTAATTTGGATTTAGGTGAAATATTGGTTGGGTATGTGTGTTGGAAGAACTCATGGAATAAAGGTGGTTTGATCCAATGGTGAGTTAGATCACGAACATGTTGGTGATCATCGATAGGGTATGATAGTTGTATCGGTAGATTAAGGATCCAACACTAAAATTACATTGAGAGTTAAATTTTAAACTCAATTGTGATATTTGGATTGTTCAGATATGACTTTGGGTGTTAAGGCATTGTGAAAGGGTGGTGTAGCGGTGTAGTGATAGTTTTGTTGTGAAGACTAAGTCTCTTTGTAAAATGTCATCCATGGGAGGTCTAACTAGATATTTGGAGTATAATTCGATGTCGTGAGATATAAATCACATAAAAAAATTGGGATGCATTTTATATGGGTTGAGGGTCGATTCGTTTTTTATAACATATGGCATGTTCGAGATTGGTGTTTGTTGCTTCATAGTCAAACCATACTGGTAATTTGTAGATGAGGCACAAAAGATTGTTCGTGAACTAAAAATATGTAATTTAGGGGTTTCTGATTTGAGGATTTCTAAAAATTCTCAAGGATGAGAATTTGACTGCTCAATGGTACTTATAATGCATAATGGTGGGATTGTATCCCTAATGTCATGGGTTTGAGTTTTGAGGGTAGAAAAATTGAAAACCATATAGGTTAGTGGAAACTACTTGCATTGTGTTCTACCAATGGGGCCCAAGGGTTTTCTATCACTGAGGTGTGTCTGATCTTGTATCCAGTGGATTATATTAATGGTTATTTCCTAACAAGTCTCGTTTTATTTAATAACCCATTGTGGATTCTATTGGATAATGGATCGGCCACACCTCAGTTATAAAATACACTTAGGCCACATCGGGATAGCATGTGGTGGTAAATTTCCCCTCCCCTATTGGTTTTTCAATTTCACCACACCTATATTTCAAATTTGGGACCTCTGAGACAACAAGATACTAGGAAGTATTACTATAACTTCCTAGGATATTAACTCTTATAATGGATGCTAAAAACATAATTTTTACAATTCTAGATTTTATACATATAAATGTGACCCAATTTTTGAAATATAAAACCAAAAAACATAAAATGGAAAATATTGGATCACTTATATACCCAAGGACCATTTAGGCATAGAGTTTTAGAGAATTCATACAAACTATTACATAACATTACCCTTGTTTTTAAGGGATAATGTATCCCACTATAACAGGATTTTCTTAATCAAAATTAATTTTTCATAATCGTAAATATTAAACCCTTCTATACATATCCTACGTAACATATTTTTTTATAAACTAGGGAAAAGGAAATATAAGAAATGAGTGAGCTCAAATTCATAGTAAGGATAAACATATGCATTAATAATTGAATATCATTGGTAAACACAAGATGAGAATAATGGTATGGGAGCATATTCATTGTGAATGATCATTATATAAGATAATTCATACACATAAAAACATGTATCATTAATCCTTATTCATGGAATAAATAATTAACAAAGGAAAGAGTCATAATAATCAATAATCATAATCTAGTAATGTAAAACAAGAGAAAAGGAAACATTAAAACTTATAGAAAGCATAAAAAACATGTTGGTATCTTGGAATATTATAATAATCACCCTTTCTTACTCATTTCATATATGACTAGAGAAAATTTAAATATATAGGATAAAACTCTATGGTTTACTCCCACATTCATTCCATTAAAGACAACAAACATTACCCAATGCATTGCAGAGATGTATTGGGCTCACCTCATATAAACTATATCTGGATCACCCTTTATCATGGTCTATATCAAGACCACCTGTCATCATCAATAATTTCCATGTACCATACATTAATATAACACATTTAATCTTAAATTTTCAATATTAATCTTTTAATGACAAATTTCATTCCTTTATAACGTTATTTAACTATAGAAATGAAATCAGTTTCATGAAAATATATTAGAAAATAATCATAATCCATCACTAGAAAGGAAATAGATGGTATCATTAGATCTTATTCCAAGATAATCATAAGAATCATTAAAGGATATTTAAATATATAAAAATTCCTTAAAAACAATATTTAAATCATTTCTTTGAAAATAGGGTAAAATACCCTTTCTGGAGTACCTTTAAAAACTAAATACTCACTAAATGTTAACAAAAAATATTTTATTTGAAAATTTCCATAGAAACTAGTAATGTAACCGTTAATTAAAATAAATTTCATGATGATATAAAATTCATTTCTTATTATAAATATTAAAAACAAACATATTTATCAAGCTTTTGTAAAGAGAGTCAAGTGTGACCCATGTAAGAAACCTTAAGATATTTCCTCCTAAAAATGCTTAAAATAAAGTCAAATATAATGGAAGATAAAATTAACAAATCATTTTAATATTTATATGAACATTCTTCAAATAATAAAAAGAACATACAGTAAGGGTTTGGAAAAAAGTCTTTAAAAACATTAACATAATGTTTTAAAAAAATCCCTTTTACAGCCTTTAAAAAAATTGAAAGAAAGAAAACAAGATGGAACATAAAACACCATGAGTATAAGGAGAGTCTTTATATCATATTTAAATATTTATAGTATATTCCATATAACATACTATAGTTGTATCAATCAAAACATGTCTCAAAGAAGGATGTTTGAGACTAGAAACCCTTAAAACAAGGGTAATGCTTAAATCCAAATGAAATTGAATAAAGGAACAAAAAAATATTTTATAAAACCCATAATTTTCCACAAAAAAAATATTTCAAAACACGTTTAAGGGGTATTAGGTACCCATTATAAAAAAAATCATGGAACATAACATGAATTATGTCTCAAATAATTGAAATTGGGGCCATAAAAACCATCAAAACAGTTATAATATTTGAAACAATATCATTGGAATGATATAACATCAATTGAATATTAAATATCCTGATTTGAGAGTCATTAATGATATAATATCTTAAAAGTAAGAATATAAACCTTATAAAAAGAAGTAGGTTCATAATACAAGAAAAAGTCTCAAAGAAACAATATAGAGATTAATAATATTTACAAACATTTTATCATTGATGTTAGAATTAATCAATGAAGTGATTATGTTTAAAATTAATAAAAAAAGTATAAAATACAAAATAATACAATAACTTCTCATTTTTCGTATAATCAAGTAATAATATAGTTAATGATGTATAATTATAACCCAATGAATGGAAATTTTTTTATGCAACCCCTAACCATGAGTCTAGATGAAGTGCCCGGATTAGTGTGAATCACTGAGAGGGGGAGGCGGTGAATCAGTGATTCCTTTTGGATCTTTTTACAAATTGATTCTTCTCAATTAAACCTCTATGGCTAGTTAAAGCCTCGATCCACTCTTCTTGTGTCTCTCAATCTTTCCTCGAATGATGCTATAAATGTAAAGGTACTGAACACAAGAATTTACAAGGTTAGGTTCAAAGACCTACTCCTTGTTGTCTTGGTTATTCTCCCCAACACAGATTCTCCACTATTATTTAGTTAGTAATTACAATGGTTGATACAGAGTCACACTATATCACTCTTAAGTCCCATAGGAGGTTCTTTATACAACTTCACATAATGTCACCAGAGTCTCACTGGCTTTCTCTAGAGTCTCTCTGAAGTCTTCTTCTCCTTCCTGAATTTCATAGGGTTCTTCTAGCTCTCGAGTCACACGAGCAACTTCCTTCTGTAAGTTCTTCTTTGATTCAATATAGATTATCTTCTGATCTCTTCACACAAGCTAGCTGAATCACACTTTCCAATGAATCTCTTCAAGGATCTTCAACAACCTTTGATAAGACATGTTGGCCTTGCTCAACAACTCTGATCACTTTAGTTGATTAGTGCTCAACTCAACAATGCTCAGGAAATTATTTCTTCTTCTAATGAAGACCTAGACTCACATAGATGTGTGCCAAAGGTGCACACAACTTCTTCAAGAATATAATATGCAAGAATAATCTTGCACAATATCAGCACTGTCTCTCTTCTTGGATTCCCAATTACTGAACACTCAGATAAAAGAACTTCTTTAATTCAGTTTGGCTTCAGTCTCAGTTCACATTCACATAGTTCATGGATTTCATGGGTTCCTAAAAAATATTCTTCCTTATTGTAATATCCGAATGCACTCAACCTTATACTTGTTTTCTTAACAAGAATCACATACACTTATGTGATTATTCAACCACTGAAGATCAGCTCACTTGGCATCATCTGAATTGATACACGTGCATGTGTTCATGCATGATTAAATGCATAAGTCTCTTTCTTTTGAACATGCACTGTCTTTCTTCTTTTCTTGCACACACACAACAAGGTATTGTGTGTCTTCTCTTCTTCACACACTTAGTTCTTTTACATACACACACTTAATGTGTGTTCTTCTTAAAGCATGCACACCTGTTTACTCAACATGCATGCATGTACATACATGCACTACTTCTTTCTTTACATGTGCACACACCTTCACAGCCCAAATGATTGGGTGTGGTATTCCTCTCTTGTACACACACACCCTGGGTGTGTGGCCTTCAATTCACCCGCACACACTTCAAAGGAGGGCATGCAAGTGTTTGACCTTCTCTTGTCTTCTACCGCGCAGGTTCTTGGGTACAACCGGCGCACAGGGTGTAGGAGCAGCGGGCGCGCATGGTGGCACCTGCTCCTTCTACGGCGCAAGTGACACGACAGCTTCCTCCGGCCATGCAAGTTAGCGGGCACAGAGGGTGCACAAGTTCACGTGGCTCGTCCTCTTCCTGTCACGCAAACGGAGCGTGTAGGGTGGCTCTATCCGCCTTCCTTCGGAGAGTGGTTGCGCAAATGGTTCCCTCAGAGCCTTGGGTGGCTCCGGAATACACTGTCACACTCGGGCACGAGAGTTCTTGCTTCGCGTTGCACGGAGCTTCGCGGGATCTCTTCTCAAGATATCAGTAGCCTCTTCTCAGTTTGGACTTCTCCTTTTGTAGGCAAAGAGTTCGAAAAGAACCGAGGGTTCAAATCTTTGAATTCCTGAGATCTGCGGCATTTTGAAATCTTCAAACACGGACCAAGATACGGTCGCAAAAGCCGGTAAATTTTGTTCAACACTAACTCCTTCTTTCTCGGTGAGTAAATCTCATGTATTCATTTTATAACACATGCAAGGCTTCTCCTTTATACGTCGAATGGGCAGTGCACCCTCATCAAATTTGTTTTCCTCGGGCTCCCTTGAATTTCTCATCTCGTTGCATGCATGAAACTTTTAATGCATGCATGTGTTCGTGAAGGGGAGACGGACACAATAGAGGCCCTATCTTTATCAGAGGTGGTCGGGAGCTCTATCTCCCTTTCTTGGGTGACTCTGGTTTGTGGGAGGCATCATAGGGTGACCCTCAGTCGGCGGGATGTTGAAGACGACCCCAGTGCTGTTGGATCCATGTTTAATGAACGCGGACGGCCAAGATTATAACATGGCGCGACGGATGGATCGTACGGGTGAGATCAGATGTGAGATCAGATGGACGACCAAGATAAGATCTGTGTCTTTAAAAATTTGTCCCACATTGATATGATCCATGGTTTTCTCACGGTTTAACAAAATCGACAAGGCTGTAATGGTTCAACAATCTCTTCTCCCTCCACCGGTGCCGCCCCGCACTGGTATTTTGCGGGCGCGCTGTAGTACCCACTCTGCCTCATGTCCTCGGGTGTGCCATTGGAACCCATGCTACGCGGGCTTTCACCACCGCGTGGCTTGGGCTTGCTTATACACGGTCCACACTCATCCCTCGGGGAGGCCCCGTCTTTGAGGACTTACCTTGAGCGTGGTTGACCCTCGGGTCCCGTAAGTGCATGAGGTGAGGACCTCAGATGGGCTCCCTAGTTGGCTTATTTTTTTAAAGTAAATAGTTTGTACTTTGTATAAAAACAAAGTAACCAATTACTTAAATTCCAAACCATAATTCTTCAATAAAACATATTCTCCACTCCTCTTCATCTTCAAACATTAATCCTTCCATTCTTTTTGAAATATCAACTCCAAGATCATCACCACATTATTCTAAATGCACGGCCTTCAACACATTATCTTTCCATATGAAATTGAGTACTGCATGTACTACTTCAAGTGTTGTCACATTGTATCACCTTGATACAAGTCTTGGAACTTAAAACCAGTTCAACAATCATTAGTGTTTATCAAGCTTCAATCATCATTCTTCAAGCTTCATCAATCATTCATCAATCTTTAAGCTCAATGCCTTTCATTCACATATTGACTTCTCATTGACAAAAAATTAAACTCTTATGCACTTCAATCTCCCCCTTTGTATTTAGTTGTCAATATCACTTAAGAACACTTTGAATAGGTCAATATGTGTGTCAAAACTTTCTCCCCCTTATTGGAAACCAAATGCAAAGGTGATAGTGGAGTTTCTTCAAAAACATGTCCTACTCCATTTGAATAATATCTTTTGGAATTTTTCTAAGAGAGGGATGATGTCATATGGTTCACTTGGAAAAGAGCCTTTAGTTAATCAACTCTAAGTCTACTTGGGCTAACCTAGTGTAGAAGACAAGAGAGATATGACCAAGGTTTTTAGTGTTGTCCATAAACAATCATACTTGTGAAATCATTCTTAGAATGGTACAATTCTTGACTTGGGGATTGGATAGGATTAGATTTGTCAGTGAAATGCTAAATCCTACACATACTCCACCAAACACATTAAAATGTTCAAGTGAAAAGATAAATCTCCCTCTTTAATCCCATTTATTCATTAATCAATCACTCCCCTTAATTGATATGATATATACAATTAAGACCAAAGGATGAATGTGTGACTGGAATACCTTAGTTGCAGCTTCTTGAGATGAAATGAATTTCAATATTTGTCATTCCATAATCCTTGATATCATCTCTTTCATATTTTCTCCCCCTCAAGGGGTGAAATCCCTTTGAATTTCCTTGGTGGAGAATATCATCAAATAATTTCGAAGATATGAATGTTGATAATCTTCCACCGTGAATCACTTCAAGTAATTACCAAATCATGAATAATGAGTTCAACATGTAGTTCTCCAATATTCTCATTCAGCTGTCATTTTAAGAATGACCTTCATCTTCAATTCCCTATAATGTAAGCACACATGTATAACAAAAGTATAAGGGAATAAGATGGAACACTTTTGAGCTTCTTAATTGAAGCATTGGGGCTGAGCATTTTCTCTCAACCCAAGAACTCATTTCCTTACAGCTCTAAAGTGTCTGGTACTCTTCATGCTGATGTCTCCTCTCTATTTGGCATATGTATTTTTCATTATCAACATAGATTCTTTACTTCCATTCACCTTCAACTTGTGTGGATTGTTTTTCTTCACTTCTGTCAGTAGTGAAGTAGATTTTGGTTCATGTGGTTCAATTATCTCCATTTTTCCTAGTAAAATAGTTAAACAATTGTTTTCATGATGTCCAACCTTCTTGAACCTTCCACACAATAGTTGTGAGACACTTGGGTTATCACATGTTGACAACCTCTCATGAAATACAAATTCTCTTTCATGTGGAATGACTTTTTTTCCCTTTTCCCTAGCTTTAGCTAGTATTGCATCTTTATCTCTTTGTAGTTTTCTAGAAAGTTGCAACTGATTAGGCCAGATAACTAAACACTCCTTACCATTTTCTGAATTGGAGCTTCCACATGACTTCCTTGTTGTCTTCATGTTACCTTTCTTAGGAAACTTATTATGATTATCTTCAATAATGTCTTCAGTCCATCCCAATTTCTTATGGATTGAATCTATTTTTATTTTCAGCTTTCTTATATTCATTTCCATGGCTTGTTTGCAGTGATCCATGGTATGACCATTCTTTCGAAATTAAAAACATCTTTTCTTGGTTGGGATGACATTCTTGGAATCCAATTTGAACTTCTTCATGAGAATAATTTCTTTCAATGTTTTCTTGACTTCATTGTTTTGCATATTCCAAACAGAAGTATTTTAAACTCATTTTGCTTTCTCCTGCCTTTGTTGTGGTCTTTGTTTCTCATCAACATATGTCTGAGGCATGGTAGGACTAAACCAGCACTCATCATAACTGTTACCACTACTTTTTCAATTATCACAGAAGTATATAAGATAATCAAATCTGGTCTCAATAGATAGATTCTTTTTCATTTGTGATTTATGTGTTTGCTTTGCAGGATGCTTCATTTCTTCACATCTACTTTCCTTAAATGTAGACCTTTTATAATTTTCATATGCTGACATATTATTCCATTAATCATTGGCCTGATTTCCATACTTCCAAAAACACCAAAAATAGCCAACAAATATACTTCTTTTGCATGTAGTATCAGTATGGCTTGATTTAGTGCATTTTTGTTTTTGGAATTGTCGTTATTTCTTTAGAGAATCCTTCTGAGAGTTTCTATTATTAATCATTCCAGTATCCACCCTTGAAGTTTTGATGGATGTATCTTCATTTTTAACAATCCACATCTTCCCAGATTTTGGTTTTGAACATGTTCTTACAGATGATACTGTATTAGTAGAAACAGAAATAACCAGTTTATGAGATACATTCTTCTTGAAGGATATTTCACTTGGATTAGAGGATGACCTGATGTTCCTTTTGGAATCATATTCCTCAATGAATACTTGAGTGGTAACATCTCTTATTTCATCTGATTGGGATGTTTCATCTTGGGGTGATTGCTGATTTTTCAATCTTACCTTCAATTCTAAACATTTCATGTTGAGAGAATTTTTTTAATCCTCAACTAATCTCATCTTACTTTCCCAATTCTTCTTCAGCATTGTTATTTGTTCTTCATGCACATTTTTTACTTGTTTCAAAGAGATGTCAAGCTCCTTTAGCTTGTTGGATTTGTCTTATGATTGAGCATCTTTGACAACCATAGAAACATTGTGAAACTTTTCAAATGCATGGAAAGATTATATAAATACAATCTCAAAGAATTCTTTCTCACAAATACTTCCCTGCAATTCATCAGTAAGATGAGAATGTCTTTCATTGAAAAGAGAAATTGTTTCTTCATTTTCATTCAGTAGTTTTGTGAGATTGTTGGATATTCCAACCCTTTTAGCCAATGCCTCTTCCATGGAATTGGATTCTTCTTCTAGCTGTAATTTTTCATCTTGAAGAGCACTAATGCTTGCAGCAATGTGTCTTGAGACCTCTCTAGGGAATTTCTTCAGATTATCTTTGAGTATTGTCTGAAGATCACTAACTGATCTCCCATCATCACAGCTTGTGAAGGATTCATCAGATGATTAATAAGTATTATCTCATGTTGTACCTTTCAGATTATTACCTTCTGTAGAAGATGCCCCCCAATAGTAGCGAGCTTCTTCTTCATCTTCCTGGCATGTTTCTTCTTTTTGTTCTATTGAGTCTTAGAAGATATCTCCATTTGAGGTTGTTCACTCATCTCCTCAAATCTGCACTTCATAAATACTCCCTTGGATCTTTTAGAGGGAACCTGGCTCTGATACCAATTGAAGTGCCCAGATCAGTGTGAATCATTGAGAGGGGGAAAGGGTTAATCAGTGATTCCTTTTAGATATTTTTACAAATTTATTCTTTTCAATTAAACCTCTATGTCTGGTTAAAGCCTCAATCCACTCTTCTTGTGTCTCTCAGCCTTACCTCAAATGATGTTGTAAATGTAAAGGTACTGAACACAAGAATTTACAAGGTTCGGTTCAAAGACCTACTCCGTTCCATGTTGGTTATTCTCCCCAACACAGATTCTACACTATATTTCAGTTAGTAATTACAATGGTTGATACAGAGTCACACTATATCTCTTCTGAGTCCCACATGAGGTTATTTATATTGCTTCACACAGTGTCACCAATGTCTCACTGAAGTCTTCTTCTCCTTCCTGAATCTCACAGGGTTCTTTTAGCTCTCGAGTCACACGAGCAACTTCCTTCTTTAAGTTCTTCTTTGATTCACTATAGATGATCTTCTAATCTCTTCACACAGGCTTGCTGAATCAATCATGCTTGTGATTCTCTTTAGGGATCTTCAAAAACCTTTGATAAGATCTGTTTTCCTTTCTCAACAACTCTGATCACTTTAGTTGATTAGTACTCAACTCAACAATGCCCAGGCAATTATTTCTTCTTCTGATGAAGACCTGGCCTCACTTAGATGTGTGCCAAAGGTTCACACAACTTCTTCAAGAATATAATATGAAATAATAATCTTGCATAATATCAACACTGTCTCTCTTCTTGTATTCTCAATTACTAAACACTCAGATAAAATAACTTATATAATTCAGTCTGGCTTCAGTCTCGGTTCACATTCACTTAATGCATGGAATTCATCAGTTCCTCAAAATCTTCTTCCTTAGTGCAATAGTCGAATGCACTAAAAATTATACTTGTTTTCTTAACAAGAATCACATACACTTATGTGATTATTCAACCACTAAAGATTAGCTCACTTGGAATCATCTGAATTGATACATGTGCCTGTGTTCATGCATGAGTGAATGCATAAGTCTCTTGCTTTTGAACATGCAATGTCTTTCTTCTTTTCTTGCACACACACACACCAAGATATTGTGTGTCTTCTCTTCATCACACACATAGTTATTTTACATACACACACTTAATTTATGTTCTTCTTAAAGCATGCACACCTCTTTACTCAACATGCATGCATGTACATACATGCACTACTTCCTTCTCCACTTGTCCACACACCTTCACAACCCAAATGAATGGGCGTGGTCCTCCTCACTTGCACACACACACCCTAGGTGTGTGGCCTTCACTTCACCCACACACACTTCAAAGGAGGGTGTGCAAGTGTGTGGCCTTCTCCTGTCTTCTACAGCATAGGTGCTTGGGTGCAACTGGCGCGTAGGGTGCGGGAGCAGTGGGCACATAGGGTGGCACCAGCTCCTTCTACCGCACAAGTGGCATGACAGCTTCCTCCTGCCATGCAAGTTAGCAGGCACAGAGGGAGCGAAATTTCGCACGGCTCGGCCTCTTCATGTCATGAAAATGGTGCACGTAGGGTGGCTTTGTCCTCCTTCCTTCACACAGGGGTTGCGTGAACGGATCCCTCATAGCCTTGGGTGGCTCCGGAATACATTGTCGCACTCGGGCGCGAGAGTTCTTGCTTTGCGTTGCATAGAGCTTCGCAGGATCTCTTATCAGACAATTAGAAGCCACTTCTCGGTTTTGGATTCTCCTTTTGTAAGAAATGAGTGCGAAATGAACTGCGGGGTTCAAATCATTGAATGCCCGAGATCTGCGGCATTTTGAAATCTTCAAATGCGAACGAAGATACGGCCGCAAAAGCCAGGCAGTGCAATGCTTCTTCTTTGTACATCGAACTGGCAGTGCACCCTCGGCAACTTCGTTTTCCTCGGGCTCCCTCAAGTTTCTCATCTCGTTGCATGCATGCAACTATTAATGCATGCATGTGTTCGTGAAGGAGAGACGAACACAATGGAGGCCCTATCCTCATCAGAGGTGGTCGGGAGAACTATCTCCCTTGCTCTGGTGACTCTGGTTTGTGGGAGGCATTGCGGAGTGACCCTTATCTGGCGGGAGGTTGAAGACGACCCTAGCGCCATTGGATCCGTGTTTAATGAACACGGACGACCATGATTATAATATGGCGCGGCGGATGGATCATGTGGCTAATATCGGACGTGAGATCAGATGGATGGCCAAGATAAGATCCACGTTTTAAAAATGTCATCCCACATCGAAACGAGCCGTGGTTTTTTCACGGTTTAACAAACTCAAAGAAGATAAAATGATTCAATAATCTCTTCTCCCTCCTCCGGTGCCGCACCGCACCAGTTCTCTGCGGGGGTGCTCTAGCACCCAATCTTCCTCCTTTCCTCGAGCACGCCATTGGTGCACATGCTGTGCGGCTCGGGCTTGCTTATACATGGCTCTCACTCATGCCTCGGGGAGGCCCTGGCTTTGAGGACTTCCCTTGAGCGCGGTTGACCCTCGGGGCCCGCAAGTGCTTGAGGTGAGGACCTCGACTGGCCTCCCTGGTTGACTTATTTTTTTTAATGTAAATAGTTGGTACTTTGTATAAAAACAAATTAACCAAGTACTTAAATGCCAAACCATACTTCTTCAATAAAAACTTATTCTCCACTCTTCTTCATCTTCAAACATTAATCATTCCTTTATTTTTGAAATATCAACTCCTAGATCATCACCACATTCATCTAAATGCATGGCCTTCAACACATCATCTTTCTGTATGCAATTGAGTACTGCATGTACTACTTCAAGTGTTGTCACATTGTATCACCTTGATACAAGTCTTGGAACTTAAGACCAGTTCAACAATTGTCAATGTTAATGAAGCTTCAATCATCATTCTTCAAGCTTCATCATTCTTTCATCAATATTCATGCTCAACTCCTTTCATTCACATATTGACTTCTCATTGACAACAAATGCAACTCTTATGCACTTCACTAGACTAGCAATGTATTTCCCTAAACACCTTTATAATAAAAATTTAAAAATTAATTAATTTCTTATGAACCATATAAAGGTTTATTCCCATATAATTAACCAACTTATTTTAATTATTTTAATCAAAAAATTTAAATACATAATCGGTTAAGATCACATTAGGTGTGTTGAGGACGTTCTGTTCATAATTTCAAAATTAATTTGATAATTGATGTTGGACAAATGGGTATTTTTTACACCATTTACATAATATTATCCATAACATAATTTTCATTTTTATTATTTAAATAAAATTTCATATTCATCCATGAAGTACATACATTGAAAATGAATCTCCTCGATTTGTGGAGATGGTAATCCACACTTATGTATGAATGTCGTTATAATTTTACCATAGATGGAAGGGTACGGAAATATATGGTATTTGATAATTAAAAATGATAATTACATCATTAATATAATACATATACACTAATCCATCATTATAAATATCCATGAGAGGTAGTGATGGAAAATGAAACACATCGCTTTGTGGAGGTGGTAGTCCACATGTATTTAGAAATGATGTTTTAATTCCCTATAAGATGGAAAAGAAGATGAATAAGGGTAAAAACATATTCATAAATAAATATTTATTATAATGGATATGTAGGTCTTATTATATCATTATGTTTTAAGAATATTGGAAGGATGTAGAAGAATGAGTAAAATGAAAATACCTAGTTAAGACGATTACCTCGTCGTATGATTACCACCTATGTCTTACACATTAATAATTATATATTGGACTTTTTTGAGATCAAGAAATATATTATGTTTATAAGGATTTTAGGAATGTATTTTTTTGGACCTATATGAAATATAGTGTGAAACAATGTGTGAGGATGGGAGGTGAGAAGATTTCGTTTTATAAGTGGGGGAAGGACACACTTGGAATTATGTAAAAAATTACAATATATATATATATAATAATAATAATAAGGTGAAGTGGAATAAATGAACATTAAATTACAATATAATATTTTATATGGTCAACATATATTAAATAATCACATTTAGATATGTTTTGGATACATTTTAATCCTCATCTCTTAGTTAAGCCACTTTAAACCAATTTTAACATTAACCGTGATGGATCACATTTTTACCATGATAAATTATTATATGAAATAGGGGAATTATAAAAAAATTGGAAACGATGACTGAAAATTTTGAATCCACTCTATTAGATTCAAGTTATAAAAGTTTCATAAATTACTTTTAATATATGAATAAAAAAGTCATGAAAAACAATTTTTTTTAAAATACCCAACTTTGGTGTAAAACCATTTTACAATAAAATCAAGTAAAAAGTTTGTTTCCCCAAATTTTATTCTTTTGTAATGAACAAAACAAGTTTTTATAATTTTTCATCAGTCCAAAACCTAATGTAGCCACCCAACCATATCATTAAATTAAAATACGCAAAAATAGTTTTTAAATTTAAAAAAATATGACTTATTGTCACAACAGTCAAGCATGGGTTCCCAAATTGAAAATAATGTTTTAAAATAAAAATATTAAATCCATAAAAATATATTTTTATGAAAACACTCATAAATTATTATAAATTCAAGGGTTAGATATATTTTAAATCTTTAACTCATAGGTTAATCCCAATTTTAACTGTTTTACTTTTAATGAGGTAATAAATATTTACTATGGTTAAAATTCATAAAAAAAAATAAATAAAAGGGCACTATTTAAAAAATTTGAACATTATAATTATTTTTTTTCCATTTTTTCAATGTATAATATTTATAAGAGAAAGAAATCAATTTGAATATAAATGCATAAAATTCCATGAAAAAACTGTTTTTTTAATTGTTTTGTTTGCTAAAAATAAAACTTATAAAAAATCTTCTATAAAGATAATTATTATGAAATTAGTTATATTATTACAAAATAAATTATAATTATTTCAGTTTAATATAAAATTAAAATCATTATGGGACTTCTCAATGAAAATAAATGGCAGTTTTTTAAAAATCGATATTTCTCACTCCATACTGGAAAATTCTATCTTTTTAGACAGTCAAAATATTTCACACTAATATAATTTTAAATGGTAACATATAAAATTATATTATATTTATAAATTTATTTATTTAAAAATTTGTGAAATTAATTAGAATAGTCATTCATAAAAATTGAAAAAACCATTTTTGAAGAAAACAAATTTTTAAGCATAAAATATCTTTACTAAAACTTTCCTCCTTCTTTCCGGAGATTTAATTGGAATTTTTTTTTGAGTTGGTCCATTATATATATATATATTTCAAAAATAATATATTTTCTATTCAAATCCTCAAATTCAATTTCTAGCTTATAATAGTCATATTTAAATAATAATATTCCATGGTCCCTTTAAGCTCAGTTTTGTGTGTCGTATCTGCTATTAAACATAGTGATTTTTTTAAATCTAATCGTGTTACACTATCCTCTCCCACTACATTAATAAATTTTTTATTATAATTTTCTATTGATCTAGTATATAATGTTTTATGATTTTAAAAGACCTGTATTGAAAAATATACATCATAAAATGTGGTTGTAAAACTCTTTTTTGAATAGAGGGAAAGTGATATATGAAGGTCATCGAGAATAACACATAACTAGGGTCCCAAATAGGATAAAATTAGTGGCATGTTAAAATATGGACATATAATAAAACAATTAATGTCCAACTAATTATGTAGAGTGACAAATAACAATGATGACATGAAATTGAATGATCATGAGAAATCTAATGTCTGTGGAACCATAAATTAGTAAAGTGTGAAAATACCACCAATTCATAAGAAATGATCTAAAAAAGGTAAATATTTTCATTTTTGGGATCATATTTATAAATATGAGAGATCCTTTTACCATTAATAAAAGAAATAATAAAATTCACAGACTTTTTTGGTTCAAATATTGAAATGCAATTTCATCCTTTGGTTTTTGTTTCAATCAATTTTCACAATTATCTCAACTTTTACACAAAATTACGAGTACTATTTTTTATTATTTAAATCCCTAGGATCAACTTCTTATTGACCATGAGGTATATAAAATTATTAAAAAAAATTATTCCTATATTTATTAAAACCATAATAGTTATAATAAGTTAAGATAATACCCTAAATGAATAAACCTTAATATGAAGAAATAATACATTAATCACCAAAATTAAAAAAATAATAACCAAAGTACAAATTAAATTATTCCATTAATAATTAAACCTATATCCCAAATAACATTAATTAGAACATATTAGCCATAATGGTTATTAAATAACATTTATCTTACATCACCAAACCGTAAAATCATTATTCTCAAATAATCATTCATGTTAAATCCCATGATATATCTAAGGGTCCCTAATACCTCAATCCAATAAAAAATCTCCCAAAATAACATCAATAATTTTAAAATCATATTACTTAAAACATCAAAATGGGTATATATGCCTTTTAACTTATGATCAGACTTAAATTATAAATTCATGTTGGTATCCATAACTCTTAAGTTAACCTATCATAAAAAAATTATAATCTCTAAAGTTATCTTATCCCTTATTTAATGCGAACTACAATAGCTTCTAACCTGAACTCCTAAATCTGGTGCTAAAAATATTATATTTTCATTTCATTATTTAATAAAAATTAATGTTACAATATTCTATCTAAAAAAACATGCAATATCCAAGGGAAAAATAATTTATCACTTATGTATCTAAGCACCTTTTTGGTTTATATTTTCATTGAATTAGGGGAATCTCCTAAATAATATTACCCATTTATTTATATGAACATTTTTCACACTATAACTAGATTTTATTATTAAACATTATGTCATAATCATCTCACACTTGAGAACATTCTAGAAATATCTTACGAAACATCTCTATTTCTAACCCAGGGAAAAGGAAACATAAGAAATGTGTGAGGTAAAATGAACAATAATGATAAACATTTTCATTAACAGTTGAATATATTTGGTAAGAAAAAGATGTGAATATTATTATGAAAACATATTCAAGGTGCATGGGAATTACAGAAGATAATTCTTACCCACAAAAACCTATATCATCAATCATGTTACATGTAATAAAGATTTTACAGAGGCATGATTCATAAGAATCAATAATTATGTGCCATGTGATGTCAAACTTGATCATAGGAAACATTTAAACTCATAGAAATAATAGATAAAATGTTTTTGTGCCTTGGAATATTGTCTTTATCACCCTTGTTTACTCATATCAATAACAATTCCAACTCAGTTAAATCCATAAGAGAAACAAAAACTATTAACTGCCTATATTATTTTAAAGGAAATTAACATTACCAAATGCATTGGAGAGTTATATCTTAGGCACCCATCATTTAATAAATATCAGGGACACCCATAATTATGATCTATATTTGGACTACCAAACATCATTAATAATTTTATAGTATTTTTCATCAATATATCACATGGAATATTGAATTTTCATCATAATTATTCTAAAATAGCTTGTATTCCTTTATAACATGATTTACCCAAGGAAGATAAATGGGATTTAGGAAAATATCATTAAAACAATAATCATAATCCATCCCAAGAAATAAAATTATTGTTATCATAGGATGAAATTACCTTTTAAGAATATGAATCCTTAAATAATGTTGATTTATATTAAAATACATTTAAAATAACATTTAAAACAATTCTTTTAAAATAGGGGAAAGTACACTTTTCATTTAGTACCTTAAAAAAAGAAAAAAATATTTAGAAAATAACATTATTAAAAAATAACCATGGAATCCTATAAAGAATTTTTCAAATAAAATAATGATCATTGTGGTGCAAAATTTCATTCATGTCACAAATTCAAAAAATAAAAATTTATTTCAAACTTTTTATGTAGTATCAATAGTGATTTATGTGCACAACATTAAAACATTTAATATTAATAAAATTTAAAATAAGTTAAAATTTAATTGGAAATAAATTTAGAAACTAATTTTTTTTCAAAATGAAAATTCTTGAAATAATATAAATACATATGAGGATGTGTTTTCTTAATAGTCTAAAAATATTAAAATATCGATTTTAAAGGAAAAAAGATTTATGGACTTTTAAAATCAATAACCATTTTAATGAAAGAACCGAAGAAGGAAAATAAAATAACATGAGTAAAAAATTTGTTACAATATCGAATTTAATGATTTCGTGTATAGAACATATCAGTGAATACTGGTGTATCAATCAAAACATGTCTCGAAAAATGAAGTTTGAGACAGGACACCCTTGTATCTTGGGTAATGCTTGAATGAAAAAGAGACTCAATGAATGAATATAACATGGTTATATAAATCGTTAATTTTATCTAAAATAATATGTTAAATGAATTCATGGGGAAAAAAGTTAACCATATTAAATAAATCACTTTTCATAACATGAATTATGTCTCAAAGAATTCAAATTAAGACCATGAAAATCTATTAAGCTTATATGACATTTGAATAACCATATCATGAAAGATAAAACGTTAAAGGGACATGAAATTTAATGAATAAAGACCCATTCATGATATAATATCTCAACCGGTTGAATATAAACCTTATAAAAGGAGCTAGGATCATAATACAATACATTTCACAATGAAGCAATATTGAGGTAAATAATCATTTCAATGATTGTATAATTGATGTTGGAATTAATCAATGAAGTGATTTTTTGTCACAATTATAAGACCACAAAAATAATTAAATTACAACTTAATACAATCAATGTTAAATTCTCATATAATGTTTGTAATAAAAAATCCAATGAATAAGAAGTATAACCCATGGAATGGATATTTAGTGAAGAAAACCCTTAATTCATGTCCAAACATTCTATGTATGTCCTTTAAATACATTATAAGAGACTTATATGAATCATTTAATTGTTTAAAGACATTTTATAGGTTTATTACCGTATTATAATAGAATTTATTTCAATTATTTCAATGAAAATTTTAATTACACAATCAGTTAAGTTTACTTTGGGTAATTTTAGGACGTTCGGTTCATAATTGAAAAAAGAATTTGGTAGGTTGACGGTGGTCAAAGTGGTTGTTACTAAATAATATAGAGAATATTATTCCTGAAATAATTATCAATTTTTACATTAAATAAAAATTTATCAGCATCTATGAAATTGAAAACAATAAAAAGGAATCGCATCACTTTGTGGAGGTGGAAATCCACATATACTGATGAACAATGTTCTCATTTTCCAATGAATAGAAGGGTATGGAAATAGGTAATATATTATATTTATAAAATTATAATTATTTTATGAATATAATATATATATATATAATAGAACATTATAAATATCCATTATAGGATGTGATGGAAAACAAAACACATCGCATTACAGAGGTGATAGTCCACACGTATGGGCGAATGAAGTTTTCATTCCCTATAAGATTGAAAAGTAGATGAAGAAGAGGTTTTTCCATATTCATAATAAAATTTATGTATATTGTAAATACTTATGTTGTTATATCATTATGGTTTAATAATATATGAATGACTTAAAAGAAAAAGTAAAATAAAAATTCTCAGTTAAGACGATTCGATCCTTTTTAGAAAACCACATTCAGATTACACATTTAGACTTCTAGTTTGGTATTTGGTCATACCAAGAACTATAGGAAGTTGGTAGGGATGTTATTAAGTAAATTGGGTCCGGATGTTCTAAACTATTGTGCAAAAAATGGGTGATGAATGGGGGAGATTATCTACCCATTTATAATTAGGGGAAAAGATAGACACTGGATTATATTAAATATTAAATAATGTGTATATATATCATAATCCTATCAACTGAAACAATGAAACCCCAAATAATAATATAATAAGTTTTAGGATCATAATTAGATCAAAGAATAACATTTAGACAACTTTTTTATATATTTTAATCTATATCATCAGGTTAAAACACATTAAACCCTTTTTAACCTTAACCGTGATAAGTTAACATTTCTACCATGTCATGGGTTGTGAAAAAATATAATTTATTTCCATATTGGATATAGTAGCATTAATAACCTATATCGACCACAATGAGTAATTATCAATCCATATATCACTAGTGAAAAAATAAAATAAGTAGATTTTAATTTCTATGATTAGAAAAACAATTAAAAAACCATAATTAACGAAATATGAGATACAAGTGTTTAGGTTAGTCTTGTATTCCCATTTGTAATGATACCATAGACTTCTCAAAATAAATATATTTTCCTTTTTAGTTTATTTAATTAATGGTTTCACAATATCTTACCATTTTCACCATCGATCATGTTTGGTTATGATTAAAATTGTATTATCAATTTACTTTTTTTGGAATACTCTCCTTACCTTGTCTAAATTCCACAATGAATCCCCCTTGATTTACTTAGGAAATAACCATTCTGGTAATATTATTATCAATAAAATATGGTTTACCACTATTTTATCCTTATCTTTTTAGTATATACTAAACACTATACACAAGAATCTTGATCAACCAAACAATATGATCCAAAACAAGTTAGTGGGAGAAAACCATTCCTTAATCAAGTCAGCAATTAGCAATTATATTTAATCAAAAACACAATCATTTTCAAATTAAATGTTGGAATCATATTTTGAAAACCATTATCAATAAAAATAGACCAGTTTTTAAAAATAAAGATGCTGGAATCATGCATCATAAATGGGTCACTTCCTCTTCCTATATCACTTAAGGTTTATAACCATACATTATAGAAGAAATAATAGTGTTTTGAGGTTTATAAGAAATATTAAAAAAATAAAGTAGAAAGTAAATAGTATAAAACCAAGGAATATGGTCGAGTATTCTACGATCCACCTCTATATGTTCCATATTTACCATTATAAATTCATCCCACCTATTTAATTTATAGTCAATGGGTATCCATGTTTATTCTTTCTAAACATCACATATCTTATTCTGTTCTCTTATCCCTATCTCACTCTTTCCTCACTTAAAATATCTTAGTTTATCATCATTTAAATTAGTTAGTGTATTATGCATTATTTTATGAGTGATTTGGACACCTTGTGTAAAAACATAGATTTTATTCATATGTTTCCTTATTTCTCACCAAGACTCGAGGGGAATATTGTAGGTACGTCAAATATATTAGGTGTTCAAAATAATAGTGGTGAATACCATTATAACATGGACAGGAATACTACTACATAGCCATTATCGATTAGAATTTCCTCTACATATCACTTCATGGATTCAATGTAGACAACCCACCCATGACCACACACTTCATTCCCCTAATTTTATATTTTCTATCAAAATTGAAACCACAATAGTGTAGATATTATTTCCATGACCCAACCACATTTATGTTTCTATTATTTATGAACCAAAAATTTAGTGCAAAGTATGATTCCACAACCTCAATTTCTCTATAAATTCCTTACCAAGGTTAATATTAACACCTCAACAACGTCATGAATACCTTACGGTGTAGCTTCGGCTTCTTTAACATGGTCCACAGTAAATCACAGCACAACATGTTGGTCCACGGTGTAAGATCCTATTTACCATCATGAAAGTTTCACTGTATAAGGGTTTTAGAGAGATTATAATACCCAGGTATGGGTATCCTTGTTGTTTTTATAGTTATATTCTATATTATGGAGTTTCATAAACGTATCTTATATAACGGTCTGGAAATTTTGGAGTTTCATAAGATCATATTTCATAAATGAAGTTTCAAAATTATGGACTTTGAAAATGGTTCTAGAAAGATTCTAATACCTATGTAAGGGTATCCTCACTACTAAACAAGGGTAATGTTAGGATACCCTTATGTAGGAATAGGTTCCCATATGTGCCTCGTAGACTTAGTTTGGCATGGGCATGAGCTTTCCCAATTGCTATAATAGAGTTATCCAGTGAGATCATTAGTGGCCTTCTGTTGTAAGTGTGGAAAGAAGTATTCATGGTGTTGATAATATGTCCATGTGGGGGGTCACTTGAGGTGGTGGAAATGACATCAGTTTTTTTAATGATTAATAGTACCCACATCTCAACATTACACATTGATATTTTATATGTGATAGTACTTATACATATATAATTATAAGTCATCGACTTCTCTATCATGTCATAATTGGTCTGGTGGACTAATACTACCTCTCGTGCCTTCTCGTATTGAATTGGATCTCCACCCAATGATATATGATGTTTTACCATGTGCCAGTGCTACTTTTCCCTTGCGTATGACTTCCATCATGCTCTATAGATAATCTATTCTCCCTATACCCATGTAGGTTTTCCTCTTAGGTGTTCCCACCTAACTGACCCTCTTGGTTTCGAAATTTGGCTTGTACCCCTTGGGTTGAGGGATAACTTGGGTTGTAATCTTTTTTACCTAAATAATTAAATAATACTTAGAAATTTTTTTAATCAAAATAAAACATTCATATTGAAATTTTACAATTACAATAATCCAAATTAATTCTTAAATTTTAAATCACCTGTACATTTCTAAAAATATTAATTATAGGTTGTAAATGACTAAAAAATAATCCATTATCAAAATGAGAAAAAAATTTCCAGAAAAAATAAAGTCATAAATTATTCTCACACTTGAACTATTCTTGTCCTAATGCTTTGAGTCTCACTAATAAATTTAAAATGGCACCAATGTTACCAATATTTAAATTTCAATGTAATTATGTCAAACAATCATCAATGTTAAACTAATATTTTATGTTAAATATAAAGTATCAATTTAACTTCACATTTTTAAAAGGAAAAATAAACCCAAACATTTTCCTCTTTTTATTAGAAATGTGAATTATCTAATTTCTCCCATACATATTTCTCAATTTATTATTATTAAAAATGACACTTTTTTATCAACCTCATAGTAAAATATTTTCTACTCTCATCATTCATGGTATATATTCATGTATACTTATGCTCATACCATTAGTACATGCTCAATTCCATAAACTTGTAAAGGATCTACATTCACTGTTTTGTAAAGATAAAAATCACATGAAATCCAAAGGGATTCGTAATAAAGGTTCTAATGACTATAAGGATTAGGGTAAGTTTGCATTGATTTGAAATATTTAAGGCTCAAGGAGAAGGTTTATCTCTAAATCATAATGAGTGATATCAAAAGAAATGTTTCAATGAAAATGTTCCCTTCAAAATGTGAAAATTTGAACTTCCCATGATCAAGGTAATTTTAATAACAACATAAGTATAAATACAGAAATCACCATTGTGAATTTTTTATACTTTTGATTATATTTTTTTCCAAAATAATGTTTGAGATTTTTTTAAAAAAATTTACACTTGTAATTAATCTCTGCTCCTCTACCAATCCCGATATGATAAATTCATCACCCTATTAATTGTGATTTTGTATTCTCCCAAATCAAAACCCAATTATTTTCTTCTATTTTTTGTTTTTTAAGAGGGTGGAAATTAAATATAATAAATA
The DNA here is from genome assembly GCA_963277665.1 of Viscum album. Lineage (NCBI taxonomy): Eukaryota > Viridiplantae > Streptophyta > Magnoliopsida > Santalales > Viscaceae > Viscum > Viscum album. Next base: position 325,730,798 of record OY728140.1, read on the forward strand.
AACATGGAAAATTTATAGTACCTAAAAGGAGCACCCCCACATTTTTCCATTCAATGTACTATACCCCTTCCCCCATGAATCCCCACACCCCCACACTTCAAAAATAAAATATCATTAAAAACATCAAGGGGAGGGAAGTAATGGGAAATATTGGCCTATAATGAGGCTCATCATTAAAAATTTCATTCATAGATTAAATGGGATAAAATGAATTAATGTAAAAGTTTGTTGCAATTATAAGGTCAAAATCCATAAAAATATCTCAATCATATTAAATGTTACTTTGTTCAATCGTAGAATTGAAAAGTTCTAATGATAGATTTAGTTGGTGGAAATGACAAAGATATATTAAGAAATATACTCAAGATGGAATTTTAAAAAATTGGTATTAGAATTATTCTCTTGAAGGAAACATATTATTTTGTAAAATCACTCATGGCATGCAAAATAATAGTAAATTATTCGAAATGAATTTCTAAAATTCAAAGCATTGAGAATAGTAGGAAATTTTCTTCAATATGAATCAATTAATTCCCCCAAATCATGATTTTATAAAATTCGTACCTATAATTATCTAAAATTATTTGATTTTTCATATTTACTCATTAAATATTATTAACCTAGAAATCTAAAAAATGGAATCATGGGATTTATAAGAAACTCAAGTCTCCTAGTTCAGTTGAGTAAAGCAGAAATTCTATGAGTGGGTATGAAAATTGTAGTTTAAAACTCAATTCAAATAAGAATAGAGTTAAAATATAAACTTAAAAGTCAACCCCCTTTTCTAATTATGATATCTCTATATTCTCCACTAATTTATAAATTCATTAGACCAACTGATGACTTTCTTTAAAGATAGTCCTCACAAAAAAGTAAAAAATCTCATGCAAGTGTAAGAACCATTTCATAGTGGTTTATTGTGTCAAATGGGATAAGTGACTATATCCTAAACTAATAAATCCTAATAAATCATTAAAACTCGTGTTACCACCAAAAATTTTATTTCTTTATTATTGTCGAGTAGTGATCAATAAATGGTTAACAGAAGTGTGATCTTCTCCACTAGTTTTTTAGGTAGATTTCATTGGAACCTTTTCTCCCTCTGGCCATGGACAGTGAATGGGTTTCCTACTTCATAATTCTTGAATAGATTGACACAAAAATAATATACATAATTAATACTATACGTTACTTCCCATATGAGAATAGTCTTACCTAAAATTAACTTTAATATTGATTTATAGAGTTGAACCGTGTCTCTAAATTGAAAGGTCCTTAGCTAAATCATCTTATCGTGTACTGCTCAGGTTTTATCTTTATAAACTTCGTAATTTTCAAAAACACACTCTTCAAATTTCATATAGATCTTATAAATAATTATTCCACTCTTCTTTGTCACTATCCTAGTCTAAATTAATCTCTTTGAAAAACTAATAATGTCGGTTCTCCAACTCCATTTGCATATGAAATTTTTTTAACAAAATTAGTCAGTATGGTATCATATTTATTATTGTTTTATAAGATTTATAGTATTACCATAGGACATAATCTAATCTTTGGATCTGATCATTCTCATTAGTTTTAACCATTATCCCATTTATACATTCAATTTATTGGTTGTACACATTATCATGGAAATTATTTTAATGATGGTAAGGCATATAAAACTTGGGAGTTTAGCTATAATTATTAAGAAAACACTCCATTATTATATTATATTCTTGAGTCCCTTGTTCAGAAATTATTTTTCTTCTCACTCCAAACATACAAAAAATATTGGACCTGACAAAATCACTCACAACTTTGGAATATTATGTTTTGGTGGCCTTGTCTTACACCCATTATGAGACATAATCGACCGCAAGAAGAAAGTAATAATTCCAAAAAGGATTTTGGAAGAGTTACATAAAATAAATTTACCATACTTAATTGATTTTTAAAAATAATTATGTCCTTTTTAGGTATCTCTTGTATTTTTGAGATATCATAATAAAATTGACATTTTTTTCATTTCATACAGTATTCATGAGCTTATTTAAACAATGTTGGCCAATATATTATGGATTAAAAAACTTTTCTTTATATTATTTGATGTCTATTAAGGACACCATAAGACAGTTTATCACAAATATAAAAAATGAAATCAATTTCACTTTCCAACAAGAACCTTCTTATTACTTGGTCATTTAAATTTTCCAAATACATGGATTATACAAATTATAAAATCTCGTTAAAGAGTTTTGTATTTTAATGTTAGTTAATATGATGTCAAACGTATGAAGGAACTAAATAATTAACTTTTGAAACAAACCATGTTACTTCACCATCTATATTATGGAGTTTTTCTCTAGTTAAATGATCATTTTGTTGGAACAATTATAGAATTTATACATCCACAGTATCAATAAGTATTATAAGGTGATCCTCCACTAGAGTTTTTGTTCCATTATTGTGTCAAATATCAAAGATGAACTATTAAAAATTTATAATCCATCAAAGAAACATTTTATTGGAATTATACTTCTTCATAAAGTACTTAAGGATCACATTATCAAAAGAGAAAATTAATCTAGTTCCTAGGAAGTACGATTTGGATTTATCCAATGAAAAAGATAATGAACGGAACTCCATTTCAATAACTGTGTAATTAAGTTGAGTACAATACAACATCCTCATGAATTAACTATCACTTATATTTTTTCCATCAATTATTTGAGAGAGGTATTCCCTTATATACTGGTTTGATATGACAAAAAGTACCTCAAATGGGAATCCAAAATCTCGTGGTTTCATTATTGGTGGGGTAATCAACCTTTTCTTCATCTCATCATATGATTCCCTAGAATAATCATTAAAATCAAATATATCTTCTTCTATAAGTAAACTAAAAAAATATAAAACATAAAAAAAAACTGATAAATCTTTTTAGAATATAGTGTGGATTAAAAATTATAAAAATTTCTTTACAGAACTGGGATATGGTAAAGAATTTATCACCTTAATATTTTATTTATCTACCTAATTTAATTTTATTTAAATCATGTGTCCTAGTAACATCCCTTTATTAACTATGATGTTACATTTTTAAAATTGAAAACAATGTTATTTTCAATTCATATATTCAAGACATTATTTTTGATTTCCCATACAATGACAAAAATAATTACAATAAATACTAATGTCAATGAGAAATATCTATAATAAATCCTTAATATGATCTTAAAATATAAATAATGTGCACCTATTGATTATGGAAGGGTTATTAAACAACCCAAAGTAAATACCCTGGTAGGAAAAGGTTCCATAATTACATGTGATGGTTGTCTTCTCTTGATCCTCTTGAGTAATCGGTACCTAAAAATGTCCTATAAATTCATTTAAAAAATAATAATGAGTTATTCCCACTAACCTATCTAGAATTTGATCAATGAATAGAATGGGAAATTTGTCTTTTCTAGTAACATCATTTAAATTCCTATAGTCAATAAACACTCTCAAACTATTCTAAACTCCCATGGGAATCAAGTCAGGATTCTCATTTCTCAAAACTGTAAAACTAGTTTTCTTAGGAACTATATGGATTGGGATAACACATTTTGAATTAGAAATTGGTCATATGATATCAATTGATAAAAAATCATTTTTAGATTCTTTAATACCTCTATGATGTGTAGGTTTATCCTTCATTGGTGGTTCCTAATAGGTTTGGAATACACCTCTATCAAGATTCATTATGAGTGGATTTTGGGGTCAATTATAGTGATATCTCCCATGATTCGCCCTATGGATTGGATGTTTCTTTTATAATTTCATCCAAGGATTGGTCATGGGTTTTTAAAATGTAATTTTAAATGATTAAGGGTAATTTTTCACCTTCCAATAGATATACATAATTCAATTCATATGGGAGAGGTTTTAATTGTAGACGAAGGGGTTGTTCAAGAGATGAAATTGAATTTAGGTTACCCATATACAATTCTTAAATATATTTTTCATAATAAATCATATCATTTTCTTTATCTTTTAATATATTATAAAATTCGTTAGATGTTATTACTTCTTCCATCATAAAATAAGAACATCTATATTTTTGGGAACTCACCAGTTCGATGTCATTTTAAATGGAAAAGTGATTTTATAAGACTAAGAATTCCTGGAGAATACCTAAATATTAATTATTTTTAATAGCTCATTCATGGTAAATTTAAAAGAGTGAATTATTTTAAGAAGGGTGTTTCATAGTATAAATATTGTTAAATTACATCATGTTTTCTCCAAGATCCTTGTTAAGGGTTCCTTCATGAACATTGATAATTGTATTAGATTTCACCAGGAATAGTTTTCCCAATATGATTACTGAATATACCAATTATTTTGAATTTTTGTGACATAAGATTTTCTACACTCTTCCATAAGATTATTCTCTCAATCCCATCATATTTCTTCATTTTGGTGAAAATATCATTGATAAAATTTTCATACTTATGAATTTTTTAATAACTTCCAAGGGAGAGATGTTTATTTAAACCTTTTAAAATGTTTAATGAATCTCTATTTGAATTTTTTATCCTTATATATTCTTTGACTCATTGTACATAGTAGGGAATGGAAATAGAATATACTTTTTCTCTATTTTTTTACTTTTGAAGGTTTTTTCTTTTCATTCCTTTATATACTTTTCCTCCCTTGTTAATTATTCTTTTCTTCTATTTGTTGGTAGGATTGGTCTTCAAGACTATATTATAGATTCATAGCCGTGATTTATTCAGGTTCAGCTAGATCATACATTGGTTTAGGTGGATTAATCACTTTCCCAATCCTTATTATAATAATTTTTAGACTCTCTTTGGATTTAGGTATGATAGGTATTGTAATTTTACAAGATCTTTTTCTATAGTTTTCCAAAAACATCAATTTTTTTGGGATATATGTTTTATGATTTCTTTCAATCCCTCAACCATAGAATGTAGCTTTTAGTGTTTAGATGATGGTGAACTGGTGGATGGATTCTCATATGTCTTTTTTAGAAAGGGTGTGGTTAATAAGTTTTTTTTTGGTTTTTCAATCTTTATATTTTTTTTTTGAAAAGGTGGTGGATTCTGGAACTGTTGTTGGCATGGGGGCTCAGATGGATATTGGCTTGAATAAAAATGTCTATATTGGATTTTTGGGGTTTTAAATTCAACTTGGGATTATTATTTTTCATTATTTTTCTAATTATATTATAATTTTCATGGTTGGAACATTTCCTCAAAACTATCCATCCATTATATTTTATAACATTGACTAGTAAAGTGGTTGGGTGATGAACACAAACCACATACCAATGGTGGGACATATTTATAACTCTCTTTATTCAAAACCATATGTGTCACTAAACATTATATTTTATCCATCTTAGTTTTATGTACATATGATTAATCAAGTCCTTACATAGTGAATCCCTTGTGTATCCATACCTCTTCTTCTGAATTATTTGGATTTTTGTGTTATCTTTCCATTCAGGCTCCTAAATTCCATTGGAAACATTTCAAAAAAATATCCTCCAGATGAGGCATAAAAAGGTTTCCTATAGTGTTCCAATAGTCCTTCATAGAATAAAACTAAAAATTTATGTTCTTCAATATCTTGACAAGTGAAGCTTGCAAAAGATTTTTGAGTCTTTCTTAATACTCAAAAATTGTTTCTCTAAATTATTTTTGGATGGTATAGAGATCCTTATTTATCATTATGTTATGTGAGATTGGTTAGATTCTATTCATGAAATACCATTGTATTTATTACCTTTCATGATCTATTTAGATTGTAGGATATACAACCACTATTTGGTAGCTCCTCGAAATGAGAAGGGAAATTCTCTACTCTTGACATGATATTTAGCCACTCATATTTTCTTGAATATTGAAAAAACAAATATGAATTATTGAATATGTAATATTGGATCTTAAAATCTATGAATATGGAATTTAGAAAGTGTTGGAATCATATTAACAAGTAATTAGATGTAATTTTTCAATTAAGGAATATTTAATTGGTTTTTTTATTTAAAAATTTAGGGGATCAAAGGTCCCTTAAAGTATGGTTTGAGTTTATTAATATGATTGTTGGCTTAGAGTAATCACTAGAGGTATCAATTGATTCCCCAAATTATGTTCAAAAAATTTATTCTCTAAATTAATCATAATTCTAGTAGGAAACGTTTTTTCTATTTCTTGATCAAAATGAAATAATTCTTATCTAGAAGACTTATTCATGAAAAATCTATGTTAAATTGGAAGAAAATCATCTATATGTGTGCCATGTTTTGACACAAATGAATCACAGGGTGTGGAAAAATATAATTTATTTTCCTAAGAGATATAGAATGAGTAATAACCTTAATTTTCTCCATGTATTACTACTCTAACCTAGATATCACTAGTGAAAAATTTTATAAATGGATTTTTATTTCTAGGTCTAGAAGATAATGAAACAAAACAAAATTAGAAAAATATAAGATGAAAGTGATTATATTAGTCTAGGATTTCCATTTATAATTCAATCATATTATTTTGAATATAAAACTCTTTCCCTTGTTAATTTATTTAATTAATGGTTTCCAAATCACTTCCCATTTTCACCCTTGATGGATTTTTAATGATGATGAAAATTGTAATAGCTATTTCCTTACATTGGATAATTCTCCTTCCAATTTGTTAAATCCAAAATTAATTCAACTTTATTTACTTATCAAATACCGAATCAAGTGTTTTTATTCCAAATAAACCATGTTTAATCAATTCCTCTTCCACATGTGTTTATTAATCACTAATCACTATCCACTTAACTCTGGACCAATAAATTGATATGATCTAAAAACAATTAGTGGGAGAAAATCATTCCTTAATCATGGATACTTAATAATAAAATTTAGATGAATTAACAATCATATTAAAATTACACTGATAAATAAAATATTTAGTGATTAAAATTGATATATTTTCAAAAATACAGCTTCTAAACTAAAGAATCCCAAATGGGTCACCTCCCCTTCAACAATTACATGGTGTTTCTACCCCTCAAATACAAAGGAAACAAAGTAGTTATGAGGGTTTGAAGAATTATTAAAAAAAATTAAAACAAAAATGAAACAACGTTAATCTGGGGAAACATGATGAGTCTTCTATGATCCTCCTCTTTGTGTTTCATGTCACACATTATAATATATTCATGCACCTTCAGTTTACTATTAATAGGTCCCCAAGGTTTTCCCTTATTATCTCTATTGATCCTTTCTATTCTTCTTTTCTCTATTTATCTTTCCAAAAATCATATATATTAGTTTATCATCATTTAAAATTTTCAGTTTACCATCCTTTTTGTAGGATTTCATTTACTTCTTTATGTAAAAAACATTCTTTGATGAATATTATTCATTATTTCTACCCAATACTCGGTGTGAAGATCATGGGTTTCCCAAAGATATCGGGTGCAAAAAAACCAATGGTGAGTCCCACTATATTGTTGTCATGAGTAATAAAACCTAGCCTCTATCACTTAGGTTTTCCCCTAAATCGATCTTCATGGATATGATATAGAAAAACACCCTATGTCCGCAAGATTATTCTCTCTTATTTTATCTTTACTATCTAAATTAGCACCACCAAGGTGTAGTAATTCCTTCCATGGAATAAAGACCTTTTAATTTTGTATTCTTCCTCAACAAATTGTGAAATGGAAATAATGAATCCATATAATTCATTTACCTAAAAAATCATTTACACTATCAATATAGACACCTCTATGGAATCATTCATACCCTATGATAGAACATCTTGTTCAATAAATCAATCTTGAGAGGGACACAGTGCAGTAGGTCATTCCACGGTTCGAGCTCCACTATACCCTTATGCAATTGTTGTTGCATATATTTTGTATAGATATTGTAATACCCATATAACGGTATCCTCATTTCATTATAATGATATATTCAAAATTATTCAGTTTTATAATGGTATCTTAAATAAGGGTTTGTAGATTCATTTGTTTTATAAAGGTAGCATGCATAAGTGTAGATTCAAAACTAAAGAGTTGTGTAAGGTTTATAGAAATATTTCAATACCAACATAAGGGTATTATATATTTTTTACAAGGGTAAAGGAAGGATAGCCTTACATTGGAGTGGGTTATCGCATGTGCCTCATATTGTAATTTTTGATTAAACATAATATCTACCAGTGTCTACAATGGAGTTTTATGGTGATATGCTCAGTAGTCCCTCAATGTTGAGGGAGGAAAGACAAGATAGTGAAATCTATGATTCATCTAAGTGTGGAAGGGGGTGTTTATGATGACTGAAATTGAATCATGTATGTTAATGATTTTTAGTACCCACATCTATCCATCCCACATTAAAAATTTATTTGGAAACTAGTTTGATATATATAATCCTATGTCCCAGACTGCTCGACGAAGTCATACTCGAGTTGGTGGACTCATACTGCATGATGTTCATTCTAACATTGAAGATGATCCCCACCCTCCAATGAATGATGTTTACATGTGCACTGGTGCTCATGTCCATGTGCATGTTCCTATATTCACACATTATGCATGACCTATCACATTGCCTCCTATGTAGGCTCTCCTATTAGGCATGTCTGGTCAGGTAATCCTCTTTAGTTGGCTATGTGTCTTACACCACTTATGTTGAGGGCTATCAAGGGTTGGAAGCATTTTTATCTAAATATACAAATAATACATAGAAAATTACATTGATAAAATTCAATCCTTTAAATTTAACCTTTTCAATAACATTAATCTAAATCATTTCTTTAATATTCAATCAGATATTTTTTTCAAAATGATAATTACATGGTGAAAATGATTAAAAAGATCAAAATACATCATAGAAATGATAAAAAATTTCATGCAAAAACAAGGACATCAAATTTATGTGTATAAAATGAAATATAACCCATTTTTTAAGAGAAATTTTTTTTAAGAAAAAAATGACTTTACTAAAAATTTGTTAATTATTTATTATGCAATAATCAATAAATTATCATTACATAAAACCATTATATAAATTTTTCAAAATGTGGTTATTACTATTCATACCTCTAATTTAACTGCTAGGTTATAAATATAATATTTATAGTATATCATAATTCACTTAAAGCTTAGTGTTTCTTGTTTATATAGCTATTGAGATTATAATTCTTCTGAACTATTTTTTTGGGGTGTTACATAATCGTTATTCATGTGTTTGAGGAAAAATTTTCTTCAAAAGACTTGTTTCATGTGACCCTGGAAATATTCCCATATTTTATGGTTATATATTGAATGTATATTATACATTTTTAATGTATGTACCTTGACATAGTACAAACAATATTTTTGATATATCATGATTTATTTTTATCCCAAGAATATAATGTACCTCCCCTTTTTCTTTCTTAGAGAATCATGAATTTAACTAAGTCTTAACATTCTATAAGACTAGAATCTCATTTTTGATTTGTAACATGTCATCATCATATACAATCAATAACATGATTGTACTCACACTAAAAAACTTATAGACAGAAAGACCATATAAATCCCTTATGAAAACAAATTCATTTATGTATTTTTAATAGTAAAGCTTCTATGACTTGGATGATTGTTTTATTCCATAAATGGATCTCTACAACATGTATACCATATTGTTATTACTTAAAGTCTTAAACCATTCTACTTGAGTCATATAAACATTTTTTCGAAGGTTTTTGTTAAGTAAATATGTATTTATATCCATATTCCAAATCGTAGAGTCATTGTAAGTTTCCATGGTATTTAAAATTCTTTTTTTGCCTAGTCTACGAATTGATGGTATTTAAATAATTTTTCTTCTAGCCTGTCTTTATAGGTAATGACTTGTCCACCCATGTTATGTTTATTAATGAATACCCATTAGTAACCAATGGTATTTACATCAACTAGAGGATTGACCAATGTCCAAATAAGGTTTTGGTACGTGGACTCTATTTCAGAATTCATGGAATCCTTCTACTTTCCAGCTTTTGTTTCACTTTCATATTTATTATAGTTTACATGATCATTATTATCAGCTAATAATGTGTCACAATCATCCATTACTAGAAAACCATATCATTATGGTTATCTAACCTTCCATTCAGTTATACATAATATTTTTTTCTCTAGAAAGACCTCTTCCATTTGGATTTCTGGGACCTATTCATGTTCCAACTCTTATGTAACATGTGCCACAACATCATCAATGTTTATGTCACACCCACTCTTCCTTTTAGAGATGTGGTCCCTATCTTGGAATATAGATTTTCATGTGACTATAACATTCTTTCCTATGTTTTCATGTTTGGAATATCATTTACTTTCATTAGGATATCCTATAAAGATGCCCTTTATTCCATGGGGTGTGAGTCTGTTACCTGAATTGTCCTTAATAAATTCTTCAAATACTGAGGAATGAAAATGTGTTGAGATGGGTTTCTTTGCACCCCATAATTCAAATGGTAAAAAAAATTATTTTTTATTTAGAACTTGTTCTAGTGTTTATGCCATTTTCTGTAGTTCATATCCCCAATGGGATAATGGACAACTTTCATGACACATCATTGATCTCACTATGTCTAGAAAGGTATGGTTTTTTCTTTCACTTTATCAATTTCACTATGGTGTATAAGGAGGATTGAGACGAAATAATATCCAAAACTGTAATAAATAATTAATGAATTATTCATTAAGATATTCATTTCAATGATCTAAATTGATTTTCATTATTTTTTTTACCAAGTAGATTCTCAATTTCATTCTTGTATTCCATAAATTTCTCAAAGGAATATGACTTATACCTCATTAAGTAGATATATAAATTTCTACAAAATATATTATTAAATGTTATGAATTATGAGTATCCACCCCTTTATTCAACTAAAAATATTCTACACACATCAACATGAAACAATTCTGGAAGTTAAGTGGCCCTTTCACCTATTCTAATAAATGATAATTTGTTTGTTTTAAATTTTAAACAAGCATGAAATATTCCCAATTAATATAGTTTGAAAGAATATAAATATACATCATGGAATAATTTAGTCAATCCCTTTTCATTTATAAAAACCTAAGCAGCAATTCCATAGTTGGGTGTGATATGGGTAATGTGATCTAGATTCAATATTTATTTTCATTACATGTTTCTTGTAATCCAATAAATAATTAAAATTATTTAAGAATTTATTTCCACAAATTATTATATATTTATAAAATAATAAACATTTATTCCCAAATTTCAAAATAAATTCATCTAAATCAATACTGCATAGTGAAATATATATTTTTGGTATCTAAAGGAACATATTAAAATTTCCGTAAAACCAATATCATTCTTGTCATAATTGTGTGGTGGTAGTCTCCAATAGATAATATATTGAGTTTGATTTATTATCACCTCGCAGATCCACCTTTTCTTATGAAACTTATCTAAATCTAATTTTTTATATAATTAGATAAAAATGTGAGCACCAAAAGCTATGTCTAATACCCAATTACTATACATTGATAGATTACACTTGATGAATAATTCACATTATGATTCTCATTACTTATTATCTATGTCAATTTTATTCATCTAGTGGCCCATCTTACCACAATTGAAATAGAAAGCATTATATTCCCATTCTCTTCTATTAATCTTCCATCTATTGGATGGGTGATTCAATGAATCATTAGAAATAGTATCTGTCCTATGGATTTCATATTTTTTCTTCCTCTTGTTCCCCATAAGTATGGAATGATTTTCACATTCCGTTTCCTCATAAACTTTTTGATGAAGATTGATGTTATCTCAGATATTCTTCTCAACATTTGTTATATTGAAATTTATAACAAATCTAGTGAATAACTAAAGGAGTGATGTACGAATGAGATCAGTGCAATATAAATAATGTAGTGGAAACTCTATAATCATTGTATGCTCAATGTATCCCACCATCATAACTACATGGGGCTAGCTGGTGTGAATTATCATGTTTTTCTTATGATGAGAGACTTTTATATCTCAAACTACTCCTAACTATCTCTCTCTTGATAAAGATCTTGAATATGGTTGAGTATTATCAAAGAATCCATGTTCCCATGAGATTACATGGGTTCACTAGTCACGGTTGAAATCATCAAACACCATACATCTAGTATATCTTCTAGTTTGATTTCACATATAGTGAGCTCTTCATCACTCGCATCCTTGTTATGAAGTTTCAGAATTGAGGATTCTAGCATTTATAGCTTCTTTTAATGTCATGATACAGTGTTCAAGCACCTATACCATTATGGTATGTTAATTATAGGGAAGAAATTTTTTTTATAGAATTTATCGCATAGATAACTTGGTTTATAAACATTCCAATTTACTATAATAATATAAATGAATAAATAAGTTCATCATATGTTTACAAAAATATGTGATGATGAAAGAATTTAATTATTAATCTTCAACCATTATGTCAACTCCAAATAGTCATCACTATTTTATTCAAAATGTCATATTTAGTTGAAATTTTAGGATAAAGGTTCTATATTTATATTTCTATAACCCATTGTTTTCATAAAAAAACTATTCGATGGTATTTAGGTAAGCATTATTTTCAACTATTAGCAAGAAGATCCATGGTCTGTTGAGTGGACTCCCCAATCCTAAAATCCAAATTTTTTGGATTTTCTCAAATATTTTCTCAATATTATACCATATAATACTTCCCTTGTATACCATTGATAATAACTCAATTAAGTGGACCCATAACATTTTTTAAAAATCAGTGATAATTGAAAATCATCCTAATTTTAGCCACAAAATCAATTTTAACTATTTTTCATTCATATCTTAAGTAATGGAAGTATTTTTAGATGTAATATTTAATTCCATGTTTTCTTATTCTGAATTAACATATCTTGTTAATATTATTTTTACATTATATAATTATTTAACCATATTTTGATAAAATAAATTTTTACACATTAGAAAAATTATTTTAATTTTATCTTATGTTCTTGTTAATTCATAAATTTATAATTTCACAATAAATAAACGCAAAAATTAACCCCTCACTTATACATAAATAAAAGGACTTGATCATGAACATTATAATTGTTTATTTATTGAGAGAAAAATAAATTATCCTATGTCCCTTGGGGAAAAAACTATATGATGTAGTCTTGGATTGACTTGAAACATTCCACAATGAAACATTTTATCTTTTGGGTGGATTTTACCTCATCCTGGGTTCTAAATTACATCATCTTCTTAGAGTCCAATTTTTTTACGTATTCTTAATCACATATAAGTGATGGAAACCAATATATTTGTTTATGGGTTTTACAAAAAAATGTTGACACACATATAATTCATAATAATGGTGGAAGGGATAACACACATGAAATAATTTTAATTTAATAATAATAATAATATCCATGAAATTAAATTAAAATAAATCTAATTCATATATTGGTCGGCCAATGTTATGATTAGTCATATACATGCAATGGATATGAATTTTAAATTATGAGAAAACATTTATTTCAATCATTCAATATTATGATAAATTACACAAATGGATTAATTATATTACTAATTAATTGTCCCACTTATCTTAAAATCCATCCAAATAGTTCGGGTGATTACCCATCCATTATAATTTTAAACAAAATAAATAAATTAATTTTATTTCAAATTAATTAAGTGCTTGACATATACATGGATGAACATGAAATGTACATGTCTAAACTACCGGACATGGTCCTTGTCATGTACCATGAACTCACATGACATGTAGTTTATAGAAAATTTCACATAATTACACAGTTTGCACAACTAATAAATGAATCCTAGGAAAATTTTATATTACATGGAATGTATGGTTTTAGTACAGATGGAGTAAACAACCTATAAGAACCATACAAGGAATGTTGTTCAAAATATTACAGGAAAATTGATCAAGTATTTAATAATAATATAAATCATATCTCATGGAATTTACAATATATAAATGACACAAAAGAACATATTGATATGGTTTAATAAAACAATTAATTAATTTTTCTTTCTATGTATAAAGGTAAGTTATATATGGTGTGTACAAGACATCCACATGACATGTGTGTGACTTTTACATATCTCCACAATACAAGCCTAATAACGAGGTTTGTATTTAACCATATACATTTAATAGATGAACGACAAAAATAGGAGATATAGGAAATGTAACCTATGAGTTTCACAATTTATAGTCCAATATTTTTTAATAATTACAAGACACGTATTTTCCACACATTTACCACACCAAAAACACATTGACCACATGACATGTATTCCATCTATACATTGTGTAGTTAGAGAAACCATGTGATATCATGTCTTATTCAACAACTAGTGTTTGATTATATTGAGTATTCATCCACATGATTAACTGTGTTTTATATAAATTTTCCCTATCATGGTAAAAATGGGTACACAATAGGTACATTTGGGTTACAAACCGTGTAGTCCTATATTACCTATCCAGATTAGTATGCACCACCAGAATGGTTCTTTAGATGATCTTAATCATATTTTAACTTGTAATAAGCCATATGAAGGTGAATGAAGATGAAATCATGAATTTTTTATTAATGAATCAATTTCAGGGGAAAAATAAAATAAATACATAAATCGATCAATAATTAGTAAATAATTATAAATTTGAACATGGCCATTCTTATATGACATGTAGGATCCAGGTGTGGTGAATGCTAGTTGGGCCCATGCCAATGATGATTTTTTGTTAAATCCAATGAATAAATCTTAATAACCAGATGAAGAACAACATGTCTCAAGATTATATCCATTGAATCACAAACAAAGAATCAATTAATAAGAGAGGGTGTCTTATATGTTAAATTTATAATGAATTTAAAAATTAGGAATATAGGAGAGTAGATATTTTTTATTTAAAGAAGTTATTTATAATCCAAATATCATTTTGGATTCACCATCATTATATTAGAGGATCTAAATTCGAACCCCTATAATAGTGATCCACAATACGTCTTTGATCTTAATACACCATTGAGGGTACTGTGTGTGCTAGTATGATGGTATATAAATCCTTTTATCACTTTTTTTCTCTCTACACAATCATTCAAAGAGGTAAAGATTGATTCTTGTTCTATCTTTCTTCAGAGGAGGTGGAGGGTAGAATATTTCTATCGGTTATTTAGATAATTCTAGATAATTTTCTATCAATGGTTGATAGAATCTCTTCAAGGGTGTATTTTTCACCACAATTTCTAACACTAAAGAATGATATAACTGAGTATTTGTAAAGCAGGTTATAGAACGAACAATTTCACATATACTCATAATTATTCTCCTAATCTATAAAAATTACCATGTATAAAAAGAATAATAATAATAATATTGTTATTGTTATTTTTATTTCCATGATTCATCCATATCTCATGGATATTATAAATATAATTCCTTTATCAAAATTTATTAATATTTATTTAAATGAGCTTTACTATATAATTCCTACTGAACATGATAACCAGGTTCATGATTCTTCCATGGTATTTACCAGACCTTGAATAATAAAAATTCATAATTTTATAAATAAATAAATATTTATAACATTCATGGTTTTTTAAATAAATATATTTTTTAACATTCAAATTAAACATAACTATAGTGAACAGATATTTGAGATCTATAAATCTAGAATAAATATTATTCCTCGAATTAGGGAATAATATTTATTCTAATGATTAACTATAATTAGAATTTAGCTGATGTCAAATTGAATACTATGTGTGTATACCTATATAATTCATTTATAGTGATATTAATCGGGGTTTTCTAAAGACATATATCTACATCTACAAACATGAAAAGGAACCTAAGATGATGAAGTTAATAAAGCCATATTTAAAACCACTTATGAACTTTCACTGTAATATATAATCCCATTGTCTTGATATCTCATTAAGCATGTTCAATACTTATTTCATTGATCTATATTCTTGATAGGACTTTCTTTTCCTATTTGAAATGAACCAATCAACAAACCATATCCATGGAATTCAATATGAAAATCCCATTTCAATCAAAGGAAAAATATACAAACTTCCACAAATATGGAAGGGACACATATTTCTTCAAATAAATCATTAATAACATATAACTCATGACACACCCATAACATCCTACCTTTTGTGAGCATATGTCATCACAAATTTCGTCAATACATCAATGCATGTGACACATGATATGATTTACTAATAATATTAATATTTAATCGTCATTACACATGTCTTCAAATAGAAATATCCAATGAAACGTAAACATCTAGGTTTCTTACTAGTGGGTCAATCCTCATAATCTACATCTTTGATATTACAATGTGAACAATTAATGTGATGAAGTATCATAATATTATGAGTAATGAAACCTAACACTTTGGATCATCTATGTCTTATAATATGATGACATGTGACTATAATACATGTAGTTGATGAATATCATGATATCATCTCAAGGTTCTCACCATATCAGGGAACTACTTATGACTTTTTTAGTGTGATATATACTCTAAGACATTATCACATTTAAGTCACATTGAAGAATAATCAATATGTTTTATGATTATTATTAATATTTACATATTTGAATATATATATATATATAGGTAATATAACGCACAAAATAATTTGTTATATGGATCCAAGTATGACATATCCATTATAGTTGGATATAGTTTGAGGCCTCCCATATTGTGAGATATACCTACTCGGTGCTAGTCACCAACCCCTATTTTTCTATAGTTAGGCTTGAGATAGAAGTGTCATCTTATCAGAAACCACAGGATATGATCCATTGATATGTTTTGTAGTATAATAATTTGAGATCAGTAGTTAATGTGGAGACTACAGTTGGAGGATTTATCAACATGCTGTTGTGTCTTTGTAAACATCACCTTTCACATGTTCATGTCAGGTTTAGAGTGATAATATTTAATGTTTTGGGATGATTCATGATTTCTATGGCTATGGTTGGTCATCAAAAGGGTTATTTTAGGGTATGATTCATGTTTTTTTTATGAACCCTCATAATATTTAATACTAGCATGATCAAATAATTTTGTATTGTATGTTCAGGAGATGAAGATTATAGTGGAACCCCTACCTAGACCATGCTTGGCTAATGAGTTTCGTTGGATAGCGAAATTAATTAACTTAACCATTTTAGTGAAGTGGTTCTTCACTTGTAAGATAGTGGGGTATTTTATAGAATTATTTATGACAGATAAGTGGTGTAGTTGTGCCCACCTTGATAAATATTGGTTATCTTATGTTGGCCTCGTGAGGTGATTGGTGATTGGACTAATGGTGTAGATCATTTCTTAAATATTAATAAATACCACTTTCATTTAGTTAGAATGACTAACCCATTGGTAGTTAAGATTGATTACCAATAAATTGTTTAACATGGTTTGGTGTGTTATTTTTTATATGGGAATTCACTTTTATGTTTTTCTTTGAATGCATGGATTGTTTCAAAAGGTAACACATGATTGACCATTGTTGAAAACCTAATGTATGCATTGACTTGAATTTTAAGGATGATGTTTGATTATTTCTAAGTGGTATGATGAGATCCCCAATGGATTTTGTGGGCATGTAGACCAAACCCTACTAGGAATCAGTTTGTGGGAGATATTTTTTAGAAACAGGGGAATTTTTCCTTATATTTACAAAATAGATGTAACTATATAGTGAAATATTATAGTATGGAATCTCAATTTATGGGGTAATTTTTTAATTCATGCTATTGAATGAATAGTGTTTGGTTAGATCAGAGTAGCACATAAGAGGAGGTGTGGTTGATGCTTCTAGATGAAGAATTTTTGTATAGATGATGGATGGTGTTCTTAAGTGGCTATTTTTGGGCGTATTATTTTTATCACTGAGAGGGAGACATAACTCGCCATTGATTATTTATTGGTGTACCAACACTCTTTCATTTTGATAAAGATTCCTGAGCTGATAATGTCAATATTTTGGTCTACTGTTACTATGAATTCTTAGGAAAAGAATGTAAATATTTTAGAAAAGATGAGGATCATGTCCACCACTTGGTCAGTTTGATGGTGTTCTTTTCTTAGTGTTCATAGTGAATATGTAGACTCACATCCCGAGTGGTAACTACCCTAGAGAAATGAGACCCTTTGTGATGAATGTCTCCTATGTGTTTATGGGTGTACCCATTTCACAGAAACGTTTACTATATAATGGATGAAGTTGTTTTCTATAGAGGTTTTGGATTTTGGTTTCTTAATAATGTGTTATCTTGAGGCCTAGAGATGACAGAGTAGGTTCATCGAAATGGTGATGATTTTTCACTTAAAAGTTTTCCAGCATGGGCCACCAGATGGGTAGTGGTGTGGTGTTGAGAAGTTCAATGAGGTTGCGTGGTTCCAATAGCAGTAGTCTATAGATTTCATGAATGAGAAAAAATTACATAACTATGACATATTCAATAGTGAATACATAAAATATTGTGTATTTAGATGTATATGAGGGATTCACGTGAATAAAAATGTTGCGAAGAAGTCTTATATCACCTTTGTGGTATAAGATAGTGACATAGTTACTCATTCTTTTTTCGAAGGAGATAGTGATGGAATTGTCATGGGACAATGGGACAATTCTTCAAAGTAACCCTTCTAGTGATAGTGTGGAATTTTTTAAAAATTATAGTTATGTGGGAAACATGGATGGATTTCCCTCAACCCAAAACCATATATAACTCTCTTTAAATGTGGGGAGTATAGCACTCCCACAAGTGATAACCGTGTCATTGAACCCTTTTCGGGATTGGTGTTGATAGATTGTGGTTTCATTTCAATCTATATGGTGGGATGACATTAAGATGAGACTTATTTTTGGTGCTAAGTCATGGAAATAATCACATATTGTTAATGAGTGTTTGTACTTAGTTCTTGCTTCAAGATGGATGAGCTGATATCTTTATGAATGGAAGAGGATGTTCCCTTGTTGGGAAATTTTGTTTTGTGTTTTTTTGAAGTTTAGACCTCTAAAGGTGAAGGAAAGTTATGTTATGGTGAGTTTTTGTGAACATGAGTTTACTTCATGACCTTCATAAATCAATAGATCTAGTTATTTCAATTTTTAGGATCAAAAGGACTTTACGGTAGGGAGGATGTAAAGACCTAGGTTTTTCTAGACTGAGACATAGCTCAGTTTTGAGTTTTAGATTCCAATACCTCTCTAGATATAAAATGGTAAATACACCCAAGTAAACAACATCATAAAAATTATTATATGGTTTCATTGTGTTTGAAGCATGGTATTTACCCCCAGGCTGAGTGGGCATGGTGTTTCCAGCATAACATGGCCTTAAAAATATATATTATTTATAGGAATATTATTTTTAGCATGTTTTCATGTATTTGTGGTTAAACACAAGTATCATTTAAATGGAGTGTCGTATGGGAAAACCAACACCATAGTTAAATCTAAAAGAGATGGTCTGGACTATGAGTTATATAACATTGGTTTCAATTTGGAACCATGGGTGTATGTCATCGTGGGTGGATTAATTATCAAATCTAATTGATTAAATTAATAAATTAATTGATTTTTAATAGAAAATCAATATATCCTCTATTTAATCTTTTATAATCTCTCTATTTATGTTTACGTTTCATAACCATATCATGAGTTAAAAAGAAAATGAGAGAGGAGTAAAAGGAATATTAGGATGAACCATTTGACATAGGAATTAAATAATGGAATTGTGATGAAATCGATGATCAGATCACATGTGATGATAATAGTAATCTCAACACAAATGATGGATTGAAGAACTGGTGATTAGCTGTTAAGTGGGGATTTGTAATTTTTATTTATCCATTATTCATAAATTATATATTGGATCTATGATCATTTCTCTAATTCTTCATGTTATTGGATAAACATTGAATTATATGTTATTATCAATATTCAATACATGTTCTTGGAATTATCGACCCTCCTTTCGACCATATGATTCCTCTGTAAATGAATATTGATTAATAAATATATTCTTGTAGTTTTTCTCTAAGGAACGAATTATTTTTTATTATATATTAGTTAAAATATTTTCATATATACCCTACTTGTGTTTTGAATTATATTCCATAGGGTAGATTTATTTTTCACTAGTTTATATAGAAAAATGCTTCTAATATTATGATATATTCTTAATCAATTCTAGTAACCTTCTCCTATCCTACGTGAGGTTTTCTTTGGGTGGAACTCTCAACTTCACACTAGTCTGTATGGGGCCTTTATATATCGAGTTGAAGAAATTGAAACACAATTTTACTCTATTATTATTGAGGGACTTTAGGGAATTTATTTTTGAAAAAGTGTAGATGGAACTATACCTTTTATAGTATATGGCACAAATATTGTAAAAAAGCACATGAAAATTTATGTAAAGTCCTTCTTTATATGATACATGTTTGAAGGCCTACATTCCCTATATGAAAGTCCTTCGGGACCTGCTGTAAGCCCCATGTGAATGTTTTAGATGTAGGTGAAGCAATTAATAGGTTCAAGAAAAACTCATCATTTTTTGGATTCACAGATATTTTATTATTCAGATGAAATTTAATACAAGAAAGACAAAATATTTCCAATGAAACATGAAGATCACACCAGCATAGAGAGGATAATTCACTTTAAATTTAAAATAAATTTTATTAGACAGTTTGATATAATACCTTAGTATTGTGATCTTTTTTTGATGAAGATGTTTTCATCCAAAACCATTCCTGTACATTGTCATTTTAACTTTATGATACAATTGTATAATCCCTTTAGCGGTGATCCACATTTGATTATTGGATCTCTGAACAATGTCGATGGATTTTCATTTGTTATCAAGGTGGATCAACCACCTTTCTGTGTTTTACTTGATCAATATGATGATTCCTCCAAGATTGAAGAATCATTCTCACACACTTTTCTTGAGAAGATAATGGTGTAAAGAGATTTTTTTTGATCTTGAGAGAAAAAACATTGTACCATTATGGTCTATTTATAGAGTTATATGTTAGTTTTAATTATTATTTAATTTTACATTGACCTTAATAATATATTAAACCCTTAAATGAACTCATTAAATGAATTATTATTACTATAATTATTATTATTATTATTTTCTCTTGGAGTTTTCTACTAGTTTCAATGAATAATATTATTCTTACCATATGAAACATTAGTATTTATCATCAGACCATGTCTTACTCCAGTTTTTATCCTTGAAATTTATTTAATAATACAATAAATTTATAAATAAATATTTTTCCATTATATAAATAAATAAATAAAAATTCTATATCTATGTAATCAAATAATTACCTTGGGAAGAAATATTTATTTAATTTATGTAATCAATAAAAAATGAAAAAAGTTATCCCTTGAACTTGTGATCAATTTTTATTCTAATAATTAAATTCAAATATGATTTTACTAAGTTCAATGGAAAATCATCCTTATTATAATTAAGTGGGATTTCCTAAATTCCAAGATTACAATCTAGAAACAGGTTAAGACACTCAAGATAAAGAAGTTAATGTTGTATCATCAACAACCACATATGAGAATGGACTCTATAATATAATCCCTTTATCATGTTATCTCATAAAGAGGGTTTCATAGTTTTGTCGAAAACCTTAATATTTAATATATATTTCTTTGTTTTTCTAGAATGAAAATTTCTACATCACAATGGCCATGGAATTTATTTTTATGGTTCCATTCCAATCAAAGGGTTGAGATACTGACTTCTACAAATGGGAATGGAAAATCATTTCTCAAATTATTCATTAATTACATACCAATCGTGACATACCAAACATATCATACTTAGCTTGAACATAGTGCATCATATGTTTTTTCAATACATATAATCATGAAATTCACAATATTTAATTATTATTAATGTCTAAATACCACCACATGTGATCGCAAAACGGAATATTTAATTGCATGAAAATATGTAGAATTCTTATAGGCAATGCTCTCCTCATAAAGGTCTATCTTTGAGATCACAAAGTGTGAACTTCCTAAGATTAAACCTCATCCTTTTATGACCGCTCACACCCAAAAGATCCAAAATTATATTCCCCATCATAGTTTATCATCCTAAGAGTAAGACGGAATATTTAAGAGATATATTTATATCATCTCATGGTTTTTATTATACCCGGGAACTACTAGAACCTATTTTTATGTGATAGTTACCCAAGGATATTTTTTCATTAAAGTCATGTAGAGTGATTATAAATATGTGATAATATATATTTCATCTTTATTTTTTTAATATAACATGTAATATAAAGTAAAAAACCCATTGATTTTAAGTCACCAATTCTAACATACTCTCACTTGGCCAAGAGCCAACAGCTAACATCTTTTAGTCCACTAGCTCTCACATAAAGATATTTTTTCTATACTGAGAGGTTTTCTTTAATGGGTCCACCATGTTGTCTTAGGGAAAAATAATAATAACTTCAACTTCAACTATTTGAGGAAACAAATACCCCAATAGATGATACATTCAGAGTCTATGCTTCATCCATTGATGATACCCTAGTTCATTGGTAGGAACCACAATTTTTTTATTATCATTGTAAAATTGGATTATGCCTTATTTATAGGTACCAAATCCAACTATTGGATGAGATTTAATATTGATATCTATTCTTTAGATGCATCAGAATCCATAATATACTCTAACTCTGCTATAGAATCAGAAACCACTATTTTAATTGAGGACTTTTAACTCATAGCTCATGTATTTATGGTGAAGATGTATCTCAATTGTGACCCTAGATCACCTTGATCTATTTGGAAACTATAATATGAATTTTTTTATAAATTTATCACTATCTATTTCATATACCAAGAACATAACCTTAGTTCAGCTCAGATACTCGTGGATAGTCACGATAGGCATCTAGTGGTGGTCTCCTATACCATCATAATATCTTCCTACTACACTTATGGAATATGTGACATCTAGAATGGTACATTGAATGAAATATGTGACTAGAAAAATTTATAATATATATATATATATATATATATATATATGGAAACCATTTCATTATCAACCTCTCCTCATGTGTATGAGGACATATTTTCTTTGGAAGTTAAATACAATTTGACATTGGAAACAATCCCCTCTTGGATCATTCTATACTAAATATCATTTTTATCTTGAAAATATATGTAAAATGAATTAGACTTAGAAATATCTTAGATCTATCATAGTGGATCTTGATCCCAATAACATTCAAAACATCACCTTAAGTTGTTCATGGTGAAGCATGTATTTAACCACATATAAATGGCCTATAAGAATGTTATCTCATTTCCATTAAGTAAAATTTCATTACCCTATACTATTAGGAAAATGACCACACTCCCCCAAAACTATTAATAGACAAAAGGATCAAGTTTTTTTCTTAGAAAACCACTTTCCATTGTGGATTTATAAAAGAAATGGATGGCCTCAATGCACTCATTAATCAATATTTGGATCTTTGTAACATTTATACTTTATTAGCATTACATAGAGTCAAAAATACTATTTATTGTGACATAAAGACGTCACCTAGAAGATTCTCATTAAAACAGTTTTTTCTTGAAATAGATCTACCAAATCTCATTTTCATAATGTACTTCTATGGACAGTTTAATTCTAATGGATTTAAGAATGGTGAATGGTGAAAAGGTTTCATCATAGTATATGAATTAATTCCATGTTTACCCTTCTGAAACAAGTCCTGAATTATATATACTAGCTTGACCACCCATGTCTATTTTCTTCTTGAACACCCATTTGAAAGCAATGGTCATTACATCAACAACTGGATCCAAAAAAAATCCTGCTTGGTTTTAGTACATGGAATATATTTTGGAATTCATTATTTTTCCTTTTATAAACACCTATTCCACTTAACATTTCATTGTATGTTTGGGGATCATTGTTATCGTCTAACAATGACTCGTAACAATAAATGACTAGAGAACCATATATTTTAGGTTCTATAATATATATTATACTCATACAGATTATATGTTTCTCTAAATTATTTTATTCCATCGAGATTTGTGAAAATTTCTATTGTACAAACTCATGTGTATCCTAATCATGGACTTCAGTGAAGTATATCTCACTCCAACTATCACTTTTATATATGTGATCCCTATCAAGGAATACAGATTGTCTTTCCAAAATTACCTTTTTATCTAAGGGGACATATAATTAACATCCCCTTGTTTCAAATGGATATCCTTTGAAGATATTCATTATGATCCAGAGTGAATGTTTGTTTTCTGAATAGGCCTTAACAAATCCTCCACACCCCCACCCATGTAATTTAAACAATATGTGTTTATTTTAACTCCATAATTTGTATGTTATTCTATCTTCCACATACGATAGTACATGATTTAGTATGTGCACTACAATCTTTATTGTATATCCCCAAAAGGACATTAGAGTCTTTTCATTCCTCAACAATAACCTCACCATATAAAAACTTTTGTGACTACACCTTTCAGTCACACCATTACTATTGGTGTTTATAGGGAGGATTAAGTTGAGATAAAATATCTTTATCACATAAATATTCAATGAGGTCTTGATTAAGCTTCTCTCCCCAATAGTCTGAGTAGAGATTCTTAATTTTCTTACTAACCTGGTTCTCAACCTCATTCTTGAATTCTTTGAATTTATCAAAGGACTCAGACTTGTACCTCATTATGTAAATTTATATATACATTATAAATTCATTTTTAAATGTTATGAATTATGAGTACCCACCCCTGATTCAACTTGGAATTTTCTAGAAACATCAGTGTGCAGTATCCCTAGATACATTGTGGATCTTTCACATTTACCACTAAATGGTTCTTTGATCATTTTACCTTATAAACACACTTGATATATACCATGTTTTTTTATTATTAATGAATCTAAATAACCATATTTATGTATCTTATTCAATCATTTCAAATTTACATGACATAAGTTATTTTTCCATAGCTGGGTGTTGTATGATTCATGTGATCCAGATTCATTATTTATTGACAATGCTTGGTTCTCATAATCTAATTCATAAAGACCATTATATAAATATTCCTTACCAAAAATTTTTTTTTAAAAAAATACGAACTTTTCATTCATAAACATGAAATTAAATACTTCTATGTCTATTTTATATAAAGAAATAATTTCTTGCAAATTCAAAGAACATTGTAAAAATAATGAAAAACTAGGATCATTCTCTTTGGAAATGTGAGGTGGTAGTCACCAATGGATAGTACTACCAACTTAGCCCCATATTCATCCTACAAATATACCTCAACGTATAAAACCATTCAAAATATACTAGGATCATATATTTTTATACTAATGTGATAACTAAATGTGGTATCTAATAGCCAATTCATAAAAATTGAATGTATACAAAAGATAATAATATACTCTAAAGAATCACCTTACTTCTATCATACACTGTAGTTTTTATTCCAGTATCCCTTCTTGACACATAAAAACATATGGCATCCTAATATCTCACTTCCCCTTTAATATTTAACTTCTTGGAAGGGAGGTGCATAGAGGTCTTAGTCTTCGACATAGACTTGGGGTTATTTTTCTTTCATTCATATGACTTTTTAGGCTTCAGATCCTTATTAGTCTCGAAAATTAATTTTAGGACTTATGGGAATGACTTATCTATATTTTTCATGTTTTAATTAATAATAAAATTATATAATCTCTAATAGAGGGATGTTAGAAAAATATTGGTGAAAAAATCCTTAAAAATATTAAAATATATAATTTTAAAATGCTAAATATAGTCGGCCATTTTAACTATGTGAGGTCCATATAGTGTGCCTTCTCCACGATTGTACATAAAGAGTGTCTTAGAGAAATAAAAAAAATCTTTTCATACTCTCTAATAATAAATATCTTGGAAATGAATCATAATTTCATATTAATCCATGGTGTCATGTGATTTTTGTAATACACTAGACAAGGAAGATAACATTAAACACTGAATACTAACTAAATCGTCCAAGTATTTCTTATATACAAGTAAAACATTCACTCTAGACACCATAGTGGGAACATCAATAACTAAGGATTCTAGCACATACAATTTCCATTCCTAGAGTTGTACATTGTGGAAGTTCTTGTGCCATTATTGGACGTTTGTATAGGTAAGGATATTTTATTTATCCAGGATTGTTCATAGGGATAGTGTTGTGATTTTTGAAGATTCCAATTGATCCTAAAATAATTTAAATCGTATTATAAGACTGTTAGCTAATTATAAAAAATGAGACATAATAAATTTAATTATATTATCTTCCACTATATTATAAATTACCAATATCCCACACCATTAGACTCTGAATGTCTACTTTCTTGGAAATTCTTGTTGAAAGGATCCATATGCCCCTTCTCATAACCCAAGAAAGAGATTGATTATTTATTATAAGTAATTTACATAGGAATGTCTTTTCCAACTGTAAGCTTGTAGCTCATTGATCCATTTAGTGGACTCCCCAATCCAGATACCATCACTCGTGTTTCCTCAAAACTTTTCTCCAAGATACATCATGTTTAAAAAGGGAAACTCTTATTGAAGTAAAATTGTTAAGTCAAGATAAATCATTAATAAGAACTACTTGATAAGAGTCAATTTTCTAAAAAGTGTCATACCAAAACATAGTTCTATGGTTTCATTCCTAATCATGTAATGAGTGGATTATTCTAAATTTATACTTTTTTGACGTATTTTAGTTATTATATATAAAATTTTGTTATTTTACCCTTTACATGACTTGATAATATTAAGTTGATTTTACATAATGGATAAACCATTTTGTGATAAAAAATAATCTATCATCCATTTATTTTAATTGCATATTTGAATATTATTCCATTTAATTATATGATGATGGTCATGAATCTATAAAATAAATCAATCAATATAAAAAAAGACATGAGCATGGGCATTATCTAATTTTTGATTTATTGAAATAATAATAAATCAACTAATGAACCTTGGGGAAAGTAACATGTGTTTGTCTTGGTATGAACATAAAATTACCCGTTTTCACCTATGGTTCACTTAGGTTTCCATTTTCATGGTTCTTTTTGAATTTTGATCCACCTCCTCTACAATATGAACTGACTCTATGTAACTTTAGATACTCCGTTTGTTACATGTTTTTTATAACTCACATGGGTGTGAGGGGAACCAAATGATTAGTTTAAGGGAATTACATAAAAAAAACCTTGTACATGAAAGCATTCATATTTAATTTAATAATAAATAATTGTAAACCCATTAAATAAATTAAATTAAATGAAACCAACACATTCATAGGCCTTTTCAAAGCTCATGATCATCCATACACATGTATAATAACATTTTTAAATTAACTAGATTCCATTAATTTCCATTTGTTCTTTAATAAATATTGAATTCATGAATTAGATTGATTAATTATATTTTTGATCAATTAATTCAGTCTATATTATTTTATCCTATTTTCCAAGATATTATAATCTAATTTTATTTTTAAATAAGACAAATTATTTAATTTTACATTATATTTAACAAAAATATTATAATGCTCCTAACATTGAAGTGACTTAGTGATTACATATCTAAACTACTCAGTATGATCCTGTTTGTATACAATGCACTCATATGATATACTTCATACATGACATGCATCATAATTTCATATCGTGTACTGTAAATGTTGAAAATGGTCCCTAATGAAAGAACATGCACTCTTCCTTTAAATAAGGCTATCAGGCCATGGGATTCTAGGAACGACTAGTTTCTCAGAAAACATGTGGTCTCCTACTAATGCCCACCCACATGACCAAAAAGATCATTAGACTAATAAATGTCCCAACGGGTCAACACTTGTTCTTTCAACGTAAATTTTCCTCTCACATCCACATCTTAGGAATCAACCCAAGAGATCACCCATCCTGAAACTAATCAGTCCAAGACTCGCATAACTATGGATTTTTAATCATGTAGGATCCTGAAAAGAAGGTTCATCTTGTAGATATGGGTAATAAAATTTATTCTTTAAACACATGAAATTGTTATGGTGTTACATTTACCTAACTCCCCACCTATTGAGAGTAATATCTCTATCTTGGACCCTAAATTTTAACCCATGTAGTTTCACAGCACTTCTATCTTGGTACCCCATAGATACAACTCTAATAACTAGGGTGCACGAATTGAACAATCACCCCACCTTTTAATATAGCTATTGGTCCCTAGCCCACCAAGCACCCCTAGTTACCACTCACACAAGTGGTCCCTACCAAGGCCCACCCATGTGCATAAATGGATCATCAGACTAATGATTATGCTCAATATAATACAAATGTTATTTTAGTGTGATTTTCCCTTACTCACACACACCCTATGAAACTTCCCAAATGACCACCCATTCTGAAACTAATCTATTCCTAGGATCACCTAACCCTAGAATTCTAATCATGTAAGAAACCAAAAAAGTGAACCTTTTTTAAATAGAAAGTAACATTTACTCTTTTGACCCATGAACATTCTAGGGTGACATAGTCAAATAAATTAAAAATGGAATGCATGAAAATTACATTTCATATATGATTTAATACATGTAGACTCATTAGTATACATTGATCATACATGGCTTTATAGTTTTGAATATTATCTGAAATTAGTT
Organism: Viscum album; assembly: GCA_963277665.1. Taxonomy (NCBI): domain Eukaryota; kingdom Viridiplantae; phylum Streptophyta; class Magnoliopsida; order Santalales; family Viscaceae; genus Viscum; species Viscum album. The sequence continues at coordinate 325,759,670 of OY728140.1, forward strand.
GAGAATTTAATATAATATAAATCCTAATGACCAACATGTACTATTAAATTAATGACTCATAGAAATCAATTCAATGAGGTTTAATAGAGTAATTAATTTAATTCAATATTTCAATATTAATAAGTAATGTACATGTTGTGTGAAATCTCACCACATGGTGTGTTATTTTCTACACTATAAGTATGTATTAAACACCTAGGGTCTCAGCGTGTACTTTCTAAGGACATTTCATATTTACAAGGCATGTAGTAAGGATACATGATGTGTACTTCAAGTTATATGGATTACAGTTTATATGAGTCACATATTAAATACATGTTTTGTATTAATTTGGTGGTGCGCCATAACCCCATGTCTTTAGCTATGAAAACACATGAAAAAATAGCTTATAGGAAATGTACATGGTGTATAGTCGAATATAACTATGTGCCACCCTAGTAGGACTAAATGAGGTTCATTAAATTCACATGGTGTGTTCTCATTACACAATGAACCAAAGTCTATGAGAGTGACCTGGTGAAATGAATAAGGGTACACAACATATGACAGAGGTGTATACAATGTGTTACCCTATGTTATCTAGTAATAATTCTTGGCACCATTAGATGGGTTATTTGGTTTCCATCTTCATTATATATGTGATAAATAATTATGTCTAAGAAAAGATCTTGATTATTGGAGAAATAATGAATAAAACATGAAATGAAATTTAACTTTTAAATGTGCAGTGATCAGTAATTAAATAAATAAATATAAATTTGAATGTGATCACTCTAATAGAACTTGAAGGTTTTAGGTGCAATGGATGTGATTATCAGGGTTAAGCTTGACTCACCATTTATTAGATTCAACAAATATTTTATGATGTACAATAAAAGGAATCCAACACCAATGAAACGTTTTCAATGAAACATGACTATCATGTCAGAACCAAGAGGATCGTTCATAATAAATTTATAATTAATAAAATCAGATATGAAGAAATAATTCCTTGATCTTGGGGGTTTTCTTCGATGAATATTTTTATCATCCAAAAACCTTTTATTCTACCATCGTTATTTATGTAGGATCCATCATAGAATCCATTCACCGATGATCCACATGTTCTCTGATTAAATATGGCTATATTTTTTGTAGAAATTAAATTTTTTTTGTTTCTAATTTATTAATACCATGAATAATTTCTTATTATAGGTTTCTCTATATTATTTAAGTTTTATTAATATCAGGATTTAGTTTTGTATTTTATGGGTTTTTTGTTTAAATTTATAAAAGGTTTAGGGTACTAACACATTCCTGACACAGGGGGATGAAAGAGAAAATTTCTAAATGTTTTCCTAGTGCAACATGGTGGCTGGCCAAGGTTGTCTCACATGTGGAGATTCTCAATTGTCTACTTACTAATTCTAAATAAGTTAACACTACATTGTTTTTTTAATTATTTTATTAATGTCATGAAATTTTATTGGGTTTTTTTTCTAAGATAATAAAAAGTCTTATAAATATAATTTACCATGAAATGATAAACAGAATGATTTAGGAAAGAAAGAACTTGGTCCTAAGTTTGGTTTTGAGTTCCATTATTATTCTATTTTATTTTTTTTAATTTATTTTGATAATCCAATAATGAAATATCCTGATTTAATTTCTACCCTTTTATTTATATGTTGTGAAATCCTAAATGCTTAAGAAATATAAATACCACTTCCTCCATTAATCAAGGTCAATGGGACACCTCAATTGAGAGTGAGTCATCTTTCAAAACCCGAAAATATTGTATTCTGTTTCATCCATTGATCGGCTCAACATCATCATGTGAATAGATGATCAATGAAATGGAAGGAAAAAGAAATAAATAATAGAATAGAAGTCTATTTTAGGTCTATGTTTTGGGGTAAAATCACCACACTCATGAATGTCACTGATAAATACCAAAAACACTAAGTAAACATTAAGAGGGAACTAAAGAATAGCTAACCTCCCCAGGACAATCCTCCACTTAGCACCTAAATTTTTAGGGAAAGAGGTCACAATTTTGATAATGAGAAAGAAGAAGAGAACAGAAATAAAATTAAACAAAATAAAATGAAGTGATTGTAAGAAAATAAAATTGAATAAAATAATAATATGAAAACAAGTTATTTGATAGAATAGAGATAATAAGAAGATAAGAAAGAATAAAAATAATAGGAAGATGAGGAAGAAGATGATGTTAGTTTATGGGGGTGTAATACACTATAATATGGAATCATGCCTGAATTAGAATTAACATAATCTAAATTTAAAAAACATGTAATAAAAATCTAAAATATTAATTAAGGAAACAGAATAAAAAAAATAAAGAAAAATAAAAATGGAAGAATCCTCATCCCAACATCCTCATCTTTGGGAGAAAACTCCTTTGAATTAGAAAATTATCCTTTTAAAATAAATTAAGAACATATGGCATCCTGCTATTTTATTACATTACTTTAAATTACATTTTACAAACATAGGATCTTTAAAGTCTAGTGTCTTAGAAATCAGGTAAAAAATACATGAAAACGTAAAACATTCTTCTACTCCACTTTTAAGGCTTCATAATAGGTTAATCCTAAGTAAAAATTACTACATATCATAACCTAGAGACATAAATCAAACGAAAGGGTGAGAAGAAGGCTCAGTAAGGAAAAACAAGTGAAACAGTTGATATGTGATCTTGAGCAATATTAATAAGGACATGATAAAAATCATAAAGACATGGGTAACAGAATAATAGGAATATAGTGATAAAAATAACATGAATCATAACTTGAATATGTGGCTACAACATTTCATTTAGACATTAATGAATATATCACCAAGTTTCATCCCTTAGGTGTTATAAAAACTACCAAGGTTATTCACCAAGGTCTCGTGAACTTGTCATCTCTAGAGATTAATTCCTTACCCAATGCATTGGAGCACTGTCAAGGTGAACCCTAATATTTCCATGTTTTCCTATGATTCACATAGATCATAATCAAACATTTCATAAATAACCCATAGAGAATAAAATAAATGGGTTTCATTTCAAAAACGTGACATTTTAAAAGTGCTTAAAAATAAGATCATTATGTTATTTATAACCCATGGAAGGGAAGTGAGGGTTATATGTATGTCAATTCCAGAATAAAAAATATTATTTTTGTGTATTTATGAACACCCATAAAAACTAAATTTTTCTAGGTATTCACATAAATCAAACAAGAGAATTTCATGAGAGAATGAGAGAGAAATTTTGAGGTGAAATTTCTTCAGCATAACGGTTATATGACATGGTTTTAGAAAACAATAAAAAGAGAGTGTACAAGGGTATACCATCCATAAATGAATTATTTTATAGTATAATGACATAATAAAATAGAAATAAGATCACGGTGTGGAATTTTTAATGACATACTACATGAAAATGAATCTTGAAAAGAAAGAAAAATGCGATTTCTTTTATGATAATTTTGCAGCCTAACGACGCCACATAAAATTTAAAAAAATCAATTGATGAGAGAGGAAAGGGACTCTCATCAATTGTAAATGAAATTATAATTAGTAAAGATATATAAGGTCAAGCCACCACAAAATAAAATGGAACTATAAGATATAACATAAAGGAAGTCATGACTTAAAAGAGGAGGGTGAAAGTTTCCCTTACCTTGAAGAGTAACTTCAAAAGCATGAAGGTTAGGACCTTCAGAGGCTTGAGGGAACCGTTGGAGGACTCCTTGGAAGGTAAAGAGACTATAACTTCGTTTAGGATTATTTTGGAATGAAATTAATGAGGGAATGGCTTGGTATTTATTGTAAAAGTGAGTAAATTAATTATTAATTTCCAAGGGACACCTCATCAGTGTTATTGGAAAACCCATGTGCTCTCCCATGGTATTTACCCACGGTATTGGACACATGGGACACAAAATAGCATATATTACTATTCATAATTCTACAAAAATTATTGCATCATTAATGATTTCAATAAACACCCAAAACTCAAAACTGTATTTTTATTATTCACCGAAAATGCAATTATTTCAGAAAAATACCAAAAATTCAATTGAACCTAATATCAATGATCTAAATTGAAAAATGAACTCCATTTTATGGAAATAATTTTCTAAATATTTTTATTTTAATTTTTCAATAAAATCATTTTTTATTCCAAAAAAACAACTTTAAAACTATAACTCATTTTATAACACCTTAAGAAACTAATCAAGGTCCCATAAAATTATCATATAACCACAAGACAATAAAGTAACTATATATGATTAAATTTTATGAAAATAAATTTCCATTTAAAATTATTAAATTAATTAAAAAAATTAAATAAAATATTTATAACATTAAAAAATTCCAAAACTTATACTATGATCATTTTTTCACTTTTAAGATGTCTAAAATGTATTTATACATTCACAGGTAAAGTTTCTATTTTTTTAGCCAATTTACTATTCATTACTATTCATATGGGTATGTTACTATTCCTACTTTTCTATTCAATAAAAATTAAGTTGATATTATTAAACTCTAAATGTTTTACTAAACACAACTATAGAAGAACATTATTTGAAAATCAATTTACATTATTAATTATTTAAAGAATACAAAAAATATTTTAAAATACCCCTTTTTCCAAAATTAATCAATAATATACATACTATACATATCCAATCATTTTCAAATCACAAAATTAACCATAATAATAAATAAAAAATTTAATTATATAATTGGATTACACAAAGCAGGTAAGGTCTCGTTATATAGCCCCTTATAACACCAGCATAGGACCTAAGTGTAAGGTGTGTTATCGTGATAGAACCTTGTGGTGAATCGGACAACATTGACCGAGTGGTGATTTCTAATAGCTTGAACTTCTCTCGTATGAGATTTTGTTTGAGATTCACATGTTGAAGTTTGGCTTGGGATTGGTCTAGAGAAAATCTTGGAGATGAAACCTCCTTCCCAAGCTCTGATAGATGGGCTTCATATAACCCGAGTCTACTGGATGAGTCCATCCAATATTCTTTCTATATTAATTAACCAAGGTCATTTGTATTTATAAACAATAATTGTAAAGTTACGAGTTTAGTTTCCAAAGTTCATATAAAAGATGAAACCCAATGGTCTCATTTAATTATACTCACTTCATTAATTAAAGGATATAGTTTTGTTGAGTAAAAAATAAAATAACACACAAAATTAGGAAACAAATTATTCAAAAGTTTGGATTGTTATAGAACACATGTTTTTCCCTTTTATAATATCTATATATTTTTACGTATTTAATGTATAAATCTATATATTTAATATTTTTGAGACCTATGTAGTGAATATTTGAAAATAGCCAAGGATTTCGACTCTTTATCATTGCACCATGGACTGGAAATTGTTGTGACAATGGGTGTGAACAACATGGTAGCCTGGGCTTCTAGTTGTGCATAAAGATGTGGTAGTGGTGTAATGGTTGGGGCTGGCACACGATATTTGTGATCAAGATTCTCCATCATCTGACCTTTAATGTGGGCCGATGAAGCATTCATAGCATTCGAAATAGGCCATGAGGATGATCAAGGGTGATCGTAAGCCGTCATAGTGGAGCTTGATCTCAATGTTGGGGTCTCATGGAGTGTAAATAGTGTTTTTCGATCATTTTTAGTGGTGGATAGTGATATTAGAGTGGAAGAGGGCAGATTTGAAGGCAATAACATGTTGAATGAGAGTGTCTGACGTGAGAGTTGCATGAATCCAACAAAGTGACACCATTTTATTTAATGTATAAAATTTTCCCCAATTCAACCATCCCACATCAAAAGCATGCTTGGAGGCCACAATGGTTTATAATATGATATATAGCTTCTTCACAGTAGAATCCCACATTTGGGTGGGTACTAGAATAAACACGCACTCATGTAAATGGGAATGGCCGCACCACCTGGCCTGTGTGGGCTACATCCCAACCCTACTCATGGGTTTCTTCTCTCATGGGATCGTGCCTACTTACTCCTTGGGGAGGATATATCTATGGTCTAAATTTCCATCATACCACTTCAAAAGACAAGCTTATGTGTCTTCTCACATTCCTAGTCAAGGGATAGCCCTTGGCCCATGTTTTTACCTACAAAGAATAAACAATTAATTAAATTACGAAAAATCATAATTAAAACTATTGACTAGAATGAATTTTTCATTATTCATTTATACCAGTTTCAACTCTTAATTTTCAATTTTTCAATTTTGATTAAAAAATAAAATTATATAGACATTTCCATTAAAAATAATTCAAAATATTTAAAAAATTGTTTAAAAATATGCATTAAATTTGAGTGTGTGAAATACCCCCACACTTAAACCATAAATTTCCTTATATATTAAATCATAACATGGAATTCAGATGGAAACAATGTTACCATTATTAAAATCTCAAATCAATAAAATAAAACAACTATCAATGTCAAATAAAGTTTTTCTGTTCAATATAAAATATGAATTAAATTTCTCATATTTCAAAGAAACAATTAGTTCTATATTTTTTAATTTCAGCCTTCTAAAAATAATGGAACATACTCTTTCATCCATTAAATATTTTTAATTCATCATTAGTAAACATGCCATGTAATGATCTACCTCTCTTGAATCTTTTCTATCATCACTGATGTTATTAATTCACGTGTATTTATACTCATATCATAAGAACATTATCCTTATCCATAATATTGTAAAGGAACTACTTTCTCAACATTTTAAAGATAAAAAGCTCATAAAATCATGAGTACTATTCAATAAAGGTTCAAATGACTATAAATCATATGTTTGGTGGGAATTCATGTTCAAAAAATATTCCTCATATAGGTGGTTTCTCTCTAAAGTATAAATCATGGTATTAAAAATAAAAATTAATGAATTTACTCACTTAAAATTGTGACAACTCCAACTTCCCCAAACTCAAGGAAAAGGTCAGGAAAAAATAAAGAATATTGAATGATTTGTAGCTTCTTGATTTATTCTCTACTTTATAATTGTTTTCAAATTATCTTTTTTTCATTTTTTTTCTTTTTCAAATGTCATGATTAGAATGAATCTCAATCCACCACCTAACCACATATGATAAAAATTATCTATCTAGAAATTGTAATTTTTTATTAGTCCAAGTCACGACAAACATGTTTTCATTATTTTTTCACGAAATGAAAACAAATAAGCATAACGAAATAACAACTTTTCTCAACACCCACAGTTACCACCCCATAAATTTTTTATTGCAATGAATTTCATAAAATTTAAAATGACTTACCTCAACCCAACACTTCAACTATAAAATATCAAGAAAATACTAAGAGGGTGTAGAAATGTATAAAAATGGATTGAAACATGGCTCATTACTATCATGGGAATTCATGGAATCTGTGGGAAAAACAGGGATTGATGTAACTATGGTCTCAAAGATAAGGCAATTTCCAAATATGCTTCAATAATAATTAATGCTTATTTTTACAATCATAACTTTGACAGTTTTGAATGCATGTCTTGGTAGGTGGATGTACCAAGATCACTCAAGAAACATGCTTAACATAAAATATGTTGTATTTTCCCTATAAATCCCATCTGGAATATGAAATATAAAATTGGATAATCACTCGAGGAATGAATAATAATAACAAATCAATTCACATGAAAATCAGAAATTTAATGCATTTAAATGATAGTGAAATTTCATTTAAATGAAACAACTGGATTCCTCAAATCATGAGTCCTCATTTTAATACCTAGGTTTCACTCTAATTTTTTAATTCTACATTTTACTCCTTAAATCTCATTATCATTGAATTTTAAAACATAGAATTAAAGGATTCCTAAAAAACTCATGTCTTCTAGATAATTCAAGTAAGGAGATAATTCAAATATGGACATTAAATTTCATGTTTAAATATCAATATAGGTTTTTAGACAAAATTGTAGAGTGTTTATGAAATAAGCATTAAATGTGAACTCCCATTCCCCTGATGTTTTATTCCTACTCCTTCAAATTGTTCTTGGGGATCTTCCTCGTTCCATCATGGTCTTATAAAAGTATATTAATCATTAAAACTCAAGGATCATGTCATTTATGCTAAGAAATAATAGAGTGATTGGGTTGTATACTAAACTAATCTTAAGAATGAAATTGAAATCCTAAAAATTAAGTAAATCTAAATCTTTGAATGATCCCTCAAGTTGGCCCTATCTTTTTTACTACCTCTAGATAGAAGTATTGATTGTAATTTATTGTATGATGGTATGTGAATCTTAATGGATTTGAACCACCACATTTATATTTTCCCAGCTTTCACTTCATCCATCTTAGTGAGGAATGACTCGTGGATAAATTATACTAGTTCCATCCCCTTGGCAATTAGGTATATCCTTCATGGGGGTAGGATGAAGTATGAATCATCATATTCCATGGTTTCTACATGTGACCCAAATGTTTCTTGTCTAGTACTATGTTAATATAGGGTGTATGATTTGAATTATCAAAGGGATATCAAGAATTTATTATTTATTTGAATAAAATTTAAATATAAATTATTAGAAATATTCTACCTTTCAGAATGAGCTGCCTATGTCTTTTTCCCCTTAGTCTCATCAACTTGGACTTCTTTATGGGCTTCTATAAATGCGAGTTCATCAAAATCAGGGAGTTCCATGTGTTCCTCAGGAGGTGGATGTACTTATTTATCATATTCTTATAATACATAGAAAATATTTTCAGAATATAAAAAATAAAACAGTTGTGAATTAATACTCAATTTAGATTGAATAAATTTAAATTAAATAGTGTATGAAAAAATATCAACTCCATTAATTGGTTCAACATCAATCTATCCATTAACACTGAGTGCCCCTTGGAGTTCGAAGGTAGAAAGTGGATGTGGGTAGTCAGGATCCTCCCTCATTTATTCAAATTCTACCACATCGGTGGTATCTCCCTCCATTTCTAGAAAGATATGCAATGTTGTTGGCAATTTTACATTGGAAGGATTTTGTAGATCATTTTTTACCATGTAATCATTCCAGAAGTCATATAGATCTTGTTTATCTCCCACACATAGCTCATAAGAAATGTCTTCCTCATCATGAATCTACTAGGTATTATCATGCTTATCTTGGATCTAGGTCTTCAAATGATTGGGTAGTGGATACTCCCCAAACATAGCCTCAATTTCTTTGATGTCCTAAAAAAAATCAGAAAATACCTATGACTCAACTTATGGTTCAAGTTATGGTTTCTCAAGGGATGAATTGAAATACTCAGTTTTCCAATCCATTTTTCCTTGAAGATATTGTTACACTTTTTCAATCCATTGAATCTCTTATTTGAGATTCTTTCTAGCCATTTGTTCAGAAAATTTCACATGGGGAATTTCTGGTAAAATGTTGTGAGGAAATGGGGAGGTCTCTTATTGTGTCTTGGATCTTTCATGATAAAAGTCCGAGAAGTACTCCAGAATATTATTTAGTTCTCTGAATAATCCTTCACCTAGTGGTTTTTTGGGGGTATCTTTGAGTTCCCAGATGAGGTCCTTTAATTCCTCATATATTCTCATTTGTCTATGGGAAACCAAAACATGACTTCAAAATAAAGAAAAAATAACCTCTATAGACCATGGTGAGATAATAATTTTTTAATTTTAAATAAAATAATAAAAAAACTATATATTTATCATGAAAAAGGAAAAAATAAGAGAAATAATGATTTGTTCCCTAGAAACGATGCTATTTTTGACAGACGGCTACCATGGGGCATGGAAAAATCAAATTTCTAAATGTTTTCCTAGTCTAGAATAGCAGCTGACCAAGGTCATCTCATATTAGGAGCTGCTCAGCTGTCTACTTACTAATTCTAAATCACCTAACACTACTTTTTTTGTTTTAATTATTTTATGAAAGAAATCATAATTTTTTTTGGGTTTTTGTTAATTTTCTAATATAATGAAAAGACATGTAAATATACTTTAGCATGAAATTCCAATCAAAATGAGTTATGAAAGAACTTGGTCATGAGGTTGGTTTTCAGTTATATTGTTATTCTCCTTTTTTGTTTAAATTTAGTTTCATAATACAATCGTGGAATCTCATGATTAAATTACTACTCTTTTATTTAAATGTTTTTAAATCTAGAATGCTTAATAAATCTAATATATGCATATTATTATTATCAAGGTATATAGAACAAGTCAATTGAGAGTGTAAAAACTTCTAGGACTCCTCTCCATCATATGTCATTTCACACACTGATCGGTTCAAATCTATCATGTGAAGAGTTGGTCAATAGAATGGTGTGAAAAGGAATAAATAAAATAATATAAGTATATTTGAGTATCATGATATGGGGGACAATCACCACACCCGTGCATTTCACTCGCATCTACCACAAAAAATTTAACTGTATGTGATAACTCAAGAATATCTAACCTCTCTTGGGCCAAGCCTTGGGTTTTCCAATCATTTTTTAGGATTATAAGTCAAAATGGTGATGATGATAAATAAGAATAAAATATAAATAGAAATAAAATATAATATAATTATGTGAATATCATATTATGATAAAAAGGAGAATAATAATAAGAAAAGAAATTATTAAATAGAATGGATAGAGTAAGGAGAGGAAGAAATAAATGAAGAAAAAAAGAATAGGAAGAAGTAGAAGAAGATTTTGGTGGTTGTGGGTGGAACACACTATAATTTGTAATCTTGAATGAATTATAATTAAAAGAAACTGAACTAAAAATAACTAAAATATAAAACAAACTATAAATAAATGAAACACAGTGAAATAGAAAGAAAGAATACTAAATTTGAATCATCTTCGGCTGATCATCATTCCCTGTGGGTGATAACTCCTTTGTAGTGGTAAACTCTCCTCCTTTTATTAGCATTAAGGAACTCCTCATTCTCTATTTCTGAATATTTACATATCTAAGGGTGTTTAATGTCTAAATTTTTATATTTAATCTATCAGGATACCAGTGTGGTTAATTATTGAAAACAGTTAAGGATTTCAGATCTTTATCATTGCACCATAGACTACAATTCAGCGTGAAAATGGTTGTGGATAGCATGGAAGCAGGAGACCCTGGTCATTCATGGTAGATTTGGTTGTGGTGAAATAGTAGTGGAAGGTGGGGAAGTGGTGATATAGCTTCTCCTTTTGGACTTCAAAGTGGTTGGGTGAAGCCTTCATGGCAGTCAAAATAGGCCCCATAATAATAAAGGTTGGTTGCAGGACTTCATAATAGATATTGAGCTCGAGCCCATGCTCTCAGGTGGTAGAAATGGTGTTTACTAATTAGCTTTAGTGGTGTCTGGTGAGAGAACAATGGTGGATAGAATCTTCCAAGTAGGTAGCAAGCGATGCATTGGTTTCGAAAGTTAGAGTCTCTCAAATATGTTTTTTTAAATATTTTTTTTAAATTTTTGATTAAATAGGTTTAGGTTTTTTTTTCATAAATGTATCTTAAAGGTGGTAACACCGATACCACCTTTAGGATTTGAATGAAAGGTGGTAGCTTCACCACCGCCTTTCTAAAAAATATGATTTTTCTATTTTTAAATGTTTTATTTTTATTTTGGTTGTTTTGTTTATATATATATTTATTTTAAATAAAACAAAACTTTTCTGTATAAATTATTTAATATTTCATATCCAGCAGTACCGATATTACAACAATCTAGATTCTAATAGAAGCCCTCACCTAGGGATCTCTTATAAAAGAGGTTTTTCCCTAGAAATCATTTTGTTTCTCCCTCACCCAGGGCTCCATTTTTTCTTGGATTCCACCTTTCAACTTAACCTGAACGGCAACAGCAGCGCTGCATCCTTTAGGACACATTTTTTAAAAAATATACCAAATATTATAATTTTTTTTTTGGAAAAAACCTATTTAAAAAACCCCCACAAATCTAGTGAAGTGGTGCCATTTTATTTAAAATATGAACAGTGCCTCAGTCCCGCCATCCAACATCGTAATTGCGGTAGGAATCTATGATGACTTATAATACAATCTATGACTTCTAGCAACTGAGAGCCCCGTAATAGGGTGGGATCTCTGATACAAATGTACCCAAACCAATTTGGTAACCCATACATCTCTATCCAATGATTCTATTCTAACCCACTCGCAGGTTTCTTCGTCATTGTTCTCATTCAAAATTTCATAATTAAAAGTAATATTCATATAATTCCTAGATTTGATTAAAACATTGGATTATATGGTAATTTCCATTCAAAACGAATTGAATTTTAAAAAAAAATTAAAAAATATGTTTTAAATGTGAGTTTGTACCATTATAGGAGGTGATTTTACCCTTATATGTGGTAATGTTATCCTTATTTAAGTAGTTCATTACCCATACATCACATTTTTTTATTTACTCATTCTTACATAAGTGGGTTCGTACCCATATATAAACGTTGATGTTAAAGGGTTACATTAATTTTTAAGTTGGTTTACCCTTAGGTAGCCTCATTTTTGTTCATAGTACCTTCATGTCAAATCTTATCTACCCTTATGTAAGAGGGTTTTGGTTTTCGTACCCTTACATGATATCGGGTGTACATATTTGCAGCAGCTATTTGGATCTGGTTACCCATACGTATCCAGTTGATGGAGTGGGATACCTTTATGTTATACTAAAGTTATCCTTATACCAGAACTGAATTTCATAGGCATGGGGACTGTTGGGGTTATCATGATATTTTGGAAATCAATTTTTGGCCCAAAATATTGAAGTGATATAAGAAGAATAAATAAATCAGCACGCATGATTTTTTTAATGTGTAAGAACCCTCCGATGCAGAGGATTAAAAAACAATGGGGAAATTCCAAAAAATATCCACTTTGAATCAGAGAATACTAAGAATCAAAGTAATGCCCAAACTTGAATCACAAAAGACAGAGCATAGGAAACCTGTGTTAAAACCACACCCCGATACGCCTATGCCATCTCTCTAAAAAATATCCCACTAATGCCATATATTGGAAGATAAATATATGACAAAATGTCACCCTTATATCGATGAAACATCACTACCTTAGAGATCTTCACCCAAACATGCGTCATCCTCACACCATCTTGAGACACCTGAATGATCTCTCCATCATGATGTACCTTCGATCTTCAATTGGGACACACCGCTTGATCACCACAATAATGAAGACTCTTGATACATTTCCCGATCATTGATCATGTCGCTTCTTCTTTACACATGTTCAATTTCGATGCGCTGCACAAGATACCATAAATGCGGTATCCCATCTCATTGTAGATCCACCATCGACGTCTCATACGACATTGCCGATGGACCACATGGGATACCATAGACACGAAGACCCATTCCCTCCTGATATTGGTGGATGACATCTTGAGCAAATATCACAATTCTCCACCAACAGCTTCCCCTTTTAAATAATTCTCTGTTTCCTTTTTCAAATACATATAATATATGAAATATAATATCTTAAATCATCAAATCACCATGTATCTACCATGTTATAATACAAACACATATCTCATCGAAATAGATAAGATATATCTCCCCATTAGAAACGCATGCAGCCTTATCTATGTGATATGATAAAATATATTTCAATTACAAAACATATATTATCTCAAATATGGAAACACCCACATGCGGGATGAACCCCAATAGGGACTACGGTACAATTATTGGGATATGGTTTTGTTCATCGTACCCTTACACAATGCTTGACAAATCATTATGTATCAATCAATCAACCCTTACACAACTACAACATGAGGAGACATATCATTACATAGCACGCTGAGGACCCTTATATAGTGCTAGATGGAAAGTTACATGGGTTAGTTAGACCATTATGAAATAAAAGCCATTAAAAATTTATTACAATGAATTCCTCCTGATGCTCCTTGATTAGCCATGTGTCCCTTTATCATTGGATTCTGTTCAAGTGATTTGGTTATTCAATTTCATGTAACTGAGATCCCAAATTATACTGAGAGGGAATGATCAAAATCACAAAGAAGTTTGAAGCTAAAAGATATATTTTGAGAAGGGAAGAAGATGGGCTAAAACATAGGGGTTCTCCATAGACCTGTTGGTCATGATGCTCATGGTTGACTCTAGGATGTTGGTTTTAATGGATATATCGAAGGTTGTGTGTTTTGAGAAGGAAGATAAAAGCTATAAAATATCATGGATGTTGTTGGAACCAAAAATATACGTCCCTATGATTCATCAATTACCTCCATACATTATCCCATATCATAACCTGTTTCGCAATATTCTATTTCCCTGGTCATGGAGGCTAAATGGAATTACAAATTAGAATATGTTGAAGATCAAAGATAGGCTGAAAAATTGGTTTGCAGAGCTCATCTGTGGAGATCCCTCCACAATCGCAGAGAAATGAGACTGTATCCTCTTTAAGTCTGACGATCTCTATGAATTCTGCATATAAAAATGATGATGCCCATTGTGAGTCCGACCGAGTCCAATAGAATCCGACGACTCCACGACATCACTTCATTACGGAACCTGTTTGTTCTTCATAGCAAGATTCACTGACATACATTGCCTATAAAAAGCTGGATCACCCCCTTCATAAGCATAGTGACTCTACCCATTCAGCCACTGATATCCTATTTCGTGATACTCTTGATCACCCTAATGGGATTCCCATTTGGAGGGCTTATTCTCATTGCAAAGGAGGGATCCCCTTCAGACCGATAGAGGCTACAAGAAGCGTTAAACCTTCACAGAGAACTCTCGAAATAAAAATTCCATTTTCTAAAGCAATTCTATTCCATATCAAAGCCATTTCTTTGCAAAGACCTATCCTCTATGAGAACATGAGCTCTTTGAAGACCTATGCTCTACAATCCCTTGAGCTCTGTGAAACCCAATGATCTACGATCCCCTTGAGCTCTGTGATTCCCTATCCATTGTGATGATCCTACCTTTGCTCCCACTAGTACATTCCATGGGGGTTGTTAGTCAGAACCCTTGTTTGGGATCAGCATTGGGATGATACCTTCCCTACTGTCACAGACCCCTCTGAAAAATGGAGAGTCACACCGTGAACTTTTCAGGTCGGGTCACCGATATTTTACATTGCACCCTTATGCGCACCCACATTCCCCCTATTGAATACCATTATTTGAAATAATTCTCCACACTCCATGAAACAACATGATTCAAGCTAGTCCTCTTGTCCCCATTCCCATTTTGCGATTTGAGATTTTCAAATTGGATTCCCCGAGTACCTTGAGTCAAACCATTCCTCAGGAAACTCCTCGAACCCCCATCACCTGGCTCCAATAATGGGTTGAACCAAAGAGGGCCACTCATTCAGTAAGTCCCACACCATCCTTTTCAAGGTGGATTATGCCTAATAGTCTCCACCAAATGACTTTAAACTTTATAATTCCCTATCAATAATAGGATGCCTCTTCTTCCAAACAAGAGATTCCTTCTGTGACAAGCATAATATGACCCATGTCATGATGACAGTGGCATAATTACAAGAATGTTGGACTACATTCGAATAGCCCATCACTCCATCTATAATCTTTTCATGCCCCTTATTTGGATCTTCAGCCTATTTCACACTTGAATGTAACCCCTAATGGCCAGGTCCCATGCAGCTTCAGCTCACCAACCATGCTTAGCCAACACCCAAGAAGACATTGGATGACACAATGAGTTTGGTCTTGTGTTTCAAACATGGTCAGCAGTCGACCCTTGTTGGTTTGACCTCATATCAGGATAACTTGATATGGATGTTTTGTTTTGAACATAGTCAATAGTTATCCTCTATCGTCATGCCACCATCGGTTTGTTCTGAATGTTGGGCATGTGATTCACACTTTTCATTTCCCTTTGTTCAGATTGATTCCAACACCAATGGTGTTTTCCCTCTCATGCAGTAGCACACAGGTCTGGTCACCAATAATATACCTAAACCCACCAGCAATTTGGGAATCCCTAATGGCCATACATGATGAAGACATTACAGACAGCTCATTATGTAAGCCCTGTTTACCATTGCCACTCTGTAGTGGCATGCAGGCAACTTCCATGTGTAAGCCTCATCCACCATTGCAACTCTTTAGCGGCACATGGGAATCTTTAATGCATAAGCCCCCATTAATCATTGTCGTTCCTTAGTGGTACTCGGGAAGATTCTATGAATATTCCCCATCCACCACTTCTTCTCCTTAGTAGCACCCAAGAAACTTCCACACGTAAGCCCCATCCACCATTGTCTCTCCATAGCGGCACCCGAGCAACTTCTGTGTGTATTCCCCATCCTTCATTTTCACCCCATAGCATCACTCAGGTAGCTTCCATGCATAAGCACCATCCAGCATTGTTGCTCCATAGCATCACTTGGGCCACCTCAAGTGTAATCCCCACACTATATCCTATTCACGCACTTTCTGTGACACATCTATTAGGTCCACTTCTTCCTCTTGTTTCTCACACCGATCATGACTCATGTGATATCAAGGGTTAGTAGTGACCACAAAAAAACCACCCTATCTGAACTACATATGATTTGATCCTTTTGTTCTATACAAGGAATGTAGGAATCCTCCATGTGGTTCAATCCCAACAAAAGGTAACCATAGGTACCCCCTCCTAGGGGTGCACCCCTCCTGATCCAACTACATTGGTGTCTATACCATCATTCATGGTGTGAAATCATCCCTTTTATGAGAAAAATGATACTAAGTCCACTCTCATAGGGTATTCTTACCCAAATACTGATAAACTCAGGTGCTCCCACCATGGGATGTACTATCATGATGTGACACCTTTCCTTTTTGAGACACATCCCTCCTTAGATCCACTTCTCTGAGGTATTATGATCCATCTATATGGGCTGCTAACCATGTGTAATCCTCATTCCCCCTCCTTACCAAAGTACATGAACTTTGATCCATTCCTTCATTGTAGGGCACATAGGAAACCTCCATGAGTTTCAAGCCCATGACCCCCCATAATTCAACTATTCCGTTCATATCATGCTGGTTCATTCACATCATGCATGACGTTAAATTGTATGCCCCCTTCTTCCCATAATATGATAAAATTTATCTCTAAATTATATGGGTTTTTCTCCCTATATGGTATGTAGGACACCCCTTTGAGGGTCAATCCCAATAATGGTAAGCTTTAGTGCTCTCTCTTAGGGATGTAACCTCTTGATATGATATATGCCCTTTTTTAGGATGCATCCCTTGTATCCACCTCCCTAAGGTTTCCTCATCCATTTGAGAAGCTAAATATGTGTAAGCCCCATACTCAATCCATACTCCTCCAACCAATAGTTTCCCTCTTGTGACGGGCTACTAACCATATGTAAGCCCCGACATTTCTCAGAGTCACTGTCCTTTGTGAACAACCTGATTCTATGCCCCATCCTAAACTACATGGATATTGATATTTTGTTTTTTTGAGAAAGGTACATAGGAATCATCCCTGAGGTTCAAGACCATCACCCTTATCACATCTTGGTCTATCCTTCGAGCATTTGTGTTTCAAGGAGATCATGACTTACCCAGAGGTTCTACTTCAGTAAGGTTTCCATCCATACATCCATTATCATGAGCTGACTTCTTAGGTTACCCATCATCCCATTTTAGAACTACCTGGTCTTTGACTCCCTACATCAAGAATAGGTAGGAATCCTCTTTGAGGTTCAATCCCAATACCATCACCTTCACGTCGATTCCACACCATCCATTCTCATCACCCGACACCTCCTCCATACCCATTCTGATTCTTAATCGGGATACCACATCCTGGTGAGATCATTACATCCATCATCTCATCACATCCCCTGAAAGTACCCAGGAAGCTAACCATGTGTTATCCCCAAAACAACCTTTTGAACTACGTGGTTTTTCATCCCTATTTTCCCAACAAGGTACGTAGGAATCTTCCATGAGGTTCAATAATAGCCAATGGAAAACATTGGTGTCCCTTTTGTAAGGACCCACTATCCTCTGATATACCCTTTGTGGTATCTAGATAAACCTCTATGGTGTGGAATCGTCTCCTTTGTAATACAATCCATTCAGGGTCCATCTTCATCAGGTATTCTGATCCATCCATCTAACAAACCATCTGGGTGCTTCCTCCTGGGGATGTACCCATCTAATCCACTCTCATAAGAAAAACGATTAGTCTGATCCATCTCTGTAGTATGTTGAACTTATGGCCTACCTCATATTAAACATAGGAATATAAAGAAAATCACATAGAAATTCCTCTAGCATACGATTTCCCACATTGGACATGGGATTCATCAGGCTTTCATGCCCTCGAGAAGCCCTGTCATAAGTGGAAAATTCATATGCATCAGGCATTGGAGTAGTGTGTCCCTAAGGTAGACCTTACACAAACAAGTGGTATCATAAACAAGTTCATTGAGTCTCAAAAGTTTCTTTTACTTGATTAGAGGAATAGAATAATTATGGAGAGAATGATTGAATTTATTGAGAGGCAAAATATGTGCTCTTCTTGTCCATAATTGACTTCATGATGATTTTGAAGGCTCTAGGAGGATGATCACCCCTCTATCTACTAAAGGATAAACTTATATTTATTTTGAGGAGATTGACCATAATATTTTAAAGCCATCCCATTCCCTTTTTTGTTGACCTTAGATGGAAGGGTTTCTGAGAAGTGGTCCATAGAAATCTGTCCGGTGAAATCTAGGTTTATCTTGAGAATAATTATGTAAAATATTTATTTAAGGAAGTTTAGAAAAGAAAATGAATCTTTATAATTTAATAATGATATCAAGAACCTCTGTGCAGAATCATTTAATTAGTTTAAATAATAATGTGCTATATTTAGCTAAAGTAGATGTTTATATTACTAGTGAGGGCTATAAATTCTTTTTTTTTTGGAATTTATTGGAAAACTATATCAATCAGATTTGAGATTATGGGATGTCTTGTAGGTATTCCTTCACTTTAGAGGAAGTGAAGTTAGTTATCTTTCCTAAGGGGTCTTAAAATCTGTGGTATGAAGCTATAGAAAATTTTTGTGAGCCCTTGGACTAGATTTCTTAGTGTGAAGAGTCATCCTAAAGGTAAATGTAAATATAAGAAGGATGGTTATCATTTTAATAATTTTAAGTGATATAAGTGTGGAAAATATTACAACATTAAGAGATAATACAATGAGGATCCGTCTAGGGATATTACGACCCATAAAAGTGTTGTGTTCCCCAGTTATAGTAATGTAATGGTTTTAAAATTTTATTTAGAAACCCATAGTCTACAGTGGTTGTATCTCTAGGTTTTATTTCTTCTACAATCCTAGGACTAACTTTGTATGTGATTTATAATGGGCCCCTATTGGAAGAGAGATTGTGGTTAGGGATAGTCTTCTGAAATCTTTGAGATCAGGTGAAGAATTGTCTCTTATCATTTTGTTATTTTGTTTTCTTTGTTCAATTTTTTCCTTTCTACATTCATTTATAACTATTTGTCTTTTTTGATTGTTTATACATAGATTTTTTGTATT
Source organism: Viscum album (assembly GCA_963277665.1). Lineage (NCBI taxonomy): Eukaryota > Viridiplantae > Streptophyta > Magnoliopsida > Santalales > Viscaceae > Viscum > Viscum album. The sequence goes on from OY728140.1 coordinate 325,779,249, forward strand.
TCCATATTTCTTTTTATTTGAGGAATTGGGTACTAAACTTTTTTTTGGGTAACTATAACAATACTAGTTTCTTTAGTTTAATCATTTTATATTTCTATATATATATTTGAATTTTTCCTCGAATTTGGCATTTTGTTTTGGTGTCGAATGACCTATAAATTTATATATATATAATATTAATATATATTAAATCAGGTGAATGAATATTTTTAAATTAAATTGTTTTCCCATTGACCAGGATCTCATATGGTCAATCTGAGATCATGGTTATTTCTAGAATGTGGGTTTTACCCAAGGAATGATATGAAGCTGTTTGGAGTCAGGCACTCAGTTAAGGGAATTCGGTGGAAGGTGTGTTCAGTGAATTAAATAATTTATTTATTTAATTTATTTAATTTCCATAAAACTTAATCTTTCTATAATGTTTCTACTATGTAAAATATCTAGGTACATCCGCATAAACCTAGAATATTAGAGAAGTTGATGATAATATTTGTGTTGGTTTTGATGAATAAGGAGCGTGGATCGATGGAGAATAATAGTGGACAATGATGAGACCAGAAATAAACATAGAAAGGTTATCACCCTTTTCACTATTGTACACATTCTTCACCACAGATCGATCCATTCATAAGGTAGGGATCATTATTTTTTTATTTCTCCATTGATTAAATATTATGAGCATGGATTTATTATCAGGTTATGGTTGATCATCATTTTTTATTATTTTAATGAGACTAATTAAATATAATTCTTGAACCTATTTGTTATATCTTATGAAACCTTGTTTTCACACATGGTTTCTTAAATTTAATTTCATTTTCTATGATCTCATCATCTAATGATGATCATACCTTGTTCTAGTCCTTTTCTCACAACCATTCTTCATGTTCTTTATAATTGGACCATGGGGTAACGATTCGACATTTTCAGGTCATATTTGAGCCCGATCTAACCCCTTAATTCATAGAGGTTACATGAATGACCTATATATAGGTGTTTTGTTGATTTATAAAGGTAGATTTCAGGTTTTTCTGGGTTTATTTTAGGATAAACACCCCTGTAATATGATTGGTGGCACATCGACTACCCACACAGGTGATCAAAGATATTCTTTCCAACCACCCATGAAGTGATTAATGACATCAACCTGAAGAAATTTGGTATCAATGTGGTCATTAAACCAGATATTAGAAAATATTATGATAGATTTGAATGGAGCTTGATCAAGAGGGTCCTTATATGAATGGGGGTTTTTAATGTGGGTCATCGATATTCTCTTTCTTAGTTTTTGTTCTCAATGGTTGTCTTATTATTTTATGGGAATATAGTTTGGGTTTTTTTAATTTATTATAGGATTGAGGCTGGGTGACCCCCTATCCACCTCCCTATTTATCATTTCTCAATATTTCCTCAGCCACAACATTAATTATTACATTAATGTGGGATATTTTATCTCTTATCATTATAAAAATTGATTGGAGGTATATCCCTAATTATGTTCATAGATGAGACCATTATAATTGTTAATGGTTGTAGAATGTCAATTCATGGAGTTAATAGAGCTAAAGAGGTTTATTTCACTTGGAGGGGCCAAGTTGTCAACCGTGAAAAAACAACTTCTTTGTTTCTAATAAATTATTTGAGAGGAGGATAAGGGAATTGGAAACCAACATCGGCATTCATAAATTTTCTTTACCTTTGAACTACCCGGGTGCCCCTGTGTCCCCTAATACCCTTATTATCAATCACATTGATATGGTAATTGAGAAAATCATGGGTTAGATTATCAAATAGAAAAATTGGTTCTTATTATTTGGATAGAGAATCACATTGATCAATTATATTTTTCCCTCCATCCCTATGCATAACATGTCTAATTTGAAGGTTCCAATGAAGGTTATTTGAAACATAGATAACACTCTGATATCATTTCTGTGGGATGGGCACAATGAAGGTAATTATTGTTTCTCTTCTTGGAAAAAGCTTCATAAACCCATTATGAAAGTGGGTATTAAACTTAAATGTAATTTTTGCAACCATTGACGGTCTTCATGCTAGTATTTCCTTGGGGATAATAAAGGGAAAAAATTGTGGGTTAAACACATGAAAAGTACTTATATAAATGATGTGAGCATGTCCAGATTTAAATCATAAAAAATTATGAAGATGATGAATCCCTATATCCCTAACCTTCAACATCATTCTCATTGGTTAATTGGAAAGGGATATATTATATATTTGAATAATAATTGTTCAGGGAGTAATTTTGGATTTCCACACTGACCCACTCTCAATATCAGCTTCAGATAGGGTACTGAACATACCATCATCATCCTTTCCACCTTGGATGATAATTAGATAAGTATCATTGACATCATTGAGTTGAATAATGATTTGGACTGATGTGTTTTCACTAGATCTGGTGCAGGTATTTTCAATATTAGTGAATTTTAAATCTCTCAATCTTTGTCTTCTCATCAGGATCTTTGGGGAGACCTATTATGGTGAAAATATCTCCATTGAAAGTTTCATTTCATGATGTGGTGTGTTCAAAATAATGCCTTTAAAAACAATGAGAGAATCCAATGAAGAGGGATCAAACTTTCTTCCAAGTTCCTATACTGTAGGGAGCCAGATTATGATTCTATGAATCACATTTTCTTGAATAGTGATTGGGTGAAAGAGGTTTAGGGATTCTCCATCCAGTTTATAGGGTGGTATAATCAGATTGTTTCTACCAAGACCTTCCTCCAAAAATGGATCCAAGGTACAAACAGACTCAGCCATGAGAGGACATCCAGATCATTAATCTTCACTATTAGGTTGTGGATTCATTGGTCATTTAGAAATAAAAAAATTCATCATTCCTCACCTGGGACCATCATTGGTATCCTCTTCAAAATCAGAAACATAGTTACGGACATTTGAAGTTTATGAAAAGGTTTAGTCAATGGACCTTCTCTCATAGCCTTACATCCCTCACACTCCTCTATCAATAATGGCACAACCACTCAGGTGAAATTGATTAAATGGAATCTTCCTATATGGTGGGGACAAGTTAAACACATATGGAACATTCTGTATGGGATCTACAGAAAGTGGTTGAGTGATTAGAGACCCCAAAGGATTAGTTGTGGCGACTTTCTTAGATTTGTCTAGGAATTGTGACTATCTTCATGTGGAATTCCATGATATCCTAACTAGATTACAATAATGTAATTAGAAGAACATTCCTATGAAGAAGATTGAGACTGATTCGCTAACAATTTATAATGAAATGTCTGGAAAAATACCCAATCCTTGGTCCATTGAATACTCCATCAGAAGTTGCAAGCATCAAAGAGGAACACAAGCCATGTAGCTAGGGTTTTAAAGATAAATAGGGTTCATACTGAGTAAAATATCACATACCATGTGGTTTACCCACAACAGTTTTGATCCTACCATAGCATCCAAGCTGTGTGTTGATGAGACTTGACTAGGACACTCCTTTGTTATAAAAACCATAAACCATGAAAGACATTCCAGGTACATATATATCTATATATGTCTAGTAAATCCATGTACCATGCATACATTACCATTACCATGGTTGAAATTATATTCCATCAGACCCCATGTACATTACATACAGTGTCACATGGATGGCCATTCCGTGTCTAGGTAAGGACATGACCTGGTGTCCAGGAAGAATCACACGTTTTCTTACCATATAAATGTGTTGGGTACTTCATTTTATAGAAATATTATACTTGTTTATATTCTTCTATAGAATTCAGATTTGGGATCATGTGTATGTTATCCTATGTATTTTTACATGTGTTATGAGATGGGTTCCTTCCTTTTAACATTAGATATATGGCGTGGGGTGATTTAAGTGGGATGCTTCTATGAGCGATGCTTATATGGTGGCAATGTTTAGGGGTGTGATGATTAGTGTGTTATCAGGTTCAGTACTCTCATACCTCTCTTAGTGTTGGGTCCCCCATATCTTATATGTAGTTTGAGATAGAACTATCCCATATTAAGAGGGTGTGGGTCACCTATATGGAGAGTGGATTCCCCATCAATGATCTATGGTAGTGTTCTATTCTTCCAATGGAGTATTCCTACCTCAGTTGTGCTACATAATGGCGAGGTGTGAGTCCTCCATAATAATGAGAGGTGACACGAGATTCATGGTTAGGAGATAGTTCTCCCTCATCAGTGACACACAATAGTGATGAGTGGGCCCTCCACACTGTATCTTTTGTGATTACATGGGTTGTTTGGGCATCAATAATGGGACCTTTGTAGTTGTGGGTGGACTACATGTTCATAGATAGCTATGGAGAAGGAGATCCCATTTCCCACTTCTCTTTGGATTATTTTTAGCATTTTTAATGATTATTTTTATTTACCCTCTTTCTGTATGGGTAGATCTAACTTTTTTTATTTCTATTTCTGCCTTTTTGGTTTATGGGGTGTCCTACTAGGAAAGTATATACTCACCCTTGAATGGGATTTTCTATCATTCTTTTTGTATTATGAATCCAATAGAAATATTAGTGGTTACCTTGATGAACCTCATTTTGTAGGGGGATAGTGGTACGTAATGGAGTTGACCCTGTTTGGCCATTAACCTTAGAGATTAAGAGACATGATCTATTCCGTATTTCCATCTTTTATAGTTATTGTCTTGTCGGTACCTCATTTTTTTGGGTGTGTATTTTTACTCTTTATATTTTTTTGTAATTTTATTTATTTCCTATAGGTTGTTGTATGGAATATTTATTCTCTATATGTTTCAGTATTATTATATTTCTTCACTATTTAATGGAGTTGTATTTTTTTGTGTGTATAGATGCTTCAGGATAAGGCCTCCCATTTCAATGATATACCTTTAAGACACTAGAATCTATCCCTTATCCTATTGAATATAGGCTAGTGGTTTCTCCATTGGCTTACTTCTATCCTAGGAGGGGTCTCTATGGGTCGAGTAATGACAGAGTGGTAAAAAAGGTGATTTATTCTAGGGTCAATGTGTGGATTTGGATATGTTTTTAGGTCTGGTATGGAAATTTATGGAAATAGTGGTCCAGTGTCTCAAGATTAGATCTTAGTCTTGGAAAACAATGTATAGTTTTATAGGTGACATATCCATTAAGCAGGACACTAACAACCTTCTTTTTGACTCGTCATGACGATACATCAGTTTTATGGAAACCAGTGGTACATACATCATAAAGGATTGGGTCCCTTTTACTTTTAGGTCCTTCTTATATCAGCTCCCCAGATATGATTACCTAACTATGGTAAGTATTGTAAACTTTTAGGATGTATTTGTGATGATATCTATCTAGGATACAAATATTGGTTCATGAAGCTAACAATTTGACTTAGGATTCCCATTATTAGGGTCATTGTGACAAAAATAATATTATTGAGTCTCCAGTTTATGAGACATTACATGAAGTGGTTTCTCCATTCAGGCAAAGAGCTATGTTTCCATGCATTGAAAAGTGATAGTACCCTCCCTATGTGGGTTAGTTTGTTTTTTATATTTGATGTAGAAAATGTTCATTTCATCTATTCAAAATAACAATGCACATAAAATGATAATTATTATAGATTTCCAAGATCATGGGGCACCTAGATTCTAGGGGAGATAGAATGTCAGGTGATAGAGGCTTGGTTAGAGTCTATAGTTTGTGTTTTTCATTTTATATGAACACATCACAATGTGATTGTCATACTTGAAACCATCCTCTTTCTTAGAGTGGAGATAACTTGGTTTCGTTTGGTCACCCATGCATATAATGAGGAAACACTCTCTTGAGAATAATTAGAGTTCATATTCTATAATGACTTTTTCCATCTAACAAACCAAAAATTTAGGTAGAGGGGATTCTTAAGAGGGACTTGTCTATAAAGAGTTTCCTGGGAATTGACCATTGGGAAACAATAGCATGGAGTAGACCTTGTGGAGCTGAGTTTTCTACAGTAGTTGGTAGGCATCAGTTGTTGAGGTCTCAACATGGGGGTTATACTCATACTGACAATTAGACATAGGTATTTACAGTATGATAAAGCATTCTGGGAATAGTCATCTTGTAGGTTCTTTATCTTGATGGTCTTGTAGAAGACTCACACATCTCAGGCATGAATGACACTATGCCTATAAAGATAGAGGTAATATTTCTTGTTACTAACCAACCTATCATGTTACATTAGGAGGTTTGATAGAAATGGATTCTAATCAAGGGGATATGGTTGTAGTATGAGGTGTGGTATTTATCACATTATACTTTATATTAAATTATTTTCTTTTTTGATTGATTCTTTGTTCAATGTTTTATCCCAATTTTGGATATATATTCTATGGATTTGAACATTCATGGAAGATGGATGCCTCCATCAACAAGATTAATTCTCTTGTGACATGATTTAATGTTGTGCATTAAGGTTAGTTACACTTAATGAATATGGGGATGTGGTGTGGTGAATGAGTTTATTTTTATATTTGAGGTTATTTTGTTGTTGACAAAGTGGGGAAAACATTCTCATGGGATCATTCCATAGTGTCATTGAGACCCTATGATATTTTTTAATATTTTCTAGTGGGTGGAATTATTTTTTTTCATTTTCTATAAAAAGGAAATATCATGAATGGTAGGTCATTATTTTCTATCAGAGAAAATACCTGACTTATTTATTCTTTGGAAATATGTCCCTAGTAATAGCAATTATGAGAATGGATCATATAGACCTGGTGGGTTTCCCTCAGTGACTGTAGCATTGTTCATGAAAAATGTGGATGGGTGTTGGATGATTTGAATTAATTATCATCGCCTAAATTAGTTAATGATCAAGAACAAGCATTCCTTTTGTGGATTGATAGACTTTTTGACCAGTCAAAGGGTATGATTTGGTTCTTAAGGATCAAGATCAGGTTAGGCTACTATTAGTTGAGAGTTCATGAGGATGATATTTCAAAGATGAAATTTAAGTGTCTATATGGACAATATATGTTTCTAGTGATACCCCTTTGGTGTGAATAATTCCCACACTATGTTCATAGATCATATGATCTGAACCTTCCATGAATACTTGGACGAATTCTTAGCTTTTTTTATCAATGACATTCACATATACTCTACATCAGAGTAGGAGTATGAAGGGTATGAAAGGATGGTCCTAAACATACATCGGGAGAATAAATGCAATAAGCCCTCAAAGTGTCGATTTTGAATTATATATGAACACTTTATTGTGAATTTCACTACTAAACATGGCATAGTTATTGATTCGTTGAAGATTTGTGTTATGATTCCTTCAGAAATACCAATGATCATTTCATAGGTGTGGAGTTTTCTTGTTTATATAAATACTACTAAAGGTTCATTGAAGCGTTTTCTAGAATTGTAGCCAATTTGACTACCTTGATGTGGTAAGGGAATCCATTTTCCTGGAATGTTTAGTGTCAGACGGGATTCAAGGTGTTGAGGCTAAGGTTGATCAGTGCTCTTGGGTTGAGACTGCCAAAAAGGGTAGTTTAGTGCATAGTGTGTTGTGATACCTCTAGATTTGGTATTGGATACATGTTTATGTGGAGGTAGTCAGTAAATGATTATGGATTAAGGCAATTTAGATCCAATGAACAGAACTACATGAACCATGACATAAAGTTAGCAGTGGTAGTATTCAGCCTAAATATGTGGAGGTTTTATCTTTTGTGTGAGTGTTACATTATTTACTTATACCATCAGTGTCTCAGGTACATATTCACCTAGAGATATATGAACCTAATATAGATGCATTAGTTGATGTTACTATATAACTACATCATCGAGAAAGTTTACACACCAGAGTAGGGAGACATGGTGGTAGATACCCATGCTATTACATATATTTCTCATATTGTGGAGGAGGAATTACAGTAGTTGGCCTCATTGCAACTAACCCTGAAGGATGAGAGGGAAACATACTATCTTCAATAAATGGAGGTGACTCATCCTCTTCTTCAGCCTATGGGAGAGTCAAATTTGGTAGACATCAACAATAAAGTTCAACATGACTAGATATCCTTAGGAGATACACAATATGGATTTCCTGAAGGAGGTGAGAACATCATTCGGTTCCTAGAATAGAATGTAGTTCTAACCATATTGAGTGAGGAGGTGTTGATGAAGATTCATAATTACCCCTTAGTTATATGTATAGGTGCTATAAAATATACAAGGAATTTTAGGGGAAGTTTTGGTGGACTAGCATGAGGAGGATCATTACCAAGTTTGTTTCTCATTGTCTCACATGTCAGTAGGTAAGGGATGATCATTAGGTTCAAGAAAATTTGATTCAACCCATTCAAATAATATAATGAAAATGGGATAGAACATAGATTGGTTTTAAATGGGTATTCTATGAAAAAAGAGAGTCCATGATACTATATGGTATATTTTCAACCAACTCACCATGTTGGTACACTTAATTGTCATCTGGGAGCAGAGTTCGGTGGAGAGTTTGGGGTAGCTGTATATGTATTAGATCTTCTAGATTAATGAGGAAAAAAAGATGATCATCTCTGATAGTGATGATTGATTCATTTCAGGGTTCTGGAGTGTTTTGCAAGAGGCTTTCTGGACCTAGTTACAGAGGAAAATAGTGTTTCATACCCATACAGATGGCCATATTGAGCAAACCATGCAGGTGTCAGGAGGATCAATTTTCATTAGTGAAGTTTGTTTATAATAACTTATATCACTACACTTTCGGCATGAAACATTTAAATACCCTTTATAGGAGTTCATGCTGGTCATCCTTGTGTAGAAATGAGACTAGTGAGACATCTCTATTTGAGCCAGAACTGGGGCGTAAAACAATAAAAAAGGTTCAGGTGATCGACAAGCGTGTGAGGACAACCTAAATAAAACAAAAATATTATATAGATATGTATCATAGGCCTTTGAAGATCATGCAAGGAGGTCATATTTTCCAAAGAGCCACCCCATGAAAAGGATTGTAAAGTATTTGTTGGGGAAGAAATCCTTTTCCTCGAGGTTCACCGAGTCGTTCTAGACCATATGGAGGATTTATATGTTTTCTTACCAATTGTCCTTACCTTCTTAGTTGGACTAGGTTCATGGTGTATTCCATGTGTCATAACTAAGGATATATATGCACAATTTGGTGCACATTATTGACTAAGGTGAGCTGAACATCGATAACTGATCCACCTTCATGGAGTACCCAGTGGTGATCAAAGACCAATAGGAGAGGATCCTACATAGATGAAACATTCCTATGGTTCGATTTCATTTTATATAAGGGATCATGTATGAGAGATACTTAAAGTGTGAGAGCATAATATAGGCTTAGTACCCCCACTTTTTTTATATTGATTCAGTGGATGGAATAGGAATCCAAACTAAATCATTATAAACATGCATAAATTTAAAAGGAAAAAAAGAGTTAAGATGGTCAAATTATCTCCCATTTCCAAATATTTAATGTCATATTCCTTCTAAAGAAAACACTTGTCAAGGCCTCAATCATGAAACTGGGTAGGACATGATAATGTTGGGTTCTCTTTGATTATATTGTGGAAGAAAAGAATGTAATGGGTGACCCTTATAGGAATATATGTTCAATTTTTTACATCTAATTTGGGTTAAACTTATCAATAATGACCTAATAGGATTAGGTTACTAGGGTAATAATGTTGAGTGAATTAGAATGGTTGATTACGATAAAGAGTTATCCACTCAACTATCCAAGAATCATATATGATATGATTGACTGACCATCTACCAAACTAGCTATGTTATGGGATAAACACAAAAGCAACCTGATGATTAGGGAAATATATAACATGGCCCACCAATTAGAATGATATAATTCAAAAAATAGTCATCGTTTTAGTGGGATCAAATTTAATAAACATCCTTATTAAATGATTATGATAAATGATACTCATTTATAGGAGTTTCCATTGTATATTAATAGCACCATCATCATAAAAATTTACCTTGAAATCAATTTTAGGGAAATAAAATATTATTTGAAGAAATTTACAAAGAATATTATAAAAACATAATAATTTTTATTAATAAAGAAAATAATATCTGTTATAATAACTCATTCTTGAGTAACATTTTGTTGACATTTTTCAAAAACTCGATGAAAATTCCAATTGAAAGAATAGTGGAATTCACTTACAGTTTCAAACCCATTAAATACATTGTGATAGAAGGAAATTTATCATTCACAAATGTATTCGATATGATTGATTATTTTAATGGATAAAAGATAACATGGTTTCCTTTAAGGCATTTTCTGGATATTAAATTAACATGTATTCATTGTTGGAAATGTTATGAATGTATCTATTTGTAAAATAAATGTTCACTCTATTTTCATAAAGTGTCGAGGATAAATGTATATAAAATATGATGTCTAAATTATGGTACTATTTTAATAGTATAAGAGGGTAATTGACTCAGGAAGATAATGAATATAAGACTTTTCCAATAGTTATCCTTGTTTAATGGATCCTAAAAGAGTTTACACGGTGGGAAGACAATGCACTACTTGGTGGAATTGTCTAGGATACATGAAGTGGTTTGAGAAACTCAATGGAGATACTATTTCAGTTTGTTTTATTCCAATAAAAATCAGTGCTTTCAGTTTAGATTTTCATGGATCATCTCTATTGTAAGTGGTTCCCTTTTATAATTAAAGTGAGGGGTACTTTTGGAATCTCTCAAAATATTAAAATATAATAAGACTATTGTAGATTCAAATGCTTCCAAGTTTTCCATAAATGAAGAGGTGATGAAGTTTTAGAACAAATCTTATCCACTTTGTGATTATTCAATATTTTTATGATTTTTATGTAATTTAATTAAATATTATATTCATGAAATACTATTATTTTCAATTTTGACACCAATAATTACATTGACTTAAATAAGACTAGTAAAACAAGATAACATCAAACCAAAACAATTATTAAATTCTTAATATGTCATATTCACTTATAAAATTCTTGTATCACATTAAATATCTCCAATTTTATTACCTTTAAAATTTATAATAACATATATTTTATGTTTTCATTAATTTAATAGTTACAGAATCAGTTTTGGGTAAGAATTTAATGTAATTATTTCATCCCTAAAAATTAAAATTCAATTAACATGATGTAGAAAAATTTTTATAATTAAAAATACTTTTTACAATCAAACATATCCCCTATAGAACCCAATACTAAAAAAATACTTATTAAAAACATGAGTGTGACATTTTTTACTGTTCTTTAAATTAAATATTATAAAGGTCATAAACTCATCCAAATTGCCATAAATTGTCATATGAGAAAAAATTAAATTATTATGGATGAAAATTACTCATCCAATAAAATTTATGGAAGTTTTATATTCATTTTATATTATATATAATTTTATTTTTTTCCCATAATTACCTGATTTACCCTTTACCATGGTAATAAATTTTACTATGGTTACTATTCATTATGACCAAAATAAAAGGAACCTATTTAATAAATTTTTATCCAACTGATTCCAAATATTTATTCATTTTTTAAACATTTTAAACACTTAATTTTCATAATTTAATTTAAAATTAAACTCACAAAATAATGCAAAAAATAGTTTTATTTAAAATTCATTTTCAAGCAAAAAAATGTACTTAAAATAAAAAAATTATAAGGATGATTAAAATGTAATTAATTATATTATAATTAATAAAATATTACCTAATTTACTTTTAGATAAAATTTAAATTAATTAAGAGATATTCTAATATATGGAAATTTCCATTTTTATTTAATCTATATTTTTCACAATTCACGAGAAAAGCAATCATTTTATAAAAAATACAAAAAATTCATCATATGATAATTTTAATGTGATGATATCAAAAATTAATTTCATTTTATCATATAACTTTTAAAAAATTTCTAAAAATTAATTATATTTATTCTCTCATAGGAAGAAATATATATCGCTTATTGAAGAAAACATATTTTTAAGAATAAAAAGGCTTTACAAAAATTTATGTTTTTACTTCATAATAATTAATCAATATATTTATATTAATTGAGAACATTATATATATATATATAATAATTTTTTTAATCCAATATAAACCCACCTAATTAATAGCTTGTTTATATCAATCATATTTAGATAATATCTTGAGGTTCATTTAAGCTCATTGTTGTGTGTAATGTATGCTATCAATGAAGTTAAATTTAATAAGAGGATTACAACAAAATATTTTGGTGTTATACTTAAAAATTTTATAGACATTAATATTGGATATTAGCAATACCCACCTAATTCCAATGAGAAAGAATCTTATAGGTTCACACACTAATTGTTTTTGTTGATATTGATTAAATTCTATTTTAATTTAATTAATGGAATAAATTTTATTCTCAAGGATGAAGTGTATTTTATTAAATTTTATTATTTTAATAAACTAAATAAGTATGTATTCATATTATTGGTAATAAAATATATATTTTTTATTTAATTTAATATTTATTAAATATTTATTTATAGGGTTGTGAACAAAAATATTTATTTATGAATAGAATTTTTCTTCAGGTATTTGATAAATATTGAGGAGCTTGAATAGACCAATACTACATATGATGATATATATTAATTTAAAATATAGTAAAATAATAATTTTTATTTCACAAGTCAGAGTGAACATCATAGAATAATAATAATAATAATAATAATAATAATAATAGTATTTTGTGGCATGGGGATTAATAAAGATTATAATGTTATTGATGTTTTGTGAAAGAAATTAAATAGTATTTTAACATAAACCATAAATCTAAAAATAGATGGTTGTGTCTATTGTGTAGGGTTATTAAACAATTGAGAATAGAGAATTTTTACGCACAATGGATCTCTCTCTATCTCTTTATTTCGAATTCCTCCCTCTTCCTATCAATTATTAGAAGACTTCCTTCAATCCGGAAGGATCTTGTAGTGATCAAGATGAGCAATGTAAGATAATCAATTAACCATGGTAGCACCCAAAAATCAATTTCTACTGTTCAGAGATCAAAGGAGCACTTCTGGATCACTTCTATAGGGATTCTACAATTGAATCCTTACACTGCAATAATGGTAATCTTACAGGATTTCCAAAAGATCAATATCCTAATCAAATAAAGGATCCTAAGACGAGGAAATCATTTCTTCCAATAATAAATAAATTAGTTATAAATTTAACATGAACAATCCTCTCTTTTGGTTTTAGAGAACTCCAAAATAATGAAATTTTAATTTCACACACACCAAAACCACTTCCTCCACACCTGGAATGTACATATACTATGTATAAATATTGATTTAGATTTCTTCTACCGTAATTGTGGATAGTTCCTCAGTTGTGTGTCAATAGTTATACCCTAACATGATTTGATTATATTGATTCTATGGAAGGAATTGGATTCCTAACTATATAACTATAATAATGAATAAATATAAATGGAGTACGTGAGATAAGATGGTGATATTTTCTCCCGTTTAAAAATATTTAGTGTCAAATTTATTCCAAAGAAAACAATTTTCATGACCTCAATCATGAAACTGGTTAGGTCATGCTAATGTTGGGTTCTCTAGGATTATTTTGGGAATGAAAAAAAATAATGGGTTACTTTAATAAGATAATATAATCATTTTTTCATTATTATTACGACAAACTTATCTAGAAGACCATAACAGTATTATGTTATTACAGGAATCATGTTTTTTGAGTCCACCTAATTGATTAGGATAATGATTTATATATTTAAGTATCCAAGAATCATATCTGATATGAATGACTGACCATCAACCAAACTAGTTACGTGATGGGACAACCGTTAAAGCGACCCATTTCTTAGTGAAATATAGAACATAAACAACAAATTGGTATGATGTAATTCAAAAAAGAGTCATAATTTTAGTGAGATCATATTTAATAAAATTCCTTATTAAATTATTGTGATACATGATACTCATTTGATATAAGCTTCCATTGTAGATTAATGGAATCAAAGTCATCAAAATTAACCATTAAATTAATGTCAGGGAATGAAAATCCTAATGGAATCAATTTATTAAAAGTGGTATAAAAACATAAATTTTTTTCATAAATAGGAAAATTATATGTGATATATTAACTCCTTCTTGAGTAACCATTTGTTGATGTTTTTTAAAAAATAAGTTAAAATTATTATGAAAAGCATAGTGCAATTCACTCAAGGTTTCAAAACCACTAAATACAAGGTGATAAAAGGAAATTTATTCATTAGTCATGTATTCAATATGATTGAGTTTGTTAATGACTTAGAGAGACTGTGGTTTCCTTTAAGTCATTTTCTTGCTATATAATTAATATGAATTCGTTGATGAAAATTTTATGAAATTATTTATGAGTTCATGAATTGTTTACTCAGTTTTATAAAAGTGTTGTGGGTAAATGAGAATGAAATATGATGTCTAACAACTAGTACTATTTTAACGCTACGTGAGGGAAGATATATTAGGAATATATAGAATATAATACATCTCATATAGTTATCCTTGGATAATGAAATACAAAGGATTTTTCAGGAAGGTAATTCAGTGTACTATTTTTTGAGATTATGTAGGATACATGAAGTGGTTTGACAAAATCCATCGAGAGTCTATTTCATTCTTGTTCAGATTCCAGCCTAGATTAGTGCATTCAGTATAGAACATCATGGTTTGTCTCTCTGGAAAAGTCTCATGGTACTATTATTTGGTTCTTTTATCCCTATGTTGTGTTGACTCGATCTTGGTACCACTATTATTGATTAAATTTATATATTTGTGTATGTGTCTATATTAATATATAAACATGTTTCTATGTGTGAAGGACATATATGTGTGTCAGTGAAATCCACACACACATATACACATTCAACTATATAAAATATGTATATAATATGAAATTTATTGTAAATATTATATAAGATAATATTAATCAGATTAGAACAAAATTAAATATTGTATATAAAGATAACATATAAAAAATATAAAATCAATAATATTTATTAATTCATATGAAAATTTATAAATTTTTCAAAGTTTAATTAATTCATAATAATAATTTATTTACATATATTTGATTGCAATTAAACAATATATATTTCAAAAATAAAAAGAAAATATTTTATTAACTACAAGTAAAGCACTGGTAAAAGTTTACTATTATCCACCCTTATTTTTATCAATAATAAAAGTATACTTTTATAAGTGCTTATAAGAAGCATAAAAAAAGTAATTACTTATTTTCATTTATTATGTATTAGTGTACAATTGAAACATATCCAACCCACAAAAAACAATAAATTAAAATTAAATAGTCAACACCTTCAAATTCTACCAATAAATTCTACCACATATTGATCTTAACAAATTAGATGTAATGTATATCAAAAAAATGAGCAGTTTCAACAGTGATCGAATCATAGTTGACTAATGAACAATGTTGATCAAGTAGGAGGATCCAAAACTAAGCAAGTGGGAGATAACACATGATAAGGGAAAATATGGTAGTAGGGAAAAATTTGGTTGCATAGTGAACAACACAGTGAAAAAAATAATAGATAACACATTAGAATAGGTTCATAGAACTTCAATCACGAATAATTAGTTGTGGAAAATAAACCCATGTAAATTGATGACGAGCTGGTGAATGGACCACAAAAGTAAACTCAAGAAAGGTACCATGAGAAAACAATGGGTAGAGAGCTAACAAAAATAAAATCCAAGATAATTAAGTAGACCAATGAAAGGTAAAAGGCTCATCTATAAAAAAATATATAATACATGAAAACTGAGTTTTTTTGCATGTCATTAAAATAATTGTATAAAATCATATTTAATTTTTAATTTTCATGAAATAAATTTCACAAGGATGGAATTTTTCCAAAATCCACCAACACACATTATATTTGTGTTATAAACCAATTGATTGCGATGAGATATTTCTTCATGATCATATCAAAATTTTAAAAAAAATATCACAGTCTAATTATGTTGTGTTTAAGTATTATAGGATTATGTGGTGAGTGAATAAAAAGTAAAATGCACTCATGATGATTCAAGAATGAAATCATATGGTTTCATGCTTTCAATACACAAGTAAACCCTTTTTGAGTGAGAAGGGTTGGATGAGGACTGAGAGAAGGTTATCTTTTTTCCATGTCTCACTAAGGCCATACCCATCCTCTCCTTGGCGAAAAAAGTGCGAACCTCAAACCTTGTTGTAATTAAATCTCATGAAAGGCTTCGAAAATACCATTTTCGTGAACATGAACTAATTTAATCTCTACTTTATCTCATGGATCAACCCTCTGATGTGCTCTTTAGAAACCTCCTTAATTTCCATGTCCCACTCATATAGCACTAGTTAGACATCCAAATATCCTCTCTTGCAATCTCTTCCTGGGTAATCATGAAAATTGTGAGTGAAATTATATGATAAGAATGATTTTTTTTAAAAAAAAATATAATTATTTAAATCGATCTCACTGAAGAGGTCCAAAGATCATTGTAGAGGTGATTGAGAAGTCTAGATTAATGAAGGAGAGGCATGACACTATTGATAGGATCAACCACTTGTAGGTTAAAATTGCTAGTCTTTCAGTCATTAAATAAATGGTGATGAGGGAGATGATGAATGTTATGGAAACCAACACTTTCATAATGTATTCATACAATGTTAGGATGTATTTAATTTTAATCCACTTAGCTTCTTCTAAGTATGTCTTTCACAACATACCCACAAAATACTAAGGTAAATAGAAAATGTAATTAATCACAAAATCAATATGTATAAGAAAAATCATAATTAATCAAAATACCACAGATCGACTCAAAATCAATGCCTGCTATAATCAGTGAAAAATAGAATGTGCTGATAAAAGCGTCACCATTATTAGCGCAAGGTAATAGAACTGATAAAGGTCACTTTTATCTTCACTAAAAAAGATCCAAAAAGGGTTGATATTTATTAGTTCTATTATAGAACTGATAAAATTTATAATAAAAATTTTATTAATATATATATAATTATTATATTTATATTGAAAAATAAGATTTATTTATATTCATTAATTAAAAAGTGAATGTTTAGAATTAATATAAATATTATATATTAATATATATTTTTAATAATTGATATATATATAATGCTTAAAAAATTATAATATTATAAATTTATATATTTTAATAATTAGGAAATTATAATAATTTCTTAAAAATGATAAATATATTTATTATATTTATAATTATATTTTTATAATTATATATAAATACTTTTTAAATATATTTATTTATGATTATAAATATAATAAATAAATATGTATTGAAATAAATATATATTAAAATAAATATATGTATCTAATTAAATGGTGTTATATATATATATATGTATATATATCTCATGAGATAATGATTATTATCATGGACATGATTGCTATTATTTATGTTTATATATTAATGCGTGAGTATAATTAACACTATATGAAAATAATTTTATTTGTGGACATGATGAGTTGTCATGATCCAAATGTTAAGATTACCTATATTATGATGACACATGAAAATTTTATGTATTCATGAAACATGAATGTTCATTTATAAAGTGATATGTTTATTATTCATGCCTCCATATATGTGATGCCTGATTTTTCATGATCAATACATTACTTGGTGTGATTCATTCAAGTTATACCCATGAACTTATTATGTTTGTAAAGACCCCCGATTCTCGGGTTCCTTATGAGGCATGATGTACTAACATTTCATTACAAATATTTAAAACAATACATCATGTCCCATTAATACAGAAGATCGTGAGGTTTATGTTCTAGGAAACCAGCTGCTTCAGAACAACTTCTTTGGGTAAATTCCACACCTGAAATTTTTTTAAAACATAAACGTAGGGTGAGAAAAATATGCCCAGTAAGGGGTTTTAAAATGTTTAAAGTAATTTCATTCTCAAAACAGTCATTTTGAAAACGTTACAATACTTTATTGAAAACAAGTCATTATCTTTTCTTAAAACATTTAAAGCCTACATTCTTGAAAGCCACTCATATGGAAAAGAAGTACTTTCTTAAAATAAGCCTAAAAGAATACATAAATCAGAGAGCGCAAGCATGTGAGGAATAGTTGATGCATAATTTACAAAAAAGTTACTTCAAGTCCATAATACTGATTATAAACCGGGAAAATATTCATATCTTCATTCATTGGCACATAAAGTTCCTATAACAGCATACCACATGTATTAAATTTCGTATCTCATTATCTCATTCTCATAGTCAAGGGAAAATTCCAACTAGGGGATATCCTGTTAGTTGAACTATCACCTGCTTGGCCATTTATCATCACTTACAGAGGGAAAGTATAATGCCAGACTTGTCAAGACCTTGTGTCATGATCTTAAAACATAACATAATACGGGTCAAGGCTAACCGCCAATCCCATTTCCCATAGTAGCATACACCAAGGCTAACTGCCAAGACCGTCGCATATAAAAGCACAAGCCAAGGCTAACCACCAAGACTGTCGCACATAAAAGCACAAGTCAAGGCTACCCACCAAGACTATCGCACATAAAAGCACAAGCCAAGTCTAACCCCCAAGACTATCGCACATAATGTCTCATGAGACTCATCCTTTACCCAATGCATTGGGGCGCTATATAATTCCAGGCGTACCTGTCCATAATCATTTAAGTCCAAAACATCCCTCACAAATTTTGTAAAGAACCATAAAATTCAAGGAAAATTTTTTCTTAATTTTCTTTGGAATATTACAAGAACTCGGTTTCTGACGGCACCTGATTCCAAGGCCCGGAGTGCCCGGAATAAATTTTTGAAGTTTGGCTCGGGTACGTTCAGTGAACGAACGAGCGGGAATTTCTAACTTTTGAACTGGTGACCGGAATCGAATTCTGAGGGCACCGATAAACTCACAGTGCCGATATTCGCTTAAGGAGACCTTTTCCGAGGTTGCGTTTTATGCGGAATGAATGTTAGTTTTGGGGAAAAATTAGAAGAAGTTAAATAAAATTGTGGAACACACTTTTATTTTTAACTTGTTGGTTAACTCCTCCCAAAGGAAGTTAGAGGTGGGACCCACATCCACTTAACCTCCCTTGAGAGGATTAAGTATGGTGGGGCCCACACGAAGCCTAATCTCCTCAACTCCCCTTAAAACTCCCACAACTCCCCTCTTAATGTGACCTTTGAATTTCTTTCCAACTCCTTGCATTTAATTAATTGAACCAACTTAATTAATTAATTTGAGTGTTTGAATTCTTTTGAATTCATTTTGCCAACATTAAAAAGATAGATTATATTCTTCTTTTTGGGTTGGCATAATCTTTGTGGGGAGAACTAAGGAGAGGAGAAGAACTCTTGGAAGATCACCAACCTCTCGAGGAAGAACGTTCCACGTTTCCGAAGAATGTGAAGCAACACCTCCGACCATCTTCAACCGGATTAAGGAAGGGAAGCACCACTGCCTACGAAGTATACAGAGGGTGGCGTCTCAGCTCGACTTCACCGAGCTATTCTCCCACCAACCTATACGGAACAACGCCCGACCTCCGTGACGCTTGTCTTCCGCGGGTCTTTGAATAACTCCGTTCTTGAAACCGAGGTAGGGGGTTTATTTTTATTCTTTTGTTCATGATTTATATCCGTGATTATTTCTTCGTGAAATTTGTCCAATTGTTAGCAAATAACGCGAGGGGGCTGGACCGCACGGACACGGCCGACCCTCCTCCTATTCATGTTGATTCTATTGTGGATTAAAATGGGTGTGGCGCGGTGTCGTCGCACCGCGCAGGAGCATACGGCAAGGAACGCGCGGCGCCGTCGCGCCGCGTCGTAAAATAATGCAAGGACGCGACGTCGTCGCGCCGCGTCGAATATATTTGAAGGCGTCGCGGCCGGAGCAGGGCCGCGGCGGAGGGACGCGGTGCCGTCGCACCACGCCATACAACGAAGGTCGTGGCCGGTTCCGGGCGGAGACGGAACGAGAAGACTGGCGACCATCTGGGCCGCCGGTGTTGGAAGCCGGAAGGTGGACCGGCCTTGCCGGTCCCGTTGGGGAAGAACCGGCCGGCCAGGTCGGGCCGGCCGGAAGGGAGGAAAAACCGGGGGGAAATAATTCCCCCGGCCCACCCTAAAACGGCCCCCCATAATGAGGGGGGGGGGTTTCACAAAGGGGGGCAGGCGGCCCCCCGTTTTCTAGCAGCTCGGCCTTCGGCCGAGCTGGCAGCGCGCTGCGCCGGACCGGCGCCGGGCCGGTCCGCCAGGCAAGGCAGGGCCGCGCCGGGCCGCGCCAGGCCGGGATGGGCCGTGCCGGGCTGGGTCGACCCTGTCCGGGGAGGGTCGATCCGGTTCGGGCCAACCGGGGGGTCGCGGGCCGGGACGGCCCGGGCCCGAAACCCCCGATACCGAGCGGTTTGGATTCAAATGCCCATAACTCGGGCTACAGACTTCCAAACGATGCGCCGTCAGCGGAGATACGATCCTTGGATCGAGGCGTTCGTTTAGGTATATCGCACTCAAGGTTTCGATTTACATTGAGTTCGACCGGGTTGGTTCGTACACGAAACTAACAGAGCCCTCGGAGCGGAAACGCTCATATATTGAGCTACGGACGTCCGATTGACATGCCGTCAGCTTTGTTGAGTTCCTCTTAGAGAGGCGAATCTTTTGGCATACATAGCCCACGGTTTGGATGCAGGTGGAGTACAGTCGGGTTGGATTTGCCTTAAAAACCAACCGGGCCCCTGGGACGAAAAAGCCAATAACTCTCAGACCGGGCGTCCGATTGATGCGCCGTCTGTTGCGTTGAGTTCCTGTTGACGATACGGAACTTTTGGATACATCAACTCTGTACTTTGTGACAGTTGATGTATCAGCCTCTCAGCTCGTGGAGCAGACCCTCCCGAACGAGCTTGCTGTGTGCGGGAACCCTAGAGCTGGTTGCCACTACTACTGTGACTGCGACGACGACTGTGCAGATATCCTTAGTGGATTCGACGACGACGACTATAGCACTCAGCGATCCTGTGTGGATCAGTACTACCGATCCTGTGTGGGTCCGATCCTGTGTGGGTCAGCACTCAGCGGTCCTGTGTGAACCAGCGCCTACAGATCCTGTGTGGGTCCGATCCTGTGTGGGTCTTTGCGGGGGTTAGTACCTATCGATCCTTTGTGGGTCCGATGACTTAGATGGATCAGTGATCATCTATATCGTCCTCTAAGAAGTATACATGTGTGAGCTGAAACCTTTTCCATTCCTGTGTGGATTGTGTTGTGCTATCCTGTGTGGATTTCGTTTTGCTTTCCTGTGTGGAATACATTTACTTTCCCATGTGGACTAAGTTGTACTTGGGCTTGGAGGTTGGAGCGTATTGGAATTGATGACTTAGGTATATGTATGGAAATATACCTAAGCAGTGTCGGTTGTTACTTCATGATTGTATCTTTCTTCTGTGGTTTATCATTTGTGAATTTTGGGAGACATTCGGGGGTCTCGGGGTCCCTACTGAGTATCTTATACTCACCCCTGCACGGGCTATGCCCGCACTACGTTGTGTTGGTTGCAGACAACGGACAACGTTGATCGTGGTTGAGGCTCGCAGAGCAGGACGGTACCTGGAGGTGGACCACTGGGCGGAACGTGCTCGGAGCGGACGGCAGGACCCGAGGAACAGTGGAGCTATCTGTACCCACCCTTCAGGTGGGATTCCTAGTGCATAGCTCGGTGTAGCGGCTTTTACTTTACAGTTGTTATTTTCTATTTCAAGTTGTACTTTACTTTCAGTTTGGGTTTGTATACTGGCCAATTTACTTTTCCGCACTTTCAGTTGTACTCTGTTTTTACTTAGTGTTTACTATTACGCTTGCATACTCTATGGTGCTTGTTTACTTTTCAAAGGCAATGCCTTCCCTTTTTACCGGGAGTTACTCCTTGGTGCTAGTCGCCAGCCCCTGGCCTATGGAAGGCGGGCTTGGGGTAGTCACGGCACGGGCCCCGAGGACGGGTCGTGACAAATTGGTATCAGAGGGTTCGGTTCTACCGTGAACTCTGATCTTTGCTATGTGAAGCAATAATGTTTAGCGTATTGAGTGTGGTTATCGGTCCAGGGAGTCCAGTGTTGGTGTGACGGCCGACGTATCCGTACACCAGGACCCTGACTTCTGATTTCCGAATTAATACACGAAAACATTGATTGCGTGTGTGTTTCAAAGTGTTCTTTGTGACTACTTTATTTCAGCTCAACAGGTATACTGTTCTAACCATGGTGCACCTGTTTCCTTTTCAGGATGGCCCCACGACGGTAGCCAGCTAGGGATCCAAGAGTCGAGCGTGATGACAGCCCACCGAGCGATGAGGCCTCGGTGCAGGGCCCTTGTTCAGCAGTGGCACCGGCGGTAGCACTACCCGCCGAGCCACTGATACTTCCATCACTAGCCGCTGACGATGCACGTCGCCTCAGCGCACTGCATGAGTTTCAGCGCCAGCGGCCGCCCAGGTTTCATGGGGAGACGGACCCCCAGGCAGCTGAGGACTGGCTGGAGGTGGTCGTTCGAGTTTTCAGGCTAGTGAGGACACCAGCAGACCTCATAGTGATCCTCGCGGCAATCCTACTGCACGCAGCAGCAGGACGATGGTGGAGCATGATGCTCCAGGTGCATTATGAGGCATCTCTACTTTGGACGGACATTGAGATCCTCTTCCGCTCGGAGTTCGTCCCAGCCACCCTCCGTGCGGTGCGCATTCAGGAGCTTCTTCAGCTGCGGCAGGGCAGCATGACGGTCGCTCAGTACTCGGCAAGGTTTACCGATCTATCGCGCTACTCGACCGACATGGTACAGGACCCATTCTTCCGGGCCCGGACCTTTGAGCAGGGTTTGAGACACGAGATTAGGGCATCGCTGATCTCCCTCAGCATACCGACTCAGACAGGAGTACTGGAGCGGTCCCTTTTGATCGAGAGCTTTCTTGCTGAGTCTACACCAGCGGCGCGACCCACCGCAGGGCGGCACGTGGAAGAGTCATCTGCAGCAGGCAGTCAACGGATGACTCAGGGGTCTAGGCAGACCATACCCTCAGGTAGACGACCTCAGGACACTGGCTCAGCAGTGCGGGGCACACAGCGCTGAGCCAGTCTTTCGAGAGGCAGATAGTGCTACTCGTGCGGCGGGCAGGGCCACATGGCTCGTGACTACCCGACCCGCCGTGCTGAGGTGCAGCAGACGGTTGAGGGACCACCGAGGCAGAGGCATAGGGTCGACCGTGGCAGTCCGCATGGAGGAGGCGGACGAGGTAGAGGATCTGGCCGAGCAGCAGGTGGTGGTCGATGCTTTGAGGCTCTACCACCACCACCACTAGGAGGTCCACCCCGACCACAGGGAGCTGGCGGGTAGAGACAGGCACAGCTCCAGGCAGCAGAGGCCTACGACCATGGCACGCCAGAGATGATTCGAGGTACGATCTGTGTCTATTCCACCCTTGCTATAGTTCTTATAGACACAGGAGCGAGTCACTCTTTCATAGCCGCTGCCCTTGTTCGGAGCTCGGAGATTCCGACAGAGCTGTTGGCTCGATCCTTATGGCTAGAGACTCATACGGGAGCAGACTTGACAATTACGCACTGGTTCCGGCAGTGTGAGCTTACTCTAGGAGGCGAGAGCTTCGGCTGGGATCTTCTTGTAGCAGCGTCGAGACCTTACGATGTCATCTTGGGCATGGATTGGTTATCTAAGGTCCACGCACAGATTGACTGTTTTAGGCGCAAGGTGCGATGTGTACGCACCGACAGGAGTAGGTTCACCTTCACCGGAGAGAAGGGATCCTTAGCATCACAGGATGGACTTCCGCGGAGGATGGGACAGCACATCACTCATCAGTTGGCCAGCCACATCCTAGGAGCAGTTGACGTGCGGAGTCCTGGTTTTCCTGCAGTGGTGGATCAGTTTGCAGATGTATTCCCCGACGACGTTCCAGGGTTACCTCCTCGTAGAGGGGTAGACTTTTATATTGACTTGTACCCCGGGACAGCCCCGATATCGACCCCAGAATATCGGATGGCCCCCGCTGAGCTTCGAGAGCTACGAGTACAGTTGGAGGACTTGCAGGGCAAGGGGTTCATCAGACCCAGTGTTTCACCCTGGGCTTCCCCGATTTTGTTCGCCAAGAAGGCGGACGGGAGCTTGCGAAATTGTGTGGACTATCGTCTCATGAACCAGGTGACAGTGAGGAATATGTATCTGCTACCGAGGATTGATGACCTCTTTGATCAGCTCAAGGGAGCACGGTGGTTCTTGAAGATAGACCTCAGGTTAGGATATCATCAGCTCAGAGTTAGAGATGAGGACCTGCAGAAGACAGCCTTCAGATGTCGGTATGGCCACTATGAGTTCTTGGTTATGCCCTTCGGCGTGACCAATGCTCCAGCAGTGTTCATGGCCCTCATGAAGAGGATCTTTCAACCATACCTCGATCAATTTTTCATGGTTTTCATCAACGACATTCTGATTTACTCGACGACTGAGGAGGAGCACACCTACCAGTTGCGAGTTGTACTAGACACACTCCGAGAGAACCAGCTTTATGGTAAACTCTCGAAGTGTCAGTTCTGGATACCTGAGGTCCACTTCTTGGGACACATCATCTCTGAGGCGAGAGTTGCAGTGGATCCTACGAAGATCGAGGTCATGCTAGCTTGGGAGCCACCCAGGAGCGTGACGGAGGTGCGGAGTTTCTTGGGTCTAGCCGGATACTATCGGAGATTTGTGCCAGACTTCTCCAGAGTTGCGGAGCCACTCTCAGCTTTGACGAAGAAGGGGAAACCCTTTGTGTGGTCAGACAGATGTCAGCAGAGCTTCCAGGAGCTGAGGCAGAGATTGACCAGCGCACCTATCATGAGGTTGCCTAAGGAGGGAGTATGGTACGTAGTTTACTGCGATGCATCAGGGACCGGACTCGGGTGTGTCCTGATGAAGGAGCGGGCCGTGATTGCCTATGGATCACGTTAGTTGAGGCCGCATGAGCAGAACTACGCTACCCATGACCTGGAGATAGAAATAGTGTTCTTCGCACTGAAGACATGGTGACACTACCTGATGGGCGAGCGCTTTACAGTCTTTTCGGATCATCAGAGTCTCATGTATATCTTCTCATAGAAGGAACTGAATCTGAGATAGCGGTGATGGCTCGAGTTCCTCCAGGACTATGACTTTGAGATAGTCTATACTCCTGGGAAGGGGAACGTAGTGGCTGATGCCCTCAGCAGGAGGAAAGGCATTCAGCTACTTGAGGATGCGACGGAGCAGCTAGCCTCTTTACAGATATCCTTCATGGATAGAGATGGAGCAGCCTTCCTTCAGTCTCTCACAATCACTCCTACACTTCTACAGTGGGTCAGGGAGGCACAGCGTGGGGACGCTGACTGTGAGACGCGGCGTGCACAGATATCCTCCAGACAGGAACCTGATGGTTTCTCCTTTGGAGCAGAGCACGACATCTTTTTCAGAGGACATACCATGGTTCCAGTTGCTTTATGGGAGGAGGTGCTGAGAGAGTTTCACACTTCTCCCTTGGTGGTACATCCCGGAGTGGAGAAGATTTACCAGGATCTCAGATGACAGCACTGGTGGCCAGGAATGAAGAAGGCTGTGGCTGATTTCGTTTCTCGATGCCTCACCTGCTAGCAGGTGAAGGCTGGGTATCAGGTACCAGCAGGCTTGGTACAGCCCTTGGGGATCCCAATGTGGAAGTGGGACGAGATATCTATGGACTTCGTGACAGGACTTCCACGCACTTCCAGAGGTCACGACTCCATCTGGGTGATTGTCGACCGACTCACCAAGTTGGCTCACTTCTTACCCATCTGAGAGCAGGGATCAGTGGAGAGCTTGGGGAGAATTTACGTTCAGGAGATTGTATGGCTACACGGTGTGCCATCATCTATCGTCTCCGATCGAGATTCTCGCTTTACTTCCCGGCTTTGGAAGGGATTGCAGGAGGCGTTTGGGACACAGCTACGTCTGAGCACAGCCTTTCACCCTCAGACGGATGGTCAGACGGAGAGAACCATTCAGACTCTCGAGGACATGCTCCGCGCATGTTTCCTTGACATTGGTCGTAGCTGGGAGGACCACCTACCCTTGGTGGAGTTTGCATACAACAACAGCTACCACTCCACCATCGGGATGGAACCATATGAGGCATTGTACGGCAGGACTTGCAGATCTCCTTTGTGCTGGACAGACCCTGGGGAGTCAGCACTCGTGGGACCAGAGATGGTCCAGGCCACGGCAGAGAAGGTCCAGGTCATCCATAAGCGGATGAGGACAGCTCAGAGCCAGCAGAATCCATACACTGACAGGAGGAGGAGGCCACTAGATTTCGAGGATGGCGACCACGTCTTCTTGCATGTCTCACCTCGATGTGGTATACAGAGATTTGGCCGGGGCGGCAAGTTATCTCCGCGCTTCATCGGACCCTTCCAGGTCCTCAGCAGGATTGGCGAGGTGGCTTATCGTCTGGCTCTACCACCTCAGTTACACCGGGTGCACGACGTCTTCCACATATCTCAGCTGAGGAGATACGTGCACGACCCGACGCACATCATTGACCATCGGGACCTTGACGTTGATGATGGGGAGACTTTTGCAGAGGTTCCAGTGGATATCGAGGATCGACAGGAGCGGGTCCTACGTGGACGGTCGATTCCTCTAGTGTGCATCAGATGGCAGCACGGGAACCTCCAGGAGAGAACTTGGGAGCGGGAGGCTCAGATGCAAGGTCAATACCCTCATTTGTTTCCCTAGTTTTGATGTGTCTTTACGGGGACGTAATGGCCTGAGGTGGGAGTAATGTAAAGACCCGTAAAATTCAAGGGAAATTTTTTCTTAATTTTCTTTGGAATTTTACAAGAGCGCGGTTTCTGACGGCACCTGATTCCGAGGCCCGGAGTGCCCGGAATAAATTTCCAAAGTTTTACTTGGGTACGTTCAGTGAACGAACGAGCAGGAATTTCTAACTTTTGAACTGTTGCCCGGAATCAAATTTCGAGGGCACCGATGAACTCGCAGCGCCGATATTCGCTTAAGGAGACCTTTTCCGAGGTTGCGTTTTATGTGGAATGAAAGTTAGTTTTGGGGAAGAATTAGAAGAAGTTAAATAAAAGTGTGGAACACAATTTTATTTTTAACTTGTTGGTTAACTCCTCCCAAAGGGAGTTAGAGGTGGGACCCACATCCACTTAACCTCCCTTGATAGGATTATGTGTGGTGGGGCCCACACGAAGGCTAAACTCCTCAACTCCCCTTAAAACTCCCACAACTCCCCTCTTAATGTGACCTTTGAGTTTCTTGACAACTCCTTGCATTTAATTAATTGAACCAACTTAATTAATTAATTTGAGTGTTTGAATTCTTTTGAATTCATTTTTCCAACATTAAAAAGATAGATTATATTCTTCTTTTTGGGTTGGCATAATCTTTGTGGGGAGAACTAAGGAGAGTAGAAGAACTCTTGGAAGATCACCAACCTCTCGAGGAAGAACGTTCCACATTTCCGAAGAACGTGAAGCAACACCTCCGACCATCTTTAACCGGAGTAAGGAAGGGAAGCACTGCCGCCTACGAAGTATACGGAGGGTGACGTCTCGGCTCGACTTCACTGAGCTCTTCTCCCACCAACCTAGACGGAACGACGCCCGACCTCCACGACGCTTGTCTTACGCGGGTCTTTGAAGAACTCCGTTCTTGAAACCGAGGTAGGGGTTTATTTTTATTCTTTTGTTCATTATTTATACCCGTGATTATTTCTTCGTGAAATTTGTCCAATTGTTAGCAAATAACACGAGGGGGCTGGACCGCAAAAACACGGCCGACCCTCCTCCTATTCATGTTGATTCTGTTGTGGATTAAAACGGGTGTGGCGCGGTGCCGTCGCACAGCGCAGGATCATAAGGCAAGGAACGTGCGGCGTCGTCGCGCCGCGTCGTAAAATAATGCAAGGACGCGATGTTGTCACGCCGTGTCGAAGATAGTTGAAGGCGCCGCGGCCGGAGCGGGGCTGCAGCGGAGGGACGCGGTGTCGTCGCACCACGCCGGACAACGAAGGGCGCGGCCGGTTCTGGGCCGCGGCGGAACGAGAAGACCGGCGGCCAGCCGGGCCGCCTATGTCGGAAGCCGGAAGGGGGACCGGCCTTGCCGGTCCCGTTGAGGAAGAACCGGCCGGCCAGGTCAGGCCGGACGGAAGGGAGGCAAAACCGGGGGGAAATAATTCCCCCGGCCAGCCCTAAAACGGCCCCCCATAATGAGGGGGGGGGGGGGGGGTTCACAAAGGGGGGCAGGTGGCCCCCCGTTTTCGAGCAGCTCGGCCTTCGGCCGAGCTGGCAGAGCGCGGCGCGCTGCGCCAGACCGGCGCCTAGCCGGTCCGCCAGGCCGGGCCGGGTCGACCCTGTCCGGGGCGGGTCGACCCGGTTCGGGCCAACCGGGGGGCTCGGGCCGGGACGACCTGGGCCCGAGACCACTGATACCGAGCGGTTTGGATTCAAATGCCCATAACTCGGGCTACGAAATTCCAAATTACGCGCTATCGGAGGCGATATGATCCTTGGATCGAGACGGTCATTTTGGTATATCGCACTCAAGGTTTCAGTTTACTTTGAGTTCGGCCAGGTTGGTTCATACACGAAACCAACCGGGCCCTCGGAGCGGAAACGCTCATATCTTGAGCTACGGACGTCCGATTGATGTTCCGTCCTCTTTGTTGAGTTCCTCTTAGTGAGGCGGATCTTTTGGAATACTCCGCCCGAGGTTTGGACGCAGGTGGAGTATAGTCGGGTTCTTTTTGCCTTAAAAACCAACCAGGCCCCTGGGACGAAAAAGACAATAACTCTCTGACCGGGCGTCCGATTGACGCGCCGTCTATTGCGTTGAGTTCCTGTTGACGATACGGAACTTTTGGATACATCAGCTCTGGACTTTGTGACAGTTGATGTATCAGCCTCTCGGCTTGTTGAGTGGACCCTCCCGAATGAGTTTGTTGTGTGCGGGAACCCTAGAGCTGGTTGCGACTACTACTGTGACTGCGACGACGACTGTGCAGAGATCCTTAGTGGATTCGACGACGACGACTACAGCACTCAGCGATCCTGGGTGGATTAGTGCTACCGATACTGTGTGGGTCCGATCCTGTGTGGGTCAGCGCTCAGCGGTCCTTTGTGAACCAGCGCCTACAGATCCTCTGTGGGTCCGATCCTGTGTGGGTCCGATCCTGTGTGGGTCTTTGCGGGGGTTAGTACCTATCGAACCGTTGTTGGTCCGACGACTTAGATGGATCCGTGATCATCTCTATCGTCCTCGAAGAAGTATACCTGTGTGAGCTGAATCCTGTTGCTTTCCTGTGTGGATTGTGTTGTTCTATCCTGTGTGGATTTTTTTTTGCTTTCCTGTGTGGAATACGTTTACTTTCCTGTGTGGAATAAGTTGTACTTGGGCTCGGAGGTTGGAGCGTATTAGAATTGATGACTTAGGTATATGTATGGGAAAATACCTAAGCAGTGTCGGTTGTTACTTCGTGATTGTATCTTTCTTCTGTGGTTTATCCTTTGTGGATTTTGGGAGACCTTCGGGGGTCTCGGGGTCCCTACTAAGTAGCTTATACTCACCCCTGCACAGGCTATGCCCGCACTACGTTGTGTTGGTTGCAGACGATGGACATCGTTGATCGTGGTTGAGGCTCGCAGAGCAGGACGGTACCTGGAGGTGGACCACTGGGCGGAACGTGCTCGGAGCGGACGGCGGGACCCGAGGAGCAGTGGAGCTATCTGTACCCACACTTTAGGTGGGATTTCCAGTGGACAGCTTGGTGTAGCGGCTTTTACTTTACAGTTGTTGTTTTCCCTTTCGAATTGTACTTTACTTTCAGTTTGGGTTTGTATACTGGCCCATTTACTTTTCCGCACTTTCAGTTGTACTCTGTTTTTACTTAGTGTTTACTATTCTGCTTGTTTACTCTGTGGTGCTTTTTTACTTTTCAAAGGCAATTCCTTCCCTTTTTACCGGGATTTACGCCTTGGTGCTAGTCGCCAGCCCCTGGCCTATGGAAGGCAGGCTTGGGGTAGTCACGGCACGGGCCTCGAGGACGGGTTGTGACAAATTTGACATGGTCTTAGATTCATAGGGTCTCATTCTTATATTCATTACTAATAATCCCTTTTACATGCACTTTAATAGTCAAGGAAGGACAGTACATCCATTGATAAAATCCAAGACATAAGAAATAAAAATATGTAAACATTAGTTAATAACTTAAAAATTGAAAACTAGTGCTTAATGAAAACCATAAAATGAAAATAAACGCTTTAACACTTCAAACATCACCTTCCAGAGTTTGAAACGAGGTCATACATACTTAAAACACATGCGGATAAATGGGTATGGTGGATGTTTATTTAAAACTGTGTGAATATACATATATTTACACAGTTGAGGATATAAAGTGTGTGACTAGATTTGTCTTGGGAAATCGTGTATATATGTATACAAACTGCATGAACATATATATAGTTATGTAAAAAACTCATTTGCACTCTAAAATAATACGACCTTGCCTTTGAAAAGCCTGAAATCATCATAAGAAGAACTTGTATTCGAAGACAACATATTGATACAAGGTTATATATACCTATATATATAAAAAATTAGGTATATATTCACATGTTCATGGGTTTACCAAATTAAACCGTACTCAATAATATTTCTCGTGTTATACATTAAACAAAATTAATGTTTGGTAAAAACCGAATGGAGTTCTTTCACATGAGATATGAATGTGAAAATTGTTTTCACAATACCCTTATTGACATAAAATCATTCTTGCATACAACATGGTCAATCCATAAATATGAGTACATATATATATGTACACATATGCACATGTAAATGTTTAATGAATTCACACTACACATTTTCAAAAAACCAAATCATGAATTGTCAAGAACATTGGTAAATGAAAATTTTCAATTGGAAGAGTTATTTTGATATTAAACTAATCCTTAAACATCATCATATATATAAACATGTATATAAATAGTTTTGGTATCGTTCTTGAAGTAATAATTTTAAAGGGTAAATATAATTTTAATAACTCAACATGTTATACCAAAATGTATTAAAACATAATAATCATACTCATCAATTATGTATTCTGAAATTATTTCTATGTAATTAAATAGATGTATGCATTTATAGGTATTTATATATTTATTTACACATATACATACCTAAAAATATATATATAGTCTAATTGAAACAAAAACAAGGTAAAACGTTAAAATCCCTTTACTTATATAAAAGGAACCGGTTACTAATTTCAGAATATTCCTTATAAGAAAATGGATTATAGAAAAATATGGTTTGTGGAATTATATATATATATATATATATATATAATCGACCGAATCCAGCTCAAGGTAAAACCCTCAATTACTAGTTCTACTTGTTTTTAAGGTTAGGTTATGGGATAGCCAGGAACCAGCAACAAGAAAACAGTGACCTGGTATGCATCAATGTTCCATTTATGTGTGAGTTTATATATATATATATATAACTATGTGTATACATGAACCCTAACCGAACCAAGCATAACATCATGGAAAAATAAAAAGTCCCTTACTCAGGTTCGATTCTAGGAAGGGGAAAGCATGTAGGAATCGATTCATATGGTGCAATATACATATCTATACATATTTATATAAAAATTGTATATACATATATATAACCATCGAAGTGAAGGGAAACGAAACAAATGGATTTCCCTTACCCCGGTTTTGGGACTCCAAACTGAAGCGGATCAGAACATTTATCAAAGTCATCCATATGTGTATAAACAAGGTGTATAAACATAAAATTTTATATATAAACATCTATATAAATATATATTTCGAAGCACAAATAAACAAAACAATCCTTGTCCCCTTACCGGTTCGGAGAGGAGAAGTAGGAAGACAAAGCAGGTGACGCCGGACTGGTGGTCGGAGATCCAAGAAACTCGAAGCAACCCTCCTTGCCTTCGGTGCAAGATCCTTCACTTTGGGGAAAACTGAAGCTTCATGAAGGTGGGATAGATGACCCATTGTGAAGAGGCGGTGAGGGATCCAAAGCTGAGTATCTATTAGGCGGTGCTGACTTAGTGGAAAAGTGGGAGTGAAGTGGGTCATCCGCCGGCCTAAGCGAAGAAAATGAAGCTACCTTTCTCGTAGGTGTGCGCGACGAAGAAGGAGACGTGGGGGAGAAGAAAACTCAAAAAACGGAGGATGTCCAAGATCATAAGGGATTCGATCAAATGGCTCATAAGTGGTACGTCATTAAAATGATCGGACGGCCGCAATTGGAAGGAAAGAATCGGACGGTCGAGCGGGGGTGTAGTGCTTCAAAAAAATCGCGGGTCTCCCCCCTGTGGTTTCATATATATATATATATATATATATATATATATACTAAACATCAATACGTTTTAATTTTTTTATTACCGTTATTATATAAACTTTATTGTTATTAACCCTCGATTATTAATTACTTTTATTATTTTAAGAAGGTCAATGGTTCATTTAATACTAATGTGTACTAATTAATTCACCTCTATCAAAACCATTTTTTTCCTTTATTGACTTATATATATATATATTAATTATCTTAATTCTCCATAATTGAAGATTTATGTTGTTGTTATTAATACAATTAAATATTTAACATAACAACATCACTAATCATTTTCAAATTCACACTTAAGATTGCATTGATTTAAATATTATCATTTTGAAACAAATTTCATAAATGAAATCATAATTTTACATTATTTCAAAACAGTTAATAAAAAGGACAAATTATAAATATTTTCATTATTATTATTACTTATATTTAATTTAGAGATGATTATAATACATTTAATTTAATTTTTGATGCAACACACATATATATATATATAACTCAAGAGTTTGCATACATATTTTCTTAGACTAAAAAAAGTAAAATCCCATTATATTCAATATAATTATAAAATAAATGTATACTTTCTCAAGTTAAAAGCATGTATAATAAATAGTGGAAAAATAATAATATTAATTCACACTGGTTTGCAATAAAATATAATTCACATTTTGGGAAAACAAGAAATAAATTAATTATATTGTCATTGATTTCATTCTTTAAATATTAAAGAAAATAACATAATTAACTTTTTGAACCTTTCAGGGGTAATTAACACTTAGCTTCAACGGTCCAATTAGAAATTAAAACATTAGAGGATAAGAGGATCATGGGGGATCCAACGGTTATATTTATAGCCATTAGGGTATAACGGTTGGATAAGTGATCTATAAAACATGGTCTCAGGGTGTTCTAAACTCAATGTAAAATGAGAATAAGAAGATGGTTCAAGTCATCCTGCTATTTCTAAGCACCTGTATCATTATCCTTACCATTGTTTTTTCACCATGTCCGACCCAAGAGGTGATCATTATCTGGTCAGCTTGATGGTGTTCTTTACTGGTGTTTCGGTGGTTCTAATTGGTCTAGTAGTGGGTATTTTAGGTTAGTGATCTTTCCATGTAATCTCAGTATGTTGTAAGACACTTAGGTGTTGAGTTCTCAAATAAAAAGGTTATGTGTTTTATGTTTTACATTTTTATTGATTTCAAGAGAAAACTTCATTGGAACAAAACACCCAAATGTCATTTATAAGGTTTGAAAACTTCGGGGTGTTACATTGTTCCCCCCTTCAAATAATTGCATCCTCGCAATTCTATTGGCGCACTTGTACTGACTCAAGTACACGGCTTCTCTAACAGCCTTGGTGATATCCCTCTACCTCTACCGCCTAAGGGGGAAGGTATTATTCAGCTCTACTCTCAGGGTAGAACAAAGCTCGTGGATCTCATCTTCCCAGATACACTCTCGGAAATTTGGATCGTGGTTGAGGCCAAGATCTCGTTTAACACATGTGGTTTTCCAGAGATAGGCCCAAGTGACATTGAGTTCTGCGACATCCTCTTGGATTTTTTTCCTGAAGATCTCTCATACCATGCCATAATTGAAGGATTCTAAGAGAGATTCAAAATTTCAGAGGTCCCCAAGCATGCTGAAACATAAGATTTGGTACATAAAGACTGCGCGGAAGTCCAGCTCTTTAGCAGCTTCTCCGAAAGATGTGAAGGACAACCCTTTCTCATTCAGGGTGAAACATAGGAAGAGTCCCTCATAGTACTTCCCTTTCATTTTATAACTATCGAATAGTGCCTTCTCCATTTGGTCATACACAGGCTCTGACCCTTGGAAAATTCGAAGGTCATTCAAGCTCTTTGATATTTCATAGAGGGTTTTGCACATGAGTCGTAAGTTAACAAAGGTTTGGTCACTTGTTGAGCAGGATTTTGCTACAATCTCCTCTATGATCATCGTAGGGAGTGCCAAGAGTCTAGGTGTGGATTACTGGCCTTCCATATGAGAAATATATCCATGAGAATTCACTTAAGAGTTCTGATAAGGTAAAGACATAATGGGAAAACATATAATATTACAATAACAGGAAAGTTGATACATCAAAGTCTATGTTTCCCCTAACGACCTATTACAAGAACTCCACATAGGGAAGAAAAACTCCCTAACTCGTCAAACCAAACACATAATGAGCAGACAAAGTTAAACTCATGGGAACACCTATGAAGTCTCTTAAATCTAGCATGATGTGTATAGAGTTGGGAAAAATCATTATACACCTCTTGCCTAAGAGACAATCGGGTGGACTCATCTTCCAACACTCCAATGTCCATCAACAGACCCCAGAAGCCATAGTGAAAAATCTTGCATATGTAAGCTGCTCGGAGGTCTCCGGCAGAAGTAGCTTCTTGAAAGGGGTTATCAAGCATCGTTCCAAATTCTTTTCCGGTCGTGAACACTCAGAAGAGTCCCTCATGGTACCTTCCCTGACGGTTATAAGAGGGGAATTGGGTCATCATCATTGTGAGATAATCCATTCCTAACCCTCGGTGAAGACTAAGCACCCTAGGTGAGTTCGACACATCATACAAGTGATTGCATGACATGCGGACATGGGTGTAAATAAAGAAGTTCTCCCAACTCGCCAGAGATACAATGTTCTCTAGAGCCTCAATGGGAAGAAACAGTAGGTTGGTATGTACATTTTCATTAGTCATCTGAAATTTATAACATTTTTACTTAGTCAATCATAGTAACATATTCATACCACCTGGTTTTCCAGAGTTCCCTGAACCCATCCTCTGATACTAACTATAAAGACCCCCGATTCCCGGGTTCCTTATGAGCCATGATGTACTAACATTTCATTACAAATATTTACAATAATACATCATGTCCCATTAATACAGATGATCGCGAGCTTCAGGTTCTGGGAAACCAACTGCTTCAGAATAACTTCTTTGGTAAAATTCCATACCTGAAAAGAAATTTTAAACATAAACGTAGGGTGAGAAAAATATTCCCAATAAAAGGTTTTAAAATGTTTAAAGTAATTTCTTTCTCAAAGAAGTCATTTTGAAAATGATTCAACACTACATTGAAAACAAGGAATTAACTTTTCTTAAAACACGTAAATCCTACATTCTTGAAAGCCACTCATACAGAAAAGAAGTAGTTTTTTAAAATAAACCTCAAAGAAGACATAAATCAGAGAGTGAAAGCATGTGAGGAATAGTTGATGCATAATTTACAACAAAGTTACTTCAGCTCCAAAATTCTGAGTATAAACAGGGAAAATATTCATATCTTGATTCATTCGCACATAAAGTTCCTATAACAGCATACCACATGTATTAAATTTCATATCTCATTATCTCATTCTCATAGTCAAGGGAATATTCCAACTAGGGGATATCATGTTAGTTGAACTATCCCCTAGTTGGCCATTTATCATCACTTACGGAGGGAAAGTATAACGCCATACTTGTCTAGACCTTATGTCATGATCTTAAAACATAACTTAATACGGGTCAAGGCTAACCGCCAACCCCGTTTCCCATAGCAGCACAAGCCAAGGCTAACTGCCAAGACCATCGCACATAAAAGCACAATCCAAGGCTAACCGCTAAGAGCGTCGCACATAAAACCACAAGTCAAGGCTAACTGCCAAGACCGTCACACATAAAAGAACAAGCCAAGGCTAACCACCAAGACCGTCGCACATAATGTCTCATGAGACTCATCCTTTACCCAAATCATTGGGGCGCTGTATAATTCCGGGCATACCCTTCCATAATCATTTATGTCCAAAACATCCCTCACAAATTTGATGTGGTCTTAGATTCATAGGGTCTCATTCTTATATTCATTACTCATAATCCCTTTTACATTCACTTTCATAGTCAAGGAAGGACAGTACAATCATTGGTAAAAGCTAACACATAAGAAATAAAAATATGTACACATTATTTAATAACTAAACAATTGAAACCTAGGGCTTAATGGAAACCATATAATGAAAATAAATTCTTTAACACTTCAAACATGACCTTCCCGAGTTCGAAATGAGGTCAAACATACTTAAAACACATGATGATAAATGGGTATGGTGGATGTTTATTTAAGACTGTGTGAATATACATATATTTATACAGTTGAGGATATAAAGTGTGAAACTAGATTTATCTTGGGAAATCGTGTATATATGTATACAAACTACATGTACATATATATAGTTATGTAAAAAACTCATTTGCACTCTAAAATAATATGATCTTGCCTTTGAAAATCTTGAAATCATCATAAGAAGAATTTGTATTAGAAGACAACATATTGATACAAGGTTATATATACCTATATATATATATAAATTTAGGTGTATATTCACATGTGCATGGGTTTACCAAATTAAACCATACTCAATAATATTTCTCATGTTATACATTAAACAAAATTAATGTTTGGGAAAAACCAAATGGAGTTCTTTCACATGAAATATGAATGTGAACATAGTTTTCACAATCCTTTATTGACATAAAATCATTCTTGCATACAACATGGTCAATCCATAAATATGAGTACATATATATAAGTACATATTTTCACATGTAAATGTTTAAGGAATTCACACTACACATTTTCACAAAACAAATGAATAAATTGTCAAGAACGTTGGTAAATGGAAGAGTTATTTTGATATTAAACTAATCCTTAAACTTCATCATATATATAAACATGTATATAATTAGTTTTGGTATTGTTCTTGAAGTAATAATCTTAAAGGGTAAATATAATTTTAATAACTCATCATGTTATACCAAAATGTATTAAAACATAATAATCATACTCATCCATTATGTATTCTGAAATTATTTGTACGTAATTAAATAGATGTATGCATTTATAGGTATTTATATATTTATGTACACATATACATACCTACAAATATATATATATAGTCTACTTGAAACAAAAACAAGGTAAAATGTTAAAATCCCTTTACATATATAAAAAGAACCGGTTACTAATTTCAGAATATTCCTTATATGAAAATGGATTATAGAAAAATATGGTTTGTGTAAATTTATATATTTCCAACCGGGGTTGGCTTAGTGGTGCCGTGTAAGGCGGCCACTCCCTGGCAACAGAACTGGCGCAGGTTCGAGTCTCGCCACTCTCGAATTTAGCTGGGGACGAGCGGCGCGCAGGTGGTGAATGGGGCCCAGAATAAGCGTGGTGTGGCAATCACCAATACCTCGTTACCCACAACTCGTTTATATATATATATATATATATATATAATCGACTGAACGAAGCTCAAGGTAAAACCCTCAATTACTAGTTCTACTTGTTTTTTAGGTTCGGTTATGAGATACCCGGGAACCAGCAACAAGAAAATAGTGACCCGGTATGCATGCAAGTTCCATTTATGTGTATGTTTATATATATATATATAACTATGTGAATGAACTGAACTGGTAGAGGATGAGCCCGTAAGGGGCACAGCGGCGCTCTCTAGGGTTTCTCTCATGCCGCCGTCCCCTCCCCGGAGCTCTCTTCCTCTTCTCTCAGTCTCGACGGTTCGAGGTGGTGGTTCTCTGCTGTTGCGGCATTGATGGCTCGTCTGCGTGCACTGGTGTCTATTCCATGACGCAGTGTTGAATCTACTCTTGAGCTCCCGATCTGGCGGCTTGAGTTCGATCCTTCATCCTTAGGACTGGGTGCTTGGAGGTTGAGCGGTCTCTGGTGGTTGTGGATGGTGGCGTCGGGTTCTTTCTTTGTACGGTTTGATTTCGATTTTTCCTTTTTGAATTTGGGGTCTCTCTCTTGACTTGTCCCGGATTGGTTTCTCTCATCTCATACTGGCGAGGTGAGGTTTGATTATGCCGCTGTTCTGAGTTTTCTGTGAGTTTTGGTTTCTTTGCTGTGGAAATGGTTTTGGTGGCGGAGTTGCCTTGGAAGGGTTGGATGAAGCTCCGTCTCCTCTTTGGGGGCGTTTTGGTGTTATGTGGCCTGCTGAAGATCGTTGCGGATGCTGCTGATTTTGGGAGTGGTCCTGCGTTGATGTTTCTGGTGACCTTGTTGTCAATCTTTCCGGTGGACGGTGTCGCCGGCGAGTGATGAGGGAGGCGCGTGATGATGGGTTCCCGTCTCGTGGCTGTGCGTCCCGAGGAGCCGCGTGACGTGTGGCGTTGCATGGCCCGAGGAGCGGATATGAATTTTCGCGTTTTGTGTGTTAGATATTTTTGTATTTTGGATTGTAATTCTCGTTTTCACGTGAAACGCTTCTCGAGGTTTCGCGCGGCTCGAGGAAGGCTCAGGGTTCGTGGTTTTTGATTTTTGAATTTCGGATGTCGTTTGTGCTTGGGGGATCAGGTGTATGGTTGTAAGGTTTCCGGTTCTCCGAAACCTGATTTTACTGTAATTTTCCTTTTCTTTAATAAATGGTCAGGGACTTTGTCCCTGGATGAACTTTCCTGGTATATAACTATGTGTATACATGAACCCTAACCGAACCAAGCATAACATTAAGGAAAAATAAAAATTCCCTTACTCAGGTTCGATTCTAGGAAGGGGAAAGTGGGTATGAATCGATTCATATGGTCCTGTATACATATCTATACATATTTATATAAAAAGTGTATATACATATATATAACCATCGAAGTTAAGGGAAAGGAAACAAAGGGATTTCCCTTACCACGGTTTTGGGACTCCAAACTGAAGCAGATCAAAACATTTCTCAAAGTCATGCACATGTGTATAAAAAAGGTGTATATACATATATGTTTATATATTTACATATATATAAATATATATACCGAAGCTAAAATGAACAAAAAAAGGATTTTCCCCTTACCGGTTCAGAGAGGAGAAGAAATAAGATGAAGCAGGCGACGTCGGACCGGTGGTCGGAGATCCAAGAAACTCGAAGCAACCCTCCTTGCCTTCGGTGCAAGATCCTTCTCTTCGGTGCAAACCGAAGCTTATAGAAGGTGTGATGGCCGACCCATTGTGAAGAGGCAGCGAGGGATTTGAGACCAAGTATCTATTAGGTAGTGCCGACTTAGTGGAAAAGATGGAGGGAAGTGGGTCCTCCGCGGGCCTAAGCGAAGAAAACGAAGCCGCCTTGCTCGTAGGCGTGCGCGACGAAGAAGGAGATGTGGGGGAGAAGAAAAACGGAAAAATGGAGGATGGCCAAGATCATACAAGATTCGATCGAACGGCTCATAAGCGGTGTGGCATTAAAAAGATAGGACGGTCGCGATTGGAGGGAAAGGATCGGACGGTCGAGCGGGGGTGCGGTGTTTTGAAAAAATAACAGGTCTCCCCCCTACGGTTTCATATATATATATATATATATATATTTAAAAAACATCAATACGTTTTAATTTTTTATTACCCTTATTATATAAAATTTATTATTATTAACCCTCAATTATTAATTACTTTTATTATTTTCAGAAGGTCAATGGTTCATTTAATACCCATGTGTACTAATTAATTCACCTCTATCAAAACCATTTTTTTCCTTTATTGACTTATATATATATTAATTATCTTATTTTCCATAATTGAAGATTTATGTTATTGTTATTAATACAATTAAATATTTTACATAACAACATCACTAATCGTTTTCAAATTCACACTTAAGAGTGCATTGATGTAAATATTATCATTTTGAAACAAATTTCGTTAATGAAATCATAATTTGACATTATTTCAAAATTGTTAATAAAAAGGTAAAATTATAAATATTTGCATTATTATTATTACTTATATTTAATTTAGAGATAAGTATAATACATTTAATTTAATGTTTGACACAACATATATATATATATAACTCAAGAGTTTGCATACATATTTTCTTAGACTAAAAAAAGTAAAATCCCATTAGATTCAATATAATTATAAAATAAATGTTTACTTTCTCAAGTTAAAAACATGTATAATAAATAGTGGAAAAATAATAATATTAATTCACACTAGTTTGCAATAAAATATAATTCACATTTTGGGAAAACGAGCAATAAATTAATTATATTATTATTGATGTCATTCTTTAAATATTAAAGCATATAACATAATTAACTTTTTGAACCTTTCGGGGGTAATCAACTCTTAGCTTCAATGGTCCAATTGGAAATTAAAACATTAGAGGATAAGAGGATCATAGGGGATCCAACGGTTATATTTATAGCCATTAGGGTCTAACAGTTGGATAAGTGCTCTATAAAACCTGGTCTCAGGGTGTTCTAAACTCAAGGTAAAAGGAGAAGAAGAATATGGTTCAAGTCATCCCGCTATTGCTAAGCACCTGCATCATTGTCCTTGCCATCATGTTTTTTCACCATGTCTGACCCGAGGGGCGATCATTATCTAGCCGGCCTGATGATGTTCTTTACTGGTGTTCTGGTGGTTCTAATTGGTCTAGCAGTGGGTATTTTATGTTAGTGAGCTTTCCATGTAATCTCAGTATGTTGTAAGACACTTCGGTGTTGAGTTCTTAAATAAAAAGGTTATGTGTTTTATCTTTTACATTCCGATTGATTTCAAGAGAAAACTTCATTGGCACAAAACACCCAAATGTCATTTATAAGGTTCGAAAACTTTGGGGTGTTACAATGATCTCATAAATAATTATAAAATTAATATAAATATATTTAAATAATAAATATTTTTTAAATATTTATAATTAAAAATTTTTTGTTTATATAAATACATATTAAATATAATTATTTATAATTATAAATATAAATATTTATTTATTTATTTATTTATTTAAATAATTATAAATAAAAAGTAATCTATTTAGATAATAAATATAGTTATTGTATTTATAATTATATATATTTATCTATTGATATAAATATATATAATTATATTCCAACAAGCCAGTACCCGAGTTGTAAAGGCCCCTGTTTGGCATCCGAAAGACCTAGGATCGAATCTCGCTAGGCCCCCTTTCGGGGATTTATGATGTAGTAGTGACCACAGGGAGGTAGTGATATAGATTATGAAAGAGGCATGAAATGACACACACATGATGTCATCCTTGTGATGTAGGCAGGTGGGGGGATGCATGCATGACGTTACCCTGAGCTTTCAGGCCATGTAAAGTTATTCATAACCACTGGTCATATATGCCATATAATAAATAAATATGACTTGATGGGTGGGCTATCCCCTTGGGGGAAAACGGTAAACCTTTGAGGTATGTGTATGTTGTGTGTGTGTGTGTGTTTGGATGTAATTTTACCCCAAATCACCGAGTATATATATATATATATATATATATGGAAAATACAGTGCAGACCATGAGATACATAATTATATAAATTTATTTATAATTATATATAATTTTTTTAAATATATATATTTATAATTATATAAATATATTTATAATTACATAAATATATTTATAATTATATAAATACATTTATAATTATATCGATATATATATATATATGTATAACAATAATTATAAATTCATAAATATATATTTAAATAATTATAAAATTATAATAAATACATTTATTATTATTTTATTAATATATATATATATATATAATTATTCACAAATATTTATAAATATATATATATAATTGTAATTATAAATATATATATATATATAATTAAATA
Organism: Viscum album; assembly: GCA_963277665.1. Taxonomy (NCBI): domain Eukaryota; kingdom Viridiplantae; phylum Streptophyta; class Magnoliopsida; order Santalales; family Viscaceae; genus Viscum; species Viscum album. The sequence goes on from OY728140.1 coordinate 325,821,490, forward strand.
ATTATAAAATGAAAATAAATACATTAATTATAAGTTTATATATATAAATATATTTATATTTATATTTTAAGCGGGAGCTCTCTGTGCCCATGTGGTTTCTTCTATAGAGGATCCCAGTGGTGGATCTCGAGAAACAATGACAGATGGATCAGGCGGCAGGAGCTGAAGGTAGGCTAAGTGGATTGTTGGTTGTAGGAAGGTATCTGAGGGTGGTCCTCTACAGAGGGGGAGGTCACTGTGATGATGGACGGATGGATGTAGGGGTAGCCTGGGCGAAAGCGATTTGTGCAGCAGATCTGGATATGGTGTGTAGCAGCATCAGTTGAGTGGCCCTTGTGTGCACCTGCGGCCTTCAGACGATGATGGTGTTTATCATAAATGCATTTGTGTTGTGTGTGGGTCCTTTCTCCAGATCTGTGGTGATGTATGACTTCAATCATGGCCTTCAGGCGGCGTCACAGTGTCACAAGGGGGGCTATTTTAGGAGAAGGGGGGTTTTTTTTAGTTTTTTGGGTTTAGGGTAAATATAATTAGGAAAGTGGGTTTGTCGAGCACCACATGAAGTGGCGCTCAACACCGCGGGTGGCTAGCGCCACTTCAAGTGCGCTTTGCCACCCCTTTTTGGATTTTTTTTACTTTTTTTTCCCGTTTATTTTGGTTTTGTTTTCTTGGTTTTTGTTTTCTTGTTTTTTTATTCTTTCTTTTTCTTTTCCAGTATTGTTTCCTTTTTTTTGTTTTTCACCCCTCCCTTTTATTATTATTTTTTTGTTTTGTTTTTTTTGCACCTCATCCCTTTATAATAAATAATTTCAAAATAAATAAATAAATTTTTTTAAAAAAACCGTATAAATATGTAATTAAAAATATTAAATTTATTATTATTATTATATTTAAATATATTTATAATTATATAATTATAAAATTATATTTATATAACTATAAACCTTATTTTATTATTTAATAAAATAATGAATAAAAATTATATATAACTATTTATATAAATTTATAAATTTATATATAATTTTGTAAATAAAAAATATGTATTAAATTAAAAATATGTGGTTTATTTATATTTATATGGTTATATTATATAAAATATAAGAGTTTTTTTTTCTGATTAGTGTGTTTTATTTATATATTTACATATAATTATTATAAATATTGTGATTATAAATAGTTATATATATGTGTGTGTGTATAAATATAATTATGTATATATATAATTAAAAATAAATATTTATAAATATAAATCTATTTATATATATTTTTTAAATAAAAAATATATTTCTAATTATATAATTATAAACAAATCTTTATAAATAAATAGTTATAATTATATAAATATGAATATATTTATAAATATATAAATATGAAAATATTGTTACATATATATTTAAAATTTATTTATAAATATATTTAATATTCATATATAAATAAATATATATATATATATATAGAATTGTATTTCGAATTATATTGAAATTGTAGTTATACTTATATATTTATAATTATATATTTGTACATATATATATAATTTTAAATCTATAATTACTATTCTATGTTTATATAGTTATAAGTAATTATTTATAAAAAAAATTCAAATATTGTTAAACATACTGTCTTTCAATACCACATACTTGAAACGTAAAAATGTTTCAAGTACGTGACTTTGAAAGCTTATAAAATATAATCTATATGACCAATATGAATTAAACATAAAAAAATTATTAAAAATATACTAAATAGATGAAAATAAAAAAATTACATAAAAAAATGTCGATAGAAAATATTTTATAGGCTTTCAAAACAACCTAGTTGTAACTTAAAAATGTTTCAGGTATGTGACTTTGAATGCCTATAAAATATAATCTATATGACCAATATGAATTAAACTTAAAACATGGATTAAAAATATACTAAATAGATGATTATAAAAAAAATTACGTAAAAAATGTCGATAAAAAATATTTTATAGGCTTTCAAAACCACCTAGTTGAAACTTAAAAATGTTTCAACTATGTGACTTTGAACGCCTATAAAATATAATCTATATGACCAATATGAAAGAAATATAAACAATTAATTAAAAATATACTTAATAGATGAAAATAAAAAAATTACGTAAAAAATGTCGATATAAAATATTTTATAGGCTTTCAAAACCACCTAGTTGTAACTTAAAATATTTTCAAGTATGTGACTTCGAAATCCTATAAAATATAATCTATATTACCAATATGATTGAAACTTAAAACATGGATAAAAATATACTTAATAGATGAAAATAAAAAAATTATGTAAAAAATGTCGATAGAAAATATTTTATAGGATTTCAAAACCACCTAGTTGTAACTTAAAATTTTTTCAAGTATGTGACTTCGAAAGCCTATAAAATATAATCTATATGACCAATATGAATGAAACTTAAAACATGGATAAAACATATACTAAATAGATGAAAATGAAAAAATTACTTAAAAAAAATCGAAAAAAAATATTTTATATTCCTTCAAAACCAACTACTTGAAACATAAAAAAGTTTCAAGTATGTGACTTTGAAATTATATGAAATATTATTATTTAATATACAATAACTAATTAGTTATTAATATAATTATTAATTATTATTCGTCATTATTATTAATAATTATTAATGGTTAATTATTAATTAATTAATTAAAAATTAGTAATTTACATTTATAAATATATTTATTATTATAATATTATAAATTTAATGTTTTTAAATATTTAAGTAGTCGTGTAAAATATTTTTTGTTTACTATATATATATTTCTATATTGATTTTTCAAGAAATTATCAGATGTTTAGTCGGTGTGACAAATTTGTTTTATATTGTACTTGTACTTTATAATTTAATAGTTAATTTAAATCAGTTTGTATTTATTATATTTTTGATTTTCTTGTTATTTGAATTAAAAAACAATTACTTATCATAGTGAATATGTTTTTTAATATATACAAAATTACATCTAAAAAAATCAACGACGATGCCCCCCGGTACCACCATGCTGCGTTTGAATCTCACGTCCTCGCCGCGTTTGACGTCTGTGTCACTCTGGTGTCCTCTCTACAGGTTCCTCCTCTTCCGGTGCTTCTGGTGCCTCCCTATGGTGCTGTGTAGAGGACTGAGCAAAACCATGTGAGGAGGACGCCCCAAAATCATATGGGGTGCCATATGGATCTGAAGATCCTATAAATGGTAGAAATGGGGTACTGAAGAATGCCTCGTCGGGAGGAGAGGGGGCCGCCATAAGATATGTCACTTCACCCAGATCAAAGTCCATAGTAGTCTACAGAGACGCCATATGTGGTATATAAGCGTCTCCCTGCTGTGAAAAATCATCAGTCGGATGGGCTGGATCGTCTCTCTGTGGTGCGACGACATCTGCAGAGGCTGCTCTCAGATATCGATGTCGCCGCCTCTACCCCTCCGGATGTGCTCATCTCTATCGTCCAGCTGGCGGCGGCGGTGGCGGTGCATCCTCCTCAGCAGGCATAGTAGGGACATCGTCATCCTCAGGTGCTTCTTCCTGAAGATATGGATCAGGATATGTCTGTGGCTCCTCATATAAAAATTTTCACGTATCAACCAGAGATGATCCAATAGTGCCACCACATCCCAATGAACTACCTCCCGCAAAATATATGCATGCTCCTGAGGCTGTGTGGAATGTACAAGCTGACCAATGGTGTCTTCCTGTAAATGAAATAACAATCAAATTAATATCATAAATATAAATGAGTTAAACAAAATTAATAAATCTTAGTAAACATACCAATCGATGAATTCCAATCCCCTGATGTGTAAGGTGCATGATGGTGTGACGTCGATACCAGTGTGCATAATCCTCCTAATCAGATAAATGATAGTGTGATGTGGTATATCCATGTGGAAAGATACTGGATTGGGCACGCCTGTCCAAAAGCTGGATATAATATGCATGATGTCGCCGCCAGTCTGTCGTATGTCCACTTATAAGCACAATCGAATGTAACTCGGTAGACTGTCGTGGTGCTAAGGGGATATGATGTATAAAACCGAACGGGCGGATGACCCGGTCTGGCTGGTTCCACTCAACGATGTGGAAGTGAATGAGTGGCACCACTGCAGCACGATCTCCAGCCATAGCTGTGCAGTATAGTGGAAGTGATGCGTAGAAATAACCTATATAAGGAGTCCATGAAAACTGAAATGTAAACTCAAAAAATTAGTCATATAATAGCATGACAATGTTACTGAGATTATATTGAAATAACTTAAAATAGTGATAACAAAAGAAATTATCCTACAAAAAAAAGTAATGTTTAACTTACATCAGCTGGCACTATAGCATCAGATATCTGTCTGAAGCTATGCACACTATGTCTCGGAGTATGTGAAAACTTCTGAGACTGACTCCACCAGGTGAAAAAAGAGTAATCTACAGTATGTTTATAAAAAACAATAACAAAAGTACTAAATAAATGAAAGTAATGACGTAGACATACCATCATCCCCGAGGACAGTCTTGAAGTAGCTCTGGTGCAAGTGGTGCGACAACTCGAGAAGCGATGCACGAAAAACTCTCTCAGGCCCACATCTGTACTAACACCATGAAACCTGCAATCTGATGTGAATTGGCCTGACAACTAGTGCAGAGAGATCTGTACAGATGTGCTAATACAGCGGACCCCCAACTGTATGTAGCCGTCTGATCTAGATCCTCAAGTAATGGGAGGTACATCATGTTTACCAAAGCGGTGGAGTAGTCGACGCACAACATGCCTCCGACCATCCGCAAAATGTATGCATGTGTGTGTTGAAGAAGTGTCTCCTTTTCTGCATCATCTGGAATGACGTCGAAATGCTGATCAAGCCACTTCATGCGCAAACGCGAACCCTGGAGGACACCCCGTGCGCCGATGACGTCAATGCCTAGCAGCCTCTGTATGACTGCAGCCCAATCACCAGTACTAGCACCCATAACTGCATCTCCATGGATAGGTAACCCCAGCATGTAGGAAATTTCCTCTAATGTAATAGTCATCTCCCCCTCTGGGAGATGAAATGTGTGTGTCTCTGGCCGCCATCTCTCAACCAACTCAGCTATCAAATGATGGTCGATGGTCTTGAAGTCACACATAGCGACTCCGTAAATGCCTGCACGTCTAAGGTATGGAAAAATAGCCGCCGGCGGTGCCTCATGATGGAAACAATGCGCTCTCCGAACATGAAGATGTCTAACAGGTTGTCGCACTAACACATCATGCGACACGTGCGTCTCCTGGCCAGATAAAAGTGGTTGCTCCATATGATTGTGCAAACAGTAAAACATTAATTTCATGTAAGATATGACATTTATCATGTAAGATATGATTTTTATCATTTAATATTGAAAGACACATAAACACATTGAGTTAGTTGTTGTCTTCCGTGTTGGGGTGTTGGGGTGAAGACGTTCGAAGTTTCCTCATTTTTTTTGTGGTTATTGTAAGTTCATCTTTCATTATAAAAAACTAATGACATTTTCATTTAATAGTTCAAATGTTTTTGTTTTCTTATACAGTTACATTCCTTTTTTTGATTTGGTGTTGTCTATTAAAAGATACTCATGTAATGTTGACCGTTCGACAAAAAATATCACGTGAAATCGTGGTACATTTTCCTAAAGTTACCATATATACATGTAAGACAAATATGATTAAAAATGAAGATAATGATAAAAATGATTACATGTATAAAGTTTTACAGTAACTGATAGAGTACATGATTCATTTTAACCATTAAATGATTTCCCTATGTGTCTAGGGAAACGTGTCTTCGTATGACCTTCCTGGTGGCATATGCTGCACCGCCGTCCAGATGGATGTTCACTAGGCCAATCCATCTCATTTCGAATATGAGTTGACTTTGGTCTCTCTTTAGGTCTAAGTATATTGTTGTTCGGTAGAAGCGTGGGTGTTCCATCAGGCAGCCGAAAATTCTGATATTCTCCTATTGGCATCCACGGAGTACTGTAGCAGGAGTTGATGCTCTCTAGTCGATAAGTCGGATCAACGAACTGCTCCCAAAATACATGTTCGTAAGCACATGCAGCAATCACATGGCCGCAGTGATATGTCAGTGCCTGAAAGTTTCCACAATCACAGTAATGCTTCTCCAATAAAACAACCTGCGCACAACCATTACTACATGCCACAGCATCACTGGGCTCAGCGACCTCAAATTGTTGCTCTGGAAGTTAAATGCAGTTACACAGTAAGTTGCGGCCTCCTGAAGAATTGTATCTAGCTTGCATTGGAAATGGTGTCTATAGCGCATCCCTCTGTTCAAGTCCTCTTCAGCCTACTTTCCTAGTTCCAGAAAGTACTTTACACTACGATAGAAGGTCTCTTGTACTAACCCTAAAATTTATATTTACAACATTATATAAATATTATATTATAATAGTAACTCTTCTGAGTAACATATATTCAAATATTCGTATTTACCTGTGATAGGTAGTTTTCGAACTCCCTTGAAAACTCCATTTATACATTCTACGATGTTTTTCGTCATATGACCATATCTCCTCCCATCATCATATGCCAACGACCATTTCTTCTTTGGAATTTGAATCATGTAATCACAGACTTCCGGATTCACTCTATGAATATCTTGAAGACGCTCCTCCATCTTTTTTTGTTGAGGCTCATATGCTATCATACAAGCTTTCATATGAATAGTTATGAAAATAACTATGACAAAAACAATTTAAACAAAAAAAGGATGTTCATACCAATTTTTAAGATTTCCTTTTTCATCGACGCATTCTTGTACTTCATTCAAAAATTTCTGGCAATGTGTCGAATACAGTATCGATGATGGGCATAGGGTGGTCTCCATGAATGACCCTCAGACTATATCTCCTCTTTGATTGCACGGTGGCGATCAAAAATAAGACAAATCCCTTGTGCATCCATAACAAACTCTCGGAGACATGCCAGAAACCATCTCCATGATGAGAAGTTATCTTTCTCCACAATTGCAAATGCTATAGGAAAAGGGGCTCGATTTCCATCTTGTGTGGTGGAAATCAATAAAGTCCATGTACACTTTCCATATAGAAATGTGCCATCAATCTATATGAACTGCTTGCAATGTCTAAAAGCTTCCACACATGGTAAAAATGTCCAAAATAATCTATCAAACACAACCATAGAGCGGTCAAGTTGGTTCTGTTGGTTAACATATTCAACAGTATGTAACTGATATATTATTTGATTATTGTAGCGTAGAAGCTCCAAAAGGTGGGGTAAAATTCGATAAGAGTCATCCCAATCACCATACACATTCACAATAGCCTTTTTTCGTGCTGCCCATGCCTTCCAGTAAGATATTTAAAACCCAAAAAGCTGTTTGACTCGCTCAATGACCAAAACCACAGGGACGTCTTGACATGCTCTAATCATTTCAACAATAATATTTGAAACAAAATCAACATCTAATGAAGAGTGTTCCTGTGCCAAGCTTGGGTTCACACAAGTGTGTGGAGTAAATCTAGTGATGCGCCAGCTGTGAAAAGTGTTATCAATAATAGCTCGCAGACTCATTTGACAGTTCGATTCATATTTTTCATAACGAATCAAATAGTAAGATCTCTTTGACTCTTCTACAACATATGAGTAATTAATAACCTGATTACAATTAATTAATTTCCTAATTACAATTAATTAATTACCTAATTAGGATTATTTAATAACCTAATTATGATTATTTAATAACCTAATTATGATTATTAAATAACCTCATAATGATTATTTAATAACCACATAATAATTAATTAATAACCTAATATTAATTAATTAATAACCTAATTACAATTAATTAATAACCTAGTGTAATTACCTAATTATGATTATTTAATAACCTAATTATGATTATTTAATAACCTAATTATGATTATTTAATAACCTAATTATGATTCTTTAATAACCTAATTGCGATTAATTAATTACCTAATAAGAATTAATTAATAACCTAATTACAATTAATTAAGAACCTAATTACAATTAATTAAGAACCTAATTACAATTAATTAACAACCTAATTACAATTAATTAACAACCTAATTACTATTAATTAACAACCTAATTACAATTAATTAATAACATCATAATAATTAATTAATAACCTCATAATAATTAATTAATAACCTAATTATAATTAATTAATTACGTAATTATAATTAATTAATTACCTAATTATAATTATTTAGTTATATAATATTTATTAATTAATAAATTATTAAATATTAATTAATAACCTAATTATAATTAATTAATTATCTAATTATGATTAATTATTTACCTAATTATGATTGATAAATTACCTAATTATGATTAATTAATTACCTAATTGTGATTATTTAATAACCTAATTATAATTAATTATTAACCTAATTATAATTAATTAATTAGCTAATTATAATTAATAAATTAGCTAATTATGATTAATTATTTACCTAATTATGATTGATTAATTACCTAATTATGATTAATTAATTACCTAATTATGATTAATAAATTACCTAATTATGATTAATTAATTACCTAATTATGATTATTGAATAACCTAATTATGATTATTTAATAACCTAATTATGACTAATTCATTACCTAATTATGATTAATTGATTACCTAATTATGATTATTTAATAACCTAATTATGATTCTTTAATAAACTAATTATGATTAAATAATAACCTAATAAGAATTAATTAATAACCTAATTACAATTAATTAATAACCTAATTACAATTAATTAATAACCTCATTACAATTAATTAATTACCTAATTACAATTAATTAATAACCTCATAATAATTAATTATTTACCTAATTATGATTATTTAATAAACTAATTATGATTAATTAATAACTTAATTAAGATTAATTAATAACCTAATTATGATTAATTAATAACCTAATTATGAATAATTAATTACCTAATTAGAATTAATTAATTACCTAATTTTAATTAATTATTAATGTAATTATCATTATTTATTAACCTAATTAGAATTAACAATTTACCTAATTTGAATTAATTAATTACCTAATTATAATTAATTATTTACTTAATTATAATTAATTAGTTACCTAATTATAATTAATTAATTACCTAATTATAATTACCTAATTATAATTACTTAATTAATTAAATAACTATAAACATTTCATTACCTAATTATATTTAGGAAAACTATACAATTTAAATAATACAAATATTATAAACTAATTCTATAAATTAAACAACTAAATTATTAAATAAAAATTATTAAATAAATTTAAAGAAATATTTACCTCAAATTTGTGGAGACATAGCTGTGCAGGTAGAGCGATTAGAGAGGCAAGGCGCAGAGCAACTGGAGAAGCAAGGTGCAGAGCAAGCATAGATTTTTAGAGAGATAACTTTGAGAGAGATAGGAGGGGAAGTGAGGAGATGAGAAATGGGGTGGGGGAAGAGCCTATTTATAGGTAGTGGGTATCTTTCGGTGCCACTTCAAGTGGCGCTGAATATACAGGGAGTAAGGGGGCAGGGCCACTTCAAGTGGCGCTCCATGGTTTTTTTTATTCCTTCAGTGTCACATCAAGTGGTGCTGAAGGCTTCCTCCGCCGAAATGAACGAGCGCCAAATCAAGTGGCGCTCAGCCTCCTATTTATTTGAGCACCACCTCATGTGGCACTCAGTAACCCCATTTTCCTATATTTTTGAACCATTAACCCATTAAAATAAATAACAAAACCCCTATCACCAAAACATCCCACAAGGGCAGCAGTTAGGAGCATTTATGGCTCAAAGGGTGACAACTGCTCGGGGTAGCGTGACTGCTGCTTAGTTGCTGGGATTACCTAGGATTTTATCCTTTGGGACTTCTTTTTAGTCTTTGGGCCTCAAACCTTAGTTCATCTATTTCTTTTTGATATTGGGTTTTACCCTTGGGCTATTGCATCACTGGATTCCAGGCTATGTGCCTTTTTCCTTTGGTCATGTAATGGGTTTTCCATTTACCCATAACAAAAGGACGTTCTCTTTTTCTCTCATTTTTAATAAAAGGGTTTGTCCCACCTTATATTGTATATTTATATATTAATAAATATATATCTATATAGTTGATTGGGAGGTAGTTGAGTGGTTAGCACACCCTGTAAGCCTGCATCAAACCCAGGATCAAATCATCATGGAGGAAGATTTCCGGGTTACTATAGTTGTACAATAGTAATACTGTAGAAGGTACTGTAATGGTATTGTAGTAGCCAGATATATTAATATGTTTAGGTCTTGGGGCCACCGATTTGGGCGTTTTAGCTATAGGGACATCAGGCCACCTGAGGCCTTTAAGCCATGGGTTTTTGGGCCATAAATACCATGGAGCAGCCTAAGAAGATTACACACAACAAGGCCATGAAGATGATTCAAAGAAAATAGCAGCCACCAAGGTAGAGCAAACTAGATTCGAAGAATGGGAGGTTATGGAAATTATCATCAGTATCAGTCACCATGTAGCTATGCAAGAGATAATTCTAGTCGATCAGCAATGCATGGGGGCAAGCTAGGTTCCTTCTTAATGCATATTCTTGGGAGGGGCACTTCTAGAGTAGTTTGGTAGGGCCTTCGGGTCATGTGTTAGGTATTGTTCCACTAGACCATTGAGTTATGTAATGGTCTTAGTGGCACTAGGCCTAAAAATCATGTAAGGGTTCCCTCTCCACCTTGTTAATAAAATTGGATTATCCAAAAATTAATAAAAAATCAAGGCCTTCGGGCAATTCATGCAATATATATCTATATAAATATATTGATAATTATATAAAAATATTTAAAAATATATTCATTTATAAATGTAACTATATATATATATGTGTGTGTGTAATTATAGTTATAAATATATATATAAATTTATAATTATAAATTTATAATTTTATAAAATAATTATAAATATAATAAATATATTTATATAAATAAATTTACAAAAAATATACAAGTATTTATAAATATATACAAATATTTATAAATATATTTATTAAATATATAATTATAGAAAAATATATATTTATATATATTTATAAATATATTTATATAATTATATATATTTATAAAATCATTAACACAAAATATATATTTATTATAATTTTTTAATTATTTAAATATTTATATACATATATATAATTATAATTACAAATAAATTAATAGATATGTATCTATAATTATAGTTATAATTATAAATAAATTTATTTTAATATTTAAAAATAATAAAAAATATATTTCATATATTTATAATTTTTTAATATGTATATTTACATAAGTATTTTCATAAATATATACAAATCTTTATAAATATATTTTTATACAAAAAAGGTCTAGCGAGAAGTAGAAGCTCATATCTATTTATTAAAATTAATGGAAAATAAAGAAAACACAATGAAAAAAAGAATAGTATTTTCAATCACAAAGACAAGCCCTCATCCATAGAAAGAAAAAACATGTCAAAATTCAACATAATCATGATCATCATCGTGACCAGAATCTCCAACTTCATCGACAGACTCCCACTCTGTTGGGGGTTCCATTGACTAAAGAGAACAATATACATCTCCTTATTCTTCTCCTCCTCTAGGGTGAGCTGGGTCTTGAGAGACATACTTCGGCCACACCCTCGTGCTGCAACCCAGTCCTCCTGGCTATGTCTTCGGTGAAAAGTTTTTGGATGAGGACCCCTCTTCTAAGTCATAGCTTGTTGCAAAGACCCTTCTGACTCTTCCCTCCCCAACATAGAAAATTCCTTTCTCCAAGAGAATCTTCTCATTAACATTAAGAGTCTCAGTGTCCCTAGAGGGGACATCTACATCATTGTAGCTGTCAGAAATATGTACTTCCTGCACTGGATCAAGCACATAAAAGTATTTGAGGTGGTAACCTACACCATGCCTCTCCTCTACAAAGGGGACTGTCCCAGATCAGAGGCAGTGTTGCTCGCCGCAATCTTCCTAGTTGGTAGAGAAGACAATGTATTCTTACCATTCCTGTTAGACACAATCAAAGATTGTTCTTGCATCAATTCCTTCTCTAATTCAGTTTGAATATCATTTTCATGATTCTGAAAATCATCAGAATCATTGATAGTATCATCATGCTTGTTATCCTACTCTAATGCAACATCCTCTAGAAAATGGATAACACAATCTTTCCCTTTTTCAGAAGGTACATGAACATTAGGAAACATAGTTGGAACCTTATCCACAACACTTTCAGCCCATGATTTCTTCCCCAAGGAGGAAGTGGAATCCTTCACAACATTAACCATATTTAAACCAGAAGAGTTACCCCAGTCCAAATTGACAGACCATTCAAGCAAAGAATTCTCTTGATGAAAACATCATCCACACTATAAATCTGAATTTAGAGAACTATGTACAACCCCCTACTAAAAGATCTTTGTTAGACAGTTTCTAAGAAGATGCCTTATACTGATCCTTCTAATTGAAATTACATTCAAAATTCCCAATGACCAGAACATAATGAACATGTGATTGATCTTCTACAATTCACAGATTCATGTCCAACTGTGTTTCATATTGAGAAGAATTTATATACATTCTCATATTCCATTTTAAGCTCGATCTCATCAGATTTGGTGGAGAGATAAATTTTTTCAACCATGGTAGTCCCTAGATCAACCTCTACAAAAAATCTTGCATTGTGACCAATGAAAGCATGCTCAGTTTCATTGTCAAGTTTGATGGGAACACCAATTGGAAAGGAAAGACCATTCAAGATCTTAGGGTGGCACAACAGCCAATTAGGACCAAAAACATTGACACACAATTATGAAAATGAGTTATATACCTCTAATGGGTGGAATATTTTTTCCCTTTCATGATGTGTTAGAATTCCAGGCCTGAGGGAGATGGACCCAAACCCCCATGATCACAATTTCAAATCCTCTGAGGGGAAAAGAATGTTCCACATATCCATTTATCAAATCCCAAAATCAATGATAATGTAAGGAAAAAATCATCAACTTTCCAAGGTTTATAGCCCCTTGGTAAAATAAATCATGAAATAATTGAATGATTACCCAACTTCAAGCATTCGGTGACCGCTCCATCATCATATCTCACATTAGAAATGCTTCCCTGATGAAAGATCTCCCTAGAAATAAACCCTTTATAGATCGAATAAGATCTTTTTATCACAATATATGAAATCGAGACAGCTGACCTGATATAATTTTGTGATTCCTTGCAATCATCAGATACGATAATGACATACAAATGGGAATAGAAACAACCTTGACCCCGCGAGATTTTAATAATAGAAGATGTCATATACTGAAAACCCCATGTGGGCGGGATCATCTTGATGCTGTGGAATACACTACAGTAAGGTGGGAACAAACTCCCCACAACAAGGTGGGAGCACACAATATTAGGGCAGTATCGGTCCCCCCATAGCAGCAGTAAAGATTATATCGCAACCAGAACTGATCCATAAGGCAGCGAACCCTAATAGCTAGATTATTGTGGATGCAATAGAAGAGGTAAATCGTAGCACCTAGAATGGGAAAAAACCATAATCTCCATCTTTGAGAGAAGGGAGCTCCCAACACCAAGCCACCATCTATATTTATTATATATATTACCATTTATAAATATGTATTTCTTTATAATTATAAAAATAAATTAATATGTATAAAAATATATTTATGTAATTATAAAATTATAAAAAATAATTTAATTATATTCATAATTTTATAAAAATATATAATTATATAAATATATTTATAAATATATACAAATACTTATAATATAGAAAAATATTTATAAAAATATTTATTATATATATAATTATAAATATATATATTTATCTATAATTAGAATTAAATATATATATATATTATATTTATATTTATAAATATATATATGATAATATAAATAAATTATTAAGATTAGATCTTTATCAATTGTTTTTTAGAACTTATAACAATACCCCTTTATGAGCGCTAAAAATTACTGATAAAACATTTCTTCATTAGATATAGAATTTTAGCACTGATAAAGACAAATTTTATCAGTGGTTTTTTAGCACTAATAAAGGAATATCTTTATCAGTGTTAATAAGACGCTGATTGAGGTTAGTTTTTTATTGCTTCCTATTTTAGTGATAATAAAACTGAACATTATTATCATTTTTTGTAAAGAGACACTAAAATCCTTACTGATTATTATAAATTAAACCCTTAGAGAACCCTACCACCGCTTGCTCATCATCATTTCGTGGATCCAGAGCTCTCTCATTGTAGCTGATGCAACTGCCAGACCCTACTTCTACCGTCGATCTACATTCATGACAAATCGATCTCTCAAAATATAAGGTATGTGTGGATTTATCTTGTTAGGGCCATTAATAACACTATTTTTTCAGTTTCACCTCGCCTAAAGGGGTATTCTATTCTTCTTGATGAACTGAATGAATAGCTCGCGTCCTTGTTGTATCTTGGTTGAGTAAGAGTGTCTGTAGCATCCAGAAAATTTGGCGAAGGGAAGGAAAATACTCCCCCAAATTTAATGAAGGAAAAATATGTAGCTTTGACTGAAAATTTTATAAGAAACCTTGAAGATAAGAATTTGGAAAAGGAAATAGTCCATTCGCATACTGAATTCCAAGAATATTTTGTGATAAGCATCAACTGTAAACTACAGTACATGAATGCCTTACGTGGTGTAGGTAAGATGACCGAGTAGTTCATGGAACAAGGATGACGTTGCTTCCCCCCTCCATGAACAGTGTTGTTGGTGGAATTAATGTGGAAACATTTCACCTACGTACAACCCCCAAAAACCACGTTGTTGTCGAAAACAAGATGGAGAAGTATGTCCCCCATATATTATCCCTATGGACTGGGTAGTTTGGGGAAGAGGTGAGGCTCGTGATAGCCTGCAAACCGTATCCCTGTGAACCATTGATTGATCGAGTCGTCCACAGGATGGGTGATTTCTTTGTTAGATTCTGTAAAAGGTGCCACCTGACCCATAAATACAAATTCCTTGTAACTCTATAAAAGGACCACATTGGGAGATGAGAAAATGGAGGGTATTTTGGATGGGACGCCATGGAATCTTTGAGCACCTAACTTGGAGACCACAGAAAAAACACTTCGAAGACTACCGATTGATGAAGTGTAGGACCGTGAATTATTTCCATCAGGTAGAAACCCACCATGAACCATAAATGGAAGGAAATGTAATAATAACCAATTAGACGTGAACCTAATTGGTGAACCATGAGCCATATTCCCATCGTGGATGAATTTACCTTGAACTGTATGACCAATACCTCTTCTTCAATCTAGAGTACCGCATATCACATCGCTATGCAGACAAAACCTTACTCCGTGTAGCATTCCGCTATGTGAATGGAATACAACATTGCATAGCACTAGGCTATGTGGATGAAACCTAGGGCTTCATACCACCATGGTACGTGAAGCACACCCAGGTCCACGTACTACTTCGGTACGTAGACAACCCCTCCACTCATATAGAAATACTATATGTGGAAGGTTCTCCATCTCAGATGAACAAATTGTATATGGACTTTGATACCCTCATGCATTTCACTTTCTGGTTCTGATTGTTCCATTCTTTTCATGTCCTATCCTTCATAGCCCCTATTCAAACTTGTCCCACGGAATTCGGGAAAATCCTTTCATAAATCCACATAACCCATATGAGTAGACCATCGGGTGCATTAGCGTACCCTTCTAAGTCTACATACCTATGGAAAGCGGATACATGTGGGTAATCCATGTAATGATACAGACCCCCAAAATGATCATATGTCTACATTCCTGTGGTAACCCGGGGTCTATCCTTGTGATGCTCACATGTACCTCCCCATTCTAAGCATCAAGGGTAACCACTGGCTTTTCCCTTCCATGAGGGCCCATGATAAGAGAAAGGGATCACACTTTCCTTTCCCATTGATGTGGAATAATACTTCTTCACTTTCCCAAAACCCATTTCTGGGCACTCCTCCTACGGTAATCCCCAAGCCTGTCTTGCTAGAGCTGGCACTCTTCCCCCTCATCGCGTCAGACTGGTGCACGTGTGGATTGATCACTATATGTGATTATCCAATATATAAACATGGGGGAGAGTTAGCATATTCAATGCCCCTCCCTCTCTCCCTTTGGGGTTGTATCCATGACCCATTTCTCCCTCCTCCTCCTTTTCCATCAGTGGGGAAGGCAAAGTGTGCCTTTGTTGGATCATTCACACCCTCTTTTTTCTCACACCAAGCATGTCTCACATGGTATTAGAGATTTTTGATGATCTCAACATTCGCACGATCCATCATGAAATGAAATACGAGAAAACCTTTTCCCACCATAATTAAGATATGTAGGAAGAATTCCCAAGGTCCAAAATCAATCTTATTTCATCCCTTATCCAAGAAATGAGTAATAATTCCCCGCACAAATGGACCTCCTTCTATCTGTAAGCCCCAACTGAAAATAAACTATGAGAAATCTAATTACTGCTCTAACTAGGATACATAGGATGCATGCTGAAGGCCCGAGCTCAAGGGACATTCTCCTCAGATGTGAGTCCCAACAAAACACCCTAACTCAATGGGAAACTTCCATGCGTAATCCCGAGTCATGAACCCCAATTCTCCAAGGCCTCATTGATGGTGTAAGCCCCAAATAATGCCCCCTTTATTGGCAGATCTCATGTGTAAGCTCCAACCAGTGGCTCAATTGGGCATCAGATGAAGTGTAAGCCCAACCTTCTATAACTACGTGGACTTCGATTCCCAAATAACTGGGATACGAAGGAAGCCTCCCTGGAGTTCATGCCCAATACTTCATGGACCTTATCTATTCCATCATCTTCATGTCAGTTCACCCTCATCCTCACTACATGATATTAAACTGAAGGGGTTACTAAACCACATGAGCCCTGATTCCTAACCAACTGGTCGGGTCATCTTCACCATAGAGTCTACATCTCTTTCGGGTACATCAGGATTCCTCGGCGTCAGTCCCACACTTAGTCTTTACTAGCCACATTATACCTCGACCTCCTTGATGAATGATGTTAAACTACATGGATGGGTCCTAATAACATGACCTTAAAAGGTGATGTGTCCAATTAAGTGACACCAAACTACAAGGGACCTTATTCCTGTCACAAGAATATGTATGAAGCCCATATTATCAATCTGACCCTGACATCGGAACATGTAACACCCCTAAATGATGATAAACTCTAGACCACCTCATCACACGGCTTAAATATCACATTTCATTAGTAAACGATAAAGGATTTCCTAATACATTCATGAACATTTTCCTATCAATGTAAAATAGCGGACACATACAGATAATTCCAGACCCATGCAAATATATGATCAGTCTTACAACCCATGGGTGACCCGTAGACACATTCATGGGAAAAACCAAGGATTCACGAACATATAAATATTGCATAAATCTATAAGAGAGTCCCATAGTAGGAAATAATTCTCCCTAAAGGGTGTGATGGGCTTGACCTCACATCCTATCGACGAATGGGGTCCTAAAGTCTTGTTGGCCAAATCATCAACGAGTGCCTGCATTTGGAAAGATGGTCCATGAATCATGGATTAAAGGGTCATTGAGTGTTTATAGCTTCACGAATAATCCCATCTGAGACTATATGAGGACGTCATACACAACGTGGATTGATTTCACACATACTTAACCACCTACAACCAGCCGCGAGGGGCACTCAACTACAACACCTTCATTGCAATATAAAAACTATACACTGTCCAGTCCCCAACGGAGCTAAAATCCTCTTACAATGTTTGATTCCATCTCGTGTCAAAACTTAAATGGTGAACCTGACGTGAATCCATATCCATGGTGTCATTATCACACCACTTAAGCCCCTTTCACAACCAAAAGGAAGTGGGATAAGGAAGGATTTTAATAACGCATGTGGTCATGAGACCACATTGATGGAGTTTTTCTATCTGAATATTTCATATTTATTGCATTCATTTCTGCAGAGAAACCTTCAATCAAATGGAATCATTACAATTTGATTAGACATGTGCGTTAGAAACCACAAAGGCAGTTGGGTCATCAACGAAAAATAGGACACAATCACCTACCCAGCATCTTCAACACTGGGTTTTGAACAGGATGATCTGAGGGTATCTCCAAAACGGTACCCTCCCCACCCTGGAGCTAGCAAGGAAATCCCTCCAGTCCATGATGTCCTTCTTGTCTCCTATACAATAGAGATCGACGGTCTGGAATTGGGCATCCCCACTATCGTCCAAAATCGTTTCAAGAGCCTATCCCTGGAACATGGTAACCATTACCTCCCTTATCTCAGGGAGGTAGAGGAAGTCGACACCAAAGACTTCATCCCAGCTATATGGGGAACCCTATTGAGGGATCTTGCTGGAGGACATCGCCACCAGTAGTGAAAACCCCAATATCCTCACTCCGAATAGGTTCCCATGCTGAGGGAACATGCTAATGTCCAACTGACATGGACCCCTCGGGCTTCCCATTGAGGGTGGAGAACGTATAATTAGGGGTAGGTCATCACCCTGATTCTCTTAGAAAAAGATCTTTCACACTAACATAATGACATACAATAGGAATATACAATTTTTCCCCTCCACTAAATTATACCACGGAAATATAGAGGAAAAATATGAGCGAATTCGTATCCCCTATCACTCCTATGAGGACCACCATGAAAAAATGGGGGTTAAATACAAGAAAATGCACATTCCTTCCTATGATTTTCGGTCTCACCATGAAGATAGAGAGGAAAATTATAGGAAGATAAAAATCCCCAATAATGCCCAAGAATCCCATTATCCAAATTGGATGGAAACCAGCTACAGGAAGGTACAATCCTTAATTATCCCCCTCAAGTCCACCATCCAAATAGGGTGGAAAGTTAATGAAAGTCATACAATTCATCCAATGTGTATAAGGCCCACCAATAAAATATAGTGGCAATAAATAGGAATAGTCAAATTTTTCCTACCATATCAAAACCCACCAGCCAAATATGGTGGAAAAAATTTATGATCAGAGTCAAATTCCTATGGATACATACAAATCCCATAAGACAAATACTATAGAAAATGAGAAAATGAAAATTCCTTCTCACGAATACAAATACCACCAGTCAAATATGGTTGAAATCAGAGAAAACATTTGGTGTAAGACTCGTTCCTCTATATCTTCATAGGAGAACTACCAGTACCCACTAACAAAACATGGAGGAGTGGAGTAGGCACAAACTCTTTCTCTAAAATAAAAATGATAATTTATACATGTTCTATCCAAAGACATATCCAAGAAAGTACTGGTGATGATGGATAATCAGACAACAATTCTAGATCATATCCTCTATACCTGTCAATATGTGATCACTTCTGCAGAAAATGTGAGGAGTCGGTCCAACGACCTCGTCTCTTCCAGCGGAGTGGGTTATCCATAAAATTAGATAGTCACTTCAAAGTAGACCCACATACCTTCTCCATTCCAGGAGGTTCGGTAACAATTTTCCATCAAACAAGGAAAAACAAATTAGGAACAAATATATGTTCTAAATGGGGGAAGATATTCCAACGTTGTGGCTACACAAAGGCAGAAATATATCCCTTACATAACTCAATATGAACATCGGAATATCCCAAAATCATCATGTGAACCAACCAAATAGAGACACACATATGACGATTGATACCAATAGTAGCTAGCCCTTGTTGCCCGTATGAGATAGCCTAAAAATGAAACATGCTAAAGACAACTGGAAAATGAATGGCATACTCATGATTCTACTATGATAGAGGGTTGAGTTCATAACTCCATCAAACAACTTTCAATAGAGTATTGAGATCATTTTATTCCATTACCAAATTATGGACGTGGCAGTTGTTGTTGTGAAGGTCCTCCCTGCAATGTTGCTATTAGAAGATCTGAAGGTCCTCCCAAAAGCACCCACAGGGGCTTACCTAATGGGAAAGAAATTATCGATCATGAGATAACGTATCCTGATGTGTGTCAGGGTAGCCCTCACCTTAACCGAAATATCATATATGAACAAGGTCCTAACATTTTTATCATCCACCTCAATGGTCCTCCCCATGGTATACGCTGCAAATATGTTTCTCCCTATAGTCAGATTTCAATCTATTGTAGTAGTCCCCACCATGATGTTTTTCACAGCGAAGGCACTCCCCACAGTAACATCAAGAAATGAGATGGTCCTCCCCTCATTAAAGTTCATTTTGAAGGTCCTTCCAAGAATGTAAACTGTCGATAGTGTCCCTATAGCTAGAGAAATAATGGCAGTCCCGCTATAATATCAGTCACTATGAAGGCCCTCCTCTTAATGCCTCAAATAGCAAGAAGTTCATCCCCTTTCTATCATCCATACTAGAGGTCCTCCCTAGGGTATAAACCATGAAACCATCTCTATAGTTGGAAGATAACCCTCAATAGTTCTACTCCCCATTATGGAATCAATTGTAAAGGCCCTCCCAAGAGTCAAAATTCACACCAATGAGATGTTCCTCCCCCTACTAGATCAAATGTGATAGATCCCTCAAATGATGAGGCCCATGGAAAGGTGGAGTACGACATGCTAGATACTTTTTTTATAATGAGAAACATCCTTTCTCAATAAAAGGTTGACCTGGGGCCATGATCATCTTTTGATCCATCCCTATAACATTAAAATGTCTACGAGACTCCCACTAGCCCAGCTACTTGAAATGAAATCATTAAGAAGCAGTCAGGTTGGGAAGATCAAGCAGAGTATTCCCTAGAAGAACAATAATAGGACATGATAATTGTGAGAAGGAAACTAGCTAGGGATGATATACCAGTGATTTAATAGCCTAAAACCAATTCTCAGTTCAGCATACCAAAAGATTTTTTAGAAGAATTTACGGAAAAAATTTGCCTCAATATATGGAAAACTCTTCATCAGTTAATAGAAATTTTTTTATTCTATGATGGGTATGTAGACCATGTTAATATATTGGGGGAGATTCACCATAAAATGGACCTAGAGTCTCCTCTGTTTGCATGGAATCCACATTCCAAGAGGTGGATAAAAGACCTTGAAATGGCCTGACTCCATGCATTGCAGAAGTTGCATTGTCTCATCGTTGAGGCGTCGTATGGTTTTCATATCCATTGATGGGTAGAACATGGGGATCTACACTTCACCCAATGACATATCTATCAGAGCCCATTTTATGTGACATCATACAATGTTATTATACCAAGACATACATCAAATGAAATACATGTTCATGAGGGATGACACACTCGAAAAGAACTACCTCAGAGTAATTCTTAAAAACATCAGGCCCAATGATTATAATCCATTCAAAAGATCCTTAATTAGGATATATAAAACATTTAGCTAGCTTCTCTCCTAAGGAAATACAATCAATGAACACTGTTCATGTACCCAGAAGTAATAATTTTCATACAGACCCTATATCATATCCATATCACACCCACATGGTAATGTGCAAGATCAAGAATGAAACCATAGAAGAAGAAACAAGAACAGTTTGGGATCAACCCCAACCCACAGGGCTAGGGGAATTTTAACATAAAATTACCCTATAAAACCAAAAAATCTGGGTCAAGGTGAAATTTCAATGGAATGGGAGGAACCCCAGCCCGCAGGGATGGGGGCATTTTTACCTCAATCACTTGCCCAACAGATGTCAGTCTTTTCCTGCTTAGGGAGGAAAATGAATAGAGGGGTTACCCATTCCATCCTACCTCGTGACTTATATCCCTTGGGATATAGGCATAAAACATGTTTATACCAAGGAACCCTTCAAGTCACTCTTCACCTAGAAACTCTAAGAGTATCACAAAATGCTAGGAGAAGATCCAAAAAAGGATGTAAGAAGCTCTCATAACATTCCACACAGGGTACGCCACCCCCAATAAGACAAGAATTAGTGACCGTCATGGATGAAAACCCTATATAACTCATCAAAAATGATAAAAATAATGAAGAAGTAGGAGAAGAGGGTTCCCTTATGGAGGCAGTCCACACAGATCCTGGAGGTGTGCATAACCAGAATCAATGAGTCATCCTAGAATTGGGTGCTCCCTTGGTTAATATTTTTTTACCTCCCTTTCGAATCCCCAATAAGGAAAAAAATAAGAGCAAGGTTAATGAACCACCTCTTCCCCATGAGAACACATACTCAACGCTTGAGGTGATCTTTGATCGATAGGATGAAAAAAAAGAAAGAGATGAGGAAAATAAATGTTGAACTACCCTAAGAAAGTTATCCTTACAGATATGTTCCCCAGGTAGAGTGCCAACACATACATTCAATGGAAATACCTCTTCCATGAGGGATCCTCATAATAAATGAATCACGACTCAGATTCTCATCAATCACATCACGAGGACCATCAATCTACCTAAATTCAACCCCTTAAGAATATCAAGATTTACCTCCATTGGGGAAACAACAAGAATAGATTCATGCAAACCCATAGAGTATACCCCCAACTGGGTATCCTCATCAATCTCCAAGAGTGCCCTCACGTCTGATCTTACCCCTGTTATGCCAACCCATGATCTAGTCCAGAAATACACACATAAAGGGATCATGAAAACCAAAGAGTCATTAAAATATCAATTGGAGGCTATGGAAGGGTGGAGTGATCTGATAAAACCTGAAAATAAATCTTACAATGATTGGGTGAGAAGCGTCTCACCTCCACCAAATTTTGGGAACCCTATATTCTCGGTTTTCAATGGATCAGGTGACCTAGAACATTATATTATTCACTAAACATCATATTTTAATCCCATGTTCGGAACCCCAGAGTAGTAACAACCAGTGAAGCTCAGATGCATCATGCAAACCCTACAAGGCCCAACCTTTGTGTGGGATACCAGTCTACAAGCTAAGTCAATAATTGGTTGGGAGGACCTCTGACATTAGTTTCTCTTAAATTTTAGCTCATCATTTCCAAATACAATAGTCAGTGATATCATGAAATGAAAATAGTAGGAATATTTGAGGGTTCTAGACATCATTTCCAAATTTAAATGTATGATTTAATCCTTGAATCGACCGCTCCCCCAAGATGAGATGCATTCCATGTGCACCAACAACCTCTGTGATGAGTTGCGAACACCACATATTCTTTTAAAATATACAAGTGGGTTCTGATACATCTCTATCATTGCCTAGATAATAGAATATACCCTATAATGGACTAACCTCAAGTCCCAAGCAGCTCCATCGGCTCTAGGAAAAAGTCTAGGGAGAGATAAAGTGTCTTTCATTAAGATCAAGACAATTGCTGCCCTAGTACCAGCAAAAGCTCCAAGGCCCTCACCAAACCGTGAAGGACCACTTGGGAATCAATAGACATCCCACCTTGGAAAGAAAAGAAGAAATGATCCAATATAAATAAATTAGAGTGAAGGAATAAATTTTACTCATTCTAAGATAATCTTGTCTTTGGATACTTTATAACTACCATGAATTGAATCTTGTCCCGGCTACCATTTACGAAGAGGGATGATGAAGCAGGTTTTGAAGAATGTCCAGATTATTGTCCCTACCACTGGATAATGGGACATACCATCCCAGACTATTTTTTCTTCAATGAACTCCTACAAAAAATGATAGATTTAGGACAATTCAAACTAGGTCCACCACTAGCACAAGTGGTGTATGTCTCCACCATCAGTATTGAAGAAGGGGAATAGAAAAAGGTCGTTCGTAAGGAGTATAAGTTAGAGAGTTGGATGAATCTGAAAATAGTAAAATGATCCCATGAAATACTCTAAGTGTAGTTGATGCAACCAATTGTTCCCCCAATTGCACTTGATGTAATGCATCTGACATCCTCAGCCCTACAATCCTCTGAGTGCCGAGAAGGTAGAGACCAAGAGAAAGGAGACAAAACTACACCAAGACCGATTTTTTCCTTGAAACTCTCATATTTCATTCCATAAAATCAGACAAAATGGGAATTACCCCACAAATTGGCTTAATGGAAACCGCCCTTCAAATATATCAACCAGGAGAAGTCACTCAACTAGAGTCATCATCCTCTAAGGAGCAAATCATTGGCTATGTCAACGTCATCCACTTAGTGAATCATTTTTCTGATGATGAGTATGGTTATGAACCTGATTTCCCTACACCTAATCGAGGAATTATAGGAATAATACATAGAAGATGAGGCTATCCAGGAAGATGCAACCATGGCGGAATCCAAATTCATGTATGTACCCTTGGTCAAACTGTCCATGCTGCAGAAATGCACAGAAGGACCCTTCAACAGATTCAATAGTAAAAAGAATGTTTCTTCTCCCTAACTAGAAGAAAATCTAGACCAATCCTCTTAGATTATCCATCAGAAGAGGAAAAAATGTCTAATCTCCCAAGGTGTGTAGGTAGACTCGTTTGGATAAATCTACAAAGTGAAGAAGCACCACTAGCTCCAACTTTAGGAGCCGTTAAATCTACATCTAATGCTCAATCTTATAAAGAGACAATGAAATAGAATCCCCATGTTGGGAAGAACTAACCTTTAGATCATAAATATGATATTATGAATCATTTTTCCATGGTGCTAGCCATGTTCCCGTTCCTAAATACACTAAATATGTCAGTAGATCTTAGGGAAGCTCTCCAAGAAGCTTTGTTGACTCCCCAAGAGTTTAAAGTTGAAGTGGCTGTCGTTGAATTCTATTAGACTAAAACTAGACCTAAAAAATTCCATGTTATCATCTCATCTAATGATCAAGATGAAGGCTCCGTTATACAAGGTAAAATGAAACCCCTATATGTTTATGGAACGATAAATGGTGTCAATGTTCAAAAAAATATTCATTGATAATGGAATTGGAATTAATCTAATCCCACTATGGACACTCTTTCAGTTTGGTTGAAATGAAGATAGTTTTAAACCTTCAACAAAAAACATATTGGGGTATGATAAAAGTGATAAGAAGAAGCTTCGATAAATCACGCTCAAAATATGGCGTGGGGACCTTGTAGCCAACTCATAATTTCCTATGGTCAAGAAAAATAATACCTTCAATGTCCTTCTAGGAAGGCCCTGGCAGTATCAACATCCATCCATTCTCTCATCATACCATCAATGAGTCAAATACTGCATTGATGGGTAGAACATGACATTGTAAACCGATAATGAACCATTTTAATCTTACGAGTCACATTACATTGATGTTGGATTCTATAAGTAGGCATGGAATCAATCCTCAATTAATGGTATTGATTGGGTCACCACCCCAAATGGGTTGAAGTATTCCCCGTTGACCCCATCAAGAAGATTGGTGAAGCATATATACTTATCCTCAATCAATTGGAGTGACTGAGTCCAAATTTAGACACATATTCATCCATCTTCATGATCTCATCCTTGGCCACATAGCTTGATGGTGTTGAAATGTGCACTGGTCCTCAGGACGATTTTTGTGATCAAATAAAAATTCCCTTAATCAATCATCAGTTCTCTAGGAAATCCCTACCTCACTCACTAAGGTATAAGTGGATTTCCCATCACCAAAATAATGTAAGGAAACTCCTCCACCTCTCACTTCATCCTCTCCAAAATATTACCTATAGTTAGTTGGGATAAAAGAAGCTGTTTTAGATTCCAAATACCAGAATTATGATACCTCTCACAATTATAAAGAATTCATCTCGAGAATTATTTCCCCATCAGGGGAAGAAGATGATGAGATTGTTTTGGAAGTAGAGCATGAATAAGATCTTAGGGATGCCCCTCCAGCACTAGAGGAGGGTGTCTCCACCTCCATTGATGAACTCAGGGAAATAAACATGGGTACCGAAGAAGACCTATGACCCAATCTGATTAATGTGGACATGTCTTCTGATGTGAAATAGGTATAAAAGTCATTAATAAAGAATAATTGAGGTTTTTTCTGCTAAAATTAAATAGAAATGCTTTCCTCGATCCTGAGGTGGCCACTCACCACCTGGGTTTTCCGAAAGACCACTGCGGTTACAAGTAGGCCGTGAGAAGGACTCACCCAACACATGTTGCCAAGATTGAGTCTAAATCATATAATATCAATTGAAATAACTTAATTAAAGATTTAAAATATCCAATATGGATATAAAAAATAGTCCCTATAAAAAAATATTGACAAAATCAACGTCAAAATCAATTTTGGGGACCTCAACCGACATTTCATGAAGGATGAATTCTCTTTCCTAACCATAGAATTACTAATCAATGAAACTACTAGATACGAGGCTCTCCCATTCATGGAAATGTATTTTTAAAATGACTAGATCCGAATGGACCAAGAAGATGAAGAATCCACTGTTTTCATATCCCCATAGGGAGTAGTTTTCCACAAGGCAATGCCCTTTGGATTGAAAAATGTGGACACCACATACGAGTTCACCATGCATTAAATTTTAAAGAACATCCTATGAAAACCCATTGAATTATATGTGTATGATTTTCTAGTTATGTCATTACATAACTATGGCCACTTATCAGATCATGAAACCATTTTTATCAAATTGTGATTGCATAGTCAGAACCCCCCCCCCCCCCAAAATATTCTTTTGGTGTCACCTCAGGGAAATTACTCAGCTACATTGTATGCCACCATGGCATCAATGTTGAACCCATGAAGACAAAATATGTACTTGGTATGTTACCCCCTCACATCCTCACTGTGTTGATATAACTCCAAGGACATCTGGCCTATAACCAGCACTTCATAGCCAACTTCATAGGAAAATGTTTTTCATTTACCAGGTTTATTAAAAAGGGGGTCACATATAAATGGATAGATGATTATCTGGAATCATTTTACAATCTCAAAAAATATATCTTGAGACCACTCATTCTATATGTAACCTCCTTGGTGTGATCCCCAAGCACCATCCTTATACAGAGGAATGATGTCGGTAGTGAAAATAGCCTCAATTTCCATAACTAAACCCTGATTGATGCTAAAAATCAGTAATAAAATATCAAGAAGAGTTTTCTAGCCTTGATATTTGTGGTCCATAAGGTGAGGCATTACTTGAAGCACTATGATGTCCAATTGTTTTCTCATAGCATCCCGCTCAAGTATATTCTCAGAAGCTCAATGTTGAATGAACGCTTGTTATGGTGGGAAATCATCCTGCAGTAGTTTGATATACAATTTATACAATTTAAATCCTTCAAGGGTCAAGAATTAGCCAATTTCTTAGATGAAAACCCCTCAGTAGAAGCAGTTCCATTGGATGTAAAATTTTCATATGAAGAGGTTTTCTCCACTTCATAAGGCTCCTATACATGGGAGATTCACTTTGATGGTGCACCTATAAGCTTGAAAAGAAAACAGATGGAATACCCCATAACAAAGTTGGGCTGAGAGTCATACTTGTATCTCCAAAAAATAAAATCCATCCATATTTCTTCATACTGTCAAAGGGGTGAACAAAAAATGAAGCAGAATATCATACCCTCATTGCAGGCTTGGAGCTAGTACTCCAAGTACAAGTAGAACACTTGAAAATTAAGGGAGACTCAGAATTGATCATAAAAAATGATAATGGTTACTATGCTATCAAGAAATAGGAGTAGATCCATTTGATGAGCCATGTTCATGAACTAATGGAAGAAATCTCGTTATAGACGACATTGACTTATTTCCCATGGTCACAAAATTTGTAGGCTGATGCATTCAAAAATGCAGCTATAACTCTAGCTGGACCAGATCAGAATGAAACTGTCATCAACATTTCCAACCATCGGATGGTTTTAATGTATTCCTAGACTAAGATGGAAGAAATCAATGAAGTCAGTCCCATCCCCGAGTCATACGGTCATACCACTGGTTGGATGACTCCCATTTAGGATTATCTTCAAAAGGGAGAACTACCACTAGATAGGGTTAGAAGGAAATATGTCTAGAGATGAGAAATAAACATTGACTTATATGATGTCAGAAATCAGCAAAGGGTCATCCATAAGAGAGTCCTTAATGGAGTCCTTATCAGGTGCATTGATGGAGAGGAGACCGTTGTTGTCATGATAGAAGTGCATGCTCGATCCTATGGGGAAGGTCAATCCATATCCAGGATCTCTAAACTAATTCAAAGTCTTGGGTACTACTAGACTACTATGTCGTTGGATTGTACTGAGTCCAATAAGAAGTGGCATCCCAACCAAATCCATTCCAATTTCATCCACTATCCCCCTGAGTTACTTTATACAACTATGTGCTCTTTGCCATATTCCATGTGGGTAATGGACATTGTGGGGCCATATCCCCTGACATGGACAAAAAATTAAAATATATTATCACAGCAACTGAGATCTTTTCCAAATGGGAGGAAGCCATACCACTTAAAGATATCAAAGCAAAAAACATTTTCATCTTTGTGAAATCCAATATCGACACCATTTTTGGTGTCCGAAATACAATATTGATGGAAAATGGAACCAATTTTGGCATTGATAAATTGGATATGCTATAGTCGGAGTATGACATCAAGGAAAACAATTCATCCCGCTACCATGTAGAAGACAACAGGAAGATAAAGGTCTTCATGAAGACACAACCTAATATACTCCAAAAGATGGTAGCCAAAGGCAAGAAGTTATGGCTAGATAAACTCCTCCATGCTCTATGGGCATACCAAAACCCAACTTGCACCACCACTCAGGAAATCCCATACTCATTATTATACAGTACATAGGTGTTTCTACCCCTTGATGTTCAACTAACATCGCTCTATATCACCATCTGTGATCAACTATCCATAGACAATCAGTCCAAAAAATGGTTCAGTGAGTTGGAGTGATAGGATGAAGGAATATTGCACACTTTTTACCACTGGGAAGTCTACCAATACCATATTTCATGGGAATTCAACAAAAAGTTTCACCTCTGGTATTTCCTTGAAGGAGAAATGGTGTTGGTACTCACAACCCCGATGATACTTGGGAAGAAATCCCCGAAATTGGAGACAAAATGGGAAGGATTGTATTTCATACACAAGGTATAATAAAATGAAGCATACACATTAATTTCAACGAATGTAAATCTCATCATAGCTCCCCTAATTAATGTTTCCTGAAGAAATACTTTGTGTAATCATACGAAGATCATTTCAACTGCACGATGTTAAACTGAAAAGCACTATAATCTTCCACACTACACGATGTTAAAGTGCTTAGTTTGTACATCCTTACCCCATAGTGTCAAATAACATTAAAAAATCATCCAAATCGCAAGACATTAAACTGAAGGATACAATAGCTTATTCCACTCATGTTGGGTGAACTTCATCATTATCACATGATATGAAAATGAATGATCCAATGTTTTAACCACAAGAAATTATACTGTACTTTCCAACGATGATCTCACTTGAGAGCGTATTTCCTACAGAATTGGTAACCTACCATACCATGTCAGAAAACAATGTATGGCTTGATTCATACCATTGTGGGATACATAAAGATTCCTCGATCCTAGATCTTGGTTCAACCACCACTTGACAAAAAAATTCCTTAGTGATACATCTTTCTACCATTGTACTATGAGAGTAGACCCTCAATGTTCCTTTTTTCTCACACTGGGAATAGCTCACATGAGGATAGGAATGCTGATAAAGGTTTCCCTCCGCACAAACAAGGATTAAAGGTACGTTATAGGCCTATAAAATGATAAACCCTCCCCCCTCCCTATGTATGAACCAAACCTATACAGGGATACAATTTTAAAACAATGTGGGTCTTGATTCCTACTACAATAGGAAATGTAGTGATGGATATATTCTTCATCCTAGTCTAGTTGTGGCATAAAAATATGGTTAAATATTCCCTCATCCTTGTGGGTGGACGCGGATGACATGGGGAGAATTATGAACTACGTGTGGCTTGATTCCGTCCCTCATAGGATACATAGGGGATCACAAATTCAATGGCTCAGCCTAGCCGCCATCCAAAAAAATAATAAATTACCCTTTTCCCTATGTATGGGTCATACTACTCAAGGAATTTCATTCTAATAACAAAATGTGGCTTGATTCCTGCCCTTGTAGGATATGTAGTGACACCCAGGTTTTACAACCTTGGTCCCAACCCACACTAAGTAAATAAAAGTGCCTCATTTTCCCTATGTATGGATCAGACCCATGTAGGGAATTTATTCATAGAGCTACATATGGGTTGATTCCCACTCACACAGGGTACGTAAGAAGCACCCGAGTCTTTAAACTTTGGCCTGACTGCAAAAAAAAATAAAAAAGGAAAATTCCCCCATCCATTTTTATGATCTCCTATGTGGTAGGGTAATCCCTTTTCATCCATTGTTTCTCACACTGAGTGCTGATCACATGGACTTCAGAGTTTCAATAGTGGATTCCAGTTAAGAATACCAATTCACTACATTAAATGTCCTTATCTCAAGAGGTAAAAGTACATGGTCCATGTCTTAACCACAAGATATTAAACTATAGGGTACCCATGAGCTATATGTGGCTTGATTCTTACCCTCACAGGATATGTAGTGATGCCATGATTCATCATCGTAGTCCAAATACCACAAAAAAACAAAAAAAAACATAAAATCTTTCTTTTACTTCTGTACGGATCAGACCTATGTGGGGAATTTCTTCTCAAGAACTACGCATGGCTTGATTCCTATCACTATGGGATACGAAGTGATGCATAGATTCTTCATATTAGTCCATCTACCACCATGAAAAAAATCCATTTTCCCTACATATGGATAACACCCATGCATGGAACTTCCTTTTATGAATTATGCATGTCCTGATTCCTACCCTTGTAGGATACATAGTGACGCCCCGGTTCCATATAAATGTGGCAAACCATAAAAAATGGGAAAATAAAAATGCCCTGAATATTTTTCATGGGAATGTAAATCTAGGAAGGAGATTACAAACCATTTTGATATATTAATGAATCGTTCTCCCCTTATATTTGAGTCAGATATATATAGGGAATTTCATGCTTCAGGACTAATCATAGTTTGAATATTCTCTTTGTACCCGAATAAATTATTTTCAACCATCAAACTCCATGACCTGAGAAATTATGGATCCCCATAAACAAACATGGACAACAAAAATGGAAGGTCAGTGTCCTACAAATTCCTCTATTTGACTATGCACACAATAGTATGGAGGCTCTGTATAAATATTTCCTACTATTGGTCCCATTAACAAAAGGAAATTCATCATTAAGATAGGATTTTCATACCCCTGTATGCCTCAATGGATCCCATTCCCCATATCATTTATACTAGTCCACAGATCCCTGGGATTGTGGTTCCCAATTTCTTCTCCCCCTCACATCTGGGGCATGCCAAAATATCCTGGTTTGATTAGACCACACCTACTCTTGATTTCTCTAACAATTTTTCCTACGACATGACATTAAATTGTGATGTCAATTTCATTTCCACAAGTCATAATAAATAATTGTCCCTACAACATCTATCTCGTTTACATCAAGTCACCCACGTCCTCACCGCATGACGTTAAACCGCATGACCCAAATTTTTTCTCACTTGAATGAACATTTCCTTTGACATTGGATTCCTTCTATGTCATGTCTTATAAGAGATGACCATACATTCATCCTAGACCAACTAACCCAATTCAAGGAAAGTAAAATGCATCCCACCTTTGTATATACCATATCTGTACAAGGGAATATTTTATAAAGCATCAAGTGCGGTTTGATTCTCACATCCAGGGATACATAGTGATGCCTATATTTGATGACTCGGAGCCCACTACAAAGCACTATAAATTCACCTATTTTTCATGAGAGCTCAGTTTAAACCTAGGGCCCTCAAATATGTTTTATTTCTAGTACAGTCCCAAGAGAAAACATGCGTTCCTTCTTTCACATTAGTCCACCACATCCTTCCTGCATGACGTTAAACTCTACAGATGCTGTCCTAATCACATGGAAAAATACTGTATGGTAAAATGTCCTAAATACATGATAATACACTACACACTATAACGCCGAGTATAAAATGTACCATTCCTTGATTATGTCATCTCTCATTGGTGAGTGAAAACCGTTGACACCCCTTGTTTCTCACACCGGGCATAGACTACGTGATCTTAAGAATACTGGAATAGGACTCCCCATAGATCTATGGAAATTCAACCCCTAATGGTTGGTCCTGGATATGCGATATTAAAATGAATGTTATAGTTATTTTCCTCCATGAAAAAGTGGTCACAAAGTCCTAACCTTATGAATATAAATTGAGAAATACCCCAACTATAGGTAAAATTACCCTTCCCTAGTGTTCATACTAGACATATATAGGGAGTCTAGTTCCAGGACACCTGGACCATCAAATCCAGGTCTAGCTCCAACAATGTAATTCAGATTCCCCACTCTACAAGTGAGTCAAATCCATGAAGGGAAATCCCTAGTTCTATGGATAGTCATGACCTGATTGTTCTGGATATATTCGAACACATACATTCCATCTATCAAACACCATTCTCTGGGTGATTTTGGATTTTAAAAACCTCCCAATCCATTAGAAATGGAAGGCCAATGTCATATGAATACATTTTTTTACTATGAAAAAAATTCCCCAACGGCCATTCATAATTGTTTCCCCCAAATGGGCCTACTAAACAAGGAAAAATTAATCCTCAATAGAGGTTTTTCCTACTTCTGTATAGTCAATGTCTTTCAAATCCTATATCATTTCCTCGATCCAGGATCCCCCAAAACTACATCATACACCTTCATTACTACACATGTATTGGACATGTTAGAATACTCTGTCCTTAATACCTTCTAATTACTCAGGGCCTCTATATCAATTTCCTAATCACATGATAGTAAAACATCACGATGACTTACAAATAAACATTCATTATCAGGCCACAATATTCTAAAGAAGGCCTCCCCCTCGTGATCCTGGGCACAAAATGAATCCCCATAGGAGAATCCAATATGAGTCACAACTTATTGGAGAGATCGTATGCAAAATAAAAATTCCCCCACCCATATATCTGAATCAGATCCACTCTTGGGAAAACCATAAAATAACTATGTTTGTATTGATTTTGATAATTATAGGATACAAAGTAACGTCTGAGCTTCATATCTTGGGTCCATTCAGGTAGGAAAAATTTTCATATCTCCCATATGGGCCAGACTTGTATAAGGAACCAACCAACATGGATAGAATAAAAATGAATCCACTAATTTTTTTTATTCCAAATAAGTGTGACTTGAATTGTCCCCATTCATTTTTAGGAACCCCCCCCATTCACAAACCATATTCTACATCCAAAAAATATGAATCCCTATATTCTTCCATGGCCATCAAAAATGGACATCCAATGTCCTGTACACACCTTTGTTTGAATATGCACACAATGCCCTGATGACTATGCATATATGTTTCCCACAATTGGGTCCATTAACCAAATGAAAATTCATTCTCATTAGAGTATTTTCATACTTATGTATGTGCCTATAAAGTTTGTGTCCCACCTCAATCCATGGATTTGGTAACCATTGGGATTACAGTATACATGTTTCCCCTTTATAATGACTGAAGATAAAGAACATTTATGGACAGACTATCATAGAAAGGATGAATCATTTACCCTCCCCTGGTCAGAGTAAAATGATTTTGTAAAACAAATCATAAATGTCCTGGTAGTATGATGTTAAACTACACCATCCTCTCTCTCCTTTACACAGGTCCAATTCAGGTTGGAGCAGTTTCTCATCCAAAGCCGATATAAATTCCCTTATTATTTTAAGAAATTGTTCCCCTAAAGTCCACCCACTATGGTCTTCATACAACAAAACAAACCCAAATTCCTATAAAATTTCCTGGCCATCAGAAATGGAAGGCCAATGCCCTGTAGACACCATTGTTCGACTATGTACACAATGCCCCAACGGCTCTACATAAATGTTGCCTATAAACGAGCCCGTTAACCAAATGAAAATTCATTATCATGAGAGGCTTTCATACATCTGTATTCCTTATGGATTCCATTCCCCATTTCATATCCCGTATAAAAAAACCACAAAACTAGGGTCTTGAAAAATCGTTTTTCCATGTCTAAAAGTTGATGGGATATCCTCGACTAACAAGTCCTAAATTGGGGCCCTTCCCTTCAAATAATGGTCAATTGTTTTCGAAATAAAATATCAATAATGGTTAATGATGTTCAACCTAAAATATTAGTAATGGTCAAAGTTGTTCGATTTAAAATATTAGTAATTTTCAAAGCTATTTGACCAAAATATTAGAAATGATATGTTTGGTTTACAAGACTATAACCTACTAATGAGAAAGACCCAAAACTCGCCAGGACTAAAACTCGAATATGGAACCCTAGAAAAAAGGAATGTTTCATCTCGCTAGACCTGTTCTATATATAGTTTAAGAAAAATTTCAGGCAATCAAGAATCAAAAGAGACATAAATCTTGTTAGGTCAAAATACCACAATGGGAGGCCTAAGAATAAGTCGTGATATACCTGCTAAGTCCAAACCATAATGGGATTTTTCTAAAATTATGGTCATAGGAGAAAAGAAGAGAAGTTTTTTGGGTTTTCCATGTAACACTAGCAGTAGTCAATCAATACATCCTTGCTACATGACGTTAAATTTCAAGGATGGTTTGTTGTCACCTGACCTTAAAAGGTGATGTGCCTAGTTAAGTAACACCAAACTACATTGGCTTTGATTCCTCTCATGATGATATATAGGAATCCCATCATAAGGGTCCGACCCTAACATCGGAATAGTTTGTGTCCCACCTACATGAAGATAAAATCCAGAGAACCTCATCACATGGCTTAAAGACCGAATTTCCTTAGTAAAGGAAAAAGGACTTTATAATCTATTTGTGAAAGGGTTTCCATCAATGGAAAATCTCAGAAGAAAACAAATAATTACAGACCTAGGAAAATATATGATCAAACTTTCAACCCAAATGTGACCCACAGACACATGCTTGGGAATGAACCAAGGATTCAAAAACATATAAACATTGATTAAATCTATAAGAGAGTCCCAAAGTAGGAAATAATCCCACCCCAAAAGGGTTTGATGAGGCCAACCTACAATCCTCTTGACCTATGGAGTCTTTATGTGCCATTGGAGCAATCATCCAATGAACACCTTCCTTTGGAACGTAGGTCCATGAATCATGGATAAAAGTGTTGTTGGGTGTTTTTGGATCCTTGAATAAACTCATTAGAGACCATTTGAGGATATCGTACCTAATGAGGTCCAACTAAACACATAATTAAACCCCTGTAATCACCCGCTGGGACCACTGAACTATAGTACCACCTTCACCACATAAAAATGGTACACTGCCCAATCCCCACCAGTCCTAAAATCCTCTTCTGGGGTACAACACCATCTCGGGTTGAAACTGTCTGCTATCCTCCTAATTCTCTTATCGCCTCTTTATTGTTTCCCTTTATTTGGATCCATGGGAAATATTATCGTTGAAAACACTTCTTTAGGGTATAAGTTCATAAAATGTAGAGTACGTGACAATCTTTACTTCTAGTTTTTATTATCTTAAATTTGGTCCAGAAACTTTTTTGTTGACCATTTACTATTAAATATTAGGAGATGATTTTCTTTGAGGAACTGTGGATTAGGAGGGTTTCCCCTTTCCAGACAGCTCATAATTACTCTACTCCTCCTCAGACCAATCATTCTATGAACTTGTCCTAAAATTTGAGGTTCTAGTCACTACACTTGGTCAGATCACTTCTCCTCATAGCTAATTGGGTGAGGGAGATTTAATTTTATCCTATAATTTTAATGAAAAACTTAAGAATTGTTTTTTTTACTTTTTGACTACTAGTTCTTATTATGCCATTTTTTAATGTGTTATTTTCTTATTTTCATTTTTGGACATTCCCAATGATTCTATATGTGTTATATATTTCTAATTATTCTCATTATTATGTTTTCCAATATTTATTCTTTCATTTAAAAATCATATTTGGGTATTTCTCTCTCTAATGGTTTTGATTTAAATAAATTGTGCTAGTATGTAATGTTTGGAGAATATGTAGCTTATGTGACATTAAGTAGAACCCCTTAATGGTTCTGATAGAACTTCTCTTTGATACAATATCACAAATGAAATTTTCATAATATTCCACTGAATAGATATATGACTATGATTTCAATTTATAATAGAAATTTGGCTCATACATTTATTTTCAAAGTATATAAGTTTTTTTTATTACAAAAATTTTCAAAATGAAAAATGACATAAATATATATCATATAATTTTATAGATCAATTATTTAGTATTAAATATTTATACAAATATTTTTTTCATTATTAGAAATCATGTGATTTTAAAATTAAAATATATCTTACGGTGAGAATAAAACCAAATATGAATTTTCAATAATGAAAATGATTAAAAATATAATTTATATTTTAATTTATAATGCATGAGTATCTTTTATGTAGTTCATTACAAATATCACTCTCTCTATATAAGAGTATTTCATACATATATTCATGGATGGAAATGAAATATATATAATGTTGTTATTCTATAATTTTTTATTAATGATATAGTTGTTGATTAAATGAATATATTTTCATTATCTATAATTCAATGAAAACCCATTTTATATAAATTATGTATACTTGTATAACATATATGTTGTTTTATATAGTTTAATAAATTTATATATATTTATAAATTATATATATTTCATTAAAATATATATCCTTTTATAAATTATATATAATTTCATACTTCTATATATGTATATAATTTTACATTCTGATATAAATATATATTAATTTGTAATTTATACTTTTATACTTGTATATTTTTTTCAATTTATCAATTGTTTAATAGTTTTATACTTTCATTAAATTTAATTCTTTAAATTATACTTTTATACATTTTTAATTTTTTAATATGATGATTCTTTTTTCAAAAAATTGACTTGGCTAATTAAGAGTTATTTTATTATATAAAATATTTAATATTTTAAATCAAAATAGATAGATGTTGGATGTATTATTTTAATTTACTGTTGAATAAGTTTCAAAATTTTATTTTCTTTTTTTGGATTTCATGTTCTATAATGTTTATTTGGGGGGATTATTCTATTCATTTTTTATAATTGAATCAGGAGATGATGGTTTACAATTAAAGGGTGCTATCTAAATTTATATGATCATATTTAATTTCAGAGACCTCATAGATACATAAAATCTCACCTTATACATAATATAGATTGATAATAACACCAAGGAAAGGGAATGTTAGTAACTCTATTTAACCCATAGGATATCCATCATGAACTCACTCCTACCAAAGGTGAATTAATTTTTAACCTAATTCATAATCTTAATCCTAATTTTCATCCAACATCACCCTCATGATTTAAGGGGAGACCACCTCAACTACATATTCTCTATGATTTGGTGTTAGCTTCTAAGGGAATGAGTCTCAAGAAATAAAATGAAATAATAATTGTCATCCTCATAATCTTAATCTCCCGAATAGTTATTATTGTTTTTCTGCATGAGACTCATCCCTTATCACTTCTAGATAAAATCGAAGGATAAAACCTACCACCAGTGGAGTAATTATTTTCTTAAATTCAATTACCCGTTTCCTTCAAAGCATGGTGAAATTATTTGAAACCTTCTAATGTTGGGTTCCCCATATTTGAAAGGCCTATTTTTGTGTATTTATTTTGTTAAATATTAATATTACCAAACCAAATAGGATTTATATGAATAGAGAATGGATGTATTCCAATCACATGACAAAACAGTATGAAGATGGGGTGAAAGAGTTCATAAAATTTTCAAAAGGTCATACATTTGAACCTTCTCAATTCCCGTTACCTATTTATGATGTTTTTATTGTTGAATAAATAGTATAGTGGAGTTTGAAGGACACTTGATCTGTTATTGAATTGATAAATGTTATACATGTTGGAAACATGAGGAAAATGAAAATGTTGCTAGTGACTGAGAAAACACTGAATTTTTTGAATCATATGATATAATTACATGTGTGTACAATAAAGAAGACTGTATTGAGGATTTTATTATAGGTGTGAATGATGATGGATCGTATTGAGGAAATGATAGTGAATGTTGAAGATGAACAATGTGATCGTCCAATTTTTTTGAGAAGTTAAATAGTTGTGCAAAGATACCATTTTATGTTGGTTTCACTAAACATACAACATTGTCAGCCGTAATGAAGCTGTATAATTTAAAATGTGGAAATGGATGGAGTAACACCAATTTTACTAATCAAATTTCTCTCTTTAACGATATGCTACCAGAAGAGAATGATCTCCCTAGACAAACAAATGATGCTAAAAGAATGAAACATTAAATGGGTATGATCTTTGAAAAAATACATACTTGTCCAAATAACTATATTCTATTTATGAAGGAGCAAAAATAACTTAATGAATTCCCAAAATGGGGTGAATATCAATACATGAAATATTAATTGGTTCCTACAAAATTTGTATGGTACTTTCCAATCATTCCAATGTTTAGATGCCTATATGAAACTGAGGAGACTGCAAGGCAATTGACACAGCACAACAATATAAGAAATAAAGACATGAAACATTGTCACCCAGACGACTCTTTTTAGTGGAAGAGAAGTCATCCTAAGTATACTGAATTTGGAAATGAGCCGAGAAACCTCCATCTTTATTTATCTACAAATGGAGTGAATCCTTTAAGTTTTCAAAGATGAACTCACAGTAAATGGCTAGTTATGTTGTTAAATTAAAACATCCCATAGTGGTTATTCATGAAAAGAAAATACATTATATTATCTATACTTATATGAGGACCCAAAAAATATGGTAATGATATTGATGTTTATTTAGATCTATTGATTGATTATTTGAGATTATTATGGGATTCTGTTGTTAGATTATATTATGCATATAGAAATGAAGATTTCACATTGAGATCCATTATTTATATAATGATAAATGACTTTCCTAATTAAATAAATTTTTTAGTATATATAATTAAAGGAACTTAATGGTGTTCTATTTTTAAAAATAGTAAACATTCAATTAGGTCGAAAAATTCATGGAAGACTGTGTTTCTAGGACATCGTTGATTTATACCCCAATGACATAAGTACCGATCTTGGAGAAAATTATTCCATCAGAGTTCAGAAGATTGTACAACACCATCTCCACTAATAGGTGATCAAATGTTTGAGAATTTAAATTATATAGACATTGCTTTTGGTAAAATGTTTTTGAAAAACCTTACGAAAACTGGTTGGGAAATTAGTTTTTTGAATTATCATACTGGAATTGTCTATATGTTAGAAATTTTCTTAATGTTATTCATTTAGAAAAAAATGTATGTGATAGATTCATTAGAACATTATTAAATGAATTGGAAAAAACAAATGATGGAATTAATTCTAGGTTGGATAATATTGACATGAGAATATAGGATGATTTGGTGTGAGTAAAGGGTGAAAAAAGGATTTTATTACTCCAACTCCTTATAATCTTTCCAGATAATATATATATCTATTTTTAATCATCTTTAATGATGTATAGGTTCTATAGGGTTATTCATTAAATATCAAGAATATCATTTCAATGACAGATTTAAACTTAAAGGGTCTAAAATCACATCACTGTACTATTTTGATGCAAGATTTAATCCATGTAACATTACATTGACTTTTCCCTAATAATGTCCATCATACATTAACAAATATTTTTTCTTTTCCAAAACAATATACACAAAAGTGATAGACCAAAATAAAATAATATCTATGGAAAATGAAATTTCTATCATATTATGAGAATTGGGAATTTTTTCCCTCCGTGATTTTTTGATATGATGGTTCACTTGATGGTTTACTTAGTGAGAGATATTAGACTATGTGGTCTTAGAAAATCTAGATGTATGTACCCCATTCAATTAAGGATGATCCTTTCATTGGGACTTCATAACCATTATGCAGTGGTCCCAATGTAGATGAGGTTTTTTTATGTCAGAGGAGAAAACAATGAATGGATTTGAAAACTTGATAGTGGGGTCAAATCAATTCAACCATTTAAAATAATAAATTTTTAATAATTAGGTTA
The DNA here is from genome assembly GCA_963277665.1 of Viscum album. Taxonomy (NCBI): domain Eukaryota; kingdom Viridiplantae; phylum Streptophyta; class Magnoliopsida; order Santalales; family Viscaceae; genus Viscum; species Viscum album. Next base: position 325,861,768 of record OY728140.1, read on the forward strand.
GATGTTTTTGAAATATACATTTCATTACCTCATGTTATTATATTTTTGTTGCTGAATATACATAATCTATATTAAATTTTAAACCACTTATACAGATAATGACTTCTAGAAATGCTGATGCTCCCAGTCTTAAGGAAAAATAGGTTACTCAACCTACCGCTTCTCCCTGTGTGGACGAACAACAACCTTCTTCACATTTTGATTCAACTAATCCATAGGAACAATATATTGATGATGTTGAACTCGAGTAAATGGTACTCAATGAAGAGCTGATTTGGTAGAAAAAATAGAATCACTGTAACATTACAGTGGTGGAAAAATTATTAATATTAAAAGAAAAATAATCAAATTATAGTCTAGATGGAATGCAAGCGGCCATTATTTCTACCCCAAAAGGCCATGTTCATCAGTTACATTGGGCTCATCACTCAAATTTGTGTATCGATTGATGTAAATTATTTGGAATATTTTGTGTACAAGCTTAATATGATGATTTTTAAGGGATTATAGAAACATTCTGATATATGTTATTTATTTTACCTAAAAAAATAATGAAACATTGACTAAGTATTCATCATCCCTTGTAGAGTAAATTTATAAGAGATGAATCCCACAAGAAATTTGTACTAATTCTTGTTAGAAAAACTCACAGTGGTTTTCACAAAATTTTAATTAAATTTCATCTTTAATATACTGAAAGAAAATTAAAACTACAGACACTACTTGTTTATGAAAACATGATAAACCAACTAGTGTGGGATGGTTTTTCTGGCCTTAGTGGGGAGTTATAATTTTAGGAACATTATGGATGATAATAAATTTTTTGACAATACACTTATTGATCACTTTGATTAATAATTTTTATTTTAAGAAACAATAATGGAGTATATAAAATATGGAATGGGTATCAAAATAACATAAACATACCATAAAGTAAAGATGGGGAATGCTTCATTTGAAAAAAAATTGGTACGTATTTTAAATCTATTGAAATACTTTCTTATGAAGTAAAAATAATAATTATGTTCCTCCTTTTATATGAAGATTGACTAATGAAAATCTTATGCCACTTCCAAAAACCATCATGTTCCATGGAATGAGGCATTTGTAAATAAATTTGGGATAGTGATAGATAAAAATACAAAACAAGTGTGGGAAACATGTGTAAGTACGACATAATAAAAAATTGTGTTGTTTAAATATCTATTACATGAAAGTAGTTACTTATTTTCTATATTTTCTATCATATATAGGAACAGGAATCATAAACCCCTATACTAGATGAACACCTATTATAAGTGGCCTTGAAGTGGCCTGAATTGTATGGCTGTATTAGAGGTGTGGGTTTTGGGGTGACACCCAGAACATATTTTGAGAAAAAAACAACAAGAGGATAATGATAAATAATTGGAAGTGATAAAAGAAATATTATCTTCCCTTGAAGAAAATTTTCATTAACATTCTGAGTGTTTAATAAATTTTATGGGGAGAAGAAAAGAGAAGAAACAACTCAAGAACAAGAACTATATAAATATCTCACCCCATCCCCCTCCAGTGTAGTGGTGATCCATTCCCCTAAAAGATATCTATTAGATGAGGTAATCATTGTTCTCATAATTGTTTATATGAAATGTGAATTAGAAAGACACTAATACCTTTCATGTAGTAATATTCTTCTAGGTTAAAATGATTTTGATCTATATCTATCAACACCCACACATCACCTGGTTATGAGGGATATCGTGTTTAATATCAATGAAGACACTCTACATAATAGACCACTTCCAAAATTTCATGTGAGGGAGGGGATTACCATAGCTCATGATATGATAATTGTGCTACCTATTCAACTTGGTGAAACAAATATTTATATAGTCATCCAAGTTGTTGGAATATTCATTTTATGGGTTTCAAATATTTTAAAAACATATCAACAAAGAGGTATTCAATTAAATTTTTTTCAAAGATAAGCCTTTAACAATAAAAGAAAAAAAGATTTAACTGATGAATGTTATTATAGATGGAAAAAAGGAAAGGGGGTGAATAGAATGGTTGAATAAAAAACATCAAAAGGATCAACCAACTGATCAAAATGATCTTCATAAAGCACTTTTTCCCACCCAATCGATATCTGCATTTATTAACATTGAAGGTTCATGTGAATAAAAAGTTAAGAAGTGGTAGTAATTGCAGAGTTTATTTTGAAGAGAAAATATACTGTGTGGTCGTTAAAGAAAAAATTTCTCTTGATAAAATAAATCATTTCCTCAATTATGAATATCTAGGAGTCTCAATTATAAATATATACATGAAGTGCATTTTCAGTATTTTTTTCTAATTGCAGACATACTATCTTAATTATGTATAAATACATTATATATTTTTTGAAGGTGTATTTATGAATAAAAATTGAAGGGTTACCCCATGAACATAAATATGGACTCATTATTCCTCACATCACTTCTATAGATAAAAAAGAAATAGAATAACACAATTGAAGAAATTGTGAAAAAACTATTCGAATTGTGTAAAAGAAAACATACAGATGAAACATGCTTCTTAATAGTAATGATGTAGTGGTAAAACTCTAAAATTTAATCACATCAAATATATTTTCATTTATTTATTTACTTATTCATTTTTTTGTTTTTAGGAAACATTGGATACTCTTTGAGGTCAATTTTGATAATCCAAAGACTTATTTTCTGGATTCACTTAATGGATAACCAATAAACAAACTACACATGATGAAATCCTTCAATTTTTAACACACTACATCAAACATTTTAGAAAAAAATTCATGTTATATATTTTATATTATGTCTTGATGAGAATTATTTTATGATGGGACAATTTTAAAATATTGTGAAAATCATGGCATGAGGACAGTCCATGCACACAAGGAGCCTGACAAGTTCTATAAGTAGACAAGTAACAAGGAATATATTATAATATTTCACTATCCAAACAAAAACAAAAACAAATTACTTATTTTTCAAAATATTTCTATAGTGTTTGAAATAAATAAATGTAAAATAGTGTGGTTATTTTTTTTAAATTTATGAGAGATATTATATACCAGTAGCTAGATAGCATCCCTAAAGAGGTATTTTCAAAGATATGTACTATTTCATTTAAAATATTTATTAATCCTTTTTGTATATATTTTTCTCCAGTACTACTATGGCTATTAAAAAATACTCATATTAATAAGATGAAATAGATTTGTTTAGAAACAAATAAAAATTGTACATGATGTCCAAATGTACACATATATAATGAAGATGTGACTTCCTACTTCTTATTTAGTTTATTTTTTCATTAATTTATATAAATTTTTTAGTTAATTTACACAGTATTTGTATATGGTACTTATTTTTTCAATTTTCAAAGAGATCATAAAGAAATGACCTCATGAAAATTGGACTTCAAGGATATAACTAGAATAATGATATAAGAAAATGGTCAAGAATGTACACAAACATCATAAAAAGGTGAATTAAAACAAACTATTTTATTATTTTATTCATTAATTTATATAATATTTTTAATTTAATTTACTTATCATTTTTATCTAATACTTATTTTTTTCATAGATCATTTGGGATGTCATATTGTTATTTCAACTAGCTAAAATAAGACAAAAAAGAGACAACATGTTCTATTTTACTAATTTTACCATGATTTCCATTTTCTTTCTTTGTTAAACTACCAACACTACAAATTGAATTGATGTTCCTAGCCAAAAAAACATTCTCATTATTGAAAACCTGAAGACTATAGTAATTTTTTTCAGTTTAGAAAAATTACTCAATATACATTGTTGGAAGTTCAATAATGAAAAGAAATGAAAAAAATGAATAATTGGTATTTCATATTGTTTTTATAATTTAGGAAAGGGATCTATAAGTCATTTGGGACATGTATAAATCATAAACACCTCAATATGACACACAATGTGGCTAGTATGACTCTAAATTCATCTTTTTATTTAAAATAGACATTAACTTTCGGAAAATGATAGTTGACATACTCATAATTGAGAAAACCCCTTCAGATCATTTTGATAATTTAGGAAAATGATCTTAATGTCATTTTTGACATTTAGGAATCAACCACACCTCATTCTAACACACGATGGGACTGATATGACTCCAAGTGTTTCTTTTTATTTGAAAGTGACATTAATTTTTTGTAAAAAAGAACAACTGACATACTCAAAACATATAAAAGTTATTTGTATTGTTTTTATAATTTAGTAAAATGTTTCATAATTCATTTTTGACATGTACGAATCAACCTCACCTCAATAAAACTCATGGTGTGACTGATATGATTTGAAGTGTGTCTTTTTTCTTAAAATGGACATTAATATTTGTAAAAATAACAGGTGACATACAAAAAAAATAGAAAATACATTCATATTGTTTTAATTCTTTATGAAAAAAATAAATAAGTAATTTTTTATGTGTAGGTATCAACCACACCTCAACCCAACACACGATGTGACCGATAGGACTCCAAATGTGTCTTTATATTTAAAATTGACAATAATTTAAGTAAACAGAAAAGTAACATAATGAAAACAAAAAAAAAATAGATTTTATATTATTTTGATACTTTAGTAAAATGATCCATAAGTAGTTTTTGATGAGTATGAATAAACTGAATCTTAATCCAATGCATGGTGCGACCGATATGACTCAAAGTGTCTATTATCAGTTTAAAATTTTCATTTTAGTACAAAATGAGTGCCACTCATGAAAAACCAACCAAACATACTTCAATTGTCTTGATAATATAGGATAATGATTTATAAGTCAATTGTGATGTGTTAGATGTAGACTCACATAAAATTGGCACATGATGTGATTGATATGACTCAAAGTGTGTGTTTCCTATTTTAAATGAAATTTTAGTAAAAAGAATGAGGGATATATTAAAAAATTAGAAAATTCATTCGTATTATTTTTATACATTATTATAATGATCCATAACTCATTTATGATGTGTAGGAATCAACTCCACATCAATCTGACACATGATGTGACCATTATAACTCAAAGAGTTCCTTTTAATTTAAAAGTGAAAATAATTTCTATAAAATGCACAAATGATTTACCAAAAAATAAATAAAACACAATCTATTTTTTTTGATACATTAAAAAATGATACATTAGTCATTTTTTATGTGTAAGAATCAACCAAACCTCAATATGATGCATAGTGTGATAGGTATAACTCAAAATATCGATTATTAGTTTAAAATTTACATTTTAGTTCAAAATGTGTCACTCACTAAAAACCAATAATTTCTCCCTGGTTATATTGAAAATTTAGGAAAACATTAAATAAGTTAGTTTCACCAATGGCATCTCCCCTTCTCTCTCTACATCGTCTGCTCTTGGTTTCCCCTCTCCTCAGGTGATTTCTGTTATCGGCTTTCTCCACGGTTCTCTTATTTCTTCCATTGAAGGTATGCATTTTGGATTCCCTTTGTTTCCTTAAACTGTTCTGGCCTTAAGTTCCTTTGTGAATATTTAGGTCAGGGATGGTGTGGAGTTATCTTGAGGCTTAGGGATTGTGGTTTGGAGGACGTTGGGTTTCCAGATGCTTCCTAAGTTGGTAATCTCCTTGGTCTCCCAAACCAGCACCAACTTAGGGTTCCACCTCTTCTCTCTAGGTTGGAGTTGGAGTGATGGGTATACAGTGTTTTGGGAATACAGTTTTCTGCCACCGAGGTTCCCATTATTTTTGGGTTTCTTCCCCGGGCTTCTTCAGTATACATTCCCACCATTTTTCAGGGATTTTCCCCAGTTTTGTGTTGGTATTATTTCTCATTGGATGTTTTTCTTTTTGTTAGCGGTCTCCTTTTATGATGCTGGTTGTTTGTGGTGAGACTTAGTGTTTGTGGTTTCTATTGATTTCATCGTTCTGGTGGGTTATGTGTTTAACGTTGATGGAATTTGGCGGTGTTGTGGCTATTGTTTATGAATAAAAGTTGGTGATGTCCTCGAAGGTCTAGTGGACATCGGTTGTAGGCGGTCGACATAGGATAAGAGATGTACGGTGTTGAGGAGTAGAGGAAGAAGACCATGTAAATGCGTTGACATGAAATGATGAATGGTTATGCTGTTCGGTGGGGTTTCTATGCTGGTTTGTAGAAAATGGTTATCAATGACTGAGGTTATGGTGATCGGAGTTCATGGTTCCTCTAGTGGGTCATGTTTCCAGAGGCAGCGATGTGTGGTGAATAAATTGCAGGTAGGGGACAGCAATGGGATAGGGATATGTGGATCGAGCTCCGGCGTGATGATGATGGTAGTTGGCATTGATGAAATTGAGCCAGTGATGTGATGATGGTGGTGAGTTGTTCAAGGGATTGGTTTCTCGGGCGGCACAACAACACATGGTTCGTTTGACAGCGTTTTGAATTTGAATTTAAATTTGGAAAGTCTTTGGCACAATTCTTGAATGTAGTTCGGGTGGTGATGCTTTACTTTGTGGATGGTTTGAATGTGGTGGTAATATGTTACGTTCATATTGACCCTTATAGTGTCATTAGAAAATAGAAAAAAAATCGATTATGTGCTAATGAAATTTTAATAAGAAAAAATAGGATGCATAATAAAAACTGAGAAATATATTTCAGATTATTTTGATACATTAATAAAATGATCTATATTTTTTTATGATGTGTTGGAATCATCCTCACCTCAATATGACGCATGAGATGGATTGTATAATTCCAAGTGGTCCTATTTATTTAAAATTGACATTAATGTTTTGTAAAAAGAAAATGTGACATATTGAAAACAATGAAAATGAATTTATATTGTTTTGAAACACTAAACAATGATCCATAAGTCATTTAGGGTGTGTTAGAATCAGAGACAACTCAACATGACACATCTTGTGGCCATTATGACTCGAAGTACTTCTTTTAATTTTTAATTAACATTAATTTTTATAAAATAGAAAATTGACATACTCAGAACCAATCAAACAGATTTAGATTTCTTTGATTCCTTAGGAAAATGAATCATAAGTCATTTATGACATTTAAGAATCATCCTCACCTCAATATGATGAAAAGTGTGACCGATATGACTGAAAGTGTGTCTTTTTTATTTAAAATTGAAATTATTTTTAGTAAAAAGAACATGTAAAATACTGAAAAAAGATAAAACGAATTCAGATTGATTTGATACATTATTAAAATAATCCATAAGTCATTTTTGTCATATATAAATCAAACATGCCTTAATGTGACACACGGTGTGAATGGTATGACTCAAAGTGCCCGTTATGTTTAAAATTGATATTTTAGTTCAAACCCTATTTCAATCACTGGAAACCAAGAAAACAATCTCATATTGTCTTGATAATTTATTAAAATGATTCACAAGTCATCATAGATGTGTAAGAAGTATTCTCGCATCAAACCGACACACAATGTTACTATTATGACAAACACTGTCTATTTCCAGTTTGAAATGATATTTTAGTAAAAACCAAGAGTGGAATATAGATAACTGAGCAAAAACATTCATATTGTGTTGATAATTAATTAAAGTGATCCATAAATAATTTTTTATGTCTAGGAATTATCCACACCTCAATCCATTGTACGATGTTGCCAGTATAAATCCAAGTGTGTATTTTTATTTTAAATTCTCATTAATTTAGAAAAAATAATAGTTGACATACTCAAAACCAAGAAAACACATTTTTATTGTTTTGATACATTTGTAAAATGATCCATAAATCTTATGTGAAATATGAAATCAACCGCACCATAATATGATGCACATTATGACCGGTATAACTTCAAGTGTGTCTTTTTAATTAAAAAAGAAATTTTTTTAACGTATTCTTTCATGTTAATGTTTAATTTATTTATTTATAGTATTACTAACATATGATTTATTTTCTTATAAAGGTGGATTAATATTTCATGGGTTGAGGTGATTTTTTTGACAATTGATACCATGGGTAGACTTTTTTGTGGGGGGATCGCAGGTGTGAGAGACGATGAAACCTTAATGTTTTTAAATGTTTGTGGATAGTAATTTTTAATGTAATTATACAAAACAATTGTTTGAAATGTATATAGTAGTGTTTTTTTATTTATGTTGTAAAATATATTTCAGTTAAAAAATATATTTTCATATAGGTGAAAGGTATTTTTTCTAGTGTGATGTTATTCAAAAAACACACTATAGCAGGTTGGGCCTTTATTAGTGTTATTTCTAGAACTGATAAAGGGGGACGTTTATTTGTTATATTTAAATCATTGATAAAGGGGTCCCTTTATCAGTGATTTTTCTAGAATTGATAAAGTTGAACCTTTATCTACACTAAAAAAGGAACTCATGAAGGGGCCCCCTTTACCGATGCTAAGGACAACAGCACATTTTAGGAGTTATTAAAGTCCTTTTTGTGTGTTTCTAAAGGGAATATATGTAGTACTGTCACAATAACAATCGTTATTTTTCATGTAGTTGTGAGGGAAATATATGACATAGAGATTATATCAACTTTTTCTAGGTTTGGTAACCCATTGGAGCCTTGATCTAGGAGGGGGTCATATCCGATTTGGTTGACAGCATTGAATGCTACAAGTAAAATCTAACTAATGTTTTTGGGTAGTTTTTGAATAGCGTTGATATTCAACCTAAATCATTTGATTGAGAATAAAAACTAAGAAAATATCAATTATTAAGACTGTTATTGAATCAAAATAAATTATTATATCATTTGTTATTATTATAAATTACATGTTAATAGAATCTGTGATGATATATTGTTCCACCGTTGTACCATAAAATCATATATATCATCAATCATGGTTATAAAACATCCCTATTTATCCTCTTCATCTCTGAAATTTCTATTATGTGTCATTAATTACATTTAACAACCCCACATGATGTTATGTATTATTATACTTCTCTGAAAATCTAGTTTTTCCATATAGTGTTCTACCCACCACCTGTATGTAAAAATATAGATGTAGAATACCACCTATTAAAGAGAAGTGTGAGAAAATTGAAAATTGAAAATTTTATGATGGATTCTTACATACTTTTCTATGTTTTGAATCTCTTTTTAGTGAATGGTTTTCACAATGTTAATGTTGAGCATTGCAAGCCTTGGCAATGTTGGGTTACGATTATCATGTTTTTCAGACTTCCCAATGAATAATATCGCCAAAAACATGGAATATGGCCATTTTAATGGGAAATCCAAGGCATCCCCTTCTAGTCTCATCATGGTGAATGGAGGGACAATATTTCTATATGGGATTTTTTTAAAAATAGAAAATGGGATAAGGTAGGGGATTTTTTCAAAAAAGGGTATGGAGAAAACATGAACTTTATTCAAGCTTTTCCATTTTGAGAGAGAAGCATGAACCTAGTCATCACTTCTCCCTCATCCACCAAGGAAATGTGAACACATTTCACACTTACATGGTATGACAAAGGAATAATGAACCATGTTCACTCTTCCTTCATGAAATTAAAGATGGATGCATGAACGGGGCCCACGCCTCCTATCGGGCCATTTTCTAAAAGAATATGTTCCTCCCCCATCCTATATTTATTCTTCTCCACTAGATTTTGCTATAAATCCCTGTTGGAAATTCTTTCTCAACACGTCTTTGAAACTTTTAAGAAGGAAATTTTTTTATTTAATATTTTAATTTCCTAACTATTTTTTTAATTTTTTATTGATTTATTTATTTAATATTTATTGATTTATGAATGTATTGATGTATAAATTATTTTATATTGTATAATTTAATTTTGGAATGAGTTATTTTTTTATGATATAATATATATTGAATATTTATGAAATTTAAATATTTTGTTTATATAATTGAAAATTTTTGTATAAAATATAATTTATATTTTGGGAAATAATACTATTTTCAAAAATTTATATATTTTTAATTTCGATGGTGAGTGATTTTATTTGAATAGATTAATATATAGATAAAATATGTTATTTTTGAAGTACCATATATTTAAAAATATAATATTCTATACCTCTAGGTAATTGTAAAAATATTTTATTAAAAATATATTATTAAAATATATATTATTTATATTAAATATCATATTTAAATTTATTAAACATTATATATAATAATTTTTTTGATTAAGTTATAAAAAAATTTCTATAAATAATAACATTAAATTTTATTGTGTATAAATAATTATTATTTCATGTTATAAATTATAAAATCAAATTTTGGAATGTAGAAATGTGAAAAAAATATATACATATGTAATTTGATAAAATTGAAAATAACATAAGTTTATAGTATTATAATGGTAATTATGTATGTGTAAATGTTATGAATAAATAATTATTATTCCATGTAATAAATTATAAAATATAATTTCCTAATTTTTATAAAGTGGAAGTATGAAAAAAAGTTATATATACATATATAATTTTATAAAATTGAAAACAACATTTGTTTGCAGTATATTAATGGTGATTGTGTAAGTCTAAATTATATTACTTTTATTTAATAAAAATAATAATGTTATTATGTAGAGCATAGTAAGTATACCAAAAAATGTTTAGAGTATTGCATGAGGACTAATCTTGAGATGACCAACAAATGCATAATTGAAATTTTTATGTATTGTTTTGTGTATATGGTTATATAATTTGTAACAACCGCATTTTCTTTTCCATGTTGATGACCTATGAGTCATCCCACACTAATTATGTAAGTACATACGTGTCCACATAACTAATATTATGCATTTCATACCCCTAGACCCCCTCAATCATGTGAGCACATATATTATAAAAAGTTGTTTGATAAGAGACATTTGACAATAGGTGTTCGATGGGAGGCATTCAACAAGAGGCATTGCTATGTGAAAGGATATAGGTTCTTGATGAAATGTGTGATAATAAAGAATCTAGGAGTTCTATAGTAGGTTTTGGTTATTTTATCAGATATTGATAAACTAATCCATAGAATATGTCTCAAGATCAATTCATAGTTATTCATTCATAAGTTATTAAATTTTATAAAACATTTGATGATGTGGTGTAAAAATATATAACATTTTATTAAATTTTATTTGGTAATAATATCACTATCAATATACTTCAAAGGTGAGGTTGTTTATATCAATCATGGGTTAAGTTATAGTTTTTCACATGTAACATTGAAAAATATTCATGAATGTCTGAATATAAATAGATGTGTGTGTATATATATTATTTAATAAATATATTAAGTAAAGTGACAAGATTTGGAATATAATAAACATCTCAAACAAATATGTTAGAAATCAATAATGTTTACTAATCATGATATTACCATCTAATATAAGATTTAAATTGCATGTTGTATTTTTTATCCAATTATTTAGTTAGTAATAATTGTATGATATTGTGATGACCGAACAAGGTATGATTGAAATTACATGTCAGATTTTTTCAGTAAAATAATTTTTAATAATTTCATTTTATTTTCCTCATTGATGACATGTGTGTTGTCCATAAATCTATTTATGTAAGGGAATTTGTGTCTTCATAAAATGTGTTATATATATGAAACCCCTAGAACCCCTCACTATCATGTGAGTGTCATTGTTATAAAACGGTGTTTGATAATTACTTTTTCTATTTGATTCTGGATTTTTTACATTATACCTAAGAAGATTTTGATCGTAGCTGAAATCTGAATTAATAGATGCTCAATGAGCCCCTTATGTTTTATTTGGATCAACCAATAATGATAAACCAATCCATAGAAAAAGTATCAAGATTAGCTCAATTATTTAATCATAACTAATTTATAAAATTTAAAAAAAATTACGATTCAGTATATAATATAGGATGAATTATATTTTTCCAAGTAATAATGTATGTGAAAATATATTGCAATGGTGGGGTAATTTCTATCGAGGAGGGTTTTAGCTATAGTATTCCACCAACAAGTGTGTAAAATTATCATGATTGTGTGACATTAAAAGATGTTTAAATGAATATTCATAGCTGGTTAAAACTGAGGGGTAATCAATCAAGTACTTTAATAACATATCATCAACTTCAATATCCTAAATGTTTTTGGAAGATTGAGTATCCTTTGGTTGATGAGGAGGATTGGATGGATGCATCACTTTTATTTAGGTAACAATATAGTAATGGTATAATGTAATTATATGTGGAGGTTTATGATAGTAATGGGGAGAAACCTACTAATATAAAACAATGTTTTGTGAGCTCTGTAGATGTTTATCCATCACAAAACAGAAATTAATTACCTACACATAGAGATACTATGATTGAAATAAATTATTAAGAAGATGATCATCATTTGGAAGTTAATATATGGGACATACCTATGTGTACTCTTGATACACTGAATCATAGTTTATTTGAGGAGGAAGTATCTGGCGAGACATCAAGAGATAATGTGGGTGAGGGTGATGTGGGGAATGAACCTTCTCAGGTTTCTCTAATAGATAGAAATCTTGATGTTAGTTGTAATAATATAATAATATTGACATACCTAGTCAAAGGAATGCCACCTACATAGCATTTCTATTGGGATATCATTACACCAACTACCAAATTCCCTATAATTATAGGGAACATATCATCTTCAATTGATAAGACCATCTCTATCCATAAAGAGTTTTAAAGTAATGTTTTTTATAAAAAATGTGATAAAAAATACTACATATCGTGATATTTCTCATTTGTGGTTGAAGAGCCAAAAAAGGTAAATTTCTCATTTGATTTGAAAAATATGTCCTAGAATGTAAACTCCAGTGGAGGAAAATATATGGTAATTTTTTTCATGTTAGAAGATAACAAAATTATAATATCCACACACTTATGTACGTCTATAACTATTACAGGATCAATCTTCACTTGATGTAGAGTTTATATTAACTGTTATTGTATAGATGATATGAATGTTTAAGGACATTTCTGTGACCCTCATTCTGGAATGAATAAAATAGTTTTCTAACTATAAGATACCGTACACCAAATCTTGGAATGAAAAGTAAAAGGAAATTGTAATAGTGTATGGTGATTGGTATGAATAATATGCAATGTTTCCACAACTTATGGAATTGGAGTCCCTCAACAATTAGATTCTTTTTATTTTATACACTGTTGAGTATGTCCAACCCAATCAACATGTTGTTCAATAAAAGTTGAAGTTCAATAGGATTTTTTGGGAATTTAGGTCATGTATCAGTACATTTAAATATTGTAATCAATTCATTCAGATAGAAGAAACATTCCTTTATAAAAAGTATATAGGTTCTCTACTTACTTATTTCACACAAGATGTAAATCATTCTCCTCTACCACATGAATTCTCTATTTTTACAAAAAGATATTTGAATCATGAAGGTGGTTTTTTTAAATATATGCATCTATGTCACACAAAACCAAGGAGTTTGTTAGATATCATATCATCATCTAGTGATTATAGAGGTTGCTAATAGTGATGGGGTTTTATAGAGAGAACTGAATGCATAGCATATGCATAATAATTTCATATACGAGGCAATAAAGAAATCCATCATCATGTTGGGTATGTTTTTCTAAACATACATTTTTTGAAAGAAAATTTAATATCCTTTTAAATACATTATTCACTTATGGTTTCAGCAAAATATCCCCAACAATAATGTATTGTACAATGTCTAGAAGAAATGTGAAGGGTTAATGAAGATGTGTAGGATTATATGATTCATATTTAAAAGGATAAATGGTTATTAGAATATAATGGTGGAACGAGATAGAGACATATGACCACTAATATTATGGAGTGGATAAATGGGGTCCTAAAGGGTGTGAACAAACAGTCGATCATAGGATTAGTGCAATAGACATTTTATATATGTCTGATATATTTTATTGAATGGTCCCAATAGGCTTGATAGAGGATGAAAAATGGAATGCGTGTGGAATAGAATTTCCCAAGTTCCATTGATGAGATGTTACATGATTCCTCAGGATTTCATGTTATGAACTTTGAATAGGTATTATGACTCTTTCAAGTATGGTAGTTCTATGAAAGGGTTACATGCAACAATGGTTGGGTATTGGTGTTCTTTCAGGGTAATAGGTACTGTGATTGTAGAAACTTCTAATAATTGAGATATCCTTATTCACATGTTTTTATAGACTGTGCGTTGGGGAATATATCATGAGAACCCTATATTGACCAAGTGTATCATGTGAGAACATCAGTTAACTATTATAGTGAATCTTGGATTCCTATTGGAGACTTTCATTCTATGATGTTTCCTACTGATCAGATCAATTTCATCCAAGATATTCCCAGGTTTCATAATTTCTTTTTTTCATTTATTATTTTTTCCTTTCTGTAGTTTTTCAATTATTGGCTATATATTACTAGGTTGAACCCCCAAGGAAGAGAAATGTATACTCAAATCAGAAATGAGATGTACTAGACTTGGAAATGGGGAGGGGGAACTAAAATGCTAAATTTTTCATGTAGAAGGGCATACTCATAAGAGATGTCCCCATGTGGAAGGATAATCTCCAATTCCCATCATCCATGATCATGTCTATTTATTTTATCATTAATGTGGATATTTTTTATTTTTCATACGTTTCATTAATAATTACATTTATTTTTTACTTGCTCCATTTTTGACATGTTTCAACTCTGTTTGTATTAATTTCTAGATTAAATCATAAAGAGTTTTGTGATATGATAACTATTAAAAAAATAAATAGATAATGGAAATAAATAAGAAGAGGTTCATCCTCTAAATTATTTATCTCTAATTCTATCATTCAATTCACACAGTTGATTGAATATATCATACCTCCACGTATTCTATGTGGGGTTTTCATCACATATGATTTATAGAAAAAAAATTCCAATAAATTAAACTTTATTAGAGATCAATAAAACAAGAAATTGATAGACTAAACCAACATCATTAGTCATATATTTTTTTACCTCTTTTTTCACTATAATGATGAATTATTATTGTTAATTGTCTACCTAATTTCTCTGGTTATATTTTTTTTAAAATGTTTACAAATTTTTTTGAATTATATATAAAAAAGTAATGATAATGACAAATGTATATATGGAAGGTGCTCAATTTATCACATTCATGGATAAGAATGATTCATGGATGGTTTTTTAGAGATGTCTAATGCGTGTTTTGAGTGTATAGTGATCTCATCATTTACATCATGTTGAACCACCTCCTGTTATCATCCCTCATCTTCACTATATTGGGTTATATGGAATATCAATGCGAGAATTCACATTTTTTGATCATTAAATCATTAATGTGTTTGTAATGAGATGGAGGACAGAGATATATACATTCCATTTTACATAGGGTGAGATGACAGTTACACTACAGGATGTGTCTATTATGTTGGGACTCCCCATCGATGGTGAAACTATGATAGACTGAGTGAGAGAGATTGCTTTGAGATAGTTAACATATTAATCAGCATTGAGGTGAAAAATAATGGAATTTACATCATCAGTACTAGATTATGCATTCTATGGATAGAATAACACTTTTTCCTTCTAGAAGATGATGTTGCCGAGATCATTTTGATGTTATTGGCACATGAATAAATTTTGAGGATGGTCAGTGGAACAATATTAATTGAAAATTCTAATAAATTTATAAATTTGAGGTATTGACCATTATTGGGGGATGTGGACTATGAAGGTCAGTATAGTTGGGTTCTACCTGTCTCACTTATACATAAAGTGAGCTACGCATTTCATGTCACGTCAATAAAATCTAAATCACGAGATGTATTATTCTTATATAGATGTGGATATGGGATCACATCCCTTGGTTAACACCACATGCTTGTGCGCTATTGCCTACAAATATTGTAGTAGAATCACAATGTGGATGATGGTTTGTTATTCCTTCCTTCTAATATTTCATTAAAAAGTATAAATTTATATTATTAATTATAACAAAAAATATTTTTTTTCTATATGTGGAGTTAGGAACATCGACATTCAGTTACAACCAGACAAGATGTCCACGATTACGGACTAATTCTAGACAACAATTATCCAGATGGTGGAGGTGGTTATTATTTATATAGTTAAATCATTATTCGTTACTGTATATATCTTCATTTATTAATTTATAATTCATTTTTTTAATATTTAATGGATGCCATATACTGATGATATTATCTAGAGTCTTCCATCGTGTTGTACGGTGATTATTATTACCAAATCCTACATAATTTGTTTGATTCATCTTCATATTTTTTATTGGAATCAGACTGATGTGGTTATGATGAATTTTAGATTTTATATTGCCATTCAAACACCACCTAGTTAGTTACATTCACTTAATTTTGTGAATATGTTAGGGATGTGAGACTTTCATTGGTGGATGTATCATGTGAGATATATTGACATGTGGGACAGATGAAAGGTGTCCCGATTATGAGGGGAAAGAACCATATGTATTCATTTGTTTAATCATATGGATTATGCACCATGGTACTTCATGTACCCACTTAGATTTCATGCATGATGAAAATGAGGCTATCCTAACTTTGTAATAATTATTCCTTCCACTTTTTTCATATTTTTATTAATATTACTTAATTGTAGAATTTGTTTTCACAAGATGCACATATCACAAATATCCTTCACATCTCAGATCTTGTAGAGGGAGGGGAATTTAACTAGGAATATTATCATTGAGCTGTGATAGAGGTAGTTCCTCCCATTGCAGTGATTTAGCATGGGATTTTATTTGATCTTTCACATGATTTCGGTGGTGCTGAGGCTAATATAGATATTTCGGGGTAAAAACATTATTATGGATGCAGGTGTGGTAAAAGAGGAAGTTTTTTATCATTACCATCTAGATTCTCCTCTAACTACTACTACATATGAGCCACAAACATATCCATATGAACAAGATCAAACATGGTTTGTTTGAATGAAATATATTTTTTCAAATATAGATGCTGATTGGTTGGGGTTAGACAATTTAATAGACACTAACTCATAGACATCCACTACAAAAAAAATCCATCTTGTTCATATGTTGGAGAGAGTTCTGGCCAGCATCCCATATGCTTAGAGTCAGGACGGGGTACAGGTGGTGAGACTATACATCAAACGCCTGCCACACATGATGATGTGGAGGTGGGTGCCATCGATGATATACAGAAGCAGAGTACCCTAGATTAGATACATAGACAGGCATATCATAGACACATCATATATACACCTAGCTATCACACAAAAGATCATTCATACCACATACATAGATTAGATTGATGATACATGTTGTATGTTTTTGAAATCATTATTTATACAGTATTTAAAAACACACTAATATATTATATAATGTTACATAAATCAATTAATTGATATAATTAGAAATTCAACCAAATAATTTTCAACAAATAAGAAACATTATAATTAATAACTACATTGGTATGATAATGATTAAAATTTTTATTCATATTAAAAATTAGTATTATTATCCATATCATGTATAAAAAATAATATTTGTAAATTTATTATTAAATATTAATAATATTATTATTTTTAATTTGATAAATACTATTAATATTTAATAATTAATTTGTGATGATTATTTATTATATATAATATGTATTATAATACTAAGTATTAATATAATAAATAATAATCCTAAATTAATTATTAAATATTATTATTATTATTTTCAATTCAATAAGTATAATTAATATTAATAACAACTTTATCTTATTTATAAAATAAGTAATTATTTAATAATATGATATAACATATTAAGAATAATATTTTACAAAACTGGGGTCATGCTTCCTTGGTGTCAAATGGAGAAGCGTGAACCCCATGCACGATTCTCTCTCAGAATGGAGAAGGGTGCATAGGGTCCATGCTTCTCCAATCCTTTTTTATTGAAAATAGTTCTCAAATCTATCCCTTTTTATAAATAAAAATATTTTAAAACCCATATAAAAAAATAATCTCCCAAACCCACCAACTCTTCAAAAGATTCAAATTTTTTCCTTAATTATTTGACAGTCGACACCACATCACCTAAAAAAAGAAAATATTATAAATACTTTTTTTATTTGGGTTCTGGTTTAAAAAAATTTGGGGTATGGGTATGTCAAACCAAGATGCACCCTAAATATTACACCTCACACAACCATTCAACAAAGGTGGAACATTAAAGGAGAATACCCCAGAATTTTCATTGCTCTGACCTAATTCCTACACCCATAAGAGATCAATACAACACATTCCATTATAATCATAAGTTTCATAAATTAAGGGGATGTTCCCTCTAGTGGTGATCCACATGTGTTTTTTAAAACATTTATCATCATTTTAGAATCCTACCACTTCTAGTACGAATAAATATAATGCTTTTGGATATCACTATTATTTGTAATTGGGTTCTTTGAACTCTTTTGGCTCATATCTCCTCCATTGAGATTGAAAACATATCATGAATAAGAGTTCATATCATTCTAATCTATTTGTAAAATGGAAGAATTATATCTAATGATTATTTTATCATATACTATATATACTAGGAACATATCTGTAACATGCCTTATATACCTAAGGATAGACTTCAAACATACCAATGTTGTTATCTCATATCACCTTGATATCATTTGGGTAATGGATCTGTCTCTATATAATTTTTCAATAACGATAAAATAATTGTTAGAATCACCAATGTAAACAATTCACAAAATAAAATAGATTAAAAAAAGGTGACACATATTTTAATATAGAAAATCCCTCTATTTAGGATGATTAATATTCCCTGATCCAACTCTGAGAAGATACACTATGAATCAGATAGTACAAAAATCCATCTAAATCCCAAGACATGAATGGAAAATATAGAATAGAAGAAATTATGTGAAAATCCACATCATGATACACCTCCATTTCCTTTTTTAAAATAATATCTTGACATGATGTCACCCTTCAAAGATCAAAACCTAACAAGAGACGTCATTATAGCACCTTTTTACAAAACTTGAGTTCGTCATTTCTCACTGCTACCCACACCCTAAAAACATTACTATATTACCTTCCCTCCACATCATTTAACACCCATTGGTGTTCTTTGATCGTGTACATATTCACACTCCTTGATGTTACCCTTGTATTTCTTTTATTTCCCCTTAAGTGAATCTCATTCCACTAAAATATTCTATACAAAAAACACACATATCTCACGTGGCTCAAAAAATGGAGAGCCACAAAATGAATTAAAAATTTATTATCTCTTTTTTTTTAAACCATGCATGCTGAACTATAATATCCCCCCACCCCTTAAAAACATAAAATAAGGATATTAAATCCATAAAATTTAATTATACTTTATGTTGGTTGGAATTTCTCTAAAATCATGCTCTATTGAAAATATGACATCCCTCCTTCGCATCTCTAATGGTTAAAAAACTTCTCCCCAAGTGAAAGAAATCCAAATTCTGAAGTCTTCATCATACCTGTGTCTACACTGCCATGTTGAACATGACTGGAACCAACACATGGATCCCCCATAACTATGATCGCCACATAATCTAGAGAATCGGTAGGAATTAATTTCTCCATCGGCACAACATCCTATGAGTAGTCAAAATCTCTCAACACATCACCCCAATATTTGATTTTAATTATTTCTTCACTAGTGTAACTCTTTAAAGAAAAATAATTAGATTTAAGACCTGAAACACATGACCAAACCTACTTCAGCTTCAACACATTCTTCATATTAGTTGATCTTCTTCAACTCATGCACGATGATCACATGTGCTACAAATCTAGAAAATCCTATTCTCTACTACATTTATCACATCACCGCATTCCTTAATATTCATTTTTAAGGAGTTTTATCCATTTTATATCATGGATTAACCATCAATCCTCTAGAATGGTTACATATTCAATTGTAAAAAAAACTCTTGAATCCATTTTTATCAACAGTACAAGAAGATAACTAACTATGGAATATACCTAGAACATGTTTTTAATCCCTCATCATTATCATGTAACCTGTATTTATAGTGATACAAATATAACCATCATCAACAAAATCTGAAGAATCTCCATTTTCCATATTTAATATAACAAAGTCTCTTTCTTTGTATGAATAAAATCATTCCCTCTTTGGTGTAATATTTCATGACGCAGCTGAATCAACCACCCATTCTTTGTACAGATCTGACCAATGAAAATCATCACTAACTAAAAGTAAATCACCCACACCATATATAAGACTTATGTCGATATCCTTAAAATTAGTATCATATGCATTCTTTTACTCATTCTGCTATTTCAATGTATAGCAGTTTCATTTCAAGTGACCCTCTTTATCACAAAAGAAGCCCTTCACCTTCGTTTTTGTCATCACCTGGCATATTAGATTACTGCATCTATCTAACATATACAAAATACCACTATTAGCTGATGATTCATCATCATTGGTCTTGTTTCAAATCTCGTTCATCAATAATGATTAAATCAAATCATCCAACATCATTGTGTATTGCTAGAACAACTATGTGGTGATGAGATTATCATATGAATCAGGAAAAGAACCAAAAAGAAGAAAATATTTGTGGTGATGGGGAAATTTTTATCACTATATTTTTTTCAGGTATAAACAATTTGTGAGGGATTTCAATTTATACATACTTTCAAGATTTACCCAGATCTCTACAGATCTATCAAATTCATCACTCCCTATAGTTTATTATCACCCAAATGCCTATGGATTTTACTTTTCACAAACTCTATCAAATCCATCCAATCAGAAACACTCATTATCTCTCACTTCTCTAGTTTTTTATTTAATGGATTAATTATCTTCTCCCATACAAAAAATATACTTCCATGGAGTAAAATCATTTTCCCATTGAATAGTTCAATGTATGAAAGAATCCCACAGTGTAAATCACCCATATCTAATCAGCAAGAAACAAATATATCCTCTTTTGATACCAGTTGTTGGGTTGGAAACGATTCAGTACAGTTTAATTATTAAACTATGACAAGATAATTTTGATAATCACCAACATAAACAAAGTGAAAAACCAAATAGTATAAAAAAATGGGGACACATATTTTAACGTGTAAACCCCTATAATTTGGAGGATTAAAAAAATAGGGAAGCTATGAGAAAATACACTATGAATCACAGAGTTAAAAAATCCATTTAAAGCCTGAGAAATCATTTTCGAACACAACAGTGAAAAACCTGTATGAAAATGAACACCCATATACACCTTTATCACCTCTCTGGTAATAGTTTTGTGACAAGACACCTTCCTTAGGAGATCAAAATCAAACATGCAGCATTGTTACAACACCACTTTGTATAACCTATCTTTTTTGCTTCCCATTTAAATCCAGATAATAAAAACATTTTTTTACAGCCCACCCACAATGTCGTTGTACGCACCTTGAGACACTATGATTGTATATCTATACACATCACTTTTTCACCCCTTTCCTTTGATTTATTTTTCATTGAGTTAATCCCATCCCATTCATAAATTTTATATAAAAAAATACCATATCTCATGTGCATCAAAAAACAGAAGGCTGCAAAATGAATTTAAAAATTGATTTTCTCCTTTTTTTAAACACACAGGCTGAACTCCAAGAATATCCATCAAAAAGGATCAAAGCATTGGAAAAATCAATACTCATGCATAACATGACATACATGATAAATATTATCTCATATGCATATGAGATCCTACTTATTCCATCTATTGTTATCCTTCCCGTTATATCCAAGGACATATTTTCATGGACATATGTATATTATGTGACAATGCAAACTCCTATTGTATGTTTCCTTACTAAATATAATTAGTTTATGGACAATTTATATACTATGAATTATTATAAGAATACTTTTAATCTGTTTTGAATAACATTGATTCCAAGGATATATGTTGATTCACTAAGCCCTTCATAGAGAAGCACCTTTTCAAAAATTGATCATAAGTCTAACATGTCATTCAAAAATGGTATTATGTCATCAAAATATACTACTAGGAATACTAACACACTCATACTAATCCTCTTGTAAACATAGAGATCGCATTCATTCTTATAAAACAAAAATATCTTATACAGTTATAAAAAAAAGTTTCCATGACCATGATTCTTCCTTCAATTTAAAAATAGATCTCCCTAATTTTTATATCTTATCAGTATTGAAGTCAATCACAAACAATTCAGGTTGTGTCACATAGATATCATCTTCACGGTTCCCATTAAGGAGATCCATTTTATCATCAATTTTCCAAAGCCCACACTACAAAAAAATAGGAGTTAACTGTGATTTGTTAATGATAGTTATTAAACAGCCTCTAAACAAAACTTATTAATTATATTTTAACATATAGTGGAGGTTTGGTATAACAACTATTATATATATATTTATATATATATATATATATATTTAATTATTGAAAATTTTGTTGAAACCACTTCAATTTATTTTAAAAACCCCTAGCAGACCCCAACCCTCGATCCCCCTCCCAAGACACTAACTGCCGACTATTGAGCCACCTACCTCGATGCTGACCCCCTACCCCACCCTCGTCATTGATTTATGACCTCCACCAACCACCGACCCCCACTCCCTTAATGTCTACCACATCCCTAATCAATGATCATTGACTTGGAACCCCATCCCACCCTTGACCCCCTCCCTCTACACTGACTTTGGCGACACTCCCTAATGACACCTCTCCCCCAATGACCACCCATATTCCTTATTTACCAATGGCCACCTTCCCTAATGTCATATGATCCCTATATATTTTCCCACTACCCTATCCTCATTCTTTCCTCCCTAATTTCCCATACTTCTATCTGAGCCGTAAATTGCTGGGCTTGTATCCCCAACCTCCACATTATCAATTTCCCTATCCTTACATTTGTGAACTTCTTCCACAACATCCAAACCTATTATTATGAGTGGTAATATTTCTTCATTCATTTTTTTTATGATTTTAATTTTGTATAGAATCACATTAATGTTAAATTTTTGTTTTTTCGAATCAAGACCATACCCTTGTCCTTGATAAAGTATGGTGACCTCAAAAATTGATTATACATTCTTAGTTAAACATTAATATATTTATATTTTAATGTATTGGATTAAGCGTGGAAATCCAATACCAAGGGATAAAATTTGGATTAATTTACCTTTAAAAACACCTCGATATTCCAAGAGTTTGGAAGAATTTTTAGATTATGCAATTTCAAACGGACCTTCGAATGATAGAATAAAATTTATGTGTCCTGGTTATAAATACAAGAAATGGTTTTATAGAAATGAAGTAAATGATCACATTATATTCAAAAAATTTCCTTATTGATATGTATGTTGAATTTTGAAATGAGAATCGAATGTTATGGAAATCCAAAAAAAATGACTATCCTTCCAACGAATCAAAAAGTGGACAAATGGAGGAGAATTTTCTAAAAACATGACAAATGAAACCATAGGTTTTGAAAAATAAATTGTCAAATATTTTAATATATCAATAGAACCTTAATTTGGTCCTAGTAATGTTAATCCTGATCAATTCTTCAGTGACCAAAAAATGAGTTTTATGAATTAGTTTAAGACAACAAACAAAATTTGTAAGAAGGGTGTGCCAAGTATTCGATGTTTTATTTTTTTTACTCTGTTTGTTTCATATCAAGTGTCTTTGTGGAGTTAAAAAATGAACAAGGGGTCTTTATCCACACTTTTTTTAGCACTGATAAAAGGGCTCTTGATCTGCATTTTTTTAGCACAGATAAAAGAGACCCCCATTTAACAGCACTTATATTGAAAATATTTTAATAAAAATGATAAAAGAGATTTATATCACTTTTAAAAGAATTATATTAGTAGTGAAAGTGGAATTATCCTCTTAGTAACTATAATTTTGTGATTAAACATCCAAAAGATTCAAAATATTGAAAGGTGTTTCATTAATTATATACATATTTTTCTTTGGATCCTAAGAATGCATGTTTGGGGTTATCTTCTGATTGTTTTTAATAATTTGGAACATTAAGTACTAATTATAGAATATGTATAGTTTATTTGATCCCCTATATTCAATTTCCATGGATGTGTATAAAGAAAAATTCTTCCATTATTTCAATGATTATTCATAGAAATTAAATATCTCAAGAGGACGTTGATGTATACCTTCAACCTCTTATAAAATAATTTCTAGAATTGTGGGATGATGGAGTGGAAACACATTATGTGTCACTGAGAAAACTATTAAAAATGAATGATACTTTAAGTTTAAGAATTAGTTACATTCCTAAACTAGGAAAGTATTCTAGTTGGAATACTCATACTGGTTTTAGTATGTCAAACCAGTCGCACCATAATTCTCACAACTCACCCAATCATTCAACCAGGCTGAAAAACTAGTAGAGAATACCAAAGGATGTGCACAGATCGAACATGATTCATTCACATATGGTAGATCACTACAACATATTCTATTATAATCTGAATTTTCATCGACATTGACTTTGTTATAGGTAAATGAAATGATACATCAAACAAGTTATCCAATTAATTAATTGTTTTATACCTTCAAATTTTAGAAAATAATTTTAATTATTGTTCTTGTAGATCATATAATGATAATATTAGAAGAAAAATATTCAACATTAGCATAATCGAAGCATTGTTGTGTCAATTAAGAGAAAATTCCCCTAGTGGTGATCCGAATGTGTTTTCTTGAACCTATGACTATCACCATAGAATCATCATGCTTCATTACGGATGAATGTAATGATTTTGGAGATCGTTAATGATTACAATTTGATTCTATGAACTCTTCCAGCTCACAGATCATCCAATGAGACTGAATACATATCTAGATTATGAGTTCATATCGCTCTGATGTATTTGGAAAAAGGCATAAGTATACCCTCTGTTGATTGGTTTCTCATCTGTTTCATATACTAGTAAGATATCTTTTACACACCTCATATTTTTAATTATAGCCTTTATAGAAGACCAATGTTGTTATCCTGTATCACCATGATAACTATTGGTTTAGAAGTTGATATCTCCTAGGATGATTATTATATCATGATAAAATAATTATGAGAATAAAAAATGTAAATCAAGAGCAATAAAATAGGAGAAAAAATAGGGACACAAATTTTAACATGGAAATCCCTTACAATGTGGAGGATTAAAAATAATGGGGAAAATCTGAGAAAATATTCTATGAATTAGAGAGTACAGAAATCCTAGTAAATCTCGAGAAATGAATTGTAAATATAGTATAGTAAAAACTGTGTGAAATCCAAACCATGATAAACCACCATTTCCACTATGATAATAATATCATGAGAATATGTAACAATTTAGAGATCAAAACCAAACACACGACACTGATGATATGCCTCGTTTCACAACCTAAAATTTCAACTTCTTACTACATCCCACACCCTAAAAATGTTGATGTCCAAGCTACCCACCACATCGCTATGTGCCCCTAGTTGTACTATAATCAGGTATGTTTATACACACCTTTCTTCTCCCATTGGATTTCATTTATAGGCACTTGGGTGAATCTCATCTCATTCAAAAATGAGATATAAATAAATCATTCATATATCATGTTCCTCAAAAAGTAGAAGGTTGTAAAAAGAATTTAAAAAATGATTACCTCATTTTATTAAAACCACATAGGATGAACTCAAAATCCCCCCCCTTTATTCCAGAAAATATGGAGATAAATTAAAAATAAATAAATTTGATCATAATCTGGTTGGTGTCACACCAACTGTCATACTGTATATAATATATGAAATCCCTCATTTTTATCTCGGACAGAAACCAAAAAGCTCCCCCAACAAAATAAATCAAAATACTAACATATTCATCATATCTATTCCTACAGTACCTTTATGAAAAATACATGAATCAACACTTACCTCCCCCATAACTATGAGCACTGCATAATCTGAAAAAACTATAAGAATTTATTTCTCCCTCTTCCCAAAATCTTCTGATCAATTAGAAACTCTCACCAAATCAAATGAATCATTGATTTCAATTTTTTTATCACTCGTGGGACTTTATGCAAAAAATAAATTAGGTGTAAGACTTGAAACACCAGACCAGACCTGTTTTAGCTTCCAAACCTTATTAATATATGTCAAAGGTCTTAGAATCATGTGCGACAATCACCTCTTCCACAAATCTAGTGATGTACTATTCACAATTTCATTCATTAGATCACTACATGTCTGTACATCCATTTTAAATAGAAAGTCATCTATTATTCCTCGCACATAAACAAGCAATCCTATGGATCATGAGTATAAGAATATAAAACATTATGGAATATACCTGGTACATGTTTCAAATCCCTCAATGTCAGCATATAACCTGCATTCATATTGATACAAATATCACCAACACTAATGAAATCAACAGAATCACCATTTCCCATCTTCAATACACTAAATTCGTCTGTTTTGTATGATGAGAATAATTCACTC
The DNA here is from genome assembly GCA_963277665.1 of Viscum album. Taxonomy (NCBI): domain Eukaryota; kingdom Viridiplantae; phylum Streptophyta; class Magnoliopsida; order Santalales; family Viscaceae; genus Viscum; species Viscum album. The sequence continues at coordinate 325,888,355 of OY728140.1, forward strand.
TTCAGTGAAATATGGAATGATTCTATTGAATCAACAGCCCATCCAGTGTAAATATCTAACATTCAAAAATAAAAACGAATTGAGATAAAATCACAATCACCCTGAATAAGACTTAAGTCGGTATCCTCAGAATCAGTGTCATGCACCTTATTTTTCTCTTTAAGTTTTTTTAATGCATAAAAGTTTCTTTGAACATGACCATCCTCATCACAAAAGAATAAATTAACCATTCTTCTTATCTTTTACTGAACTATCTAATTACCTCATCCATATTCCATATATAGAATACAACTACTGCTTTAATATTCACTATCATTGGTCCTTCGTTGAGTCTTATTCATTAACAATGATGAAATCACATCATCCAACTTCTATGTGTCTTTCCCGAACATCAATGGGGTGATGACATCATGATAAGAATATGGAAATGAAAGTAAATAAAGAATATCTTTTAATTCTTCTAATTATATCTTAATTGCTACCAAATTAACTTTATCATTGATCTCAACCGCCGCTGAAGACAGATTCATCAGAAGTTTGGTGTCCTCAATATAGTTAATTATATCTCTATTCTCAATAATTCACAAAAGATAAAACCATTTTTTTGGATATAATTTATTTATGAAGAATTTTGATTTATATTGGCTTCCAAGAGTTGCACATATTTCCTATAGATCTAACAGAATAATCACTTCCTGCAGAGTATTATCACCCAAATACATCTTGATTTTACTAACCAGCAACTCTCTCATATCCTACTAATCACCAATGCTCATCTTCTCTAGCTTCATTGAATTTTTTTTTCAACGCCTTAGATGTATTCTCATGGACCAAAATATTTTTAACTCACAAATTCCATAGGGTAAAATCATTTTTTTTCATTAAATAGTTAAATGTATGATGAAATACCATGGCATGAATCACCTATATATAGTCCTCAAAAAATGTGGATGAACTCCTTTGATTAAATTTATTTAGTAAGAACCATATCGGTACTAGGATAATTATTCAATTGTGGAAAAAGAACATTGAGAATTGCTAACATAAATAATGTTAAAAAACAAGAGGAAACTCTAATAAAATACACTATGAATCAGAGAGTACACAAATCCAAGTAAATCCTAAGGCATGAATTAAAAATTCCTCATAGAAAAACCTATATGAAAATCCACAAACTAATATGTATTTAAATACTTTCTGATAATGAAATCCTAACAATATTTGACAACTTAGAAATTAAAATAGAACATGTGATGTCATTGCAGCACCTCGTTAAACAACCCAATTTTTCCTCTTCTCACTACTGCCCAATACCTAAAAATGTTGCTTCCCAACCTTCCCACTACGTCACCATACACCCCTTTCTGTGATCTGATTGTGTATCTCTCCCCAACCCTTTCTTTACACCTTTCCTTTCTTTTATACGACCTTGGGTGAATCTCAACCTATTAAAAAATGAAATATAAAAATATCTCACATATCTCATGTGCCTCAAATAACTAAAGGATGTAAAATTAATTTAAAAAATGACTTCTCCTTTTTTAAAACCATGTATGATGAACTCCAACGATATCTACCAATCATACTCACAAAATATGTAATATAAATCCTAGTTCATAAAATAATATACATGATAAATATTATCTTAGATTCATATGAGATCCTATTTATTATATACCTCTCTTTGTCCCTCCTATTATATCTAAGGACACATTTTCATGGAGATAAATACACTATGTGGCACTAAAATCCCCGGTTATATTGTTGTATACTAAATATTATTAGTATTTGGGAAATCTATATAATTTTAATTATTACAAGAAACCTTTTTTATCTATTATGAATGATCTTTCTTCCATGGATATTTTCTAATTCCCCAAGTCCTTCATGGTGAATCACTAGTTTAAAAGCTCACTATAAGACTAAAATTTCATTTCTAATAAGTAATATGTCATTAATATATACTACAATTAATATGACCACATCCCTACTAAACCTCATGTAAACACATGGATCACATTCATTTTTATAAAACCAAGGTCTCTTATGTCCTTATTGAATAGAATGTTCCCTGACAAAGATGCTTTCTTAAATCCATAAATGGATTTCTACGATCTTCATACCTTATTGGTATTTAATGGAGTCACAAACCCTAGAGGTTTTTCCATTTACATATATTCCAAATGGTTCCCATTAATAAAAGTTGTTTTGAAATCCATTTAAAAAATTTCACACTACAAAAAAATGGTCTTAGAGGCGGTTTATTAAAAACGGTTCTAGAAACCACCATTGATCAAAACAAATTAATTATATTTTATAATATAGTGGTCATTTAGTATAACCAAAATTATATTTTATATATTTTTTGATTTAGTGAGGATTTTTTAGAAACCATCATAAAATATTTTATGAAACCTTAATTAACCCTACCCCGACACCCCAAGCCCCCTCCCTCAACACCGACTACCAGTCGTCAACCCCCCATCCATCAACAATAGTCCCTGAACCCCTCCCTCATCAATAACCATAGACCACCCCACTCCCTCAACATCAACCCTAGAACCCAATCCCTCATCAGTGACCACTAACCGCCTACCCCCTCCACCCCTAGAACACTTCCCTCAATGCCAAATACAGCGACACCCCCTAAAGAATCTTCTCCCCCGACAAAATCCCCTCTTCCCTATTTTTCGATGACAATTACCCCCAATATTTAATAGCCTAATTCCTTCCCTACTATCGTATCCTCCTCCCTACCACCATAATTTCCCATACTTCTGTATTATTATAACATTATAGGGCTCATATCCCTAACCTCAAAGCTGGCCATTTCCCACTCCTCAACTTAGTGACGTTCTTCCTTGACATCCAACCCTATTATCGTTTTGCATTATATTTATTAATTTTTTATATTTTTATGTCAAATTAAACTATTTTAATTGTAATTTTTTTTTCAGTTGAATCAAGACCCTACCATTATCAATGAAGAAGATGAGTGATATTAAAATTTTATTACACATATATTGTTAAACATTTATATAATTATATTTTAATGTATATAAAGAAGAGTGTAAATTAAATTCCTATGGATAAAAGTTGGATTAATTTTCATTGAAACATTCCTAGATATTCCAAGGTTTTGGAAGGTTTTTTATATTATGAAATTTCAAACCAATTAGTGGATAATAGAGTAAAATTTGTGTTACCTGACTATAAATCATAGCGATGGTTGGATAGAAATGAATCATATAAGTACTTTATTATGAAAAAATTTATTGGTCAATATATATGTTATATTTTTAATTAAGAATCAAATGATAAGGAACTTCAATCCAATGACTATCCTATAAACCAAAAACAATGTGGCCCGCTTGAGGAGAAATTAGTTTAATAATTAATGAATGGCGCATTGGGATTTTCAAGATACAATTTATAAGATTTTAATAGAAAAAAGAGCCTTTATTTGATCTTGAGAAGGATTACCTTGATCAGAACATCAGTGACCATGAAAAGAGTTTTATAAATTAGTTAAAGATGTAAAACAAGAGCTGTATAAAGGGTGTGACATGTATTCAAAGTTGTATTTTTTAGTTATGTTGTATTATATGAAGTGTCTCTATTGAATTAATAAAAAAGCAGTTTATAAGATATTAGAGTTTCTTCATGACACATTTATTTAATCTAATATCCCTACACCATTCGATGAGTTGAATAAAATCATCAAAAAACCTGTACTTTATTATAAAAAGATATATAAATTTCCTAATGATTTCATGCTTTATTGGGGAGAAGAGGATAATAATGGATAATGAATTATATTTCATATAATTATATGGAAGTAAATGAGAAATGATGAGAGTACATGTCAATGCAAGACCAAGAAGAAGAAAAAGAAAACTCATGAAAGTGCATTGCATTACTATCCTCTACAATCAGGATTGAAAATATTTTTCATGTCATATAAGACTACATACGACATGAAAACTATAATAGATTTTACTTTATCCAGAACTACCCTTTATCAGCACTTAAAAAAGTATTGATAAATTGGGTACTTTTATCAATGATAAAAAAATCAATGATAAACGGTTCTTTTATCAACACTTAAAAAGGAGCTGATAAAAGGAACCCCTTATCAGTTCTTTTCATAATGCTGATAAAAGTTATATTTCATAAAAAAGTTATAAACCATTAAAAATCATATTTAAATATATAAATATATTGATATTGATATCAATATAATATATTTTATAAAATATGATTTCTGTGATATAAAATATATAATCACACTTATTATATAAGTTATTTAGTAGAAAATGGTTTATAAAATAATTAAAAACCCATAAATATGAAAATTTCTCTAATTATTATTTAGTAATAGTAATTTTATAATAATTTGATTGTAGAAAAATTCTATAAATTAATAAAAAAAATTAAAATTAGTTAAAAACATTACTCAAACTTTAAACAACCATAAATTTTTATCTGAGTGTCTGTTTAACATCTACCACATATCAAATTGATGTTTGTGAAATAAAATATTCCACGGTGATCAAGGGCTCACTGATAATCATTTTACAGGGTAAAAAAATACTTAAAAGGCCTCCAAAACAAATGTTTTTAGGGAACCCAAGTATTTTACTTTTGATGGAACTTCATCGTTATTTAAGGAAGTCTTTTCATTTTTTTTTTGTGAATACTCTATCTATTTTCAAGGATTACACTCATAAGGATATTAAGAGCTTGAAATATTAACATTTTACATAATAAATGTTATTTATAATTAAATATACACACATATATACATATTTGTATATATTTACTCATAATGTTTTAATTTTATAAATAAATACGTGAACATATTTACATATAAAATTTCTTTCTAAATATATAAACAATATGAGAATAAAAATTAATATCCATATTTTATTTAAAATAAAAATTTATGAATATTAATATATCTATACAATATATATATATATATATATACTATTTATATATAATTTTTTTGTTTGTGTTTGTATTAACAAACTGATATACATTTCCTCTATATTTTAATATATTTTGACAAATATTAATATATAATATATGTAAATAAATGTAAATATGTATAATTATATTTATATGTGTGTGTGTGTGTCTATATATGTATGTATGTATGTATGTATTTATAAACACACACACACACATAGAAAACATATTTTATAAATGTATTTATAAATAATCGTATATATATATAACTATATAGGAAAACGTTAATGAAATATATATAAATAAATAGATATTTCATAAATTAAAGAAAAAAGAAACATATAGTAGGCGTAAAGGTGAACATGTGTGAAGGGGAGGTCTCAAGTTTGAGATAAGGTGAAGGCAGGGGCCCACTGGGCTATATTGAAGGTGCTCTATCATAATTAAAAGGGTAGGGGTATCCTCAACTGCTGATAAAACCCTTCTATAGAATTGATAAAAGGTTTGGGGAGTAGTAATTGAGCATGTATTAAATGGAGTGGTATCCACCTCTAAATTTATATAAATTAAATTAATTTTTTTATTTTATCATCACAAAAGAAGCGGTGATAAAAGACCCCTTTTATCTCTTACATATTTTAGCACTAATAAAAGGGGTCTTTATCAGCTCTTTTTTAATGCTGATAAAAGGGAAATCTATTTAAGGGAACTTAGATTTACAAAACTTTATTAACAATGATAATAGTTATTTATAGCACATTTAAAAGTGATAACTGTAGTAGTGAAATTTGGAGGTTCATGATAGAAACAATGATGTCTTTATCTACCACTATAGATGTGTCTAAAGAAGACTTCATCTATTATTTCAATTATTATTCCTAGAAATCAAATACCCATAAAGGAAATTGATGTATACATTCAACATATAATCAAATAATTTCATGAAATGTGGGATGATGGCCTGGAAACATATGATTCCATAATTATAAAACTATTCAAAATGAATTCTATATTAACCTAAAAAATTAGTGACATTAATTGAGTATAAAACTTATATAGTTAGAACACTCATGCTAGTTTGGATTGTCTAGTTTTTCATTTTTATTTTGATCCCCAATGATTACCTCATAGTATAATTGTTTTTATTTTTCATCGTTGATTTTTTAATGATTCTCACAAATTCAGGTTTATCAAGACATAATTTAATCGATTTATTGGATTATTAAAGTTACTGATGGTGTTATTTGGTACATAAATATTTATAATTAATGAATTTAACTGTATAATTTATAAAATGTAATTAGCTTAATTATGGGGGGAAAGGGTATGAGGTATAATATCTGAAGTAGCTGGAACACAAAAGTGTAAGAAAATGAGTACATTTTAAAACATCTTTATTAAGAGATTGATTTGATATGTCATAATATCGACATAATTAAAATTTAGAAGAAAGTTTGTGACAATGTAATCATTAGATTTCATAATGATAAGGGTAAACTGAAGGATCACCTTAATGCTTGTATAGATTTAGAATCAATGAATATAAACCATATCTTGTGGGAAAATGGGAATGGAAAGTATCCTTAACCTATTTTTACAATGAAAAATAAAAAGAAAGATCGATTCTATCAAAATTTAATGAATTAAAAAGTTCTATATGGATATTCAAGTAAACGCCCATGTTCTGTTGACATAAAACATCAATTGATATATGTATTGAAATGTAATGAATAAAATATTTTGATGGAGGAGTTGTTTTCATTGGAATTACTTAATAAGTTAACTGAATATAACTGCAGTTCTAGTTGAGTTGTGTAACATCTTTATTGAGATATCTAAAAAATATATGAAAAAAACTAAGCATGATGAACATAAAGAAAGAATTGTTTTTAAAAAATTTCATTTCTATATGTTATTTCCCACTACATTTTTCATAGCCATGATTCATTTCACAGTTCATTTGGTGGAGAAAGATGGACTTGGTGGACTATTACCCTATTAATGAATTTATCAAGTTGAGAGATAACTTAATATTAATTTGATTTTAATTGATGAATTCAATTTTATCAAATTATTGGGTAATTGTTTTAATAAGATTCATATTTATTTCATCGGGTAAATATGTCATTTGAAATCATATTTGGGGAATAAAGATCGAACAAAAGGCTCTATTGTAGATGATTACATAATTGAAGTGTGATAGAACATCAATTCTAGGTATTAGTATGGGATTGATACTAGATTCAATTATATTGGACATGTTGATGACATGCACACTAATTTTCATTCTGAAAACCAGTCATCAATATATAAAACAATTTGATGACTGGTTAGAAAGGGTTAAAATTTTACAATGAAGAAATCGAAGTTACCACAAGAACATAGATATGTACAAATCAATAGTCTTATGGAAGATACATTTATTAAAGAATTTAGATTTAAAAAAAGAGATGACTAAGGGGTAAAGCCCTAAATGAGATGGAATTAACAAAAGTTGTTAATTTGGATTTTGTTGAATGGTTCACCTATCATGTATGTATATACCCATTTTCATGTTATTGATGAGTAATAATTTTTTCAATGATAATACTAACACCTTATATATTATTTTATAAATAATGGATGTTGAAAATCAAACTAAAATATCAAATGATTTGATTTTTTTTCCTCTAGTTCCTCCAATCAATTCTAATAGAAATGATACCTACAATATTTATGTCTTTATGTTTCATACAATTAGTTAGGAAGAAGGATTGAAAACTAAAAATAGTGGTATAATTACACTGGAAGAGGTTGGATACTTTGGGAAGTTGATTAATATAATCAAATTAAACAATCATGGTCAATTTTTAATTGTCTTATTCAAATGAAAGAGGGACAACATTGATAGGAGCATAATGAAAGATGTATTGCATTTTACAAATGTTAACTTCACTCGCTTGATCCATACTAGTGAGCGTGCATATCACAATACATTTATCTTGGATTCAAACGAGAAGATGTTTTTTATGAAGAAAAAATAACATGATTATTATATAGACATGGGGCTCACCAAGGATTAGGAGATTAATTAGGTACCATGTGAAATTATTTATTCTCTAACCCTAGGTTCATAAATACCTGGTTATACTATTTTCAAACCCTAGAAAATCCTAAATACTATTTTGCACAATGATTTCAAGAGAGAATCCTCTCAATCCCTTGAGAGCTCTTATCCTAGAATGATATCATGAATGGAAAGTAATCATCCACCATTACCCTCTTGAGTTTAGAGAGAACTAGAGTAATTTCTTCTCACCTTGAAGGATTATATTACGATCAACAATGATCGACACAAGCACTAGAATCATCTGTTCTAGAAACCGATGAATTATACAATAATGATAATAGATTCATGGAACACATGTGTATAGCCTCTAGAACTAATAGAAAATAATATTTTAATAATGGGTTATTTGTGATTGATTTCCACCACAAATAGTCCATTGTTAAATAGAGCATAAAAATTCTATTATTTATGATAGACCTTCATAATCAACCCCCTAGAGATACTATTTTGGATAGATTATTTTTTCTATTTTAATAAATATTTTGTTAATATATTTTTGTGACGGACTAAACATTCCATTGTAAAAAAGAAATTATCTTTGATTATTCGTGATAGAAATTGTATTCCATCACAAATAATTTCAAATAAAAAATATATATAATAAAAATAATAGAAACAAAATGAATTAATTATAGAATTAAAACTAATATATTACATGAAATGATACATGAAAAAAAATACAATATGAATATCACTTAGTGGGTGGATGATCAGGTTGAATTGGTAGAAGAAACTATATCCCTAAACCATTCTTAAGATGACACATATACTCCATCATTTACCTATACTTCCACTCCTGATGTTGTTTCTTCTCTTTCTATTGGCGTCACTACTCTTTAAGCTCTCTACGATATCTTTGTATCCTCATCCTTAGCTCACATCCTCACCCCATACACTCTAGAAGAAAATAATGATGATGATGAAACAACTCCTTTCAATCCACAAGATGCCATTGCTTCAATTCCATAGTAACTAGTTAGGTACAATCATTAACTTATACTAATCCCTAAACATTTCTAAAGATCAGTTTTAATTTTCTACATCGAAGCCACCTCAATAAAACAATACTCTCTTGAGGCCTCTTCCCCACCCTTACTTAGTAAGAATATTTCACAAGAGAGAAATAACTTCCTCATATTCCTCCTACAACCATATATATAAAAATTAATAATATTTAAAAAACAATAATATGTTAATTTAAAAAATAGGAAAAAATAATAGCCATGATATTTTTCTCTCAATAACGGATAATTTGTCCAGTACTATTGTCACTATAAATATTCTTGTACACATGAAACTCTATAATGTTTATATCAATTACAGAATATATAAATTTATCATATACATTTATTATTAAAAATAAATATATATTTATTAAATAACATTAAATAAAAAATGTGTAAAGACCCTGACCCCAATAGTGAATAGAGAGTGGTTACTTTATTATATTGGTACTAAATATAAGTGATCACATCCTAAATGAATAGTTTAGTAGTCTTGAAGAACTAGATACAACCATTCTTCTAATTTTATATTCGTAATAAAATATAAGAACATAGTGAAGGTAAATATTCTCCATCCTTGAACACACTCAAATATTCCTACTTCATATCCTAGGAAAAGGAAACAAAATAATGGGGAGCCCAAATTCTCAGTATGTGTTGTGTATAGTGGAAGCTATCATAAGTAATGTGAGGTCCACTTGGTCAGATACGCTGATTAGGGTGGGATTTAGGGTAAGAAATATTAAAACTTCTACCACTTTTGATCTTGTTTTGTTGTTAAGAACAACTCTATACTCTATCCTTCCCATTGTAGAGTATAAAAAAATCTTAAAGAATGCACATGACATAATAATTTTACATGGTTCAATCTAACTAGGCTACGTACTAGGAGAATACACCAGTGATGTGGCAATGTAAGCAATCCACAATAAGCACACTGCTATTTACAAGGTATAAAGAGGACTCAATGTCTGTCCTAGGACACAACCATTCAAAATTTGAAATCTTACTTCTCTCTCAACTCAAGTAAGATCATTACTTATTCAGAAGATCAACTCAAAGTTTATAGACCGATATGTATACTTAATGTCACTAATGAAATAATCCTCTACTTTATGTTGATGCTCTATTGATGTTCCACTTTGATTCATTGATGAATTCCACTTTTCCACTGAATACTCGGTAGTCCCTTTTGAATCCCTTTCGCAAAGCACACTGCCTTTGCAAAGCTCTAAATTTTGCAAAGCTCAAACAAGCCTTCTAAATGATCATGCCTCTTCACGAACCTCACAGGTTCTCCAAGATTAATAGATCACATATCTCTCAATATCACAGAGCTCAATGCTTCACAGTGATCACACAGGTCATTGAGACCACAAAGATCAAACAAGCCTTTGCAAAGAACTCGACTTCTACAAAGCTGAACTGGCCATTGTGGCATCCCTTCCTTTCACAGAGCTCAACCAACTCTATGAATTCCATTTTATTTCATGAATCTCCCTTCTCTGTGAATCTCTTTATCAAATTTTCAACCTTACTCTGTACATTTATCAAGCAGGTCGAGGATTATTTATAGGCAATTCCATTGACCCTCAAACCTTCTACGTAAAGGCATCACCACGTTAGCAAAAACCCCATAGTTCCGAAATTTCAGCCGTAATTCACTCTCCTTCACAATGAATCATGGTAATTTTACGAAATCACAAATCCCTTCATAATCACAGAGCATTCCATAAAATTCTTAGCACCACCATGATGCTCCAACTTCTTTTGCGCTACAATGCTCACCTGCAATTTGACTATCCTTCGTGATTCAAAAAGAACATCATAATTTCAGATCTCACCATTAGAAATATTCTCTCCTATGAGATTCGGCCTCCATGAATCCTATCTTTAAAAAAAATCATTCCATTTCAATATTTTGGTGAGACTATCAAGAAAATACACTTTTGCAGAGCTCACCAACCTCCAAATTTTGGATCCCAAATAATTGAAAAACACTGAAAACTAGCACCACATTTTATCTGTTCTTTTTGTACCACCTACGGATCCTCCATACCTTGATAACCTACTTTTATCAATGAAAAAAATCACCTCAAAAATTTTTCAATGATACCTCAATGGTGTTTTTCCCAACAATCACCCCCTTTGGGGTTTTCGACAACTCTTTCATAATTTGATGGTTTGTAAAATATTCATCTATATTCTTCCACCATTCTCCTTTTGCAATTATTATAGCGATGAAGGATTTAATCAACACATACTCTAAGTCCACATGAGAAATTCTCAGCATGATAAACAAGAGTATAGTTAAAATTTCATCAATGAATCACTTCATTTCTAACATTAATCCCTGACACCATTCCAACACCACTCTTCCACTTTCATCACGAACCTTAGCTGTTGTGATATCTATTTTTTGATCGATCACTTCAAGAATTTTCAGATTTATACTCCCCCCTATCATCTTACATCTTCAATTGTTGCAAGTTTCAACTCCTCTTCAGCTTCAACGCCCCCAATCTTGTTGCTCCACCTGTTAGCTTCTCCTTGTATTATTCACAATTGTTCAAATATCCACACTTTCTCCCCTTCAACAATGACATTTTCTCCCCCTTTGTCAATGAACCCAATGGTCACTCCTTTGCAGTCTGTAATAGGGTAAAAAGTATCAGTACATTTGGAAAAAAACACATCATACTTTAGGGAGAGGGGGTTTTCACATCCATATTTTCTCAAGTGTGGGGAGTCGACTGAACTCCCAAAGCCAATAGATGCCTCTCGAACACTTATTTGGGTAAGGAATTTGTTAGAATATCAGCGACCAGTATCTCTTTAGGAACATAATCCAACTTCACTATCCCTTTATCCACATTTTCCTTGATAAAATGGTATTTGATTTCAATGTGTTTAGTCCTCGAATGATGGACTCGATTTTTGCTAAGATTCATAGTATATGAATTATCACATCATATCCTAATAAAAGGATTCACTTAAACTCCCATGTCATCAAGATACTACTTTATCACTAATAATTTCATGTATTCTTGAGTGGCTACAATTTACTCAGCTTCTGCAGTGCTCAAAAAAATGAAATCTTGTTTATTGCTTAGCCAAGAAATACACAATCTAACTAGATTGAATGCACCTCCTGACATTGATTTCCAATCATCTTCTTATCCATCCTAGTCTACATTTTTATATCCTAATAACTTATCTTGAGTTTTTTCAATGTATAATAAGAAATATTTTGTGGTCCCCTTGATATATAAATGTATTCTTTTCAAGGAAATCATGTGGCTTTCCTTGGGATTGCTTTGGTATCTTGCTTCTTGGCATGTGGAGAAAACAATATCATGAATTGTCACTATCAAATACAATATACTACGAATTATTTGACTATATTTTGTGATATTAACCACCTTTCCTTCATCATCTAATAATAGTTTCATCCATGTAGTAACTAGACTGTGCATCGCCTTGGAATTTTCCATTCCAAATCTTCTAAAAACATCCTTGGCATATTTGGATTGAGAAATGAAAGTGACATTCCTTCCTTGCATTACCAGTAAACCAAGGAAAAATGTTATCTCAACAATCATTGATATTTGAACTCATTTTTCATGAATTCCAAAAATTTTCTACATTGTGCTTCATTCGATCCACTGAAGATTATGTAATTGACATATACCAGCACTATCAATCTTTGATTACTGTTATTATTGAAATAGATATTCCAATCAACTCCACCAAGATGAAAACCAAGCTTCTTAAAATATTGATCATATCTTGAATTCCAAGATCATGGTTCTTTATTAAACATATATTACGCCTTCTTCAGCCGAAAAACATTCTTCTCATCATCATGAATGAGAAAACCATATGGTTTCTCAATATACACTTCTTCTTCCAGAACCCCATTCAAAAATGTTAACTTGACATCTATCTGGAACACTTTGGACTTTTATTACACAACAGTGTCCAAGAATAATATGATTTTCTCTAGCAATGCAATAGGTGAAAATTTCTCATCCACATCAATACCCTTTATTTTAGATTATCATTTTCACACCAATCATGCTTCATTTCAAATCATTGTGCCATAATAATTCATCTTGTTGAGAAAGACCCATATAGTCCTAATAAAATTATTATCTTTTTGGCCTTGAAACAATATCCCACATCTGATTCTTCTCAATCTGATCTAGCTCCTCATTCATTGTATGAACCCATTTTTCATCTTCACATACTTTATAAAAAAATTAAGGCTCATCCTGAGATAGGAGAGATGTCTACTGCAAAAATTTCAATCTTATTGTCTAAAATGGAGCTATCTGGTCACTGATGATATTCTATCAACCAATTTTATCATGACTCTTTGGATTACTCACAGATATAGATTTTACTCCCTCCTTCCCATCATCAATGTATTCTTCTGAATCTGCATATTCCACTTCTTCTCCAATGTTTTTATTTCCTCCTAATCACTTTAATCATGAAATTGTTCACTAAATTGTTGAATATTCTCTTCATTCTACACAATAGTGAAATCATTGATCTCAACTACTTTTCCCAACCTCTTGTTAAAGAATTTGTATACTTGTCATTTTTTATGAGTAGCTAAAGAATATCCCTCATCTCCACAAGACTCAAATTTATTTTGTTTTTATTTTTTTAGAATAATGAACTTACTTCCAAAGATATAAAAGCATTTCACTATTGTCTTCCTTTCATACCACATCTCATACAAAGTAATTCATTCCTCTAGAAACAACAGATATCTGTTATAAATATAGACCGATGTCAATACTGATTTCTTCCAAAATTTATCTGGTAGATCTTTTCCAATAAGTATTATCCTAAACATGTTGTTGATGATCCAATTTTTTCTTTCAACCACTCCATTCCATTGGGGTTTTCTAACTAAAGAAACTTGATTCCTTATCCTATGTTTCTTGAGATAGTCTTCCACTTGACTATTTGTGAATTCTGTGCCATTATCAGTACGAAAGCTCAAAATTATCTATCCAAGAATCCTTTCACACTCCCTCAAATATTTCTTTAGAAAACAGAACACGTCATACTTATGGGTAATGATTAATACACATTCATTCTTCTATAATAATCAATTAACATAATGTAATACCTATTTTCATCAATGGATCTTGGTGACATAGGTCTACAAACATCAGCATGCTCCAATTTAGGAACTCTTTTTGACTTTTTTTCCTATTACTTGTACATATTTCTGATGATCTTCCCTTACTGACATGCATTGCACATATTAGTATGATCACATATTAGCTTAGGGAGGTTTGTATCTGTATCACACTTTACCACATATTCCAGGGATGGTTGTCATAGATGACCAAGTCGTTTATGTCATAGATTGTTTTCATCCTATCTAGATAAAAATCACAAATCATCATCTCCACTTACAAGGTAGAAATTTCCTTTTATTCATTTCCCTTGTAAAAACACTGCACTATCTCTTCCTTTGATGACACATGTCTTCTTAGTAAACCTTATTGAATTCCTCAAGTCACATGGTTAACTCATTGCATGCAAATTATGAATGAGACCTTATACTACTAAGACATCAGCATGTATCATTTCTTTTTCCCAAAACATGGCCATTCCTAAGCTAATAATCTTCCAGCCTTCATCGTTTCCAAATTTGAAAACTCCTTATTTGTTATGCATTATTCATGTATCAGGATCCCTATTACCTATCTTGTGGAATGTGAAGACACTATTAAGGATAAATACAGTAGAACAGTTTGATGCTCTAAGGGTAACTTTAGAAGCAACTACCTTTTCTGCTCTCTTCTTCTTGGTCAATGTTTTTGTCTTCACACTCTGCATAGACTGAGAACCATGATGTTTCTAAGAGTATGATGGACCAGCTTTATCTTTCAAGACTACAATTCTATTTTTTATTTTCAACTCACCTGTTTCTTTATTGATCTGTTGCTTATGAACATTTTGGTTCTTCTATGGAACATTCCTCTGAATGGCTAATGTACTATATCTAGCCATATTCATAAATCCTATATACCAAAAATAATTTTCCTCAAACGAAATTCTAGAGTATCGAGCTATGTTTGGCTGCCACTATTTCTCTTGTGCTCTTCTGTATCTTTTAGATATGAAACACACATTTTGTGAGTGTGCCATCTTTCCACAATAATAGAACCTAATATAGGGTGCATTCCTATGTGTCACATATTTACCCCTAGGTCTACCTTGTGTTAAATTAATCTCCATATTCTCCATCATACCCAAATCCACCTTCAATATCAGAATGGATGCATGTAGTCTGACTTCAAATTTCACCTGTTTTTATTTCTGATCAAGCCCCACATCAGCCTTTGAATTTTAACATGTTTGATGATTCTTTTCTGCTAAACCACTATGATTTACTTTTAGCATCTCAGTTTTGTGAGTGACCTGGTTTCCTAATTTCATAGTAGTATTCAATATTTTTTCTTAATTCATAACCTTTTTCTAAAGACCAACAACTTCTCCCTTTAATTCTTCAATGCATTTGTTTTTTTCTTTTTCGTTGTTATTCAAACCATCGATCACACTTTTCTATTCTTCAATTGAGAGTCTGTATCCACTGACTGATTCTGTGTCCTCTGGCACTAAGGACTTGTGATTCTCAATTTCTTGCATTAACTCAGACTTATATTCTTCTTTATCCAGCATATAGAGATTGGTATCCTGAACTACATTGTTTTATTTCTTTATTTTGGTTCTCCTAAAATCTATCTCTTAAAGAGTGTCTTCTAACCCATCATTCATATCAAATCTTCCATCAAATTCTTCTTCTTCTTCTTCATTGTCAGTTTCTTCCTTTTTCAAATCACTACTAACAACTGCCACCATAGAATTTTATCCATGATCTTTATAGTTTTCAGTCTCCTTGACGTCTTCAACCTCAAATTCATCTGAACGATCTAATTCTTCTGAAAGAAGATTCTTCTTCTTGAGAAAATTTCTATTGAATTGTTTCTTCCCTTTCACATAGGCTGAAGACTTATTCATGGAAATTTCAACTTCATTATCATCATCAGTATCATGGAACGTTTTGGGAAACCTTGCTGTAAGATGACCAACCGTTCCACATCTAAAGCACACTAGTGAAAAATTCCCTTTAAAATTCCATTTTCCTCCTTTCAAATTTGAAGAAAGGAATGGAATCACCTAATTTTTCTGTTCTTCTTTATGAAAATCATCAATGGTGAGATTCTTCAAGGTCGTGAATGATACGTCTTTGTATTTCCCCTTTTCCAAAACATCATTATCATCATTTCACATTTTATATGCTACCAGGATACTATACATGTTTTACTATGTCAACTCTTTCAGATCTTTCTCTTACAATACTAATACCTTCAAATTGAAGAATGGTGGTAGTTTCCATTGGATGCAATTCACAATATTTATGTCTTTAATTATTTCATGAAGACCTCACATGTATTACACTATAACATTTACCCTATCAAATAATTGATCAACACACTCATTTGAGTTCATTCTATGATCTTCATATTTGTTCCACAACACTTATAGCTTTTCCTCTCTGATCTTTTAATCTTTTTAATATATGTTAAATAGATTTTACCACATGGAATGTGATGTTTTCTAGGAAATCACCTTCTTATAGATATTATTGGATAGGGATCCCCCTAAAGCATTGATTTCCATGTTGTCAGTATCCAATTCTCTTTGATTAGATTTTTATAATGCACCACTATTAATATGGACTATTATACCATGCTTTACTATTGTAAACACATCCATTACTAAGGATCGGATGTAGTGTTGCATCTTATTCTTCCATATATTAATGTTATTCCCTTCGATGATCAAAATACCTTTATGATTTTTGACCTCTATTGAGAGAGAAACATTAAAATAAACCTTTGTCTTTGATACCAATTATTTTGACCACTAGGTCAAATACCCTAAGAGGGGGGGTCAGGGAATGACAGATTAACATTTCTACCCCTTTTTATCTTGTTTTTTGTTATGAAAAAACACTCTTCTCTCCCCTTTCCATTGCAGAGTAAAAACAAATATTAGATCATGAACATGACATAACAATTTTACATGGTTCACCCTCACTGGGTCAAGTCCAACGAGAATACACCGGTGATATATCGATGTACTAAATCCATCATAAGTGCACTAATGTTTACAAGGTTCGAATAATACTAACTATCCCTCCTGGTTCATAACCATTCAAAATTTGAAAGCTTTCTACTCTCTCAAATGATGTGAGCTCACTGCTTTATCAGAAAATCCAATCACAATTTATAGACCTATAGGTTTTCTCATTATCACTAATGAATTCATCTTCCACTGTATGTAGATGCTCTACTGAAGTTCAACTTTCATTCACCAATGAATTCCACTTTTCCATGGAACAATAGGAATTCCCTTTTGAATCCCTTTCATAATGTACATTGCCTTCGCGAAGCTGCCAATTTTGAAAAGATCAAACAATCCTTCTCAATATTCCTTCCTCTTCATGAAGCTCATAGGTTCGAATAGCTCACAAGTTCACATAGCCCACTAAAATGTAGTGCTCTCTAGACCACAGAGTTCACTGCTTTGTAGTTCTCACATTGGTATTTGTGATCAAAAAGCTAGAACAAGATATTGTAATGCACTCAAATTCTAGAAAGCCAAACTGGCCTTTGCAGCATCCCTTCCTTTTACAGATCTCAACCGCCTATGCGAATTCCCTTTTCTTTCATGAAGCTCCATATTATACAAATCTCCTTGGTAATTTGAGAGTCGTAAGTTTTTCGTTTTATATCTCTACTCTTTTAGAGGAGGTCTAGGTCTATTTATAGGTGATTCCACCGACCCTTGAACCATCCGCACAAAGTCAGATCTAGGTCAGCCTAAACCTCATAGCTCTGAAATTTAAATCATAATTCACTCTGCTTCATGAAGCCCCATGGTAATATTCCAGAATCAAAAATCTCATTATAATTTTGTGTGTTCTATCAAATTATTATTTCCACTATGGATCTTTTTCTTCCTTTGTGCTGTAATTCTCACCTTCAATGCTCCTTTCCTTTGTGATTCGCAAAGCTCATCGCAATCACATAGCTCACCATCATAAATCTTTTTTCCTCTGTGATTCACTCTCTATGAATATCGTCTCTGTGAAATTCATTCCCTTTCCATATTTTGATGAGATCATCAAGAAATAAACTTTTAGTGAACCTTACCAACCTCCAAATTTTAGACCCCAAATATTTTCCAATTACTGTAAATTTGTTCCACTTTTTATTCATTATTTTTATACCACCTCGAGATTGTCCATAACATGAGAACCTGATTTTTAAACAAATACAGTCACCTCAAAAATGTTTCAATGATACCTTGATGGATTTTTTCCCAAAATGTAAATATGTAATAATCAATATATAATGCTAAATAACTGAAACACCATGTGTTCATTACAATATAAACATATACCGGGTCCTCAGAGATTAGATCTACCTTGTTTTTCCCCATATGGGAAGGAAAAATGATCAACTACCTAGAATATCCCCCTTGATTAGATAGTCCAAAAAACATGAATGCCATATCCCTCTTAATGGGATTTCTCGAAGCATGTTAGACAAGAATCTGGCACAACCCTCTCTAAGTAATAGTCCATGAGGCTTAACCTATTTTCTCGAATATAGGAAATAAGATCATCATAACATGATATCATATATTAATTATAGATCAAATATATCATCAAATAAAAAACCATCATAACTATAAAAATTCACATAAAAGAAACATATTCATTTGTATCCTAAGGTTACATAAGCACAACACATGTGATCAAGCATCAAAAATATGTCTCTAGGGCTACATACAAAACCACATGTGATCAACCATCATCCATAGGTTTCTAGGGCCACACACACATTATAGTATCTCATATAATACCTCCATTAAATTCATGGGATTCCTACCTCATGTGAGATAATGAAGATCAGGGGAAGGATCATCATCCATGTCCATAAGAATCAACGTTACATAGATTCACTTTTATTTAAAAAATTAAAAAATTAGAGTTTATGTTAAAGTGGAACCACACCCAAAAATGTTGCATCATTCTAAAATCATAGAGAAGGATCCATTATTTTTAACTATCTTGATCCAAGAAGTACATAGATGATAAATCCTTGAATCTAGATGCCAATTCTATCAAAAATCACAAAAATAGTCATTAAATCATGCTAAACCCCTTAGACATGACCAACACAATGAGGATCTAATTTGTTTCCATCGAGGAGATGATGAGCCTATTGATAACTATTGAAGAAAAACCTACCATATTTGACAAGTAATATCGAATGGGTATTTGGGCATCGAAGAGAGGTGTTCCAAGGGAAAAAGAGAACCCAAAATCACCTAGAGAGTGCCTAGGGTTCAGATAGGAATAAAAGAGATAAATGATAAATGAAATTAGAAATCAAGGAATGAAATATTTGTAAACATGATACCTTTAGTATTTTAATTTAAGATTCATGTTGTGCAACTTAAGATTAGTCGATACATCGAAAAATGCATCTTGTCAGCCTAAAATTCCAAATCCCATTCAAATGATGAATTTTCCATTCACATCATGAATTTGTTTCATGTATTGAAAATATATTCATGGATTCTTCCTAGAACACATTTACATCTTTAATATCCATCTACACCATGAACCACTCCTATAATAAAATGTTCTAGCCTTTGATCGATTTCTTACTCCAAATACCCCTAAAAAGCCTAAACATTTTTAATTACACCCATAACATACGAAAAACATAAAAATATGCATATCATAATATTTTTTATATTAAAAATATCCCCTATAAGGACTTGTAATCCTCTAGACATGTCCCTAGATGCCTACTTTAATAATTTGGTCCACTGTGCCTAAATATCTGTCTCCTGGTCCTATGTCACTTCTTGAAAACACTTTTGATTCCATTAAACATGGATAAGATAAACGATAATTCCTTGTTGAACCTTCTCAATTTTTTATACTACTTGAATATGTCATTAAATAAATGATGCATCTGGTTCCAACTCAGTGTCATCGCAGTCAAGAACATCCATATGATAAATCTCATACATCTGAGACTGGGAAACATAGAATAAATTGTGTATAAATTGATAATGTGTAGGAAGCTTCAACCGATTGTACACTATCCCAATGCACATGACAATATTGAACGACCTGATTTACCAGGACAAAAACAATCCTTATCCCCTCAAATTCTTATGTCCCATCCAAGGGTACGCCTATAATAAAACCTTATCACACACAATGAACTCAAATGGTCATCTCCTTTTGTTGGTACAAGACACTGACTATTCTGATCCATAACCAACCATGTCCAAATAAACTACTCCCTCTCTTAGGTCTCCTATACCATAATCATCCCAATAATTGAAGTATCACTTACAGCATTCCAGTGTGGAGGTAAACGATAAGGCCGCCCATAGAGAGCCTCAAATTGATCCAATTGAACCAAATAGTGAAAGATATTATTATAGGCGAACTCTAATAAATCCAAGTGATCACTCTAAGATCCTATAAAATCTATTATTCAAGTTTGAATCATATCCCTTAAGGTCTAGATCATTCTCTCTAATTCAAGTTGCTTTGAGGATGAAATATCATACTCAACTTCAACTGAGTACCCATTGCCTTCTGGAAGCCTATCTAAAACTATTAGGAAAATTTTATGTATCTATCAGATATCATGATCAAAGGTACACCATGAAGAAACATGATCTCCCAGATAATGTTCTTTCATAGATCATCTATTGGGTTCATCTCCCAAATTGGTAAGAAGTGATCCACTATAGTCAACTGATCTACAACAAACCACATGTTGTCTTAGCCACATGAGGTCCTGGGAAACCCTATGAAAAAGTATTTCATTACCTCATCCAACTTGCAAATAGGATCTGGAAGTGGCTGGAGTAACCCTACAGGTATCTGATTCTCATCTATGATTCTACAACAGGTTATAAAAATGAGAGGAATAACCATTGATGTATATTTTTCTTCCAGACCACTAGACATGTCCCATAAAATTATGATAAATCTTGGTAAACCAACGGTTCACTACCAACTATGAATTCTAAGAGGATCTCATCATCTCTTTTCTCATGGAATATGGAAACATCACTCTTCCATGATCAAAAAACACTCCATGTGTGACAAAAGGCCAACTTGAAACATTTCTTCTTGCTATAAACCTCTCATGTATCACCCCACACTCACGTTAAAGATATTGGGTAGTCTTAACTCAATATACCAGGGAGTAAATGATTAAAAAGGGTGAAAAAACTATTTTCCCTTGATCGTTAGATATAACCACCTTCCAGTCTACGAACAATTCCATGAGCATCCATATGGATTCTCACATCCATTCTCCCACCTCATGTGTCTTTTTATCAATTAATTTTCAATCACATTACCTTTTCCATGAGAATATTTCATCTAAAATCATAATTAATTCAGTTAATCTACCTAATTCCTCTAATGAAGATTTAGGTCACATTGGGATAAAATATATCGAAGTATTATATGGTATGTGTACACAAAAACTATCTTTCCCAAGTGGCAGTCTCAATTGAATTTTATTTCACGGACCATAACCACTAAATCCAATTAATGAGAATGGATGTAACACTCTTGGGGTTATAGTTGAAGAGACCCATAAGTGACTACCTTGTAACGCAAAATTATAACATCTCCTAATAAAATCCAAGATGTGTCACATTATAGAACATCTATTAATCCAAGATCAAAAAGTGTCAATATTGGAGCCACTGTCATCATTTTCTTTAGTTATAAGAAAACTTCATCATGATGATCTATCATTTCAAACATTACTCCCCTCTTGGTAAGTGTGTTCAAGGTTGATTACTGGTCATAAATGATAATAATGAATCTCCTGTAGTACACATAAAATCAAATAAAAGTCTAAATCTCAATAAATTCCTTAGATAAGCCCAAACATTACCACATAAACTTTCTCTAAATCAACTGCTATATATATGGTTGAGAAATCACATTATCAATAAAGCACACCTTTTGGATCCATAAGTTACACTTTAAGAAGTTGTAATGAAGCCTATGTGCCTAAATAATGCTCAAAATGATATAAAAGTTTTTATCATGTGATTCCAATATCATGGAATATATAAAGATGTCATCAACGAACACAACAAAAAAGGAATCCAAGTATGGATGAAATATCTTGTTCATGTGATCTATAAACACTACCGGTGTATTCATTAGTTCAAATGGGACTATTAGATACTCACTCAATTCATATATGATCCCAAATGTTTCCTTTGGGATGTATTCCTCTATTACTTGATGCTGATGGTAGGGAGAATGTAGAACAATCATATAAAACCATGAGGATCCCCTCAGCTGATCAATGAAGTCATAAATTCTTGGAAATGAATACCTATTATTCATAGTGATCTGATTTAGCTTCTGGTAGTCCATAAAAATATGAATATTGCTGACCACCTCTTAGAGAATGATGATACAACTTCCCATGGGGAAGTGATCAATCTGATGATCCCCTTAGTCTCAAGATCATCAAGCTCTATCTTGCGCTCATTCAACTTGGTTGGGGCTATGTTATATAGTGGGATGGATATCATGAAGACATGAGAAAAAAATATTGATCTCAAATTCAACTCCCATGTGTGGTGGTAACCATGAAAAACCATACATAAAGACATCTTAGTATAGGTCCACCAATGGAGGAAAATATGAGGGAGTACTAGTACGATCCACTACAAGGACCATCCCTACCACCTATAATGAAAATAAGTCTATTTGATGAGTATATATTCCACTATTCCAATATCAACATCCTAATCACCAGTCAACACAAACCTTTCCCCCTCTTGTAAGTAAAAGGAAGCTCTTCTGAAATAAAAATTAGTGTATTTATGGAAACTAGCCAACCAGTCCATGGAAATGATCACTTTAAAATATTTCATGTAAAAAACTCTAAAAATCAAAACATTATCAAGGCCAACGACCACTATTGGACATTTTTTACAGATATAAGGTTGATCGACCTTTCTAGGATGTATTGACAGATAGAATCTTATAAGAGTATTTAACAAGTAAGTTTGATTGAGTAACCACTTTCTATGATATGAATGCATAAGATTATCCTATATTAAATAATGAAACAAGTATACTAAAAGAGATTAGGAATGTACATTGAAATATGGAAGGTCCCAATCCATTGTCATATAATGTCTGATCAAATGTATATTCCCTTCTAGACACCATTCCTTTATACCCGAATGACCTCATAAGTCACATAATTTTCATACCATTATGGGTTCTAAACCTTCTACTGAGGTCCTCTACCCACCCCATGACATGATTAATCCATGTGAATACAACAAACCTTATAATAGAAATAATTTGGATTAAAATTCATGACACACTTGTGAAAACTACTAAGTGAAATGGTATATTACATAGGAAAGTATCCTTTTCTCCCAAAATTATAGCATCTAGAAGGGTATCTCCCCATAAAAGGAGTAAAAAGGAACATATCTACTCTTAATGATGAACCCTACCCATGAATTCATCTTCATATATTCTATTATTTCCCCCAAAATGATAAAGTGGAACAGTATTAGAGAAAAAACCTTTCATTTCACATATATAAGGAAGAAGACCAACAATATTTTCCTCATCGGTTCCCTTCTCTATTATCAATGATTTATTAAGCAATGCAACATAGATTATCAGATCAAATATCATCACCAATTTTCTTAGCTCTGGGTGAAGGCCAACCTCAATCATTCAAGATTTATTTTCCTTATTTCCAACCACAAGTGGTGTAAAGTTGATCAACTCTATGGATCATGTTGAAAAGGAAGACACTATTTTTATCCCTTTCTACTACTCCATACACTGATCACGATCCATCGCCAGTGTAGTAGAGATGAACTCCTTTAATAGTAGGTCATTGAAGGTCACTCAGGTCATCCCTTCTCATCTACCAACTTATAGTATAACATCTCCATGTCATTCTTTTATGCCTTGAAGCATAATGGTTATAATCTTAACCATCCATTCATCTAGAGTTTCTACCAGGTTAAAAATTATCTCTATGTCCAGTATCCAATCCTCCACATACAGGGGGCCATGGGAACATTCAAAGGATAGAGGGTTCTAATGCTAAAATTCATACATAGATTTTACCATTGTCATTCCACCCCTCTAGGATCAATTTCCTTGAATAAGTACACAAAAAAAGAGTCCTATTTGTAAAATTTTTATTTTTTGACCGACTTGTGTAATTGAGGGAGCATGATTAATTGTATCTTCCATCATAATATTTGGTGCAACTAGTTTCACAGGACGTTTATGTGACAAAATTTCCTAAAATTTTTTAACAAGCCTTAAAGAAATTCAATAGCTTAAATAAGGGGCTAGAGGATGAATGATATAAATAGTTCATAGGCACACAAAATGGCTTACAATAATGATCGACCATATAGGCTACCCACAATAACAAGTCACAATCCCCCTAAGAACTAACCAAATTCAATGTAAATGCACCAAAACCTTCATGTAAGTCACAACCACACATATATACTCATTCATAGAATAAAACAAGTTCAAATAAAATAATTTAATAAATAATTAACAAAACACATATCATAATTTCATCAGGAATTTAATTATTTGGGCCTTAATAATGAAAGCAATAGGTATATATGGAATATGAACCTATGAACCTATAATGATTCATGAATGCACACCCAATACAATAAATTAACATATAAAAAACCTATACATAACCTAATGTAAATATAATCAATGGTATCATCAAAAATAGAGAAATAAATTCATACATTATAGAAATTCAAAGGTTGACTAGATAGTTCTAGACCGATAATAACGTAGTTCCCCTTCACAATTAACAACCATCATATCTCTTATCTACTCTATTCTAGTCAAGGAAAATTGAATAAAAATTTTTGTGAACCTCATCCACATTAATACCATTTTATAATACCCCATCCCAAACCATCGGGTCAGAGACAAGGGATTTACATGACCTCATGTGCACCTAACTATATGCAAGAGGTTGTTGACTAACGATGATAGCCTATGGGACAACGTAACAACATTGTATGATAAAATAAGAAATAAAAAATTGAATAATAAATAAATTAATAACCATGAGAGTAGTATAAAATAAAAATAAAACCCATCCCATGTAGTGATAGTATTGAATGTCATGTAAATAAACCAAAACCAATGAATGGATTTCATGTATAGGTATGGAAATAATTAAATCAGCAGCAACCTGCTAGAGTTCCATCTAATATTGATTGTATCCTTCTACTAACCTTCTCAACCATCCATCACAAGGCCCTATCCTTTTTTTGGATCCCTAAGTATTAAATCTACAAACACACAGAAATTTGCGATTAGGGAATGATTTCAATAGTTAGTGGGACACCACGAATGACCCTTAATATAATTTTATAGTAAATACAGGTGCATTCTGTGAATTTAAACATTATATAGATGTAAAAAACAATATATCGCACAATTAAAAACAAATTTTTGGTCCTTGGAGAATAGATCTTCCTTATTCAACACCATGCCATATGGAACAACTATCATCCACCTGATACATTACACATGATTGGTAAGTCTAAAAACATGGTTGACATATCTATCTTTAAGGGATTTCCCAAATAATACTAAATAGGCATTAGAGACATCCCCCTTTAGTGAATATTCAATGAGGTTCAACCTACATTCTCAAATTGAAGATATAAGAACATCATAATATGATACAAGAAACAAATGATAGATTAAACATCATATCTAGTAGAATCACATCATAATAAGAAGAATACACATTCAAGAAACACAAGCATAGGTCTCCCAAGGACACACACATGCCAAATGTTATTAAGTATCAAACAGAAGTCTCTAGGGATACATAATCACACCACATGTGATCAGGTATCAAACCTAGGTCTCTAGGTATACACATGCACAAAAAAAATAATCCCAATAACAATATAAAATATACACAAAAATAAAAGGCTTCCTACATTATTTACGACCACAATCATGAAGGAAAGGGTCACCATCCAAGACTAGAAACACCCCCAGATCCACGAAATATTCCCATTTTGACACAATTAGAATTTTAGGATTTTAGATGAAGAGGAACCACATCCAAAAAGTTTAGAACATGAACAAGTCACCAAGGACGATTTTTTGTGGACAACGGTCCTAATACAAGTATTTTACAGAAGATAAATCATTGAATCAAGATTCTAATTCTATCAAAAATCATAACAAACCTCATTATATACTTTAAAAATATATAGATATGAAAAATATGTCAAAGATATAATTGATTTCGATCATGGATAAGAGTATACAATTGATCGTGATGATTAAAAACTTATTTGATTGGATGTTTAGGATCTAATGACTATTCAGGCATGGATGATAGGAGTTAGAATGGAAGAGGAGAGTGCAATATCATATGGAGAGGGCCTAGGGATTAGAGAGGAAGGAAATAAGTGAATGAGAAAAGAATTGGGAACTCAATGAATTAATTTTTCAAAAACTCACTACATTCATGATGTGAATTTAGGATTCACATCATGTACATTCAAATTCTCTGATACACTAAAAAACAAATTACCCTGGCCTAAAATCCCAAGGCTTGTTCACATCATGAATTTATCTTTTATCATCATCAATCTATATCAAGTCCTGAATATAGATTCATGGTTTTTTCCATGAATCCATTAACATTTTGAATATCCATTCAAGTCATGATCCACTCCAATAGAAAAAATTTCCATTCTTTGAGCCATTTCATATGTTGGAAACCACTCAAAAACCTCAACTTGTTTAATTATAACATTAAGATGCAACAAACCATAAAAAATGGTATACCTTGAGACTAAGGAAGTTACACAAATACTTATTTATATTTACATGAACCTTTAGTGCATATTTATTTTCTAATAGAGTGAATAAAATATCTATTTATCATTAAATAATGAAGTGGACTTTATTTATTTAAATAAATAGACATTATTTACTGTCTAATATATATTATAGAGGAATGCAGGATCCATATTAATGGTCTGGTGAGAAATAAAATATACAATTTTATTTGAGTTAATATGAATTTATTTATTTATGGTAGTAAAGTTTATTTGTCCGTGAATTTTATCACATGTCATGTAAATAATAATATGATTATTATTTAGACATGGGGCTTATCGAGGATTAAGAGAATAATTATGTCCCGTGTGAAATTATAAATTCTCTAACCCCAGGTCCATAACTACTTGGTTATACCATTTTATAAACATAGTGAATCCTAGACATTATTTCAGACATAGATTTATAAATATAATACAATCAATCCCCTAAGAGCTCTTCTCCTAAAATAATCTCAAGAATTGACAGTAATCAACCACCATTACCCTCTTTAGTTTAGAGAAAACGAGAGTATTTTCTTCTCACCTTGAAGGATTATATTGTGATGAACAGTGATCGATGAATTCACTAGAGTCATCTATGCTATCACAAAATGAATTCTACAGTGATGATCATATATTCCTGGAACACTTCTAGATAGACGCTATAACTACTGAAAAATCATATTTTCATAATGGGTTAATTTTGATCGATTTACATAAAAAATAGTCCACTATTAAAAAGTGCATAAAATACTATTATTTATCATAGACTGTCACAATCAACCCTTAATAGATACTATTTGTGATAAATCATTTTTTCCATTTTAATTAAAAAAAATTAATAAATTTTTGAGGCGGACTACCCATTCCATTGGAAAAAAAATTCTATGATTACTTGTGATGGAAATGGTATTCCTTCACAAATAATTGAAAATAAAAAAATGCTAAATGATTGAGATAATAGAAACAAAAAACATTCATTATAAAATTAAAACTAATATAATGCATGAAACGATACGTAGAAAAAAATACAATAATAATATCACTTAGGGGATGGGTGATTAGGTCACATTAGTAGAGCGATCTATATCACTAAACCATGTGTATGCTGACACATATAATCCATCCTATTCCTATACTTCTACTCTTGATGTCATTGATTCTCTTCTAATTAGAATCACTGCTAGTTCGGATCTCCCTTCAATATCTCTATAACTGCATCCATATATCACATCCTCACCAAATACTCTATAGAATAAAATATTGATGATGATGACACTACTCCCTTAAATCCACAATATTTCATCACTTTAATTTCATAATAACTATTCGGGGCGGATTGTTAACCTATACTAATCACCAGACCATTCTGAAGACTAGTCATCATTTCCTACATCTATGAAACCTCAATAAAACATGACTCTCTTCATTCCATGTGATCTCATACACACCTATCACATGATGCATGTCTCAGATCCTTTGTCCATTGTTGAATTGGTCTCTTATAATCCAATCGATCACCCACTTCCCAAAAACATCCCTGATCTTTCCACATTTCATTTATCCATGCATCGTTCATTGTTTTGTCACAATTCTAGGGGTTCGATTAGGCTCGGTACCACCTTAAAATTTCAAACCAGGACCGTGAGGTCCTACTGGTGAAGAATGTGAAGCAATTTAGGTTTAAATTCAAAAGAACAGATGTTTAACCATTATATTCAAAGTTCTATTCACCAACAATCAATAAGGGACATACCCAGATTTATAAAAGAAGAATAACCAATTAAATAATCATATAGAAGAAACCATGGATCTATAATTAGTGTAGATCAATAGAGGGGAATGATGTAATCAATAAATTTAATCAAAAATTGTGTAAAACAAAAATTTATGGGTCCTACCTGGAGATTTGATCATTTGTCACCAAAGAATGTGTTGTCTAACAATAAAAAGAAGACATTGCATTTTATCTATCCTTATCTACTCTGATCTAGAGCTCTGTCATCGTCTGATGTGATTTTCTAATAGAAGGTGGGGAAGAAAATCTTAAATCCTCTTAGTTTTTATGTGGATAACCCTGGAGGATTCTCCATAACAATGTATTAATTGGAAATTTGGTTAGGTCAAATGAATTGATTAATTAACTTATGTTCGTTAATTAATCCACTGAACATACTACCAACAGGAGAAATGTACGAACACCCTACACTAACCTATTTTAGGTCACACCAAGGGTAAACAATGCATTCTGAACTCAGCTGTGGTTTTTTATTTCTGATATGAGTTTCTTTTTAAGTATTAACCCATTTTATTGAGAAAATTCATGTGCACAATATAAAATATATTTAATATTTTTATAGAATTAATTTTGGTCATACCGGGCCTCATAATTGCATGTCTCCTCAGTGGCTGACAATGGAAATATATATATATATATATATATATATATATATTAAAATCATACAAGTAAGAAATTAGTTATGTACATAGTTCCCTACTTCAATATTTTAGTCCCCAAAAATAAAAAGTTAAAAAAACATGGGATATTGAGCCCACACTTGGCTCTCCTGCTCCCAGGATCTCTTCTCTACTTTCCTGTAATGCGACAACACATGAACCAATGGAATGTACCATCAATGCAGGGTCCCCTCCATTTTATCCTCTATCTCTGCTGGGTGCTCTACAACAGTGGATCCATCCTCAACATCCAGATTGCCCTAATCGATGACATGCATAAGGTCATGCACATATCCTCTTAGTTGCAACACATAGAAGATGTCGTGAACTCGTTCTATCTATGGGATTAGGGTGAGGTGGTAAACAACCTCGCCAGCTCTCTACCCAATCTCAAATAGACCAATGAGCCTTGGGTATATCTTGGCTATCTGGTCAAACCTCTGTAATACTCATCATAGGGAGACTCATACAAAAATAGGGTCTCCCTGCACTCACTCCAAGGGCCTGTGATGATAATATATGTAAGGTTTATTTTTTTCTAGGAAGTCCTCATATACTCATGGATAACCTAGACATTCTCCATCATTTGTATCCCCAAATCTATACCAAAATGATATTTCTCACCTATCTATGTCTAGCATAAGTGTGACATGCAGGGTCTCCCATATAGGGTCTCAAAATTTGACATGCCCATAGTAGAGTGGTAGTTATTGTTGTATGAAAACTCTACTAAGGGCAAGTGATACTCCAAACTCTGGATGAAGACTAACATACAATCCTTCAGCATATCCTCCAACTCATGGATAGTATGCTAAGTCTTCCCATATTTCTCATGGTGAAAGGTTATATTCATCTACATTTGGGTGTCTATTTCCTCCTAGAGGCCTCTCCACAACCATGACATAAACCATGCCAAATTATAAAACACAATCATCAAGGGAACCCCATGATGGTGAATGATTTCCCATATGTAAAACATCTCCCAAACTCTCCAAAAAAGATAGTCTATGATAGAAAGGATGTGTGATGACTTTGTGATTCAGTTAACTATCACCCAAATGGATTCATGGACTTTCATTGTCCGCGGAATCATGGTCAAAAAGTCCATGGATATTCCATCCCACTCCCACTCTGGGTTCTCAAGTGGATATAAAAAACCATCGAGGACTTGGTGCTCAACTTTCAGAAACTGATAGTTGAGGCACCAATATATGAACTCATCTATGCTCCATCTCATGATGGAAAACTAAAACTAACAATAAAGGTCTCTGCATATCTTCCCCACTTCAAGATGTACTACTATGGTAGAAGTGATTAACTCTCTCATCACATCCTAACACATCATGTTTGGAACTACCATATATCCCTATAAAAGGATGGCATGATTCCCTGTATTATAAAATCCATCGAGTGAATCCCCTATAGATATCTTTTCATGTATGACCTCACAGTGGATGCATTGCAGTTGGGACTCTCCCACAAGCTCAAGAGGTAGAAGTTTCAACACCATAGACTACAAAAAGTAGTACCCTTATGCTCCACCAAGGTCAGATACAGGAAATAAAGCTACTCAAAATCCCCTTCTACCATGTGAGCATAGGTCTTCCTACTAAGGGTGTACGTAACCACATTTCCCTTCACCGGATTATAGACTAACTAAAAGTTATAGTCTTATAGGAACTCTAACCAACACCACTATATCTGGTTCAAATCTATCTACATGAAAATGATCTTGAGACTCTAATGGTGTGTGTATACAAAAAATACCTCCCATAGAAAGTGGTACCTCCACATCCTCAAGGTGAAGATGACCACTGTCATCTCAAGGTCATGAGTTTCATAGTTTTTCTCATGAGTTCTCAACTACAATGAACCATCTGAAATATCTGCCTATCACTACACCAACATGTATCCAAGACCCACTCTCGAGGCATCTCAATACACTATGTACTCTACGTCTTACTCTAGTATTCTCAAGGCAAGATCACTCATTATACTCAGCCTAAACTCCTTAATATCCCTTTGGAACTTCTCTACCAAGGTAAAAGGATACCTTATCCTTGTCAAGGAGGTTAATAGGGATACAAATATGGAAAAGTCTCCTAGAAACACCATGTAGAAGCTCTTTAAGCCACGAAATATATTCACCTATAAAATGATCTTGGGTGGATCCCAATAAATAATGGCATCAATCTTTATTGTGTCCATGGCTAAAACATGCTTAGAAATGAAATTCCCCTAAAAGTGAAACTCATGAGCCCATAAATGGTAAATCAATAGTTTCCCATAAAGCCAATTCTCTCTAAGAAAATCTATAACCATCCTAATTTTCTATTCTTGTTCCTCCTCCAAAGAAAAGTAGATGAGTATGTCATCAACAAAGACATCCAAAAACTAGTACAAGTATATCTGGAAGACCTGGTTCATCAAATCCATAAACATAGTGGGGGAATCCTTCACCCCATAGGAAATAACTGGGAACTCATAGTGTTCATAGCAACATCGAAAATCCATATTTGGAATATTAACCTCATGAACCCTCAGCTGGTGGTAGTTTATCCAAAGATTGATCTTTGAGAACCATATCACACCTCAAAACTGGTCAAAGAGGTTAGCAGTACTTAACAATTGGTGGTTTTCCATGATCATATCCTAGTTCAGGTGATGATAACCCACATAAAGTCATAATCTTTTATTTTCCTTTTTCCCAAACAACACAGGGCTTCCCAGGTGAACATACTTGTTATTAAGGAAGGCCTACCTCTGTAGACCCTCAAACCTTACCACTAGCTCTCAAAGCCTCACAGGGTCATCTAATGGCTTAACGCAAACATCGTGTCATCCCTAGTGAATGTATATATAGAGGTCTATCTATATGTGTGGAGGTAAACCTGATATTTCATCCCACCCCGACATCGTTAGAGGGAGATTAGAGCTCATGAGATCTATCTTTCCATAGGTAATACTATCCAACAAAAAAATATATTTTTTAACCTCTAGTAAACAAGCTTATCCTACTCTATCCGAGGATCGCTCTTACATAGGTGGGGGGTCTCCATACCATAACTAAAAATAACTACCATACTCATTAGTATCAATCATATGAGCATGGATAGTGAAAAATAAATCTAAATTGAGGAAAAAATTATATGGTCTCACTACCACTATGAAAAGATCATGTGGGAGGATCTCTATCCTTACAGAGTAAGGATGTTTCCGTCATTAGGAAAAAGTGACAAATGATCATCTCTACATTTTATCCAATATAATTTTTGATCAAAAGAGAATCATATAGTATCTCTAGGCCTTTAATAGGGGATACACATAGGGAAATGTTGCTTATGAATCTATGCTAAAAACATAAGGTAGAGCATTAGTGACAGAAGTCATACCTCAAACTACACTCAATCCTCTTGGATATACGATTCATCTGATGAGAACTTATCATTTCTATTTCATGCCTTTTCTCCTCATCTAGGGCGTGCTTCAACACCCCCATCACATTCACACATCCTGAAAACTTGAGTCAAAGGGACTTCTCCACCACACCTTGAGTTTATCTATTGTATGCGGCACTGACTCTGCCTCATGGTTTTGAATTGTGTCACAAATAAACATCTCACTAAGCGAAGCGTAACTATTCCTCACATGTCTGATACCATGCTAAAATATCTCCATCACATGAATCTACTGACACACCACATCATCCGGGAGAGATCTCGTCATGAGGATCACCATCAAACAAGGGGTCCAATCTTAGAGGGATATTGAAGCCAATTGTCTGGGCCAATCATAAAGCCCCTAATAAGGTAATCTCACTCAACATGTTTCATGGGTGATATTTGTTTATAGAACCAAACACAGCTCTATGAAGAGCATCAGTTTAAATTGAAACTATCTAATCGGTTCAGATCTGAAAAAATATGTAAAATCGGATCACTTACTCATTCCAAACCTCCACTATCTAGGGAAATAGCTCATCGTAGAACCTTAGTGGGATCTAGTACTATAAAAAATGTGGAGGGGTATGCATTCGCACATCATGATCCGACTATACTGGTACCAACTTCTGCTTGACAAGAGGGGGTGTTGCCTACCTGACATGAGGAACTGATATCATGGGATGGACCATGAACTAAGGACTCATCTCTCATCAGATCGTCACCATGATCTGGATGTTGATAACCTAGCTGGAAGCCTTTGTGGAGGCATCTCAGAAGTGATCAAGATATTTCATGGTAAGATGATCATATATATATATATAACTATGGAAAGGTGGATCAAGAAGGATAGTCAATGACTCAATCTTATTAGATTCATTTACCATTGATCCCTACAGCCAATGTCTCAGTATGCTGAGTTGACAATAAGGTATTCAAGGTGTTGGTGAATACATTCATCATCTACCCATACCATCCCTTGATTCCCTGACCTAAGAGATGAACATGAGACACTCTAATATTTTTCCCTAATCCCAAACAAATCCTCATAAGGGGACTTCTACAAACACCATCCCAAGTAATGAACCACCTCTAATACTAATATTTACTGAACCGACCCAAGCCGAGGCTCGAGCCAAAATTACCCCAAGCCCACCTCCAATGTCTAGGGGCTCATGACTAGCGCCAATGGAATAAAACCTGGGGAGGAATTTTCCTAAGTACTTGTATGCACACACATAACCATATAAATGAATAAGTTCATAGGATTAATATAATAAAATAAAAAATACTAAGGAATCAACCACACTTTTAAAACATCTAGATAGTACACGAGTACTGTAGTGTAACCTCAAAAGTAAAGAGAAATAATGCATTCCCAACTAGAAAGATGTCCCAGCCCAAATAAACTAGAAGGTAAAACACTTAGTGAGAGTATATTATGATCTCCAAGTTGTGACCATAATACATTTTCCAAAGGACATGGTATCCCTAAGCTACTATGTACTCACCACAGACTTTTCGATCATCTGCAAAAGGCGCAAAAAATAATGTAAAATCCCATGTAGGGGTGAATATATACATACCTTGTAGGATGAACTTATTTTTGGTGGTGTTAAATAATAGATACAATAATAAAATAAATATTTTAGATAGAAAATGAGATATAGTAAGCAGTCAAAGAGAAAAGCACAACCCAACCCAATTGATGGAGATTAACCCCATCCATGACTAGTGGGATGAACATGGTGTATAGATGAACTAAAAGTAGAGCCTTTTCCAAGACAATACATGCCTCATCACTATGCCTCATAGTCAAGGGGACACAAACTCCAATTATAGGGCCCACTCCATAGTACATCAGGGGGGTTCCACTCTATATGTTTCTATAGAGGACATGCACCCAAGCTGATGGGGTTCCTCTCTAGTGTCCTGAGGACCTATGCCCTATGTGGATAGGGGGTTCCACTCAGTATATAGAGGACTTACAAACAATATTATGGAGGTTTCCACTCTATAGGTTGATGAATCAATCCTTGGAGTGATAGGGGGTTCCAATCTGGTCATCGAGGACCCTCACTCTATTTAATTAGGGGTTACACTCAGTATGTAACTATAGAAGAACTGATCCCAATATGATGTGGGATTCACTCTATAGGTTTAGGACCTATTATCTTCTATGATAGGGGGTTCCACTTTGGGGATAGAGGACTTGTTACCTATTTGATACTGGTTACACTCTGATTTTATAGGACTCGTTCCCAAGATGGTGGGGGTTCTACTTTAAGAATCCACTTATGATCCCCTACCTTACCACTGCCATCATTGGGAATCTTCGAACCAAGAATCATTCCAAGAAAATTCTAAATCATATAAAAAATGAATAATAGAGTGAACCATGTTGTTATATGCCAAAAAACACTCATGATTGGATACTCTTGGGCCAAACTCCGATTTTATATGAATGATATACATAATCATAATGATTCATTAAATGGAACCAAGGGGTAGAAGGCTTGTTAGGGGACCCATAGGGTATGTAGTCCTACGCCTTCACCTGGTCATCTCCCTAGAGGTACACAGATTGCATAACATGTAGGGGGTACATTGTGTGTTTGTGGTATACACAGCGTGCCAATGCAACTTGGGGTCCCACCTGTGTGCTTTTTCATGTCTGTGTATCCAATCCTTGTTCGTGTACTCTAGTATAGGACTTGCCTCTTGACATGGGGTGTCACTCATGTGCTATAGTCATGCCCATGAACTCATGAACATGAAATTTTTACCATTGTGTGCTCCATCACACATCTCATCAACATGGTGAAGTGGGTACATAGTGTGTAGCGAGTCTATATGACACTACATCCTTATAAATTCCCAAAACCCAAGTCATTGGAACCAAGGGGCTATATGTATTATGTTCATCACAGTACACAATGTGTAGTTAGGTTTTTTATAGTTTCCTAGGTCTATGTTCCATGACTTGAATCTATCCTTGCTCATTCGATTCTAGAACTATCTTTGCATGATATTATTATATCTGACTCAGGTTGGTGGATTTCATCCCTCCCATGGGTGAAAATCAAATTCAGTTTGATTTCATGCAAACCCATATACACCTCTCGCTCCATTCACACCCAAGCTCTTTCCTCCATTGATGATTTTATTTCCAATCATCCAAACGTTCACCCACATTACACAAACATTATAGAGACCCAACCTTTTCATACATTACTATTACGTCATTTTAAAGATAAAAAACATAATACTATTACAAATAGAGGATCCAATGGTTTAGTGTCTTGGGAAAACTAGGACTATACATAAAAATTACATCATCGAGCATAAATTTTTTTGTTCATTTCTTCTTTTCTAGCTTCTTATTGGCATTTGACCTACCCTTAGTACGTGTAGCCACCTAAGGATATGCATAGAAAGGGGTGAGATAGAATTACATTAAGAGGATAGATAAGAACAATATATAAAGGTGTTAGCATATTTATAACATAGGAAAATAATCATGAACATGAGAGGAAGCATTAATAAGAGACTTGAAATGTGGCAATGCATAAAAATGGAACCTCAAGGCTTAGTGGTTAATTGCCACATATTCTTGTGAACAAATCTACCATCTTTCTCAAACATAATTTCACATTTACTCATGAGATTCATTACTTTACCCAATTCATTGGAGTGCTGTATAATTCAAGGCTCACCCATCACATTCAAACATTCATATTGTGCTATATAATTCTGGGCGCACCCGTCACATCATAACATTATCATCATCGTGCTTTCCACATAGAACATATACAAAAAAATTAACATAAATAACCCATGGAATGGAATGGGTTTCATCTCATAATAACACATTCATAAACATTGGGTTCCCAAAAGAAAGATGTAATAACATACATGGTACAAAAACCATCCACTTTGAGTGAGAAGTAAAAGGTGTGTTCTTGAAAGAAGAGTTCTTTTGGAAAACATTTTTTTTTACATGAACACCAGTCGTAAAAATTTATATCCCAGAGAAGTAAAGATAAAGATTAAAAAATTATTTTTGAGGAGTAATCATATCAAAAATTAAGTCGAATAGGGAGAACCCGAAGGATGAAATTGGGTTTGAGAATTTCCCCTTACCTTGTATCTGAACGCTTCCTTCTCTTTAGTGTCATGTATAATGACATTATATTAACTAATTAGAAATTAAATAACCCTTTATACCTTAATAGTGGTAATTATTGTTTCATTATGTTATTTTATGGGCCTTTTGATGAGTTATAGAGTTCAAAAACATTGTTCGGGAATGTTCGTTTTTATGGTTTTCTTGAGAGTTTCACATGTATTCATGAATTGAAGGTTGTGTAGAACATGGGTAGACATACAGAACATATATTACATTTTATTAATGATATTACAGAAGTTAAAATTTTCTTATAATGAATTACATTGTTTACCATGTGAATGAATCATTAGATATGAATTTAATGATGATCGTTTGGGTTAATTTGGGCGGGTTTTCAACCACAACGAACTTGTTTTGTTTACTCATCTAGTAATATGTACATAGGTTAGTTCCATAACATAAAATAGGACATAATACATATATAATATTCTATTTCACCATAAAAATTGTTTCATGACCAGATATGTAGGTACAAATGGAAAAAGAAAACATGTCATTCTTGAAGGTGATAGATTAACACCTTAAGAACAACGTTTTATTTTATAAAATAAAAGGAAGAGGAGAAGGGGATTGGATGGTATAATATCCCATTAGTATAATAAAATTCCAGTATATGTATGATACGGGAGTTTACATACCATTTGGATAAATATTGGTTGAGAGAGAATAAGAAAAGGACTTGAAATTGAAAAGGAATTAAAGTAAAGAGGTAGAGAAATTACCTTGAATCCTCCTCTTGAGATCCTCCTTAAGGGGCCTATGCTTGGTATTTTGATGAGACCAGAAGCTATTGGTCGTGGGTGAGGGGCTAGAAAAGATTATTGGGTAGAGTTTAGACAATTCTTGAAGCTTGAGAGGTGTGGTTTGGCAATGGGAGGGGAGTGGTTAATTATACATGAGGAGGGTGGTGTTTTTAGCATAAAATATTAAATGAAATAATATATCAAAAGATAGACTTGTAATAGTAGTTTTTTGACATAATAAATCATATATTAATATAATATAATTACCTTTAGGCTTTAATTAATCTTTATAATCCTAATTCATTAATTTATTAAAAGGAAAGTGAAAGAAAGAGAAAAGGACACTTTAAGAAATCACTTTTTGACTTTAGGCTTTAGAAAGCTCTTTTTAGGTTTGAAAATTGATTTTATTGTATTTTAAGGAACCATTTATGAAATTTAACATAATTTGTCTGAACATAAAGTTCTAGAATGTTTATTACATCATTACATCATTAATTATGCAATTTAGGATACACCGATTATGCGAAAAACTGTATTTTTACTATTCACCTGAAAATTGAATTATTTCAAAAAAATCCCAAACTTTTACCCTAACCATTTTTCGATGTGTAGAATCCAAAAATGATGTTCATTTTTCAAAAATAATTTTATAAATATGATTAATTTAATATTTAATTAAAATCATATTTTACTTGAAAAATACAGTTTTTTAAAATTAAAACTAATTTTATAATGCTTTCAAAAATTATATAGGGTCTTATAAAATTATCTAAATACTAAGAGACTTTTATTTTAGAATTTATGAACACATTTTATGAAATTAATTTTTTTTTAAAATAATTAATTAATTATAAATAATTATTTATAACTTACAAAAAATACCAAAACGTTTACTATGGTCAAATTATCACTTTCTAAGAAGCCTAAATTTTATTTAGTTATTCATGGGTAAGGTTACTCTTATTTGGAAAATGTACTATTCATAAGGGTTGTACTACTATTCATAAGGGTATGTTACTATTCATAGGGGTAGGTTACTATTCACCAAAAATTAAGATTTTCTTATTGGACCACAAAAATCATCTTGAACAGAACCGTGTATGTCATATTTTCAAAATTCCAAACACGAAATTGACAAACTTATGTTTATAGGTCACTTAGCAGTTAGTAGTTCATTATGTTGTGTTTTCTTGTGATTTTATGATATATTTTTATGAATGGAATTTCTATTGAAATACTTTGGGTCGTTACAAACATCCATAATTTTCCTCATTTCATTGATTCATGCCTTGTTTATCATTTTGTCGTGATTTTGGGGGTCTGATTGGGCTTGGTACCACTAGACAATGTCGAACTGGGATCAAGGAGTCCTATTGATGAATAATGCAAAGCAATTGAGGGATGTGTTCCCAAGAACATAGTTTTAACCCTCATTTTTAAATAATTCATGGGAAATGATCAAGAAAGGTGGTACCCATGTTTAGAAAACAAGAATATATAATTAAATCAGTACATAGGAGTATGCCCAGGATATACAATTAGCATTGATCAATAGTGGGGACTGATCTGCTCAATCAACTTAACCAAAATGGGTGTAAACCAAAAATTGTTGATACCTACTTGGATATTGGATCAATTTTAATTGAAAAACACTCTCACCAGCGATTAAAGGATGTTGTTGAATTTGTTGTGTGCCAATATTCTCTATTCCATAGTTCTGTCACGATTCGATTCAATTTGACTCACCCTCAAAAGTTTGGGAAGAAGTGCTAGAATCCTCTCAAGGTTTATGAGTCTCATCCAAGCAGATTGTCCATAAAAATTTATTTTTTAGATATTTGGTTACGTATAATGAATGAATGAATTAATTTAAATTAATGAAATAGTCTGTTGAATGTACTGCCAATGAGAGAGATTCCCGAATGCACCATGCTGGCCTATTTTAGGTGACTCTTAAGGTATGTAATTCATTCCAGACTCAACCACGGTCTCATATTTCGAATCTGATTTGCTATTTAATAGTTATCTTGTTTTATTAAAGAAATTGAGAATGTAATATAATATATATTTAATATATTTATAATATTAATTTTGGGAAAACATGGACTCAGAATCTCACTCTATATGAGCACCTGGATCAACACATATATATAGATGTTTTTTAAAGTCTTATAAGGAAAATATCAGGTCTCTACATCAACGTTAAACAATATAATCAACTCATCAATCAATTGATTCAAATTAACATTGATATTACTTTTCTGATGTCCTAGAATTATTAATACCAAATTTATAAAAGGTTCTTTTATCAAATTTCAAGGAAGTAAGTTAAATGAAGTTAATGAAAAAGAGAAATAAAAATATTAACTTTCATAAGCACCAAATGGTTGAAACCATCAGTAGAAATACCTAACTGTATGATATGTGGTTTAAATGAAAAAGACAGATGCACTTGATGAAATTGTATCCAAAAATCACTATCATAGGAATGATTTATACTTTTACCAACACAAACATTTGATCTATTTCATGTCATCAATGATATTTTGTTATGATACAAAATAGAAATTGGAATCTAGGGGGGACTAAACCTCTTTCTATTTTGAAAAAAGGCCTCATTATGTCGAGGTAGATGGAGACCCATTTCATATCTTGTAAGAAAAATTCCAAGTGGCTCATGAACATGGCTTGAAGGCCCAATGTAGCATCATGCCTGCATCATCCTATGTGTGTCACCAATCCTGTGTCATTCCTGCATCAATGCATACTTGCATCATGCCTTTGTCACCAGATGTGGCATAAATCCCCCAAGGGGATTTCTATGATTCGAACCCCAGTCTTTTGGATGTAGGATTAAGGGGTTTACCACACAGGCGGCACCCCAAATACACATTTGAGTCTTGAGGTAATTATAAAATCCCTCAATTTCTTAATAGAAATAAATATGGACATTATTTACTATACATATTTATACCTCAAGTATTCACATGTTAGAAAATTAGATAACAAATCATATTCACAAAAATATAAGATACAATAATTTGAACATGCATGGACCCATTTATTTATGAGACCAAATATATGAAACAATCTTTTTCATTCATAAAAATTAAAATTAAAAGTATTTCCTTCAGGAAATAGTGATCTAAAAAAAGAAAATATTTGATAAAAATAGATATTTGACACTGTAAAATTGTATTTATTAGATCTAAATATTGTAATAGCTTGAAATTTTTTCTTGTGTAGGGAATATAAGGCATCCTCAATAGATTTCAACAAATCATAACTTCATGATGGTTCCAACTCAGGAATATAATCTTCCATTCGAGTTTATGTTACTTAAAAAGACGTTCCAATGACATCATGTACAAAATGTAAAAACTGAGATGGTTTTAGATTCAAAAAAAATTATTTCCTTCTGAATTTTGTTCAACAATTTGACAAAAAAATACATATTCATTCTGAAAACAAAAACAAAAAATCATGAAATCAACATTATCAAACATTTCATACCTTCTGAGATCACACATCTTACATGGGCACATAATTGTTCATTCTAAAATAAATTTTGAATATGATAATGTATATGATATAAACTCTTGGAAAACCCTAATGTATATAGGTTTTATACCAGATCCATTTGGATTTCTACGACGATTTATTCAATCATGACAACATAGTAAAAATCGTTGACTATTTCTATGTCCCATGGTTCTAGAAAAATAACATTAATTTGTTTCTTATATATAAAATGTATTATATAACATTTTTATTTTAATGGTTATTTAATTACTTTTTAAAATATATTTCAAAAAATACATAATTTTATATATTATTACACATTTATAAATTATAAAATATGAGTTTATACTGATTTTTATTTAGTTTGACTAATTTATAGCAATTTATAAAAAAATATCAATATATAGTCAATTATACTAATTTATTAAAA
Source organism: Viscum album (assembly GCA_963277665.1). Classification (NCBI taxonomy): domain Eukaryota; kingdom Viridiplantae; phylum Streptophyta; class Magnoliopsida; order Santalales; family Viscaceae; genus Viscum; species Viscum album. The sequence goes on from OY728140.1 coordinate 325,930,277, forward strand.
ATTTTAATAGTTTATACTATTGAATATTAACTTGTAATAATTTACTTTAATTTATACTAATTGGCGAGGAATTAAAACTAAATTACAAAAAATTATATCCATTTATAGTAAATTTTACTAATTTATATTAATTTTTTAGGGATTAATAATTTATGATAATATAAAATACCTTTTCCAAATTTATACAAATATAATCATGATTTTATTTTATTTCTAATTTAATAAATTTTATACTAATATATAATAATTTTCATTACATTAAATTTAATTATATTTAATTATGTTATTTTATGTTATTTTTTTAAAATTTATATTAATTTATGCTAATATTTATAAATTTATATTAAATTATAGTATATTATATTAATTTATACTAATTATATAAATTTATAAAAATTAATATTATTTTATTATAATTTGATAGGGATTAATAATAAATTATTTTTATTTATAGTAATTTATTTTAATTCTAACAAAATTATTTTTTTATAAAAATTTACATTAATTTATAATAAATTATATCAAGTTTTATGAATATAAAATATTTTTATGAATTTGATTTTATTTTTTATCAGTTGATAATAATATATACTAATTGTAATCAATTTACTAATTTATAATAATTTATACTAATTTATTCTAAATTATATCACTTTATAATAGTTTATACTTATTTATACTAATTTTAAGTGAATTTTAACTAATTTATAAAAATTAATTTGTATTTATGATAAATTATATTAATTTATTTAAAATTTATATTAATTTATGATAATATATATTAATTTTTTACACATGTATACAAAATTTATGTATTAATAGTAATTTATATCAATTTATAATAAATTATATCAAATTATAGTAATTTATATGAATATATAATAATTTTAATTAATTTTTTATATTTTTATCAATTTATACTAAAATATATTAATTGTAACTGATTTATAGTAGTTTTTATTATTCTATTCTAAATTATATCACTTTACAATAATTTATTTATTTAAACTTTTTTCCCAAGAATTTAAACTTTTTTATAAAATTTTATATGAAATTATACTAAATTATATCTATTTATAGTAATTTTATATTAATTTACCATATTGTATGTTAAATTTTACGCATGTATACAAATTTATATGAATAAATAATAATTTATATCCATCATTATTAATTTCGACGAACAAATAATAATTTGTTAATTTTTTTTAAATTTTTTTTTAATTTACAGTAATATATTTTAATTTTCATTAACTTACAATCATTTTTAATAATTTATACAAATCCTTATTAATTTATGATTTTTTTTAAAAAAATCATCACTTTATAATAATTTATATTTATTTACACTAATTTTCCATGAATTTAAACTAATTTATAAAACTTTATATAAATTTATACTAATTAGTATCTCATTCTAATAATATATATTTATTTATAGTAACATATAAGGAATTTAAACTATTTTATAAAAAAATATAAAAATTTATAATAAAATATCTAAATTTATAAAAAAATTAAAATAATATATCAATATTATTTTAAATTTATGTCAAGTTATACTAATTTTATTTAAATTAATTAAATTATTACTAATCTCAAGTAATTTATATTAATTTATATCAATTTATACTTATTTTTTTAATTAATATTAATTCATAATATTTTTTGATTAATTCATACCAATATAATTTTAATTAATATTTATTTATAATTATTTATACCAATATTTTTAAACAATAATAACTTAAACAAAATGAAATGCCAATTTAATAAATTAAAATAACTAACCAGCAATATAAATTTATAAATAATTAAATGGAAAACATTAATGATACTTCAAAATAAATTTTTAAGAAAATACCTCAAAATTGGGTTCATAAAAAAGGATTTGTATATATAGTTCTGAATCATTTTGAGATAATGGTATGATCTAAAAACACAGTGTTTTTTATGGAAGATAAAAGATTTTGGAAAAGTTATGGGGGTTAGGGGTTGCATATATATAGTTTTTTTTGTGATGGAATATCCGTTGTAAAATTGTAACCACGTGAACTTTTTATGATGGATGGATTATTTGCGATAGGTATCTGTGAGACTCTATTTCTCTATCACAAAAAGATTGCCACTAAAAATTATATTTACCAACCAATAAAAAACAATTAGCTATGGAGTAGACCATTGAAAATAAACATACTGATAGATTATTTGCGATGAATCCATTGCAAATAATGAATTTTACAATGGATATCATCTCAAATATGGAGACATATGTGTATTTGCAACAGATCTATTGCAAATAGCCTTTATCGAGACAAGTATTTGTGATAGATCCATTGCAAATATTCATTATCGGAAGACAGTATTTGCAATAGACATACCTTTCTGTCATAGATAGATGTGTAACAATAAACTATTTGTGGCTAAATTTTTTTCCCGTTGCAAATAAACCGTTCTTGTTTCCACACACACAAGACCTCCAAAATCATTTGTGATGAATGACTCCATCTATCATAATAAGTCCTCACGGAAGACTATTTTCAATAAATAGATTTTTCCATCAAAAATAGTATGATTTCATAGAATAATTGTTATATAATTCTATTTTGTCGCAAGAAGTGATTTTCCTATAGTGTGAAGGGAATCTACAATTTATTCCTCTGACACAACGATAACATGACAATAGCTCTAAATTGAATCATTGAAGAATAAATAATTCCAAGGAGAGTTAATTCTTAATCATGGCTCAAATTAATAATAAATTATATGTGATGATCGCATCTCTTGGATTTTGGGGTTTCTATTTCATCTAGTTTTGGGAGAAATCCAAAGGAGTTAATGAAAAACCATTATTGGGCATGGTCTTGAATGCTTCCGCTACGCCCCGAAACCATCAGGTAGTATCAGAGTGGTCACATACTAATTTATAATTATATTTTGTTCATTGAATGATACACATACTTGTTGTTAGTATTTCATTTCTTTTTATTTGTTCATTTAATCAAATAGTAGATATTACATATATTCTCACATTCATAAGATCCAGAACACATAAATAATAGAATAAGAATGAACATATGTTTTATTAGGAGGTTCTAAGGGTTCTGGTCGGCTGATATTATTACATCACAAGTAATTGGAAAGTATATGTGGTGTAATAAGGTTCACCTCAACATGATGAGCCAAGGGACATATGAATTACCACATAGAAATAAGCATGCAATTTAATTAATACACTGCATATTGACCAACCAAACTGAAAAATGATATTAGGGACTACATATCATGTATCTTGGTTACACACCATGTAGTCCTTCATAGTTTTCCCAAAACTTTTCATGGAAATTGTATGGTCAATGTATGCATCATATGACTCGTAAAGATTTTAAGACATTCTACCCATATTAATGAGATTACGCTTCATATAGCCCGCATACACATCATGTAGCTCATTAATGCATGAAAGGTATACACACCCAGAAACCCAAGCATATGTCGTAAATACACTGAATGTGATATAAATGTCGCAAAGATCGCTAGTACATGTCTTGTAATTTCTTAATAATAAAAAAATTAATTCTATGAAGAAATAATTAATTGCATCATTGAAACCAAACGTCATTTCCAGCAGCTCTTGTGATACATTGTAATAGGGTTTTAAGAGTATTTAAATGTTCAATTGATTTCGCATAATTTAATCACAATAGTCAATGTATTGGCTACAATAATTTAAATCGGTACAGGTTGTGTGGGTTTTCATGTGTCCAATTTTCATAAATTTTTCATTTATTATGAGATATTCTAACCTATGGAATTTCATACTACTTAACTTCATGACTTTCTATGTACACCAACATTCCATGTGAGTATTTAATACATGCCTAAAAATAGTGAATTTAATTATTATTTTTGTTTCCTCTATGTATGCATTGTGTACATATTTAATTTTAAATAAAATTAATTTTTTTAATTTTTTTAAATTAAAATGATGTAATTTCCTGGACTATCAAGATAGAATAAAATGGATGAATGATGGAATAAATCAAATAATTAATTAAATTAATTTTATGTGGTTTTATATTAATAAAAATTACAAATTTAAGCGAAAACTATCTAGTTTAAAAATATGTATTCATTTTATATGTGGATGATAAGAAAATATATCAACCAATGTATGTGTTTAGCTTCCTTTAATTTAATTATTATTTCTTGAGATTTTTATAAATTAATTTTTTCAATTAAAATTATTGTTTATGAGTCTTCTCCACCTCTATCATGTAAGGGATGATGTTCCCGTGGTTTCTTTATTGTAAAACACCAAAACCAATCCTTTGGTTACCCTCAGCTGTATTTGAATAAAAGATTATGTAATAGATCGATCTGTCAAAGAAGTAGAGACGGTTCAAGTTTGAAGCTGACATGAAGCAAACCTAGAAGTTACATTGGTGTACAAGTAAATTTTTTCCGCTCAAACCAAGTTGTGGTAAACAAATTCTTTCCGAGATCAATGGTTAGTTTATCGCCCACTATAAGAACTAACCATTAGATAATCTCATGAATATGAAACATTTATTATTTTATTTCTATCAATTTCATGGTTAGTTATTTATGAGGATTTATCTCTATCACTTATTAAATGAATTAAGAAACATTCAATATGGGATTAAAATAAATTTAATTATGTGGAAATTTTATCCAAACATGGTTAATCACTTAAATGAAATCCATTTAATATTAACATGCATGTAATAAAGATAAAATTGTTAATTTAACCATAAATTATAAAATCCCTCGACCAAAATATAAAGTCTGTATAGCCCTCTACTACTTGGGTAGATATTTTACCACAGTTCAAAGTGCTTCACCATCCTGCATTAGGGTACTTTTAGTTACTGAGGAATTTCTTACACAGTTTTTGTGTAGACTTAACCTAGTTCAAATTAGGGGTTGATAGCTTTCATGAGTCAAAGTGCTTATAGTATTTCAATGTTAAGGAAATCTATATCTGGGATTTCTGGATTGGGGACCCCAATCAACGGATCAAGGAGTTATGAGTTAATAGAATTTTCAAGTTATTCCTACCTAAATACTATTGATTAGCTTGTCAGACCCCTATCTAAGTTATGAGAAGGGGAATATGGATATTTCCCAATGAAATATCGATGTGACTGAATATTTCAAAAAGAATGATGAGGGCTATTATTTTAATATTAAATAGTGGGAGACTAATAACTAAAATTTATTGCATCATATCTTTTGGTAATTGGTAAAAAAATAAAATATTATTTTAGTTATCGTAGAGTATGAAAAGTTAAATCATCAAAAAAGTATAATACATAAACAAAAAAATCATGTGCTCATTAACAAATAATTTCTATAGACGTCCATTTGTTACATGCACTAAAATTTGATAGTAAAATTTATATTATGTGCTAAAATTTTGTGTACCTATTCAGCCACTACATACAACATGTGTAGGTAAAAAGGATTCCTAGATGAGATGTATGGGGATATACCAATTGTCTATTTCATTGGAAATTTTTTTCCCTGGAGGAATGGTAATGAAACATAATGGAATGGATTTCTATTTCATCACATCTAATCTTATATTCCATAAGATTTAAAAATAATGGAATTATATAAATGAAAATTTCACTACATTATACATGCCTAAACTAGAAGAGTGTGCATAGCTATTGATCTTGTCTTTAATATACTAATGTACATTGATCAGTTAGTGATGTATATATTCTATATGAATATTAATCTCATAAAAATCAACCTTACCTTATAGGTTCTCCCTATTCATCACATGAGATTAAAAACTCATAAATCTTTTAAAAAAACATCATCAGGTAAATAAGAGTTGTGAAGAACATGATTTCACAACACTAGTAGTGAAAAAATTAAAGGAAAGGTTTAAACTAAAAGTTATATTTTATAGTAAATTGTTACTTTCATATGTCTTTCAAATTAGAAAAAACATAGAGGTTCCATGGTGAATAAGAGTCTATTTTTATCCCATGTAGACAACTAGGTCATTTGAAAATTAAATTCAATGAATATAAGAAGAAGTGGTATGTTTTATCAACTTCAGGAATATATTCATCATATGATGTACTATTTATATCTCATTTCATGGTTATTTAGAAAATTGGTATTATAATATATGAAGAAAAGATGTGATGTGAGTGTCCTAGTGACTGAGAAAGAGTGATTCATATTTCAGCAATAAGAAGCACACAAAAACATTATAAGATATAGGGTGTTCTCTACTAGTGTTTGAGAAAGGGTGATTCCATTTTCATTAGTGATAAAAACATGACTTAATTATTAAGGTTTTTTTCAAATGGATGATTAATGGTTATTCATATGGCAACAATGATAAACACATGAATTCTTATATCCCATTGGATTGATTCAAATTTTATTATTATTTGAGTTATGTTTTACCAAACATTTATCTAAGTTCCATATTTAACACAATGAGAAATTATTTCTTCTAAAATTAATTTTTTCATGGTAAACAACACTTAATTAATAATTTAGTAAAAATGAATCATAAATATAAATTATCATTAATAAATAGTGAATTTAATTTTAAGACTCATAACCAGTTGTGGAAAGATAATTATAAGTTAATTAAAACTACAAGAAATGGTGTATATACCCATTTTTTTGATTTTAAGGATCTAAAGATATTATTAATCTTGTATAATTATGTTTTAGTATAAGAAAACTCTAAATATGAAGGTAATCTACCAATATTCTGAAGTTAGTTCAGCTAGATAATGTGATCTATTCCAAGGAGAATCTTGTGGTAAATTCATGTACATCCTTACATTCATTATTATATCTTTGGAATACTTGATTAATTAATGAATCAAATTGTTAAAAGATATTGGATTCTATGGGATGGTATGTTGGATTAGATCATAACCAAGTATTCATTGATCATTTAATATCGATTTAGTTCTTTTCTAAACTCACACAGCCTTATTCAAATATAAGTATAAGGTAAGACTAATTAGGAGTATGATATATATATATATATATATATTTAAGTATTTCATGATTCAATTATAGATATTTTTTCAAATATTACTGTAACAGTAAACTATGTGATAACCATGTCATCAGAGGTTGTGGAAAATTAGGTGAAATGTGATTCTTTTGTTCCTCGAAGTGTTTCTAGTGAAAAATAATAATGTTTTCTATGATATGATTTTAGATAATTTATATGACCACTCCCCTGGTCCTAGAATATTTTTTTTTACCATAATATAGTAATTTGGTGCATATTATATTTGTTCATATTTAATAGAATATTTAATATTTAATTAAATAGATATTAATTTATTCATGCATGTTTTTTAATGATTACCTCTAAATGGAGTGACGATTTTAGATTATGTGTTCATGTTTAAGTATAGAATTAAGGGTTTTACGTATGTGAGGTATAACCCCATTATAGGTTCCATGGATAGGGTCAGACCCCACTTCTTTTCATATAAATTTGTTCATCTTCATTTTTCTTTTTTCCTGTTTCCTTCATTACATTTGGATTCTCATGTGAACCCCTTGGGGCTCCTATGTCCTGAAACCAACATATGGATAGAGAATTTATTGAGAGAGGGGGGAGTGAGGTACAACCCAATTAGATTTTCTAGAGGTAGATCAGGTGTCAGCAGGTGCGTGGTGCGGATCGAGTATGAAGATTCAACAATTTTCACCTCGAGGTAGGCCAGTTTATTGTTATTGTAACAACCCAATGTTTTAACAATTGAAATGCATGAAACATTGTTTTAAGTTGATATTTATAACCAACCTTTAAACATAATTTTTCCACTTATATGTTCTGAATTTCCAGAAACGGTCATCTATAATTATTTTTAGAATGTTATTTGGAGTCTGATGAACCAACAGGATTTATGGTGAATAGTAACATACCCTTATGAATAGTAATATGACCCTAATGAATAGTAAATTTTATTATTATTATATTTCATTAAGGCATTAAGATTATAATTACTCAGCCTTAAAACATTACATAATCTTGAACTATATGAATAATTCACATTGAGGATCTTTTCAGGTTTAGAGTTTTAGAGAGTTAGGCCCTTACTATAACATTACATCTCAAAAATTACAAAGTAGAAACTTCTACTTAGTTTCCATTTTTTCATAAAATAAACACTCTTCCAGAAAAGAGACATGTCTAGTTCCATGTTTTAGACAACATGAATTTTACTTGATCCCATCTTTGACCCTATTCCACTTTATGTCGCATGAAAAATAATTCAAAAACATGGGATGAGCACAAAAATCTCAATAAGGGATACAAAAAGAAGGGAAAATGTTGTTTTTTTAAATTAATAAGTAAACCATGAATACTTAATCATAAGTAATAATTTTCACCTTTATGAAGTAGAAAATACTCTTCACTGAATAAAATATCATTGGTTACCCTTTTGTAACCAAACGATTACCATAAAACCTATAGAAAGAACACATAACATATAAAGGTAACTTGGTACATAAGCATACTTAGATGGAATAACCATATAGTATACTTCCAAATATATCACTAAATGGAATAGCCATATGGCCGACATCCATACCCAATGCATTGGAGGTTATATCGTAACCTCCCATCCTGGTTTATCACAGAACCACCCGTCTTTTGGTTTATCACATAACCACCTGTCAAATGTACAAGTACCATTATAAAATCATAACACATAAACTATTTTAAATATAAACATTTCACTAATAACATTTAATTTTAAATCACAAGAAATAATTGCAAGATATTGAAACAGTCAATCCATTTAAAAAACCATTTTCAATACCAGAACACCCAAAAACAGAATAAGGGGTTTCCTTTCTTAAAACATTAAGGCTTATAGAGGAAGCCGAATAACAATTACGACGGTGGAGAGGTCATTATCACTGAAAAAGTTAAAAACATTACCTTTGTCATTTAGTAAAATGACTCATAGAAAAATATTCCCTTTGAATGAAATGAAAAGTCAAATGTGTTTATACACCGTATAAAAGAAGTCATGTATAAAAAAAATATGCCTCAATGAAAGGAGGCTGAGACGAAGTCCCATACCACATGATAAAGACTTGAATAAAAATAATTACATAATTACATTAAAAAAAGTATTACAATATCATGAGATTAAATATATTCATGATATAATATGTCAAAGGGAAGTATATACAGCATATAAAAGTGAATTGGCGCATAACAACAATGAAGTCTCAATGGACTGTAAATTGAGACGAATCCCTTATAAATACAGTATCCTTAGATTAAGGATAAATAAATTACATTATTATGTGTCACAAATATAAATACACTAAATATGATTGTATATTCGGTGTAAAATAATCGTAGTTCATTCACACATATTCATAGAATGACATAATCAAGAAGTATAAGTTTAACCCAGTGAATTGAAATTGGGTAAAGAAGTTCTCTTATGAAAATTCAGCAGCCTAACGGCATTACTTAAAATTTAAAAAATTACGTTGATAAAAGATAATTGGGTATGTCATAACTTGGAAATAAAATTTATATAAATAAGGATATAAAAGAATATATCCCAACATAAGAAGATGTAAATTAAAATACATTACAAAAAAGAAGTCTTTTAAAAAGAAGAGGGTGAAATGGTCCCTTACCGATTTGGTATCTTATGAAACATACAACCCAAGAAAAAAGGATCATAAATTTAATATGTAAATAATAATAAATTAAAATATATTACACAAATAATATAATCATAGGTAGTAAATAAACCACAAAAAAGGAAATAGTGGTAAATATAGCATGAAACTCATGGGAATAAAAAGTTATATGAAAACCCCTTACCACGTTGTAATCAATCGAGTTGTATGACCAAAAGTTAATAAAAACAAAATGAATCATAGAATACCATGAATATAAATAGAATAATTATAATATATATCAAATGTAAGTACACAATGCACCACATGAAATAAATAAGTGGCGAACAATGGAAATCTCACAAAATTAAAAGTGAGATAAGAAACCTCATACCTCGTGTCCGACTTGACCTGTTCGTTCTTTAATCTCCTGAATAATAAACTAAAGTTAATTTGTAATTTATTAAGAACCTTATTTTAATTTTATTATTACTTTTATATCACTTATTACCATGTTATAAATATTATGTAATCATTTAAGTTAATAATGGTCGTTTGGTCGATATTTGGTACTTGAGTCAAAAAATGAACTTCTTATAATTACAAGTTGTTTATGAGGGAAAAGGTCCATTATATCCAGAATGATATTCATTATTTATATATAATATATATCATATATATCTTTTATATATATATATGTTTGTGTGTGTATTTATAATAGTACATAACATTTGTTGATAAGAAATAAAATGCACTGTTCATGGAGACGGTAAGGCGTACATACGCATGAACACTACATTCATTTCTATTTTGTATTTTAATGGAATGAAAAAATAATGATACATAGGTATATTATAATTACAATATAATTTCATATATAATTTCATTAACTTCATACTTTATATGTCCCACGTATGGCATGAACGATTCATATCACTTTGAGGGGGCGATAGTCCGCACTTCCTCAAATAAAATTATCGCGTGTACCCATAATGGAAACTAGAAAGTTCTGATATAAATGGAAAATACAAAAGCATAAAGAAAACAAAAACATAATATATATCATATATAAATACAGTCCCATCACAATGGACACCATGAGAGGCAGTTGGAGATAATTGAACAATCATCGTTTCGTGGGGCAGTAGTTCGCTATCCACATAAACTGTACGTTCTTTACCCATTAGATGGAGGTGTGTGTAATTGTAGTCAGAATCCTTCTCATAAAAACAACCTAGTATATTGAAGATACTGGTTTTGATATAAAATAAAATAATAAAAGGATTTTAGGGGGTTGGAGAAGTAAAATAAAGTAAAAGAACTTAAGAGAGAACGTTGCCTTAAAATCAGGTAACTCTCTTTGGTTTGAACCAAAAGGTTTAATTGAAGTGAATTATACCTAAGGTAAGGCTTCTAGGAGGAATATAAGAATGGATGGAGCTTAATTGGGTAGATTTTGGATGAGAAAAGAGGCTTGAGAGGTGTGAGTAATGGGTTAGAAGTGAGGGGTTTTTATAAGGGGGGAGGGGCTCTTTAGGATAGTTTTAAAATATTATTTTATTATAAACTTATCTTCGGTTTCAAAAGGTCCAAAAATCATTAAAGTTGAATATAAGATGACTCATGTTCGAAATAAAATCTTCCAATAATAATTGGATAGGTTTTGGATATTTTTTTAATATTTATAATCTTATTTATTTAAATAATGCATTATTGAGGCAAACATTGCATCATTATTGTGTCATAAATAATTTTAGTTATTTGATGTCTAAAAATTAAAAAAAACCATTATGAAGGAAATATTTTTATATTTTAAATTAATATTTATAGGTGAGATATAACTTATATAACCCCATGTAAAAATTGATTTACTTAAATATATTGGTTTATCTTATTTGTATCTTTACTATAAGTTAATTAAAATAAAGTGTCATTATCACTCCCATGTTGCTCCACGGGGTCCCAAAATCGACCCAAGGATTCCCTCAGATGGAAATTTATAAACCAATAGGATTAGGACACATGTTAGGGTAATTTAATATTATTATAATATTATTTTTTACCCTTATTTACCAGATTTACCCTTTAACCATGGTGAATAAAATATTTACTGAAGTAAATATTTTAAAATGTCTAAAAATAAAATTTACCTATTTAAACAATTTACACATCCCAATTCCAAATATGGAATCCATTTTTCCAAATTCAAAACACAAAAGTGGCAGAAATTAATTTAAAATTTATTCCCGCTGTCAATACAAAAAAGTGTGTTTCTAAGAAATAATAACTATCAAAAGATTGAAACTTGTTTATGTCCAATTTAAAATTGAAATTATTAACAATGAAAAAAATTGGATTAAATGGTAAAAATATATTCTAGTTATACATTAAAACCAATTAAAAATATAATATAACCATATAAATAAATTAGATTAAAATGCAGTTGTCAATTAAAATAAAGTATATTTCACTATTCCTTTAAAAATGAACATTACTAGAAAAATACCAAAATTTCATCCCAAGTAAATTTTGATGACCCTATTATGATGAAGAATATTATTATTTCAAATAAAACATATAAAAGTGAAAAAAACTAGATTTAAAAAGGTTTCTCCATCAAAAGGTGGTAAATCGACCTTTTAAAGAATATTAGAGTATTTAAGCTTAAAATTGGATTCATTCACATTCTAAGCCTCTAAAATTTATTGGATAAATGTAAAAACATTTAACAAATATGTTTAATCATATTTTAGTTAGTTCTATTAATTCCCTCCGAAACAATATCTAGGCGTTAAGTAACCTTTAAAATAATAATATTATATTATTAGTGTGCAATGTAAGATTTCAAAAGAAACTCGTTGCTGCGTATCGAGTATGCCATCGAACATAGAATCCCTTTTAAATTAAAATTAATCTTTAACACATAGATATTAATAAATATAAAAATACCTTATTCTTTATTTTCATGGGATGTTATAAAGATAATGACATCTTGTGTAATTTTTCAGTGTGATATAAAAGGAGTTATAGAATTAAAAAAAATTGAATAAATTATTATTTTATTTAAATTTTAATTAATAATATTTATAAAAATATTTTAAAAAAATATAGTTCATTTTTGAATTCTAGATGTAGAAAAATGGTTAGGGTGAATTTTTTGTAATTTTCTGAAATTCTAGAATTTGTGATGAATAGTAAAATACGTTAAAATAAGATCAATGCTAAATACTTCGTTAACTGCATCATAGGTGATTCAAGGATGATGTAAGACAACTTTTTTAGAACTCAAATTCCATTATTACTATTTGGGGTCACATATATTAAGACTATTGAAAGTCTTGAGCAAAAATATTATAACAATGATTAAAATAATGTAAATTGCCTCCTCTCCTCCACTATAAATACCACCCTAATTTCCCTCTTCCTCCCACACCTCTCATGCCTTGATAATTACCTAAGTTCTTCCCAATAATACTAGAAAGTCTCTTCCCTACGTCCTATAGCTAATGGTGTCACCAAAAGGCCTAAACCTAAGGCCTTAATAAGTAGTTCAAGGAGAAGAGATAAAGAGGTAAACATCTTCTTTTGTTTTCTTTGTTTTATTTTCATTTTCTTTTCTATTATTATTCTTTCCCCACCTAACCCTATCCAAGAGGAATGAATGATCAAGTACAATAGATATTCTTTATTTAATCTTGTTTTTGGAAAACTCACCACTATACTTCTTCTCCTCTCTCACTTATTCAAGAAATTAAAACACCTTCCATGATGTGTCAATTTACCGACATCGTGGATGATGTGATTTCAAATTCATTTACTTCCTTCAATACTGGACATGAAACCAGTTTTATGGTTGAACCATATTTTAATATATTTATTATAACTTATATAATGTTATTGAATATTTTTTAAGCATGTTAATAATTTATAAAACAAAATGAGTTGTTTACGATCGAAGAATCACAAAAATGACCTAAACAAATATCCATAATGTTTTACCTTATGAATCATCCTCATGTAAGAATTAAAAATGATAAATGTTATAATTTATGGTAATGGAAATATGTAAATACCATTTCATTCCAATTATAGTGTTTCACTTTCAATCCACCAGAAAACCAATCATGAACCAATCATGGGAACCATGTAAAGAATGCACCCAAAACAATGCAAGGTACAAAATACTAACAATTATAGGGTAAAATTATGTAATGAAATTATCATATAATGTATTATACACATCAATATGTTTCTTTAAGATATTAATAACACTCTTTTAACCATTATATAAAAGGTTTAATTGAGTTTTAAGTAATACAATCTTGAGGTAAGGGAATTTTTATCCTAATTTCCATTCGTTGGGGTTAACCTTATACCTCATTAATTGTGTGGTTTTAACATCATTTGTGTAATAAATATTTTTTTAAATTATGTTTTATTATGTTTATTTAAAATATATACACATGTTTCTTTCATTATATTGATTCTCATGTCAATTATATGTTATTTGTTAGTGACTTTTCTTATAAAATCCTCTTTCAAACTTCTAGTTTTTCAAACTTCAAAGTGAATGTTTTTATGAAATTATCCATGTTGTTTGAATATGTACTGGTTCCTGGGCATTTTTTATGATAAAATGTTTAACCTATATCTCCCTCTAATTCATTTTGTTTGTGTAAGTTGGAGGTTGGTCGTATGGTTACTCCAAGTGTAACTTCAATAGTTACAAAAATTGTAAGGTAGCCGTTAGGGTTACATATTATAAGGTAGCTGAGAGGGTTACAATATTATGTAAGTAATTCCCCATGATACCTTTATGATTCTATTTATGTTCTTATTTATTGTGTAATATTTTTTAAATCTCATGTTTCACAAAGTAAATTTGGGTGATAGGTATGTCTTTTGGAAATGATTTCTTACATTACAAGTATTTGTGGACTAATGTGTTCTTTACTCTTTTTTATATCCCGTACTAAGATTTTTGTGCACATCCCAAGTTTTTAAATTATTTTCACAAGTTATAAGGATGTGTAAGGAAAAGAAGGAATCCATGTTAAATATTTTAGGAATTTTTAAAGAAATCATGTTTTATTTGAAAAGTTTTATATTATGGAAGATATGAAAACTGTTTTTATGGTATCCACCTTGTATTAATGTGTGATGTTATGATTGTGTTATGTCCAATTCTCTGAAGATATAAACTTGAAAAGATCCTCAATGTGAAAGAAAGTTTTTTCTTGATTAAATTAATTATTATGTAATGTAATAAGGACGGGTCCTTATAGTTGGTATCAGAGGATGGTTTAGATAACTTTAGGGGTTAGGGTGATGTTAATAGAATACCATAAATGAATTTTTTTACATTATGTTTATTTTTGAAATTTTAGAGAATTAAAATATTACAATGTTTCTTCGACTAAGATATGTATATTTAGAATGGTTTTATATAGAAAAAATAGGGAATCTAAAGAGGAGAGTCACTGACAGAACAATATCTTTCCGAATTTGTAGCCTAGAATTATAGGGGTTGGAATTGAACAGTTTGTGAGTGTAATGGATTTGCCGACACAGGAAATAAATGGTGGTGGAATCAATGCAAGAGAACAATCATAGGTACCACATTGGAACAGGACAATAGTGTAAAATTGTATAATACAACACCCCTTTGTTTTAATAGATCTTCTGACCCTGTAGCAGTAGAAGGATGGATTAAATCCCTTGAAAAGATATTTGAGGTTGTGGGATGTTCAGATAAACAAAAGGTATGTATTTCCATTTATTGTTTTGATGGGGAAGCTGATCAGTGGTGGTAAATGTTAAATAATATCATGGATATAGAGGATATGGATGCCTTAGAGTGGGATTAATTTAAAAGTATTTTCCTTAAAAAAATATTTTCCTAATGTGTTGTGCCATAAGATGGAGAAGGAATTCCTTGAATTGAAGAGAATGGATGAAGATTCAGTGGATGTGTATGAAGTGAACTTCACAAGACTGGTGAGTTATGCTCCAAATATTATTCTGGATATTATTTTTAAAATCAACCACTTTTACTCAGGATTAAAGCCAAGGTATGAGAAGGGTGTTGGCCTCCCGTGAATTCAAAAGGTATGTCAAACTTGTCTGATGTGCTGAGAGGGTGGAGATGGAGTTTTCTGTTGATCATGTTAATTTCGAAAATAAGGAGAAGAAGAGGTCCTGATGGAAAGTGATGGCTATGAATCTACCAAATAAATATGATGGTAATAAAATCTAGTTTCTTGTTTGTGAAAAGTGTGGCACGAAGAACCCTAGGGAATTACTTACCAAAACTAGGAAGTGTTTTTGATTTTCTAAGTTTGGACATATGGACCGAGATGGAAATGAAAATGATCATAAGACTAATCCTAATAGGCCAAATATTATGTTATTTAAATGTGTTGATATTGGTCATTATGAAAATGCCTACCCAAAGAGAGATCTGAATGATGAAAATAATCCAAACTATAAGCAGAAAGGTGTGGTGATATCCTTTGCGACTACGTCAGCAGATTCCAGGTGATCCAATGAAGTTGTATTAGGTATATTTTTTTAATCAGATATTGAAAATGGATTGTTTGATATGAGGTCTACACATTCTTTTTTTAGGAATGTTCTGGTAAATAAGAAATATCACCTCAAGAAATGAGACCAGAACTTGTTGTCAATACACCATGGGGTAATATTATAGCAAAGAAGAATTATAGTATTATTTCTATTGTGTTCTATGGAAAGACAATACCAGAAAACCATTTTTTCCCTTAGTAGAGTTTTATGTCATTCTATGAAGGGATTAGATTTCTATTTATCATGCTAAGATTGATTGTAGATATAAAGAAGTTTTTTTTAAGAAATCGTTTTAGTTTGTATACAAGAAAGAACATATACAATTGATAACATATCATGAGGATGTGAAACTATTGAAATATGGAAATAAAAGTTATTTTTTCTCACATTTTTGAAAATAAGGGAACTATTTAGATTAATGATGTGCAAGTGGTAAATGAATACCTTGATTTTTTTACTAATGAGTTACCAAGTGTTATACCTGATCGGGAAGTCGAATTCGCAATTGACTTAGTTCCTGTTGTTAATCCAATTTCAAAACCCCCATATTGAATAGATCAAATAGAACTTATTGAATCAAAAAATTAGTTATAGGATTTTCTTGATAAAGGATTCATTAATCCTAGCACTTCACCAAGGGGTGCTTCTGTTTTGTTCATTAAGAAGAAAGATGGATCCATGAGACTTTTCATTGATTATAGAGCACTGAATAACATCATTATTAGAAACAAGTATCCTTTTACTCATGTTGGTGACTTGTTTGATCATCTCTAGAGAGCTTGGTATTTTTCCAATATTGACTTGAGATCTAGATACCATCAGTTGATGGTGAAGGAGGATGACATCTCGAAAACAGCTTTTTGTACTAGATTTCGACATTATGAATTTTTTGTTATGCCATTTGGGTTAGCTAATTGACCTATTTTATTCATGAATATTATGAATAGAATATTTCATGAGTTCTTAGTTAAATTTTTGGTTGTTTTTATTGATGAAAATCTTGTATTTTCTAAGAGTAAAGAGGAGCATGAAGAATATCTATGGGCTATTTTGAAAACCAAAAAGTAAAAGAAACTGTATGGAAAATTCCACAAGTGTGATTTTTTGTTTCAATAGATTTATTTTATTGGGAACAATGTAAATAAGGATGGCATAATAGTTGATCATTCTAAAAAAATTTGTTGATGATTGTCGAAAACCCAAAAATGATACAGATATTTGTAGTTTTATTGGATTACCAGGGTATTGCCGACGGTTTGCTAACAACATTGCATGGTTATCTAGCCTCATAAATAAGTTAATGTGAAAAAGGGTTAAATTAATTTGGAGTGAAGAATGTGATGTTTCTTAGGAACTCGGGAATAGATTGGTGAATGCTCTGGTTTTGGCCTTGGATTCTTGAAATAGTGAGTTTTTCATCTACAGTGATGCTTCATTGAAGGGACTTGGTAGTGTTTTGATGCAGAATGATTCGGTAATTTCTTATACATCAAGACAACTAAAACCTCATGAGTTAAATTATCGCACACGCGATTTGGAATTGGAAGCTATGGTTTTTCCTTTGAAAATTTGGAGGCATCACTTATACGGATCCAAATGTAAAATATTTACTAACCTTAAAAGATTGATGTATATATTCACTCAAAAGGAATTAAAAAAGAGACAAATAAGATGGCTTGAACTGATAATGGATTATAATTGCATGTTCAATTAGAATCCAGGAAAAGCAAACAACGTGGCAGATTCCTTGAGTTGAAAACATCATGCATCATTAACCATGTTAAATTTGGAACATGATCCCTTGATGAAATAATTGATAAATTTTAGCTTAGAAGTTGTTGGTGAAGGAAATAACTCTATTTTTTTATTGGGTTTCAGTGCAGTAATCATTATTAGATAGAATTAAGAAATCACAGAAGGAAGACCGTGAGCTACAGAAAAATGTATAATTTGTAAAAATGGGTAAGTTGGAAGAATTTAACCTTGATAAAGAATGTGTTTTAAGATTTTCTAAATGGTTGTGTGTTCCTTGTGATTCCCAGTTAAAGAAATTCTTGTTATAGGAAGCTCATAATTCTCTATTTTTAGTTCATCCTTGAAGTACGAAGATGTACAAAGACCTTTGGGAGTATTATTGGTCAGATGGAATGAAAAAATATATTGGTGGTTTTTTCATGAAATGTTTGACATGTCAACAGGTTAATGAAGAGCAGTAGTTACTATAGGGGATGCTTCAGCTACTTCCAGTGTTATAGTAGAAATGGGAGAATATATCCATAAACATTGTAGTGGTTTACCAATGACTTCTTGAGGTAACAATTCGATTTGGGTTATTGTTGATCAGCTGAAAAAGCTACTCATTTTCATTATATTTGAGATACAATGTATTTGTATCATATTTCTCGACATTACCTTAAAGAGATTGTTATGTTACATGGAGTTCCTCTTTCTATTGTATCTGACCGGGTTCTCAGGTTTACTTATAACTTTTGGAAATGCCTTCAAAACTCATTGGGCACAGAATTAAATTTCAGTACTGCTTATCATCCTCAATCAGATGGGTAGTCAGAACAAACAATTTAGACGTTGTAGGATATGCTTCGACCTTGTTCAATGGACTACCAGGGAAATTGGGATCAACATCTTTCTTTAGTTGAGTTTTCTTATAAAAATAGTTTTTAATCCATTATATCGATGGCACCTTTTGAGGCATTGTATGGGAAGCAGTGTAGAAATATAGATTATTGTGATGAAGTTAGGGAAAGGAAGTTCATGGGACCATAATTTGTATAGGAAGTGACTGAGAAAGTTAATATGATCTAGTAACACATGAGGATAGCTTAGAGTAGGCTTAAAAGTTATGCAGACAATAGAAGGAAGGACTTCTATTTTGAGGTAGGTTACCATGATTTCCATAAAATATCTCCTTGGAAAAGTGTTATGCATTTTGGTAAGAAAGGAAATCTATATCTGCAGTCCATCGGCCCATTTGAAATCCTAGAGAGAGTTGGACCAGTTGCCTACCGAGTAGCTTTGCCTCTGAATTTATCATAGGTACACAATGTTTTTCATGTTTTTATGTTGAGAAAGTATATGCCAGATTCAAATCATGTTTTGAGCCCAAAAGAAGTCCAGCTAGAAGATAACCTTTCTTATGAAGAGAAACCAATTCAGATTCTTCATCGAATGGAACAAGTATTGTGGAATAAGGTAATCCACCAGGAATATGTTTGGTGGAGAAATCACATGGTTGAAGAAGCAACATGAGAATCTGAAAATGTTATGAGGGAAAGGTACCCTCACTTGTTTAATGAGTAAATAAAATTTTGAGGGAATAATTTCTAGAAGGTGGGGATAATGTAACACCCAAAAGTTTTAAAAATTGAAATACATGAATCTTTTTTTATGTATATATTTATAACTATCATTTAAACTTAATTTTTCCACTTTTATGTTCCAAATTTCAAAAGATAGTCATCTAAAAATTTGTTCAGTATGTTATTTGGAGTCTGATGGAACCAATATGATTTTTGGTGAATAGTAAAATACCCTTATGAATAGTAATATGACTATAATGAATAGTAAATTATATTATTATTTTATTTCCTTATGTATTTAAGATAATTAAACCTTGGTTAATTTTTCAATGTGATATAAAAGCAATTATAGAATTAAAATTGTTATTTTTTAATTAATTATGATCTTATTTATAAATTAAATTAATAATATTTGGCAAATTATTTTCAAATAATGAAGTTAATTTTTGAATTCATTACATAAAAAAATCTTTAAGGTGAATTTTTGAGAATTTTTTGAAATTCAAGAATTTTTGGTGAATAGTAAAATAGGATAAAATACGATAAATGCTAAATACTTAATTTACTGAATCATAGGTGATTCAAGGATAATTTAAGACCACTTGGTTCGAACTCAAATTCCATTATTACTATTTGGGGTTACATGAATTAATAATATTCATAGTATTGAGAAACAATATTATAATAAGGATTAAAATAATGTAAAATACCTCCTCTCCTCCACTATAAATACCACCCTCATCTCCTTCTTCCTCCCAAACCTCTCAGGCCTTAAGACTTACCTAATATCTTCACAATACTCCTCCAAAGGATCTTCCCCACATCCTAGATCTTCTGGTCTCAACAAAGGGAAAAAACCAAAGGCCTTAAGAAGGATCTCAAGGAGAAGAGATCAAGAGGTAAACATCCTCTTTTGTTTTCTTTCTTTTCTATTCATTTTAATTTCTATTCATTTCTTTACTCACCTCACCTTATCCAAGAATAATGAATGTTCCATTATGTTAAATATTCTGAATTTAATCATGTTTTTGAATGACTCACCAAAATACTTCTTCTCCTCTCCCACATATTAATGAAATTAAAACACCGTCCGTGATGTGTCGATTTACTGTCATCATGGACAATGTGATTTCAATTTCATTAATTTCTTAAAAGCGGGTCATGAATCCATTTTTATGTTTGAAAAATACTATATTTTATTTATTGTAACTTATAAAAGGTTCTGGAATCATTTTTTACACATTTTATTAATTTATAAACAAAAAATCAGTTTTTACGATTGAAGAATCGCCAAAATAACCTGAACAAATATCAATAATATTTTAACTTATGAATAATCCTCATGTCATAATTAAAAATGATAAATGGTATAATTTATGATACTAAAAATATTTAAATACCAATTTATTCTAATTATGTTGTTTCACTTCCAATCGTCAAGAATATCCATCATGAACCGATCATGGGAACCATGTAAAGAATGCACCCAAAACAATGCAAGGAACAAAATACTAACAATTAAAGGGTGAAATGATGTAATTAAATGACTATATAATGTATTATAATCATAAATATGTTACTATAATATATTAATAACAATATTTTAACCATTATAGAGGAGGTTTAAATGGGTTTTAAGTAAGAAAAACCTGAGGTAAGATATTTCTTAACCCAATTTTCATTCTTTGGGGTTAACTTTAAAACTCAACAATTATGTGGTTTTAAGATCATTTGTGTAATGAATATTTAATTATATTATGTCTTATTATGTTTATTTATAGTATATACACATATTCCTTTCGTTATATTGATTCTCATGTCAATTATATGTTATTTGTAAGTGAATTGTCTTATAAATCCTCTTTTAAACTTCTAGATTTTCAAAATTCAAAGTGAATGTTTTTATGAAATTATCCACATTTTGTGATTATGTACTGGTTCTTGGGAATTGTTTATGATGAAAGGTGGGACCTATATCTCCCTCCAATTCATTGGGTATTTGTATGTTGGAGTTCTCCCATTTGGTTACTCTAAGTGTAACTATGATGGTTACAAACATTGTAAGGCAGCCGTGAGGGTTACAAATTATAAGGTAGCCGAGAGGGTAACAAGATTATATACGTAATTCTCCAAGATAACTTTGTGGTTCTATTTATATTCTTATGTATTGTGGTAATCTTGTGGAAATATCATGTTTCACAATGTAAGTATATTTGGGTGGAAAATATGTCTTTTGAAACTGATTTCTTACGTTACAAGTATTCATGGACTAATGTGTTCTTTCCTCCTTTTTATATCCCTTATTGATATTTTTGTTCTCATACCATGTTTTTAAATTATTTTCACTAGTTATAATTATTTTTAAGGAAAAGAAGGAAGCCAAGTTAAATTTTTGAATAATTGTCAATGAAATCATGTTTTATTTGAAAAGTATTATATTTTGGAAGAAATTAATACTATTTTTATGGTATCAACTTTGTATTAATGTGTAATGTTATGAATTTATTATGTATAATTCTCTAAATATATAAACATGGAAAGATCCTCAATGTGAACGGATGTGTTTTCTTGATTAAATTAAATATTATGTAATGTAATAAGGCAGAGTCCTTATATTTTTTTTAAATACAATTATATTAGTTGTTTTTATGTCATATTCCCATTTATGATTTTCTTGGGACCACTAACGGGTCGATCTATGGTTTTGGGGGAGAAATCGGGGTTTTAATGCTGTTTTGGGTCTTTTCTACTTGAGAAAACTTGTATACATGGCATTAAGTTCAAAAAACACATGTTGTGTGATCTTACTTTAAGGTGAGGTGAAAAAGAAGGGAAACCACAATGTGTAGTATTTGTAGAAAAACCATGTTGGGATGGCTTGGGATGTGGTTAAGTATTCAGTCAAATAGGCCATAATGGGGAAAATGGTCATGTATGCCCCACAGCCAGAGCTCATGTGAGGTGCATGACCAATATTTATATATGGTACTTGGCCAGACCCCATGTAGGGTACATGGATATGTACCCTATGTGGGAGACATTATATGTGTGTTCAGGGCATGACAATGTATTTGGGAGTTTTACAGGCTGAGTTAGGATGAGGTACACAGAAGGTATCCCATGTAGGTTACACGCCAATTACAAGATCGAATATTCATGTACATTGATAAGTACATCATAGGTTGGTTGGGACACATATCCAAGGAGGTTTCTTGGGGGAATAGACCATCTACCCAAGGTACACACTGTATACTCCCTCCATGGAGGTGTTTCACTGGATTTCCACCTTTGAGTTTGAATTGGTCTTGAGAGTTGTCCCTTCTTATAATTTTTCCAGGTATATCATGATGGTGGTAGCATTTTATTATTTAAATTCCATCTAGATTTTTTTTATTTTGGTGTGAATTTGTTGGTGGATTTATTTGAGGCATGTATTCAAAATACTTTAGCGGGTCTAGTTGTGTGATATGAGATCCGAGTGAGGGTACTTAGCTTGTTAGTTTTCATAGACTGTGGATACTAGGTCAGTTTTGTTCAAGGGTATTTATTATGGATACTAAAAGGAAATACTAGGTAGTATCTCATATAATATCTTGTATTCTCCTTTGATATTTGGACTGGTTACTCAATGTTAGACCCATTGATTTTTGGATCTTGTGTTTGAGGGTAAGAGTTGTTGGAGCCTCCAAGCTAGGTTGACATCATGGGATGGAATTTATGACTAATTTTAATTGAGATGATATTGAGATTGGTTCTAAGGGACTCATTTTGATTCCCATATAAGAAAAATAGTACATGATGATGGGTTTTTTTATGGGGTGGCCGACTGAGGTTTTCTTACAATAGGTTTTTCCTTGAGGTTTTTATTTTTCTAAGGAGACATTTTTGGGTATATTTATTATTATGTGGTAATGAGGATCATTTATAATGACCATTTATGAATGGTTATTTTTTTATTTTACCATTCTAGATCATTGTTTATCTAGAATTAGTTAGAGGCCACTGAGGGCTGCATGAAGATGTTTATCATGCTGGGTTTGGCCTGAGTTTTTGGATGAAATAATGGAACCCCTCATAAGGGGTCCTATTCTTATTGTGGCCATTGGAAAAGTTTAGGATAATTTTATGTATGTGGCCTAAGATATTGGGTGTAATAGGGGAATCTATAATAGGATTTCACATTATTCTATGACCACATAGACTGTGGGACCCCCAAATTGTTTATGCCGATAGTTGATCGACATTAATAGTTTAACCATTTTGGAGGTTGGTTTCAATAGTTTGATCTAG
The DNA here is from genome assembly GCA_963277665.1 of Viscum album. Taxonomy (NCBI): domain Eukaryota; kingdom Viridiplantae; phylum Streptophyta; class Magnoliopsida; order Santalales; family Viscaceae; genus Viscum; species Viscum album. Next base: position 325,954,147 of record OY728140.1, read on the forward strand.
CCATGTTATTTTGGAGTTTTTTTCAATTCCTATTTGGTTATATTAGTTAAGGTTTTTGGATGATGAGTTTGAGAGTTGGATCAACCCATGATATGGGTGCCTTGGATAAGATGTTCGAGGTATTTTATACTCAAGACATGGTTTGAGGAGGACACCCTTGGGATATCTTTGACTAGGTGTTGGACTTAAGTGTTGGTCTAGTTCTCTCTACTATTGGATGACTGCAGAATGATGGGATTACAAAGATAATAGGTGTTCAGGATGAGTGAACCCCTATAGTTGAGAGTTACATATACAGTAGAGGTTACCTTCCATGGATGTTGAGCACTCTAGACTAAATAGACTATACCCTTGGGATAGTGTATCTATTGTCATCATGGATGGATGGGATCCCTATAATATTATATATGTTGGGAAAATGGATAGAGGTACCTTTGGGGAGGTTTACACCATCAAACCTTCATCTGGAGCCTGATTTGTTTTTTAGGATTTTTGGAACATGATAGGTTCTCTAGTGTCCAACGTAGATTCTTGTTACCAGTTCGGATCATGCCATTGGAGTACTGGAGCCTACTAGTTTCATGTTGTTTTAGGGACACCTATAGTACTTACATGGGGTCTGGAATTCATTCCTTTGAGTATATATGTCTTAGAGCTCCTGGGAAGATCTAATGGACATGCTTGAAGTCGTGTGGAAGGTTAAGATACGTGCTATAAATCCACTGGTCTGGTCGAGAGTCAGGGTATATTTTCCTGGGGTGTTAGACTAGATCTCATGGCTAGTTGTTTTAATTTTTATCCCCATTTATTTTTATATAGTTTTTTATTTTATTCAAGGTGTTATTATTTTTTGGATAGGATTCATATATCACATGTTTATGCACTTGTATATGATAAAAGATTATAGGTTCACCGTTGGTTGTGGCATATGATGATTTATTTCTCATACCCTTTATGAAAACCTTGGAGTATTTATGTGTAGACCTTATGTATGATTTTAGATGGAGAATTGGTTGAACAATGGATAGGGAGAAGTCCTAGGTTTTATTGATTAAGTGAGGCCTCTTGTGTGGAGCCTTAGGATTGGGCTGTTGTTGCTCGAGATACATGGAGACTGGGTATTGGTTATGTCTCATATTTGGAAGGGGATCCTTGTAAATTTTTTCAGTTTTTTTATTTTTTATGTGTGGTAGACCTAGTGGGAGACCGACTATTGTTTGTTTCACATGATTTGAGTCTATATGAATATATTCCATATTTCATTTGGGAGGAATGAAACATAGTAAGAGAAGGTAACCCACCATGTTTTCAATAAATAAAGGTGTGTATCATATCTCTAATGGTGGGGATGGGGGATCTTATAACTCATGGGAGTAAATCAAACACATTATAGGAGATCATCGGTAGTGTGGCTATGGAAGAATGTGTAGGTGAACGAAATAGAACGGGTACATTGGTCATGTTGTATACTCCCTCATCTGGATTAAAACTAAATGATTATGGTTCATGTTTGGAAGAGAATATGAGGGGAGGTGGTCTAGTGCAAGATAGAAGAGTCTTAGTTATCATTTCCTTTAGTTCAATTAATGGTTTGGGCAATTCAAATGAGTTTATGAAAGGGAAATGGCTAGTGGTATACTCTTATGTCAAAATCTTAATAAAAATATTATGGTGGTTGAATCTGACTCCAAAGTAATTTTTGAGTTTCTCCAAGGAAAAATGTGTTAACCATGGGATCTGATGTACCATATCAGAAAATGTAGAAGGATCCTTATTCTGGATATTATGGTTCGTCACACTTTAGGGAACATAACTTTTCTACAGACTCTCTATCTTGAAAAGGGGATCTTGAAGATTTGACGATCATCTATTATTGTACCAGTTAACTTCCTAATGACTGCAATCTCACTGTCCAGGGGTGTTCGATTAGTCTTTACCATTTCCACCCCCTTATGTTTGCTTGTATTTTTTCTTCTCTATTAATAAAAACTAAATTTCTGTTTGTCATTTATTATAACATGTTATTGTCGCAATTTCTTTATTAAGTGTACTTTGAGGTTTATACTTATGTATTTTTTGGTTATTTATGTTTTTATTTTTCACTAACCATATGGTATAGTCTCCCCATTGTATCAATTATACTATCACCGGTAATCGGTAGCCTTTATTATTTGGGGATGCACACTTAAGGCCTTTTTGTTGGTAATATCGGGTGATTTGTTTGTCTTACCCATACCAGTTTGTTAGAAAATGGTATTATAGTTGGAATGGTTTTATTATTTGGGGATCTGGGAGATAGGTGTCCTAGGAATGTGTCAGAAAATGTGGTTTATATCGGACTGGGGTGTCACATACACAATTTATGATTTAATGTCCATGTTTATAAGGCATGAGATTGTTGTTATTAGTTTAGGTTTTTATGAATGTGTGATTTAACCTAGTGTGATGCACTTCTATTTATGGATTTATGGTCTATTATAGTTTTTTATACTTATCCCATGGACAAGTGTCCAGTGTTCTTACATGAATCTAGGTACGTAAGATTTAGATGCAATATTTATTTCTTTGTGTTATTTTGTTGATGGTAGATTTTTTTGTTTAAAGTGTCTACAATAACCTATATGGGTTGTAACATATAGATCCCTTATGGAATTATACTCAAATTAATTGCATGTATATATTTTCTTCTGATGTCAATTCATATGAATCTTATGGAGAGATGTTCTTAGATGTAGAAGTTGTAGTCCCTTCATCGAGGGATGCATGGAGACTCTTTTGTTTCGGTGTGGGATTTCAATTCCCTAGTGATGTCTTGATGAGAAAAAGAATTTATGAGACATATTTGGATAAGGATTGAGTTCCCATGAGGAGGTGGTTCCCAAATGTCCAAGGTTATTGTTTCATGGAAGGGATCTCTTCATACCACATGTTTTCTGACAGGTCTTGTGGTGGGGCCCATGTGCTTTCTTTTATCAATGGATTCAGTGGGTATGATTGTTCATCCTTGGTGCGGTTACTGATGTTTGATATTTCTAGAGTGTGTTTAGGTATGAGTATTATTAGTGTTTCATAAGTGGATCACTAGGAGTGCTCTCATTCTCATGGCTGGATTGAGAGTTCAGGTTTGGTTGGACACCTAGCCTTTTTCATTTTTGTTTAACTTTGGGTAGTACAGTGAGAGAATGGTTGTAATCCGATGGATATGGATCAATGAACAAGTGGAGGGTGGTCATGTGGTTGATCTTGGGATGATAGAGATTCCTCAATTTTAATTAATATTTCTTAAGGGTGCCCTAGTTTATTGGGACTAGCCTATTTGAGGGGCATGGTTAGTGGTTTTAGGTGTGTTATACTAGCTATGTTAGGACTTACATCAGCTGATCATCAATCCTATTTCATTTTTGGAGATATTTTAAAGAAATCCTTATGTTTTGGAATTCACCATAAGACTTTGGAGGTCATGAACCTCATTTTTTGTGGTTTGTTGATCATGGATGTTGTTGTTCCTCATGAGTTGGGAATGAGTGTTGGTTGTTATAGTTTTCATGTTTCTAATTAGGTGTGAGTGTTTTAGCTATATCTATCTAATGAGTTTAATGATAGACAAATAATGGGCCATGTGTTTTACCATTTATTTAGTATAGAATAAATAAGGATACTCTTGTAGCGGGGAGGATTAGATCGTTCGTGGTTGAATTTTTCTTATATTGAGGGGGTGGTGGGTGATGTAAGACTGGTTACTGTACTGTCAGGATATCATTATCTATGGTAGTTCATGGAGTGATACCATCGTAATTGGTTGAGAACTAAGTCATATTTGTAGAGAGAAACAACATTGGTGTAGATTTTATGTTGACCCCAATATCACAGGGTGTGGAAAATCAAAAAAAAATATGAGCATTCATTACAAGAAGTGTTTCAGGGGAAAACATTAACTTCTCTTGTGATATGATATTGAATAATTTATATGACCACTCTATTGGTCCTAAAGAGTGTGTTTACCTAAGGATGATAGTATACTAAAAATAAATTCCATTCTAATTTTTCATAATATTAATATTTAATTAATTTAGTATTAATTTATTCGTGTGTGTTTGTTCAGTGATAATATTTAAAGGATAATATAATCGAGATTATATCTCTGGAAATAATTTTGGAACTATTTTTTTAGGCATGGAATAAACTCTTTACGAGAATCGAGGTTGAGCCCGTGACCCTTTTCTTTTCTTTTTCTTTCTTTTTTATTCATCTTAATTATTTTTTTCATTTTTCATTTTCTTTATTCCCTTTGGGTTCTCACATATAAACATTTGGGATCCTATATTTCATGTCCAAGAGAGGGACGGGGAGATAAGTAAGAGAGTGAGGAGGAGGCACCACCCTGGGAGCTTTTCTGGAGCTAGATCAGTCGGTAGTGGGTATGTGTCACAAATTTTGTGCGAAGTTACAATAGTTTCTGCTTCGAAGTAGCCTCATTTTAATTTTTTTGAATAAATATATATATAGTAGTTTTTATTTTTAATCCAATTTATGGGTTACTAGGGACCCATAGGAGGTTTATCTATGGGTTTTAGGGAGAAATGGTCATTTTTAGGCTATTGTGGAGCTTTTCTATTATGAAAAACCAATTTACATGATATGTAGTTCATAGAACACATGTCATGTGTCCTTCCATTCGGTTGAGTTGAGGATGAACTGACTCCATGATGTGTAGTCTTGGTGGAAATTCCATGTAGGGATGGATTGCAGTGTGTCCTTATATTCTGCCACACTCCTTGTGTCGAGTAAGATGGCCATGTAAGGAAAGCGTCCAGAGACTATATGAGGTATGAAACTAGTGGCCATGTTGGGTACTTGTCCAATGTAACATCCTAATTCAAACCACTAGGATTGAGTTGGGTGTTACATGACCTCATGTTCACCACCCCATACACTAAAAGCTCTCGACTAACAGTGAGTGTCTTAGTCCGTCATTAGGGAGAATATAACCTCAATGTCATGTCATGGAAAAAATAGTGATAATAAACAAGTAAATAAATGAACATATTAACATATAAAAACTAAATATGTCATATAGGTCATAAAAATAAATCAATCCCAATGTGGTAATATAGTCCATAATAAATAAGGATGAATAATAAATAAAAGACAAAATATGGGTTGATCGTAATCTATCTTATCCACCGCTAGTTCCATGATCCTCTATATTTACATGCACCAAAGGGCCCTTTCCATTTAGAAGGACTCATGAAATGTAAAAGAACATAAAAATTCCAATATTGGGTATGAGTACTAGACTAAGTAAGACACCACCAATGTGTCCTTAACCTATTTTTCACAGGTATAACAAGAGAATTCCATAATAATAATAAATGTGTATGGGAATAAAAAACCCAAAAACATGTTGTATTTCACTAACCAAGCTTCTATGAGTCCCCAATTATACCTACTTCGGCTTAATCTTGGAATTTAATGGATGATGCCAACAGTAAACAAATTATACCTTCTACAGCATCCTCATGGTTCCATGTAGACAAGAAACTCACCATCTTCTATCCATAAAGAGGACCATGACACCCAGAGTCCACTAGATTAGTATATTTGGTACTCACGTCAACCATGATACCTAGTAGTGCATGGAATTTGGAAAATTGAAGCTACCTCAAGTGCATCCATAACATGACACCATGTCTACCTCATACCTCCACCATGTACTTAGGTTAATCATCGTTATTTTCATAAGTCATGTGTACTCACCCTATAAGGGATAAATATGTAATGAAGATCCACATATCTAAAGGACCACAAAAATTTCCATGTAATAGTAATACATATACAATGTGATCACACGATATTTTATAAAATTTTATCATGAGTAAGAACCAGTATACACAACATCATGTGATCAAAATCAAATATGTAAGAAGCTACACTAGTATCACTCATAGAATTAAATATCCCAATAGGTCTCATGAATAGACACATCAACATAAGATCACAGTGAAAAATAGTCAAAAAAATAGAACAATATAATCATCTGGTAAACAAGTTTAATATCAATCCCAAGAAGGAAGGAACTTTCAACCTCATGGATGTTGATGTCAACATCAAGGTTTTTCATATGTTTCATCAACATACCATATATGCACACAATCATAATGTGCTTGTATGAAAATAACTCCGAGAGTTGGTTCCAAAAAATTATTTCATGGATCCTAGTGTAAGGTGAGGAAAACATTTCAAATGGATATAATAAATTCTTACTCAGGATAAAATGATAGACGAAAACCACAAAGTTCTTTTTAAGGAGGGAGGAAGGAATGCTTTTGGAGATGTGGCAGGTGGGGCTCCATGATTCAAGGCAGGATCTGCGGCATGGAGGTTCGTTGAACATGACAATCACAACATAGGATAGAACACCACATTATAGGGGTGTACTGGTATAATACCACCTTGACACAAAACAAGGGGCTACAACATAGGGGAGTATTAGGGGATGACCTCCAGGGTGTTGAAGGAGTTTCCGCTTCATAGAAGAATGACAAGGAATGCACCACTATGGTGTAAAGTGTAGGGACACAATCATGGAGTTGTCCTATAGCCCTTTGAGGTTCTGGGATATAATGAAAAAATAAACAGAAAATGGGGTATACACAAGGGATATATGGGGGTTTATTTACCATGGGAAATCCCTTATAAAGCCTCATAACTCCTAGATGAAACACCCCAATTCAATTGAATATTATTTTGCACTAATCAAATACAAAACTGGACATTTATGTTACGAAACCCATGAATACCACAAGCTGGACTATCTTCTATAACTGACATCGAACAACCACTACAGCATGGTACATAACACTATGATAGAACCTCTAATGAATTTACTCATTGCGACACAATAAAAAATATTATGTAACAATCTTCATCATTTTTCACCTCCCTAATGAGGGATATGAAGTAATTTTGTTTGAACGACCACACTATGACACAACCATCTATGCTACGACATAGCATACTACACTATGGAACATTAATGGGTAATAAAATGTTGTAGCAAATGTTTTGGTAGTGTATTTTTAAAAAAACACACTTATGCTTTCAAAGAATTTATAAAGCTCTCAAGATTTATCCCATGAATTGATTAACTCAATAACAAAGGGAGGAATAAAGGAAACAAGGCTATTATTAATGAACATAAATTTTAATGATTTACAATTCTCCATCAATAAAGAATTATCATCCTTGAAAAGCATATCTAAGGTTGTACCTCAGAAATATAAGGACACATTGCTCAAACATTATCCTTTCACGCCCAATTCTCCTCCTATATTTTCCCATACCCCTAATAAATCAGAAAAAGTGCTATAGTCTTCCCTCAATAGACTTTCTTCATCCGATCTATAATCCAAAAAGGTCTCTCCTTGAGAGATTCATTAGGTTCTAGATCAAAATCCTCATGATCAATAACATGTGCAGGATCATCCATGCATCTCTAAAGTTGTGACACATAGAACACATTGTGTATAGCTCATTAGCAGAAAGGAAGATCAATATGGTATGTCATTGTCCCCACCCATTTGGTGATCTCAAAGGTTTCAATGAAACATGCTTCCAAATTTTACTACATCCTCAGACATTGATTCCCTAACTGAAGATTCACTCCTAATAAAATGTGATCACCCACTACAAAATATAGAGGTCTCCTCCTATGATCATCATAATATTTTTGTCTACTATGAGTGGTGATCATATTTTTCTAAACCGAGTTCACTCTCTTGGAGGTCTCCTGAACCATGTTGGGGCTCACAACTACTACCTCAATGGCCTCATTCAAATAGAGAGGTGAATGATAAAGTCTCATGTAGAGAGTCTTGTATGTTATCATCTAAATCAAATCCTAGTAACTATTGTTTTATGAATACTCAACAACACCTCGGTGATCATGCCATACTCCATCACTGTTCAGGCTACATGATTAAATAATATCCTATAATATTCATATAGTCTTCTTATATTGTCTATCAGTTTGAGGATGGTACATTGTTCTCAATTTCAGCTGAGTCCCTAGGACCTTCTACAACCCCAACCATAACTTCTATGTAAAAGGTGCATCTATATCAAAAATAACGCTCAAGGGAACTTCATATAGGTATATAATCTCATTGAACATGAGATTTCATATCCCCTCTATTGAGTGAGTCTTTTTAATCCGTAATAAGTGAGTAGTCTTTATTAGATGATCAACAATCACCCAGAATGCATCACGAATCATCAGTGACCTGGGTAACCATGAAACAAAGTCCATCATGACATCCTACAAATTTCAAATATCCATAGGATGTGGCCAGATAAAACCAAAAGGCCACATGTTCTTGGACTACACCCTCTGATAGGTAAGGTATCAGATGATGAAAACACAAAATTCCCTCTTCATCCTTGGCCACTCGAACTAGCATCTCTAGTCATAATATATCTTCCATACACTAAGATGTACTACCCATCTAGAGTTATGATCGTCTGTCATCAGATCCTCACTGATGAAAGGAGATACTAATACTCTCCCATATACCTAGATCATATCATCATCATCATCATCATCCATTGACTATCTAGGAATTGGGTCACCACCAGCCAATTGTTCCCCCATCATAACACAATCTGGGTCAGATTCCAATCCAACCATAACCCAATGCATAGGTGATGATGTGATCAATTAGGGAGTATAAGCCAAAGATTCAAGATCCCAAAAAGTATCCATTATCCATTGATATAATAGGTTCATCATTTTACATTTCTCCATTTAGGGTCACTCATCAACCTCTTTCTCAACTAACATATTACGTCTACGAGTGTTTTCAATGATGTTACACGTCCCAATTACATAGGGGTTCTCAAAATAAATTGTTTGTAGATACTCAAAATAGTTCTCCTATATTAGGTTTATGACATTTTGTTTTAATATATAATACATATTTCAATGATATATATAACCAATAAATATTTCATTGAAAAGATAATGTTTACAACACATCAAATCTTGGACCACAACTACAAACACTAGATCAAGTGAGGTGTATTTCTTCTCATGAGGTCATAACTAACATGGACCATAGGCTACTACTTGCTCAATATATAGTATCATAGCTTGCAGTCCAACACCTGATGTATCACAATACACTACATATCCAATCCTACCCTTAGGGAGTATCAATACCAGATGTATCATTAAACTTCTATTTAGCTCAAGGAATATCACTTCACATTGATCATAACACTAGAAATTCAAAACCTTTTTCATTATCATTGTAATGGGTGGTGATTGTCAGGATAAGTCCTAGATAAATATTCAATAATATCATATTATTCCTAGAAAAATCATTATCTCAATCATGTTTCAGGAAAATTTCTAGGACATGAATTCCTTAACATTATTTATATCCACACACATACCCTTCTAAAACACCACATGTCCTTGGAACATCACCTCGAGAATCCATAAGTCACACTTCGATAACATGGAATAGATCTAATGTGCTCACAGTTTACTCAAGAGTATCTCTAGCTTTATAACACTTCTGGTGCATTTATGATACCAAATGGCATCACCATGTTCTCATACAACACATACCTACTCTGAAACAACATCTCTAGGATGTGTGCCTCTATAACTCACAACTGATGATATCCAAATCAATTATCTACCTAGAAGAACCATTGGGCTACCTATATCTTATCAAAGAGATCATCAATCATGGGAAAGGGATTGCATTTCTTCACCATTACATGGTTCATCTTTTGGTAATCAATATAGAGTCAACGAATACTGCATTCCTTGTTAGAAAATAACAAAGGTTCACCCCATAGTGAATCAATTGGACAGATAAATCCTTTACGCTCCATGTCATCCAATATCAAATTGATCTCATCCAGCTTGATTAGTTTAATATGATATGGGGGTACCGAAATGTGTTGCAAACTCGGTATGAGATCTATCTGAAAGTAAACTCCTCTATCAGGATGGAATCATGTGATGTTGTATAGGAAGAAATCCATGTAGAGGTTCATGACTGGATGAAAACATGAGGGGACTGCCATTGATTCTTCTAAAAGATCTAAGATTTTATTCTATGTTGTGATTGTCATGAGCTGACTGTTGTTTGGTCCAACTCTGCATGCTCTCGGTTCCCACTCTCCAGACATCAAGAACATATCTCATTTTTGGGATATGAATGAAACACTTCTCCTATAGTAGTCAATGGGATCTCGGAAGCTGGTTAACTAGTCCATGCTTAGATTCACATGAAATGTCATCATCTTTAGAATCATTAACTCCCACAAATTCCCATAAATAGAGAAAAGTATTGGGAACTCTCAACTTCACTAGAGATGGTTCACTTACATGACCAATGGTGAATCAAGGGTGACTAATTCATAGGTTAAATTGACTAGTAGTTCATGTCTAGAAACTACTTGTGAAATTATAAAGGAATGGGAATCACTGATATTGAACAAAGTAGTAGGCATAGTAGATGTGATCAAGACTATACCTCAATCTATATATGTATACTCTCTAAAATCTATTTTTTGGTGATCCACAACATAGACATGACCTAACTCAGTCCTATGAACATGACCTTAAGTTGAACAAGATGTTTGGGTCATGTGAAGAGAACCCTGACCTGACCTTTGGTTGCCGAGTCATGGTTGTCACATCCTTATAGATGAAACTCTAGCATAAAAATATTAGAGCTTTATTGTCCTGCCACACTATTATCACTAACTCGGGGTTGTTTGGAATGCCTAATTTTAGTATTAAAACAACCCATAGTTGAAGAACTGTGGGTCACCACTAGTCAGAACTGAATAGATTTAACTCTACTACCCATGCATTGCAATGCTCTATTTGATTTCCCTAACCTTCCTCTTCATTCTATCTAATGATGTACTCATGAAACTTATATGTGGTCCACTGGTCTGATTAGTGAATAGTATGAAAAGAAAAATTTCTCATCTATCCTCTGAAATATTCCCAATGGATTGGCACTTCCTTAGGAAATCCTACTATGAATCCAAGTCAATGATCTATACATACTGCCTAAGGTTATGTCAATGTTTGATTTCAATCTTCCTATACTCTTAATCCTCATTACTGGCTAGAATAAGAAAAAAATGGTTCATCATAATAAATAAAGTGAAGTATATTGATACTATCATAGATACCTACTACAATTATATGATCTCTAGTTCTCAGTTTATCTTCAACAAATCGGTGAAAAAACCTTTGAAAAACACATCATTAAAGGCCTCCCATGAAAGTCTCTATCATCATCAAACATGACCCATAACTCTCCATCAACGCTTACCTGGTCCCTACAGTATGGAAACTACTTACATAACCTTCCTATATGATAGTTTATTAATGAGCTCAGAGATAATATCTATGGTTTATGTTGAATCCTCAACATCCAGTGGTCCACCATTTCTTTTAATAGCTGGGGGATTCTAGAGCTGTAAATACTAGGTATAGTTTACCATAGATTTTGGTGGAAACTAAAATAGAACTCGTACCTAAACCACTGGGAGGTTGTGAGAACATGCTATTGGATTGGAGTATCTTGATCCATTTGGATGATGATAGGATGAATTATTAAGATCCATATTGTGTACCATACATTAACTCTCACAAGTAGATCCCCACAATGAGATCATTGGGGTTTATAGGGGGAAACACTCCCTTTCTCTGGGGGTTCTGGTGGTGAAGGCCCTGTTTCAATTTTTTTGGAACCGTAGAACCTTTGACTGACTATAGTATATCTGAATTGATGTCACCGACAGAGAAATATAGCATTTCTTATGTTTGATAAAGTCATGCTATAAATCCACAAACATCCACTAATCATCCACTACAGTGTCATGGACATTTTTGGCTTTGGTATTGTGGAGATGTGGACATCTAACCAGTGCTCACTATAGCAATTCCAAATTTCTTTGTAAGTGGTGTCATAGTACTTCATCTTATTTATTAAACCATTTAGTGGTAGGGTTTCTATTTTTGAAACATTGAGATGTATTTATATTTTTTTCTCCCAAAACTAGTGAAATACTACCTTCTCATTGGACATATGGATCATTTCCCAAACCATGTAAATCAATATGTCCCAAGATATTATTCTCATTATTTTTTTTACCTTACAATCACCTTTTAATTTTATTCCACTTCATTAAAACAACTATTTTACAAAACACATGCTCTAGAATATCTTGGTTATATAGAATCCCGCCTTCTTGTCACATAAACTTTCATTACATTATACAAAACTGATGATTTTTAAGGTTTAGTGTCTTGGAAACCAGGAACTTAATACATGAAACAAAAAAAACATTCTTCTTTAACACTTCAAAGGATTCTCCTTATGTTCATCCTAGGTTCATTACTGCATCTCATAACCTGGGGACATACATCAAAATAAAGGGTGAGCAGAAGGCCCAGTAAGGGAAACAATGGGAAACATTTAACATGTGAACTTGAGATACATCAACAATGTCATGAAAAAGAACTTTAAGGAATGAGAAAGAAATCATGAGGCATATCATAATAAAAATAACATTTTTCATAACATGAAGATGTGGCTACAACATTTAACAAATACAATCATTTCCATTTCACCAAGATCCATCCCCAAGGTGTCAATAAAAATTACCAAGGATATTCACCAAGGTATTAGTCTAAATGGTCATCTCTAGAGATTAAGTCTTTACCCAATGCATTGGAGCGCTATCAGGGAACACCCTTAAATTTTCTTTATCATCATGTGAGCAACATATATCATCATAAATCATTTCATAAACAACCCATATAGCATAAAAGAAATGGGTTTCATTTCATAATCATAACGTTTTAAAAACTTCTTTAAAGACATGATCTTTATGTCACTTTAAACCCGCAGAATGGGAAAGCGGGTCTCATGTATGTAAATCCCAGAATTTAAAATAAAATTTTGTGTTATATATGTGAATACCCCTTTAGAAGAAATAGCTTTGAGTATAAACTAAATAAAATAAATGAATTTGATAATAAGAGAGAGACATTTTGGGATGGAAATTCTGCAGCATAATGGCTATGTTTTGGGGTTTTAGAAAACATTCAAAAGAGAGGGGACATGGGTCAAACAATCATAAATGACCCATAAAACAGTACAGGGACAGAATATGAAGGATATATGAACATGGTAATGAAATTTGAAATATATATCATATGAAATTAAGAACATAAAAGGAAGACAAAAATAAGATTTCTCTTATGAAAATTCAGCACCCTAACAGCATCACTTAAACTTCAAAAAATGAATTGACGAGATCAAATAGGGTCTCTCATAATATGAACATAAAAGATAAGTATGATAGATATAAATATCATACCCCAACATAATAAAAATGAACTTAAAATACTTGACATGAAAGTAGAACTTTGAAAAATGATAAAGGTGAACGACTCCCTTAAAAATTCGGCAGCCTAACGGTGCCACTTAAAACTTCAAAATACTGAATTGAAGAGATAAAATAGGTACTCTCATCATATGAACATAAAAGATCAGTATGATAGATTTAGAGATCATAACCCAACAAAATAAAAAGGAACATTAAATACTTGACATGAAAGTAGAACTTTGAAAAATGAGAAAGGTGAACGAATCCCTTAAATATTCGGCAGCCTAACGACGCCACTTAAAACTTCAAAATTCTGAATTAAAGAGATAAAATAGGGTCTCTAATCATATTAACATAAAATATCAGTATGATAGATATAGATATCATACCCCAACATAAAACGAAACTCAAAAGACTTGTCAAGAAAATAGAACTTGAAAATGAAAAGTGTGAAAGAATCCTTTACAAAAATTCGGCAGCCTAACGACGCCTCTTAAACATTCATAAAACAAAATGATGAGAGTAAGAGAGTATCTATCATCATATGAACATAAAAAGGGAATTAGGATGAATATAAACTAACATACCCAACATAAGAACATGGATCTTAGAAGAAATGACATAAATGAGAGTACTTGAAAAGAAAGAGAGAGGTAGGATCCCTTACCTTAAAACGTAACTCATAAAACACAAAGGTTGGGACCTTGAGGGATTGAGGGCACCTTTAAAGGACTCCTTGGGAGGTAATGAGACCAGAGCTTCGTTGGGGAAGAGTTGGGAGTCAAATGGATGAGAGGATGTCTTGGTATTTATAGGTAAAGTGAGGGGACAAGGCATTAATGGCCAGGGGACACCTCATTAGTGGTTTTGGAAAAACCATGGGCTTGCCCATGGTATTTTCCCATGGTATTGGCCACTTGGGATATCTCATACCTTATATTACTATTCATAAGTCGACCATATTGATTACATACTTTATACATCATTTAATGATGTCATTAAACACCCGTAACATAAAAACTGTATTTTCACTATTCATCGAAAATTCAACTTTCTCAGAAAAATCCCAAAATTTCACCTTAACCAAATATCGATGTTCTGATTTCAAAAATGAACTCCATTTTATAAAAATAAATTTCTACATATATTTAATTTAATTTTTAAATAAATACACTATTCACCAAAAATTGATTTTTTTCAGAAAAATCCCCAAAAATTACCTTAACATAATATCGATGCTCTGAGTTCAAAAATGAAATCCATTTTATAAAAATATTTTTCTAAATATTTTTAATTTAATTTTTAATTAAATAACACTATTCACCTGAAAAAACTTATACTTGACTAATAATTTATTAAACCGTTATTTAACCATTTTATTGAATCACATTACTTAATCAGGGTGCCTAGATTATATTAAAGCTTTATTTAAGTGAGATTACTAATCCATTTGGTCACATTATGAATCTTAAGCATTAAATAACTATTCATAATTTACTAATCATCAAAAATTAAGTTGATCTTATTAGACTCTAAATTTCGTACTGAACATAATTATAGAAGACCATTTTTTAAAAATCATTACAGATTTTTAATTATTTAAGGTATACATAAACATTTTTTTAAAATATCATTTCTCTAAAATTCACCAAAAATATGCATACTATATTTATCCTGACATTTGAAAATTCATAAACGTCATCATAAGAAGAAATCAACATTTTTATTTAAAACAAAGTATTACACAAGGAAATTACGGTCTCCTTACATAGCCCCTTATCACACCAGCATAGGACCTAAGTGTAAGGTGTGCTAAGGTGAGAGAATCCGAGGGAGGCTCGACCAACATCACACAAGTAGTAATTTCTATCAGTTTGAACTTCTCACAAAGGAGATTCCATTCTAGCTTCACACGATGAAGTTCGGATTGGATTTGGTCAAGAGAAAAGCCCAGTGGTTCTACCTCCTTCCCAAGTTCTGTTAGATGGGATTCAATCGGTCCAAGACTATTCAGTGAGGCCATCGAATCTTCTTTCTATGTTAATTAACCAATATCACTTGTATTTAGAGACAAAAGTCGCAACATTCAGTTTTGAACGGTCATACTGACTAACGATCATATAATAGTCAAAACCCAACAGTCTCATTTTAATTATGCTTTTGTTATTAAATGAAACAATTTTGTTGAGTTTGAAAAATAAAATAACACACAAAATTAGGAAACAAGATTTATTCAAAATTCCGGGTCGTTACAATCTTCCCCCCTTAAGAAATTGTGTCCTCGCAATTTTTAAAATTTTGTTTTGAAATTTCATTAAATGTCCCACATCGGAAAAAGAGTCAGTAACGTTATTACATTAAAAAGAAGAAAAAAAAGTACAAAGGCCACCTGAGTTAACCCATACTAGGATTCTATGTAGGAAAACATGGATATGGAAGAAAAAACAAACGTTCAAGTTCGGAGGGAGAGTGATAGAAAACATGATTAGGAGAAAGTTAACAATAAGAAAATCACAAACTTGTGATGTGTATAAACGGCCTTTGATTACCCAGTAGGAAACGTTAACAGACAACATTTTTGTTTTACGTTCCTTTTCATAGTTTTGAGGAATTCATTTACTACATAGAATAAAAACATAAGGAAATATACCTACCTTCAAGTAGAGTTTCATCCTTTAATAAGTTTCCAGCAAAACTAATATTTTCTCCAAACGATGAGCATTCAAAACTACTTGGTCTCATCAAAGCACAAGAATCATCTTATAGAGAATCGCATAATCCTCCAAATATTAACTATCTATTTCTTCTATCTTTAACCATTATCCCAAAAACAGAAAGGGTAAGATAAAACAACTCTTCCAAAATAAAGAACCCCAGAGGAAGGGAAACTACTTTAAATCTTCAAAGTTCCATGGTACTAACCAAATTTCATCATAGACCATTCCGTAAATAACTGTCCTAAAAAATCCTCAAAATAAACCAAACTAAGATTGAAACCCAAATACAAGAATGATTTGATGACATAGTCTTCCAAGGTAAACTTTATCATTCATCTCCAAATAACATCAACCACTCCTAACATCTTATAACAAATGCAACTAACCTAAACATATTTACCCCAAGATAGGTTAATCATTTCCATAAGTAACCTAAATTACTATAATTCCGCCTTAAATTCATCGATTCTTTGAAATATAAGTCAACCTTTACTCCTCAAAGAATATACCGTAGTAATCTATTTACCTCGATCAAATAAGGTTCCCAAAATAGTGAATGTCTTCCAAAATAATAATCATCTTTTAATCCCCTAATCATCTCTATCATATTAATATTGCAATCATCACATTTCCTATCACATTTGTTGTTGGGACATGTTCTTCCATTTCCTTCCATTAACTAAGAAAAGAAAGTACAATTAGGGGCTTAAATACTTAGACAATAATCATGAAAAGAAACTTAAAGCATAAAAGGATAACTTGTAGAAGAAAAGTATACCATAACTTGTGATCCCCTAGGTTCCAATCTACGTTATCCAATATCATATATTCTTATGTGAATCTGTATTTTATTTTATCTTTGTTCTTTTAATAATGGTTCATACAAAGCTTATGAATTTACCAAATCATATCCCTCGGGAGTGTCGTAACCAAGAGTGCAGCAAGTCCTGTTGTAGTGTACCAGTTCCCATTCGATTCTAGCTCAAAGAGGTGTTTTCAGGTTTTACCCCTATGTAAATCTATGCCAGAGCCACCTCTACCTACTCGTATCCAGACAAGGATGTATTTGCTTGGAAACCCCTTACTGAATACTCACCAAAATACCAGGAAGATTTCCTATATTTAAACTTTTTTATAGGGTTCTTCCTAAAGTTTTCATATCCTAATTTCAAAAAATAACTAAACAATCCTTTGATACCAACTATATCATCCCGCCTTTTAGTCACATAATCTTTCATTACAGTATACAAAACTGAGGATCTTTAAGGTTTAGTGTCTTGGAAACCAAGAACTTAATACATGGAACAAAAAAAACATTCTTCTTAAGAACTTGAAAGGCTTCTCCTTATGTTCATCCTAGGTTCATTACTACATCTCATAACCTGGGGACATACATCAATAGAAAGGGTGATCATAAGTCCCAGTAATGGATACAAGGGGAAACATTTAACATGTGAACTTCAGATACATCAACAATGTCATAAAAAAGAACTTTAAGTCATGGGAAAGAAATCATGAGGCATATCATAATAAAAATAACGTTTTTCATAACTTGAAGATGTGGCTACAACATTTAACAAAGACAATCATTTCCATTTCACCAAGGTCCATCCCCAAGGTGTCAATAAAAATTACCAAGGATATTCACCAAGGTATCAGTCTAAATGGCCATCTCTAGAGATTACGTCTTTACCCAATGCATTGGAGCGCTATCAGGGTACACCCTTAAATTTGTCTTTATCATCATGCGAGCCACATATATCATCATAAATCATTTCATAAACAACCCATATAGCATAAAATAAATGGGTTTCATTTCATAATCATATCATTTTAAAAACTGCTTTAAATACATGATCTTTATGTCACTTTAAACTCACGGAAAGGGAAAGCGGGTCTCATGTATGTAAATCCCAGAATTTAAAATAGAAAATTTTGCTGTATATGTGAATACATCTTTAGAATAAATATCTTTGAGTATTCTCTAAATAAAATAAATGAATTTGAGAATAAGAGAGAGACATTTTGAGACGGAAATTCTGCAGCATAACGGTTATGTTTCAGGGTTTTAGAAAACATTGAAAAGAGAGGGGACATGGGTCAAACAATCATAAATGACCCATAAAACAGTATAGGGACAGAATATGAAGGATATATGAACCTGGTAATGAAAGTTTAAAGATATAACATATGAAATGAAGAAAATGAAATGAAGACTAAAATAAGATTTCTCTTATGAAAATTCGGCACCCTAACGGTGTCACTTAAACTTCAAAAAATGAATTGACGAGATCAAATAGGGTCTATCATCATATGAACATAAAAGATAATTATGATAGATATAGAGATCATACCCTAACATAATAAAATGGAACTTTAAAGACTTTACATGAAAGTAGAACTTTGAAAAATGAGAAAGGTGAACAAACCCCTTAAAAATTCGGCAGCCTAACGGCGCCACTTAAAACTTCAAAATACTGAATTGAAGAGATCAAATAGGGTCTCTCATCATATGAACATAAATGATCAGTTTGATATATTTAGTGATAATACCCCAAAAAAATAAAAAGGAACTTCAAATACATGACATGAAAGTAGAACTTTGAAAAATGAGAAAGGTGAACGAATCCCATAAAAATTCGGCAGCCTAACGACGCCACTTAAAACATCAAAATACTGAATTGAAGAGATCAAATAGGGTCTCTCATAATATGAACATAAAATATCAGTATGATATATATAGATATCGTACCCCAATATAAAAAGAAACTTTAAAGACTTGTCAAGAAAATAGAACTTGAAAATGAGAAGGGTGAAAGAATCCTTTACAAAAATTTGGCAGCCTAACATCGCCACTTAAACATTCATAAAACAAAATGATGAGAGTAAGATAATATCTCTCATCATATGAACTTAAAAAGAGCAGTAGGATTAATATAAAATAAAATCCCCAACATAAAAACATGGAGCTTAGAAGAAATGGCATAAATGAGGGTACTTGAAAAGAAATAGAGAGGTATGATCCCTTACCTTAAAACGTAACTCTTAAAACTCAATGGTTTGGACCTTGAGGGCTTGGGGGAACCTTGGGAGGACTCCATGGGAGGTAATGAGACTAGATTTTCGTTGGGGAAGAGTTTTGAGTCAAATGTATGAGAGGATGTCTTGGTATTTATAGGGAAAGTGAGGGGACATGGCATTAATGGCCAAGGGACACCTAATTAGTGGTTTTGGCAAAACCATGGGCTTTCCCCTGGTATTTTCCCATGGTATTGGCCACTTTGGACACCTCGTACCTTATCTTACTATTAATAAGTCAATAATATTGATTACATACTTAATACATCATTTAATTATGTCATTAAACCCTCATAACTTAAAAACTGTATTTTCACTATTCATCGAAAATTCAACTTTTTCTGAAAATTCCCAAAATTTCACCTTAACCAAATATCAATGATCTGATTTCAAAAATGAACTCCATTTTATAAAAATAATTTTATAAATATTTTTAATTTAATTTTTAACTAAATACACTATTCACCGAAAATTCATTTTTTTCGGAAGAATCCCCAAAAATTATCTTGACATAATATCGATGCTCTGAGTTCAAAAATGAAATCCATTTTATAAAAATAATTTCTAAATATTTTTAATTGAATTTTTAATTAAAAAACACTATTCAACCGAAAAAACTAATACTTGACTAATAATTTATGAAACTGTTATTTAACATTTTATTGAATCACATTACTTAATCAAGGTGCCTAGATTATATTAATGCTTTATTTAAGTAAGATTCCTAATCCATTTGGTCAGATTACGAATCCTAAGCATTAAATCACTATTCATAATTTACTATTCATCAAAAATTAAGTTGATCTTATTAGACTCTAAATTTCATACTGAACATAATTGTAGAAGACAATTTTTCGAAAATCATTACACATTTTTAATTATTTAATGTTTACATAAACATTTTTTTAAAATATCCTTTCTCTAAAATTCACCAAAAAATATGCATACTATATTTATCCAGACATTTGAAAATTCATAAACATCATCATAAGAAGAAATCAAAATTTTTATTTAAAACAAAGGATTACACAAGGCAGTTATGGTCTCCTTACATAGCCCCTTATCACACCAGCATATGACCTAAGTGTAAGGTGTGCTAAGGTGAGAGAATCTAAGGGAGGCTCACTCAACATCGCACGAGTATTAATTTCTATCCGTTTGAACTTCTCACGAAGGTGATTCCATTCTAGCTTTACACGATGATGTTCGGCTTGGGTTTGGTCCAGTGCAAAGCCCAATGGTGCTACCTTCTTCCAAAGTTCTGTTAAATGGGCTTCGATTGGTCCAAGACTATTGGGTGAGGACATCAAATCTTCTTTCTATATTAATTAACCAATATCACTTGTATTTAGAGACAAAAGTCGCAACATTTAGTTTTCAACGGTCATACTGACTAACGGTCATATAATAGTCAAAACCCAATAGTCTCATTTTAATTATTCTCATGTTATCAAATGAAACAGTTTTGTTGAGTATGAAAAATAAAATAACACACAAAATTAGGAAACAAGATTTATTCAAAATTTCGGGTCGTTACAGGTTAGTTATTGGTACAACCAAATGTCTATAAGGTGATATATTCTACAATATAAGGAACATTAGGAAGACAAAAAAAATTAACCAGACTGTGGGATCACACAATGTTCTCAGGAGGAGTCTTCCCTCAACCCAAGTTATACCCCTCCTAGAATTAACCTTGGTTTTTAAACATGCATTTTAGTCACATTCATCATATATATATATATGTGTGTGTGTGTGTGTGTGTGTGTGTGTGTATTTATTAAGACAAGAACATGCTCAATTCAACTAATAAATATAAGTTAAGATATATCACACAAATATACAAAATCTCAAATAGATAACACACTCAACGAATTAAATTAATGATCTATTATGATGAACAAATATATATATATATATATGGAATGAAAACTTCTATGTCAAGTCATGATGAATAAATTTACACAAAATTGCATAAATCACATATCAATATCATGTACATCACCCAAGAAGAATCTAGTCAATGGTAATAACAAAACATAATTTTCCCAATTTATAGTAACTTGGAGGTCTACTATACAGTGCTAGCCCAAAATTGTCATTATTTTCTTGTATGAGTACCAATCATCCTAAATCCTATCTATACTATCCCAATCCAAGGAAAGGTAAAAGGAAAGTTAGTAAAATCCTAGTTCTCTAATACTAATTTTTGACATCCTCATGCAGACTACCATGTCTTACCTGAGTTCAACATGACATCATGTGTGAATCTGCTTATGAATGAGGCTGATAAATAATAAGGAGGGTCTCAGTATCTTATTGGGGGAGACCATACCCTCAATATCATGTCATGACATAGGTAATAATAATATTCAATTAAATAATGTTTAGAGTAACTTGCTGAAAACTAAATATGGTATACATGTCAAACAAATAAATGACTTCAAATGTGGAAAGCCTATCCATCGTAAATATTAAAGAATAATAAATAAAATAATAAATATGGGTCTATCAATATATATCCCATACACCACCAACTTTGTGGTCATCTTCTCATCCATCCACTACATGGCCTTTTCCCTTTGTCAGGTCTCACAATAAAATCTATAAGAGAACCGAAATTCCTGAGTAAGGTGTGTGTACAATACTCAGTAGGACCCCAACAATACACCCTTAAGATATTTTTCTCATGTATAAAAAGTGTATCCCATAATAACAATAAATGTCTATGAGCAAGAACATTCAACCAAAAAAACAGTGGTCATGTTCTAACCATGCTTCCAACAACCCCATATTGTACCTTCTCTGGTTCCATACTAGACGATAAGGGATGATGTCAGTAGTAACTAAACTATCCCATGTAATTAATCTTCATGATGTCATGTGAAGATGAAACTTTATGACATGTATCCATCAAAAGGACCATGTCACCCACCATCCTCTAGTCAAGAACAACTGGTACTCACATTGACTAGATTACCTTAAGTGAATACAAAAAATGGAACCATGGCTACCTCATACCTCCATCTTTTACTCAGGCCTGTCATGGTCATCATCACTTGTTTTTTAATCTACCCAATATAATGGGTAAATATGTTACAAAGATCCACCTATCTCAAGTACCACTAAAACCACCAAGGAATGGTAACACACCTACAAGGAAATCACATAACCAGGAATAAAATTTCATCATCAGTATATAGAAACCCACAAAATAACATTCGATGAAAATCAATAATTGAAAAAGAGACACTTGTGTATAACTTATGTAATAAAATATCACAATGGGTCTCATAGCTATAGACACACCCATATGTGATTGTAATCAAGAACTATCATCTGAATTCCAATATAATTATCATCATTTCCATAAGTGTAAAATATATCCAAAGAATGTAACAAACTTCCAACCTCAAAAATATTGATTTCAACGTCAATGTTTGTTGGAGGAGTCATCCTGGTACCACGTCAACATAGAACTAGAATTTCCATATAGAACAATGACTCATAGAACTAGTTCCAAATCATCATGTCATGGGTTCTAGATTAAGATGAAGATAACATGTGAAAGGGGAAGAATAAATTCTTACTCGAGATTAAATAGAATAAAGAAAACATAAGGTTCTACTCAATGTGGGAGGGGGAATGGTTATGGAGATGGGGGAGTCTCCATAGTGCATGAAGGAAGCTATGTCCTAGATTTGTGTTATAAAAGACCCATATATCATAGGACACACACCACGATTCATGGTTGTACTGGAAGAAGATCAACGTGGTGAAGAAATGGAATGTAGTGTAGGGGTGAATAAGAGGTAGACATCCATAGTGAAGAAAGAGGTGATGCGATATAGAGCCAGGGTGGGGAATGTACCACAACATAACAATGGAAAGGACCATATTCATGGATTTTTCTTGTATACCTTTCGGGTTCTAAGATGATTTGAATGAAGATAGGAAAAATGATTTATATTAAAGTGTTATCTCGGGTTCAATCTATGTGAAAAAACCCCTCATGAAGCCTCATAATTACTATATAAAACCCCCACAATTAAATTGAAAATCCATTGCCCCAAATCAATTACAAAACTAAATATTTAAGGCAGGACACACCCAAAGACCACAGGTTGGATAGTCTTCTATAACTGACGCCACACAACCACTATGTCGTGGTCCTTAACACCAAGACATATCCACTAATGAACTACATAATTTTGGTGTAACCTTCATCAGTTCAAACCTCTATGTAAAAGGCTACAATGTAGTCTCCTTTGAACCACTACACGATAAAGATACCATCAACATTACTTTGTAGCATCCTACACAATGACATGGTCCTATAACGACCCAATGTTTTATTAATGGAATTTTCTTATATTATAATCACATAAAATTAATTATATAACACAATAACAACATTATAAATAAATAATGTGTGAAATAAAATGTATATCTAGAATTTGCGGAATATATACCTATGGAATAGTAACCTGACCTTGGGAATAGTAATATGACCCTTGTGAATAGTAAACTGATCAATGTAATAGTAACATGACCAATTAAATTATAAATGAAATTTATCTATCTTATAAGTGAAAATATGGTATAATTATATCATCGAATATGTAAAAAAATATTTTAAAAATTATTGATTAAGTGTTGGTATTTTTATAGGTCATAAATACTTATTAAAAATATTATAAAAAATTTAATAAATTAAAATAAAAATTAATTAAATAAAATGTATTCATAAATTGGTATTTTTATGTCATATTATTATATGATAATTTTATGAGACCTTAATTAATATTTCATGGTGTTAGAGAAATAATTTTAATTTTAAAATTTTTATTTTTCAAGTAAATTATGATTTTAATTAAAAACTTAATTTCTCATATATATAATATTTTATTTGAAAAAAGGAGTTCATTTTTTAAATATACACATCAAAAAATGGTTACGGTGTTTTTTGGGATTTGTTTGAAATACTTGAATTTTTCGTGAATTGTAAAATACCGAAATTTACCATATATATACATTATAATTTAAATGTACTATTACTCACATCATGTATGATGTAATCACCATGGGTTAAATATTACATGATGAAATTACTATTTATAGTCTCACTAATTAGCACTATTTCCTGTATTGAGAAAAATAATAAACAAATGAATAAGATATTCAAAAATCATCCCTCTCCTCCACTTTAAATACTCCATCACCCCCATCTTCTCCTCACACCTCTCAAACCATGGTAAATTTCTAAATTATTCTCAAATATCATCCCAATACCCCCTCCCCCTAAAAAATATTTTTTTTTCTTAAGAAACTACCAAAACCAAACCCCTAAGGAAGTGCTCAAGAGGAAGGAATCAAAAGGTAAAACCCTCTTCCATTTTATTTCAATTTATTTTCAAGTTCCATTTTTTTATTCTCTATACTCACAAAAACCCATCCAAAAGGTATGAAAATTCCATTACCATAAATATAATGGAATTTTGTTTGGTTATGTAATGATTCATCATCATCTCTACTTTCCCCACCTTTTATACTAGAAATGAAAACATCATCTGAGATGTGTTAATTTATAACATTTAAGGACGGAGGGTTTTCATTTCTATTACCATCTTAAATTCTAGCCAGGAAACCATTTATAATGTTTAACCAGATTATTATATATTTAATAAATCCTATTTAATGTTATATAATATTTTATACAAATGGTATTAATTTACAAAACAAAATGAGTTCGTTGTGATCAAAAAATCGGCAAATTTATCGTAGTGTTTATCATTAAAGTTTTATATAGTGATTCATCCTCACTGAAAATAACCAAGTGAATTTTGAATCCATTTAATATTTTTTATGAACAATAATAACATATAACATGAATTCTATAAATCCATCCTCATCATACATGTTTATCTGTACATGTATAGAAGTAAACAGATCATAAAACCCAAGGAAAAAAATGCTCCCAAACAATGAAATTGAACCTCTTAACCCATAAACAATTCCATGAATAAACCTAAAAATATTATACTAAATCAATTAAATTAATAATAGGTTCTAGATAAATTAATTAATTAGTCAAATATGATTATCCAAGACTGTAACATCAAGGGAGAAACACCTTCCAACTTAAGGTAAGGGATTCTACCCAAACCTCCATTATTCCTTCTGATTACACTCTCTGTCTTTTTACCCAAATGGAATTATATTTTATATTCAAGTGAATATTATAAATTCTATGTGTATGTTCCAAACTCATGTATCAAGATCCATTCATTTTCTTTTATGGATCTAAATTTTTTTAAGTGGTTCTCTCCTCAATTATCTTCGTTAAGAAGTCCTATTTTAAGGGAACTTCCTATATTCATACCCAATTTAAGGAGAACTGTATAATAAAGTTTAAACCACCATTATTTTCTTCAAATAAATCATTTTATTATGAAAACATTCTTGGTACACTTCTGGTTTTATATAAAATATTATGCTCTTTTCTGTTTTAAATGATCTTTGATATATTCCTTAAACCACAATAAAATGTTTTAATTCTAAAGTTTATTAAATACTTTTTTTCCATGTTATCACATAAATTTGTAATAACTTATCATGATATATTCCTATTCCAAATTATGATTTTTTCATTCATTATCTAATTCCCTTTCTTCATGGACACTTTTATAATACTCCCATTTATTATCCTTTACGACATGATTATGATACCAAATTCTTTCCATGGGTAACCCTTATATTTATGTATGATTGATTATGTATGATTCTATATGTGTTAATATTATTAAAGAAAATGTTATGAAGGGTGCATATAGATAGTGCTCCAATGTATTGGGTCAAGTTTAGTCTCATGAGACATTATGTGCAATAGTCTTGGTAGTCAGGCCTAACTTGTGCTCCAGGTGCAACGGTCTTGGTGGTTAGCCTTAACTCAAGATAATCTATGTAAAACACACTTTGAATTTTTCTAAAGTCATGTTTCATGTTTTTGAAACATTTATTTGATTCCATGATTATATAATCTCATGATATATATGGCATGATTCCACATTACTATTCAAGTTCGATGCCTTTTTATATCACTATGATATTTCATCTAACTATTGTGCTATGATTTATTCTTTTGATTATTCCCTTACTAGGATTTTTAGCTCCTTTGTTTATTCATGTTATCCCCACGCTATCCCATGAAGATGTATGACCACAATGGAAGTTATGATTTCTCTAAGAATATTAAATAATGAAATGTTTTTATTTAGTCCCATGTCTTTAGTTTTATGTACCTAGTCTCCCAATAAACTAGATATTATGTTCCTTGGCCTCTAATTTGATGTTTAATTAAGCTTAAAATCATGTAGTCATATGTGAAAATGGATAAGGTTTCTATAGTTGGTATTAGAGAAAGGTCTAGTTATTTTTTGAGATTATGAATAGATAACTTTTGTAAGAACCTTAGGGATAATAGTATGTATAAGAAAACATTCCTAAATTTTGGTTAGTATAGAGTAAGTGGTTTATTAGGAAAATATATAATTGTCGGGATACTACAAGTGGACGTGGTTCTAGAATAGTTATACCTTGGTGTAAAAACTATGGCATGTTGTTTCAGAATTGACTTAGGGTAACCTAGTACACGAAAGTGGGAGTTACTATGCACCTGGTATGACACTCCTTGGGGATATGCTTTGGTAAATTCATAAGATCCTTATGAACCATTATTACAAGAACAGAAAAATCCCATAATAATATATGATAGAAAATAGATCATGGATAACCTAGATTGAATCCTAGTGAATCACAAGTTAGGATATAATTTTTTGTTAAGAGTTTAACCTTTTTTGTTCACTGTTTCTTTTTTATTATTATTATCTAAATATTCAATCCCCATAATTGGAACTTATTTTTCTTAGTTAATGGAGGGAAATAGAAGAACATGTACCAAAAATCAATTTGATAGGAAATGTGAATATTTCCCTAAAGATATGCCAAATAAGATGGGAATGGGTTCTCAAAATATTATAACATTACTTGCTCATCAATCTCATGTTATGAATAATGACATGAATCATATGGAATTCCCTCCTCCAAGGAAATAGAAAGTTATCATATAATCCATCATGCAGAAAAGGCCTCACATGTTTAGTAGATCTTATGATCCCCTCCTTGAGGAATAATTGACTAACTCCATTCAAAAGATATTCTATGTCATTTGGTGCTAAGAAGAAGAAAAAGTCATGCTGGTGGTCTATCATTTTGATGGGGAATCTAATCAATGGTGGAAACTGGTCAAGAATACGATGTCCAAGGATGAAATTGATTCCATGGATTGAGATGAATTTGAGAAAATGTTTTTCAATTAATATTTTCCCCAAACCCTCATCCTCAAGACGGAAAGAGAGATTCTCAGACTCAAGAATAATTAAGATGAGTCTATCGGGGCATATAATGAAAACTTCACAATTCTTGCAAGATACTCTCCCATATTTTTTATGAACACTAAAATAAAGGTGGATCACTTATTTAGCAGAATAAAGCTATGTCTATGAGCATATTTGGAGATTCATGAATTCAATAGTTATCAAGAGATTTTATATTGTGCCCTCAAGGATGAAATGGAGATTGGATACACTCAATGGTCTCATTGGACTGGGGATAAAAATTGGAAAATGGAGTCCAATATGGATGGTTCATCAAATAAATCCCATGATGGAAAGAAGACTGAATATCCCACATGTCAAAATAATGGGAAGAAGAATCCTCATATCTATCTAAAGGGAACTAGGAATTTCTTCAAATGTGGATGAAAGGGACATCTCGATAGTAAATGTAAAAGGGATATGAATAATTCTACTAATGTGGAAGAAGAAAGGATGGTTTATATCAATTCTCATCTAGTAGTGAATTGTTTCAACTACATGTAACATGTCAATTATCTGAAAAATTTCACTAAGCCAAGGGTTGATGGAGGTAATCAAAAACACCCTCAGAGAAAACAAGGAAGGGATTATGATATCACTACTACTAAGGTGGGGGAAGACAACGATGTGGTGACAGGTATGGTGGTTATTTATTCAAGAATAGTGAACGTACTATTTGATTCTGGTTCTATACATTCTTTAATATCTTTCATGTTTAGTAGAACTATTCAAGGACCACCTCAATATATTGAGGTAGAGTTATCTATGAGTAAATCTAGTAGGGAAATTGTTGCGTCTATGGTCTATAACTCCTCCCCGATAAATGTTTGTGGATTGAACCCCCCAAAAAATATTTTCATACTCCCTTTGGTAGATATTGATGCTAATTTGGGAATGGATTGGCTCTATTTATATATATATCCAACATCAACTATTGGTAATGGGATATCACTAATGACATCCCAAATAATCCTCCAATCCTCTAAAAGTGTAAGGAGAAAGATGAATCTCTTTTAGAATCAACGTCTCAAGTGTGGATATTGATGCCTTATGAGAAAACATATCTTTCTCAAATGATCGAGAAAGAGGTGAGAATCGTGCTTGAAGAGATGCCCATCGTGAGGGAATACACTGATGTGTTCCTCGAAGAGTTCCCTAGTCTTCCTCCGGATCGAGATGTTGAGATCTCAATTTATCTTATTCATGGATTTCTACCTATATCAAAAAATAATTATAGAATGGACAACATAGAAATGTAAAAACTAGAGAATTAGTTACATTAGAATCTAGAGAAGGGTTTTATAAGCTTGAGTGCTTCACTGTGGGGCACACCGATTCTATTTATCAAGAAGAAGGATGGATAAATGCACCTCTACATTGATTATCATGAGCTAAATAAAATCATGATAAATAACAAGTATCCCCTTCCTCAGATAGATGACTTTTTAGATCAAGTATGTGAGGCCATTAATCTCTCAAAGGAGGACCTTCAGTAAGGATATCACTAATTAAAGGTGAGGAAGGGATAAATTCCCAAGACTACCTTTCGAATGAGGTATGAACACTATGAGTTCATAGTGATTCCCTTTAGAATCACTAATTATCTAGAAATATCAATGAATTCAATGAGTAGAGTCTTTATGGATTACTTTGATAGGGTTGTGGTAGTATTTATCGATGATATTCTGATATACTACAACAACAAGGAGGAACCTGAGGAGCATTTTAATAGTATGATGAAGACTTTGTGAAGGGATAAAATTTATGAAAAGTATAGTAAATGTGTGTTCTGGAGGGAGGATATATCATTCTTAAGGAATGTTTTCACCAGCAAAGGGATATATGTGGACCCTTCCAAGATAAAGGTAATTGATGAGTGTCCCAAGCCAACATATGTAATGAAGATCCATAGATTTCATGGTCTATTTAGGTATTACCGATGATTTTTTAAGAACTTATCATGATTGTAAAACCCAATAAAAAAGATGAAAAGATGGGTGTAATGTTTTTATACACTCAAGAATGTGAGGATATATTTAAGGAGCTCAAAAGGAGGCTTATCACTACACCAGTAATAATAGTACCGACAGGTGTAGAACTCTTTTTGATGTACAATGATGCATAAAAAAATTGACAAGAATGTGTATTGATGAAAAATGATAATGTGATAGCCTATGCCTCTAGTCTGTGGAAAATCAATGAGAGAAACTATCCAATGCATGATATGGAGTTGGATTTTGTGATATTTTCGATAAAAATATAGTGGCATTATATATATGGGGATAAGATTGAGATATATACTGATCACAAGAGTCTCAAAAATATATTAACACAGAAGGTTCTTAATATGTGTCATTGAATATGGTTAGTGCTCATCAATGATTATGGCAGCTCAATCCAATGCCATCCCGGTATGGAAAATAAGGTTGTGGATGCTCTAAGTAGAAAGGATCATATATCTTTATCAATGATGAGAATTGAGAAGGATCCAATATTCATAGATTTGAAGAGGATGGAAATAAGAATCATCAAGGGAGGAACATCATCACTCATTTATCAAATTACTTCTCAACCATCCCTTATAGATAAAATAAAGGATTCTCAGAGAAATTATGTGGATATTCGTAAAAGGGTGAATGCTATTTGAAATGAGAAATCCTAAAAGTTCAAGATTGATGAGGATAGAGTTGTGGAATATGGGTCGCGACTATGTATACCATTTGATCTAGAGATAAATAAAGATATTTTGAATGACTCACATAGATCAACCTTATCTATTCACCATGGGAGCACAAAGATGTATCGAGATCTCCAGGAGAACTATTAGTCAGACAATATAAAGAAGGAGATCGTTGAGTACATGTCTAAGTTCATGGTATGTCAGCAACTAAAGGTTGAAAGTAAAAAAGTATAAGGGGATGATGAAACCACTACCCATGACATCATTGAAGTGGGAGGACATTACCATGTACTTCGTCACTGGACATACAAGGACATCGAGGGGAAAAATTCTATATGGATCATTGTGGATCGTCTTACAAAGACAGCTCACATTATTTCAATTTGAGAGGACTTATCATTGGATCAACTTGCATGGATATATATCAAAGAAGTGGTAAGGCTATATAGAGAACCACTATCTATTTTATCTGATTGAGTTTTGAGATTCACCTCTAGGTTCTGGAAAGGATTCCAACATTCTCTAAGCACTAAGATGAACTTCAGTATAGCCTATCATCCCCAAACTGATGGATAATCTAAGAAAACTATTTTTAGACATGGGAATATATGTTGGCAGCATGTTCTATGGAATTAAAAGGAGGATGGGACCAACATCATCCACTAGTTGAATTCTCTTACAATAATACCCTCCACTTGAGTATCTGAGTGCCAAAATATAAAGACCTTTATCAGAAGAGGTGTTAAAAACTGGCATGATGGGATGAAGTTGTTGAACATAAGATGATAGGTCCTAAAATGGATGAGGTAATGGTGTAGAAGGTGAAAACAATTCAATAGAACATCAAGGAATTCCAAAGCTGACAGAAGAGTTATGTAGGAAAACATCGATGGGACCTTGAGTTAAAAGTTGGAGACATGAAATTCCTCCACATATCTCCGTGGAAGAAGGTTATGAGGTTTCGAAAGAAACAAATGCTAATTCCTAGATACATTGGACCCTTTGAGATGCTTTATCATGTAATAGATGCGACCTATTGACTAACACTTTCACCTACCATGTCGAATGTACACAATGTGTTACATGTTTCCCTCTTATAGAGGTACATACCTGATCTTTCACATGTACTATCTTTTGAGGTGGCATAGTTTGTGAATATTCTTTCTTATGAGGAGTAGCTAGTGAAAATCAAGGATCATAGAGACAATGTTCTACATAACAAGATTACTCACCTGGTAAAAGTACTATGGTAGAACCATAAGTATGAAGATACAACCTAAGAATTGGAGGAAGCGATGAAGGAAAAGTACCCACACCTATTTTCATCTTGGAATGTTAAATGAAATTTTGTGGGAAAAATTTTTTAAGTGGAGAAGAATGTAACAACCCCATGTTTTATCAATGGAATTTTATTATATTATAATCACATAAGATTACTTATAGAACAAAATATATACTCTATTAATAAATAATGATAAAATAAAAGTTTTCTCTAGAAGTTAAGAAATATAAAACTAAAGAATAGAAACTTGACATTTGGAATAGTAATGTGGCCCTCATGAACAGTAAACTGGCCAAAGCATTAATAACCTCACCAATTAATGTATAAATAAAATTTATCCATCTTATAAGTGAAAATATGGCATAATTATATCATAGTATAAGTAAATAAATATTTTAATAATTATTGATTAAGTGTTGGTATTTTTATAGTTCGTAAATATTTTATTACAATTTTTTTATTATTTAAACAAATTGAAAGAATTTTTTTTCATAAAATGAATTCATAAATTGGTATTTTTAAGTCTTAGGATTATAAGATAATTTTATGAGACCTTGATTAATTTTTCAATGTGTTAGAAAAGAAGTTATAATTTTAAAATTTGTATTTTTCATGAAAATTATGATTCAAATTAAAAATTAGTTTTCCCATATTTAGAAAATTATTATTGAAAAATGGAGTTCCTTTTTTAATTCTACATGTTTAAAAATGGTTAGGGTGAATTTTTGATATTTTTCTGAAATACATAAATTTTTGGTGAATAGTAAAATATAGTAATTTACCATATATATACATTATAAGTTAAATGCACTATTAATAACAACATCGAAAATGCAGGAACCCTTGGTTTGAACTCACATGATCTAATTACTATTTTTGTCCTCATAAATCAGCACTATTTCTAATCTTGACAAAAATAATAACCAAATGAATAATATATTTGAAAATCACCCCTCTCCTCAACTATTAAAACCACCCTCACCCCCTCTTCTCCTCACACCTTTAAAGCCTTGTTCCTTATCTAACTTCTTCTCAAATATATTTCCTTGACCCTCCCCCAAAACCAGGATATTTTGGTTTTAACAAAGTACCAAACCCAAACCCCTAAGAAGGTTCTCAAGAGGAAGGAATCTATAGGTAAAACCATCTTCTATTATCTTTCAATTTATTTCTATGTTCCTTTGTTTTCTTTTCTATCCTCACCTATCCTCATCCAAAAGGAATGAAAAATATATTAACGTATATATAGTTGAAATATTTTATGTTAATTGTATAATTCATCATCGTCTCTCCTTTCCCATCCTTTTATAGTGGAAATTAAAACACCATCCAATATGTGTTAATTTATCAAAATCAAGGACGACGAGTTTTCAATTTGTATTACCATTTTCAATTATGGACATGGTATATTTTTTATAGTTGAACTAGATTATTATCTATGTAATATATCCTATGTAATTTTATGGTTTTTTTGTACAAATGAAATAAATTTACAAAACAAAATGATTTCATTGTGATGGAAAAATCTCCAAATTAGTCTAAGCATTTATCATTAATGTTTTATATAATGATTCATCTGCACTCAAAATAACAAAATAAATTTTATAACCATTTAATATTATGGATTTTCACTAATAACATATAACTTCAATTCTGTACAAGCATCCTCATTTTACATGATTATCTCTACATGTATATAAGTAAACTGATCATGAAAACCAAGGAAACAAACGGTCTCAAACAATGAAATCGAACCTCTTAACCCATCAAAAAGTCCATCAATGAACATAATAAGGTTATAATAAATAAATTACATTTATAAGAGGTTATGTAATTAATAATTAATTAATCTAATATGATTATCCAATAAATTAAGATCATGGGAAGAACACCTTCGGACTTAAGGTAAGGGATTCTACCCGAACCTTGATTATTCATTCGGGTTACTTTCTCTCTCTCTCTTTTCCCAAATAGAATTATCTTTTATTTTTCATTTTCATCTTATAAATATTGTGTGTATATTCCAAACTCATTTATAAATATTAATTCCTTCTTTTTTGGGGATATACATGATCTTATGTGGTTCCCTCTTCAATTCTTCCTGATAAGAAAGCTCGTTTTAAGGGAACTTCCCGAACTCTTACCCAATTTCATGTTCACTCAATAATCTAAGTTAAATCACCATTATTTTTCTAAAATAACTCATTTAATTATGAAAACATTATTGGTTCACTTCTAGTTTTATATAAAATAGAATCATCTTTTATGTTTTAAATGATCTTTGATATTTTCTTTAAACTGCACTAAAATATTTTATTTTAATCATTCTTAAATATTATTTTTTCATGTTATAACTTCAATTTGACACAAATTATCATGATAAATTAATATTATAACTTATTATTGTAGTTTCAATATCTAATTGAATTCCTTTATGGACACCTTTATTATACACCCATTTACTATTCTTCACAACATTATTATAATACCCAACTATTTCCACAGGGAAGTCTTATGTTTATGTATGATTGATTATGTGTATTCTGTATGTGGAGAGAATATTCATGAGAATTTTATTATAGGTTTTCCTAGATATTTCTCCAATGTATTAGGTCATTTTTAGTCTCGTGAGACGTTTTTTGGAACAATCTTTGTGGTTTTCCTTGACTCGTGCTCCATGTGCAACTGTTTTGGTGGTTACGCTTGACTTGTGATACTCTATGTGCAATGAAACTTGACTCTTTCTATAGTCATGTTTTATATTTCTACCACATTTCATTTATTCCATGATTATATGATCGCATTTTTTATATGTTTTTTGCAATTATATATCACTATGATATGCCTTCTAACCCATACGCTATAATTTATTCATATGTTTATTCCCTCACTAGGAATTTTAGCTCATTCCTTTGTTCATGTTATCCCCAGGTTACCCTATGAAGATGTATGAACACAATAGAAGTTAGGATCTCTTTATGAATATTAAATAAATAAATGTTTTATTTAGTCCCACATTTTCAGTTTTATGTACCTAGTCTTCCAAGACACTAGATATTACAATCCCTGGATTGTAATTTGTTGTTTAATTATTCTTAAAATCATGTAATGATATGTGTAAAAGGATAGGGTTTGTATAGGTCATGTGCTCAATGATGTATAATCACTTATTCTGGAAGAATACTTTTTTGAAACATACTTAAGACTCTAAAATATTTATATATCCCAAAATATTTATCCCAATTATTTATCAACATAATTAAATATGGAGGATCAAAGGAAATAAGGATTATATTAAAGAAAATTAATTCCAATGCCTTACAGGAAGACCCTGTGTAGGGTACAGTCCCGGTACCCCATGTAGGAGACACGTCTTGTGTGTTTAGTGTATGAAAAGTTGTTGAGTATTTGACATTCAAATTTGCGATGAGGTACAACATAGGGTACCTCATGAATTGTACATGTCATATATAGTGTAGACACAACATGTTTTTTGAGAAGTACAAGCTAGGGTGGCTATGATACACATCCACGTAGGGTCTTTTGAGGAGCTCGTCATGTAACTACTCCATCCTTGAATGTGTTTTAATCGTTTTTAACGTTGGAATAATAATTGGACTTGATAGTAGTATATTGTGAGAATTTTTCTATATAGATCACGATAGAGGTATTATTGTAGTGTTTATAGTTTTTATGGATGTTGTTTTGGTTTGTGAGAGTGTTTGGTGGAGAATTTATTTATGGTATGGATTCAGAATACTCTAGTGGGTGGGGTAGTGTGATGCGAGACCCAAATGATGGTCATTAGCTCATTATTTGTCTTTTCTAGTGGATTCTTAGTCCATTTTCTTCAAGGTTCATTCGGAAGGATCCTAGAAAAAGAGATCGAGTTGTATCTCTGAGTAGATCTTGGATATTCCCTATATATTGAAATAGGTTTCTTGAGGTTAGAGTAGTTGACCAAAAAGTTTTAATAATATATTGAGACCATTTATACTTGTTTCATAGATAAAAAGAGAAATTTAACTAATTTATTAATAATTATTTCATATCTAGATTCTCCCTCACCCGATCTTCACTTTTCCATTCATAATACCATGTGTGTAACAAGATAACTTTTAACATCCAACATATAGAATTAAAAAACCAACCAAAATTATTTTTCTCCCTCCAAAGATAAGTCTATAATCCTTTTTTGATTTAGAAGACACTATATCATTAATGTCACCTTTACATAGAAAATGAATCATACATTTACCCACAACCACATCAATAAGTTCCATGAATTCTTCCCCAATTATGAATTTATATAACATTAAAATATTAGTAAATTATATTCATCTCGTGATTGACTATATAAAAAATTATCAAAATGAAAGTCATAACCATAATGAAGATATAGCCCTATGTGTTATCACTACATCAAGATCATTCCCCCAATATTCCATTAAATGGTGAGCTGATTCCAATCTAACCACTTAATAACTCTTTTAGGTGAAATAATTCATGCCATAGTAAAATTTTCTCCATTAGGATGATAATATTGAAAAATTCTCTTCTAATAAACTTAAGTATTTCATTATTTTTATAGTGGTTCTGAAGTACCTGCTCATTCCAATTTGGACTCTATATTATTATCTAGGGGTGACCCTCAGCCTCACTACTAGATCCTTTCAAATATTTGAAATTACACTATGAAATATATTCAGTGTACTCTATCAACCCTCATATCCATTTATATTCAAGGGTGAATTTATTTTTACATCTACACAACATTCTTACCCCCATCATGAAAACTATTTAAGAATTATCTAAAAATATCAACATTACCCATTAACAGACCGATAATCCTTTGTAAGGATTCCTACTGAAAACTATAAACAAACCCTGACTAAGACTATTCTAACACATTACATAATATGGTAGTCACTATAACCTTGAACTAGGTTTCATTACATAACCCATAACAACCTTCCAAAACTGCTTCTAGTCCCCAAAAAAATGACTCAGAGACTACCACAACAATCACTTTACTAACGACCAATGATTCATCCATCATCCCCATATCCCAACACCATAATATAGCTTTTATTATTGAATAAGAATCATTAAATTATGAATAACCACCCCTATATTCATTCTTCATAAGCTCAGCTCCCCCATGATATAATTCCTCCTCTAATCCCAAGAAAAATGGGAGTTGATCACCCATTCCCCTTGAGATCCTCTACATGAAATTCTTCTTAACTAAACCAAAATCTTATTAGGATCTACATGAAGCTAGTAATTGTATACCAATCCCGGTTTTAACATTTATGGGGGTACTCTATGGTTCCCTCTGAATAATCCATCCAATAGTGGCTATTTTTACCACAAATGTAAAAAAATATGGAAGGCATTCAAAACAAAAAGAATCCCATGTCGCCTTGTTATTCACCTCAATTAATAAAACACCCAAGCATGGGGAATCATGCATCTTCACCACAACCTTTATACTAATTATATACACAAATAAATCAAGAATTAATTTATGGAAATTATCCAAAAGTTTCAGGAACTAATGTATAATGGTCTCTATGTTATGCTTGTAAATTGAAATCCGATGAAGGACAAGAACTTGGACTCAAAAAAATAAGGTAAAGAAGTATACTTATTCCATTATAAGATAAGTTTCTTGATATTTTACAACCATGAGTCTCCACAATACAAACCTTTTATGATTCATTTATCTCAACTAGAGATAAATGGAGAGAGAAAACAACATTTATTTCATAATGAAACAATATTACAAAAGTCCCCTCGCACACACCATCCTTTTCTTATCACACATGGAGCTCTCAAGTATCCCTTTGGATATAATATCTATATTTTATTTAATGAATGAATGATGAATCTCCCATTCCCCTTCATAAATAGGCAAGCTGGGAGGTGTCATGTTTGACATAACTCCCCCAGTATCCCCCACCAGTCCCCACCTTACATGGTCGGTGGAATTGGTGCACCAAACACCGTTGAAAATGGTTGTGGGAAGATGGAAAAATCCATCAATAACAAGATCCCACATAACGAATATGACACTTTAATATATTGTCATTATATTATAAAATAATATAGTACCTTTGGGAGTCGATATCTTTTAACTAACATCAAGGTTTCTAGCTTGTCACAAATCATTTTACGTCATCGATACATTAAGGATTCAATCCGAAATCAATTTTCAAACTAGTTAATGTATTATAAGATATAGATTAACCTCCATTAACTCCCCTAGATTTTGGGGTTCATATTCACACAAAAGGGTCAAGTCCTCTAATATATACTCCTCAATTATAGAAACCATAAGTAACTTAGAAAAAAACTCAACCAACCCCCAAAATGGACGACTCAATAACCTTAGACAAGTAATCTTGGGATAAGATAGAGAAAAAAGAAATCTTGGAAAAGTACCTTCAAAAGTTTTATTATGTCTTTTTATTATCATTTAAAAATGTAATTCCTTCTTAGTGATTTTTATAAATATGAAAGGATATTCCATCTTAAATATTTTTTAGTACAATAAAAGGACACCCATTATATTTATCTAAATAATATATATAAACATGATGAATATAATATATATATATATTAATATATATATATATCAATATATATATATATATCAATATATATAAAATATTTAAATATATAAATCATATTAGAATAAAAAAATATAATCAATTTTATTTTCATAGTTTATGAAAAGAATAATTATTAAACTAATAGTAATTAATAAGTATATTTTATAGTGAATTTAAATACATCATATATAATAAAAATAAATTGTAAAATTATATATATATATATATGCATTATTATAAAAATGTATTTAAATATGTATAAATATATATATAAATTTTTTAAACATGCGTGTGTGTCAATATAAACATATATTTATTTAATTATGTTTATATTAATATATTTTAATACAAAAATTAATATTTATTTATGTAAATTGAATATGATTTTTGGATTTCCCTACAACCATCAAGATGCCTAAAACTTGAATGTTATGATAACAACCTCAGATGTCATGGAATCTATAGAAATGTCATGTTTCTTTCGGCACATTCGGCCTTAGTATGGACCTTCAGTTTTAAAGAAGCTGAAGGATTCTGAAGTTGTTGATGATAACATTTTCACTTAATATAGAGTTATAGAATGTTATATTAATTTTCCTTTAGGTTCAGTGGATCACTATGGTTTTGTTTCATGTGAACACTAGCCCTAGATGTTGAGTAGTGGAAGAAATTGCTTTATCCAGAGCCTGGGGATGGTGTGATTGAAACACAGACTAATGTTGACCTCCTAGACTATGAAATTGTCCATAGTTAAATTCCATCTATCCCTAGGGAACCCTCATTTGAAATGAGTGATCTTGACAATCTGGAACTTGAATAACGAAAATCTAGCTTTCCTTCTTTGACACCTCCATGAGTTGAAAATTTTACTACACAACCATACAAAGGATAATGATCAATATAAAGGACTCTTTGAGGGCCAGTTGGTGGTCTTCGGTTTTAACATAGGGATAATTGTGGTTTTTGATTATGTTGATCATCTCCAATATGATTCTATTCAAGTGTTTATTATGAATCAATCTTAAGAGTCCAAGGATGTTTGTGTTGATATGATACACTCTTTGGTAGAATCAAACTCACTCCCATTACCCAGTAAATATAGAGTAGAAAATTTCTATCATATAAGAAATAAAAAAAGGGAAATATTATTTTATTGATGCTAATGTATTCAATCTTTATCAATAAAAAAATTTCAGCACAATAAATATTACTCATAGGTATAATGAATAATGATTACTCTATATTTCATAAAACATTGTTCATTAAATGAGATAAATTTTCTTTATAAGGAGATAAAAAACTAAAAGTTCTCAAGATGATGGTCCTTCTCAATGAGACTTACTTATGTTGAATAACTTTGAATGGAATTTTAAGAGTCTTTTTAATTGATAGGGAAGTTCTGAGGATAATAAAATATAGTAAAACTATTAAAAATTCACAAGAAAGTTCAGAAAGATGCATTTTCTTTAGATTTATATGCGATGGATCATTCTCAAAGAAGGTGTTAATATCAAGTGGATTATATTAGATTAATGTTTATGGGGTTCTGAGAATACTTATAAGTATTTTATGGCCCTGTTTTGGGATAAATCATATTTAAAATAGAAGATTTTTTTGAATCAAGCATTGATTCTAAAACAAACCAATTACTATTATAGGGTACTATCAACGACACATAAAATATTTTTTCCACTTACCAGATCTTCTTATTTATTTAATATATAATTGATGTAATATGGTTTTCCTCAATCAGAAGTGATTGTTCTATGTATTTTTTTTCATTTTGTGTGTATATATATATTTATTGGTAAATAATACAAAATCACCAAGTCTTTTTTTCTAGGTGATTATCTATGGCATTGGTCAGAACATTAAATCCCACCACATTTGAAATAATTCAAAATTTTACTATTTGTGGTATGGTAATATAGTGTATTAGGGGTGTTAAATATGATTGAAATATTTTACATTTTTTCAAAATTCTATTCATCTTATAAATTATAACTGATAAAGGGTAGATTTTTGGAGTACTAAAATACACCGAAAAAGGTTTTACATTATATGTGCTAACTTAGCATAGATAAAATCCATTTTTTCAGTTCGTTTTTAATGATAATAAAATATCCACTCATTTACTTGGGTTATAAATCCTTGACCTCTTAATTCATTGTGAAAATACATTTTGAGTGCTCATTAAAAGATAATTGAACAATAGAATTAGAAAAGGTTGATGTGTAACACCTATAAATCCTATATAGAAAAAATCCTCCAAATATATAGGTGTAATCATGGTTACATCCCTCCAAACACATAGGTCTAAGCACTATTATTATATCATGACAGACAACACCTTCACACACACACACACACACACCATGTTCTGTATTTAGGGATGAGTAATTCTGTACTCACTAAAAGGTATCTTCATGTATGATTTATTCCATTTCATGTAACCAATTATGTTTAAAAAATAAATAAACATTTTATAGATCAATAGTTTATATAAATCTTAGGGTAAAAACCTACCAAAATCCACTAAAAATTAGTAAAGGGGGAATATTTCTATAATTTAAGGCTTTATGATTTGAAATAAAAAGTATTCAATTATGTTACCATACATAATCCAAACCATTTATGACCATAATGGGATAGAAATGATTCATCATCAACAAAGGAAAGTCTTGAAATATCTTACCTCCCCATTAATTTCAATTTCCAAACATTCCACATGATAATTCACCCATAATCCTCTAGGGTAATTTCTAATAATTCCTCCATAATTACTTCAAACCTATGTAACCCTAGATGATCATACTTTTCATGCAATTAAAAAAATCCATTTTTATTCTGAAATTATTTCCCATGTCAAACCCATAAATTATCATATATAAAATTTAAATATAGTTTAAGATAAAAATGTAATTTTCACCGGCTAAACAATTCAAATGAAATATCTTTTTTTTTAAATCACAATATTAAGTCTTTCATAAAAGTTTCCAATTTTACTAATGATCACAAAATAGGATAAGTAATCATTTTATAAAATCATTCATAGGTCATGGAATTACAATAAATCGAGGAATGAATTTGAGCCACATACCTCAGATGAACTCTTTGAAATATAAAAATATATTGAATAAATGATCATAATAAACAATCCACTGTGTCTAATCATCAGCATTCCTTCATAATCCACAGTTCTTAAATCACATTAATAAATCACCTCTATAAAATATTTTATGATGTTATGTGCATTTTTAACACAAAACCCAATCTCAATAGTCACGAACCATTCCAAAATGGTATTATTATCATGTAACTCAGTATTTAGATATTAATAAAGAGAAGGGTTAGGGGAGATAATTATTGTAATCCACAAAACCCATGTACTACTTAGAATAGCCCTATGTCGAAATTCATAAATCCCAAATTATAATCTTTGAGAGATAGAGAGAGAGAAAAAAAAATGTTTTTTGGGATTTGAGGATATAATATATCACCAATTAATCATGTCCTTTAAGTAAACTATAATTTTTATAAAACATACCTCAATAATACATTGATTATTCATCCAACCGGTGGATCTATAATCTCATTCCTTAAAAAGATCCAACATCACTAAAAACTCAAGAGATCTCAATAAAGATATATATAGAAAGAAGATATGAGTGACTCCCACTATTCATCATGTCTCCCTCTATTTTAAGGAAACATTAAACCATGTGAAACCTCCATAATAAAGAGGTAAAATTACATTCCTTATTTAAAGAATCTTATTTACATTATCACCCATAAATCCATGGTTAAACCTCTATTTTATTCTTCATAATAATATCACTACATTCAATATATCCCAATGTATTATAATTGACTTCAATTAAATCCAACATAATCCTTCATATTTCATGATCCTCTAATATATTCCCCACATTTTAAAAACAATAACCCCACATTAATTTCATGTACAAAATATCCCATAATTAAATAAGAAAAAATTATAAGGATAATTTAAATTTCCCTTGAAAATCATAATTTTATAAATTAACACAAAAATATATCCACCTTTATTAAACAAACTCCAAAATTTGAGAACTACAATTATCTACACCATAGTGCTTTCTATCAACAAAAAATTAGTATACCAACTCTTAATCATAAAATTTGACCACTGATACCTCATATAAGATTTTGTTTACTTGGTTTCTTCTTGAAACTAACCATAATCCCACAATCATCAAACAAATTAAAAAACCCTTCCTATCAAAACATCATCTTCTTTACTAATAATCTGCACATGACTTATGATAAGGGGAATATATATTTCTAAATCTGTTGAGTAAAACTAATGAATATGTGATAGGTCATATTTTACATCATTAATTATGAAACATGAAACATATCATTCCTTAATATTAATTTGGAATAAAATCTAATCAATAATCCACATATCCAATTTACTAAACGATTTCAAATTAACCCATAAAAATAGATTCTAACTTTCCTTTCATCTTGATCCATTGATTCCCTAACCATTGAGACATTCCCAAAAAGAGTCGACCCCCTATCAAAAATTCCCATGGTATTGGTGAATAGAAAACATAAGTCTTCTATCATGCCTGATATTCTATCAATCTATTAATGATTAGATTATATATTTTGTTATCACTTACACTAAGATATGTCCTAATAGAGACCTATCATTCACCTCACCCAAATATAATGGTGATTGATATTGTCTTCCAAACTATTATTAAAATGGATTAATAAAACTCGATGATTAATGATGGTAGTTATAAACAAATTATGCTAAAGTAATATGAACCTCTCATTATTTTCCCAAAATCTATCGAAAATGGTGGGAGAATATACCCCAAAATTTATTTAGGCCATTATGATTTTGTATATTTATAAGGATTATATAATGCACTCTTCTTAAATTTAGTACCCATTGCATTATATAATCCTCTATAAAAATAAGAAGTGAACTAAGGATCTATATCTAACATGATAGACGATGTAACTCCATGAAATTACACTACATAATTCACATACAACATACCCAATCAATATACTGACAAAATCTACCTTATAGGTAAAATGAAATCTAATTTCCTAAGTTGGTCTATAATAACTTTATCATGTTTTTTTCCTAGTGATCTAAAAAATAAAAAATATTTCATAATACTCTCCTATATCCATGTTAGCATAGACAACGGTTTCTAAATTTCAGTAGGTCATTGAAGCTCAAACTTTACTTTTTGAAAAATTAAACATTAGGACATAGATGAAACTCTTCCTTTAATTATTCCATCCAAATAAGCCATTTTTTATAATTCCATGATATGAATTTTTTACTCTGAGATAAACACCCCAACTAGAGTTGTAAAATTCATTAATAATTATTATATAAAAATTAAGGGAACCACAATACTATTCATGAAATGTAGTGTCAATTGAACTTATAGAGACCAGTAATAAATCACTAACCCACCAATTAATGCTTCACTAATCTTCTTATATTCACTATCTAATGTTTTCCCCCATACTTGATCTAAAATAATATAAGTGACATCAACCTTATATAAAACCGTATGGACTACCTCCACATTAACCTATAAATTCTTGCATGTAATCTATCTCATCAGCTACCAATATATTTTCTATTTATTTAATGATTAAGTCCTCTAACTAAAGACATAAACTACAATATTACCCATATATAGCATGTATGGTACGTAATAACAAAATGTTTAAAAGTACTCAAAGAATATTATTTATATAATGATTAGATCTCATTAGGTGAAAATTTATTTTAGTATTTTATTATATGAATACCCCATTAACCTCTCACCAAACTGGTAATGCCACTAGTTATTCATGTCATGAAAAAATGATGATAGATCAAATTTATGTGTGTACAAATTATTCTCATGTGATTATAATTTTATTGATTTATCAGCCACCACATTCTTCTATTTCATGGTAACTCATCCAAAATCATATTCTGATACATCAAAATATATTGAATACCACTTTTATGTTTTAGAAATGTTCAATAGTGAATCAGAAG
Source organism: Viscum album (assembly GCA_963277665.1). Taxonomy (NCBI): domain Eukaryota; kingdom Viridiplantae; phylum Streptophyta; class Magnoliopsida; order Santalales; family Viscaceae; genus Viscum; species Viscum album. The sequence continues at coordinate 325,998,457 of OY728140.1, forward strand.
TTAAACTTCTCTTTAGCTCATAAAAACCACTCTTGACTTATAACCTCACTCAAACTTCACAAAACTCTAAGAAAATGTTTTCAGATATGATTATATATTTGAGAAGACTTAAATGAAATATTAATTACATATATCCAACCAAATAAAAATCCATTTCTAAAAAACATTTTTTTCCACTCTTATGACATCAAAACATCCACTTTCTTGGGGAAAAGACGAAAATCACTCTCAAAGATAACATCAACAAAGAACCTCACATTTGGAATCCAAAATTTATATTTAGATATCTTTTTATAATACATTTATTCCCTTGATATTTCTAGAATGATCCTCAAATTCCTTCCAATCTTATTCTTCACTTCCAAGTAAATCACGATATCATTTAAAAAACTCCAAATGAATGAGCCAATGTTTTTTTGAAATATTTTACTTATAATGTACCTAATAATAGATGGAGTAATGGTATCAAAAAATGTAATTAAAAAAATTAAAATATTTAAACTTATTGTTGAAAGTACTCTTTGTAATGTACTCAATATTCACCCTTAACTAGTGACACCACAACCTCACATAGATCATTGAAAAGTAGTTAGATCCTTTCAACTAAATGTGTAAATTTTAAATGTTAGGAAATGGGTAATTATTATTCAATATCACTTATGTAATCTTCCAGTATTATATGTATAACATCAACCTACTATTATCCTAAATAAAAAATAGATCTTCTTCCACCCAAAGTGGCATAGTTAGTCAGAAAAAATCCATTCCCTCCAAATATTCAATCTGAGAATCTAGTTGTCACTACATTGGAGGATTCATGTGATATAAAGGTATGGATATAAGGAATTATACTAATAATTAGTCAATAAATTACCTTATGTATCTCTCTAATGGAATTCTGAAAAAAAAACATCAGGAGACAACTCAATAAAGTTATCCAATGTTACTAGAAACTATGTTTTATAATCTGATTTTGGTGATTCCAGAATCAACCCAACAAAATGGAATATCCAAGAAACAATGTCTCAAACAAAATATCTTACTCAACTTTCTTGAATATCCAATTATTTTATAAAAAGGGTTAATACTCCCATCAAGAGATGTAAAATAATTTATATGGACATAATAGTCAATATGTTCCTTAAAACTCAATATCAAGTCCATAAAATTTTTAAATATTATGTGCCCATATATATTTATAAAATTTTACTTTAAATTTTTACATCACTAGTCATAATTTAATAATAATGAATTTTCAATCCCTATCATACAAAAACACCATGAGGTATTTTAACCTCCATAGAATATTTATAAACATCCATGTGGAAATTCAATTATCCTAATACATGAATATATAAGTAAACAAGATATGTCTACATTAATGAAAGTATAGATCATTATAGAATTAATATGAATGTCAACACATACTATCATAGGTCCAACATATAATTCTTGTGGGACATGTTTTTTAAGGAACGACCACTCCATGTTTATTAACATCAGTTTTTATCAAGCATTACCACCTATAATCACATGTGAGAAAAATCTAGATTTCATCGGTCTTTTAGTATGAATACCTAATGCTTGTGTTGATTTATAAGATACAATACTATATTACATAACGAAATTCTACATGTGTATAATATTTACAAATCTATGATAGGTCTTAGTTTATTTAGGTTAGTCCCTTTTCAAATTCATTATGAAACCACACAATGATATCACTCAAGATGTCTCTTCCCTAGAGTTGAATTTGAGATCACCAATTTATTATTACGTACATTATAATTGATTTCATTCCACAATATATTCCTTTTACTAGAAAATTTCATACCCCAATGTGTTCAATAAAGAAAATCACCTGCACTCTATACATTCATCATGTTTTTCCTCTATAGTCTCTTTAATCACCATCACTGAATTTATGGGTAGTTATAACAAGATAATACGTGACATATTTTTTTAAAATTGAATCATCTCAATAATGTTAATATATATAATGAAAAAATTGGGTTAACCTACCACATAACCCAGTTAGTTTTTTACAAGGCCTGTAGAACATTATCGATCATCATGGATTAGAAACAAGCATCTGTGGTATCAAAACTAATACATGGAAATGATTTCAAACTCTAAATAGAAATAAATAAGAAGTGTAATAATCTTGATAATTTGGAATAGTGCACCCATACATTATACTTCCATTCATATCAAATAAGTAGTTCTGAAATAAACATGATCCAACAAATAAAAATTAATATAACGATCCTAAACCAAATATAAATTTAACATCCTGAGAAATTCATATTAAATGATGCTATAAAATAAACCAAAATTAAATATAGTCCAATGTATTTAATAAACCCATATAAATATCATGAGTCTAATTATAAAACATTTTCTACAAAATAAGCATCTTAGTGTGACCCGATGTCATCTTCATATTCCAAACATCAATATTCTTGATAAATTAATCATACCAATCAATATGGAAACAAAACCTTGAAACCTTTATGAAAAAAAGATCAATATAAAAAATATGGTTTGTATGTAGGGTGTGAGATAATATAGTCTAGAAAGATTTCACCAAAATTATTATACAATTACATTTATAAGGAATTTTTTAAATTCTAGTTTTTACTATAATTAGAAAATAGATTTTACCATTGAGGGAGTATAATGAAACTAAGTAATATTCCATTACCATTTAAAGAAACTATTAATATTTTTATGTAAACTAATAATGATAATAACTTTTAAATTACTCCAAAAATATTTAAACATGATTCTTTTGAATTTATTAAATTAAAAAATGATTCATTTTCTCTTTTTTATAGATTTCAATAAAAACTTTTTTTAAAACTAGTTAAAATGGAAATTATAGAAAAAAGGGAGGAAGTCCAAGTAAAGTCCATATAAATAAACTCTATTTATTCATTGTATAATTGTAACATCATAAATTTAAAATAAATTTCTGGAAATAAAGTAAATATTATAAAAATGGTTTATATTCATAAACACTATCAAAAGAGAAATAAGTAACACCATGAAATCAATTAGGAAGTAATGTAATATAATATAGAATAAAATTAAAAAATTATCAAGATAATTTATGGAACCTAAACTGAGATGGAATAAAGAAGTATATGTTCATACCTAGATAAGAAATATGATTTTATTATCTATTTTATTAGGGTTATGTTATATGTTAATCCATAAAAGTGAATGAAATGTGAGGTATTCATCAACTAGGTCAGTCTATATTTGGAGAATCAAGAAAATATAAGTAGATTTATGATATTGACATACTCTATTTCCTATGGTAACTAGATGTCTTAGAAAATGATATAATTTGAAAACCCATTATTCCATATGAATATGTTGGTTTACATTGGTATAGAGATAAATTTGTTTGATGTATATCATAGAAGATCCCTTTATAGCATGGGTATCACTGATTCATCGATAGAGACAACTCTATTAATAAATTTTTGTATTTGAAAATTTATATATGATGTAAATTATAAAAATTATCGTTGGGTGACACTTTTTGTTTTATTTAACGGGGATTGAGTTTTATGAAACTCAAATAGATATCCTAAAGCTATTTTAGAGTTTATAAAAAATATGTCTTAGATGGATATTGAGAAGGTATTGCATATTATGTGACACATAGTGAATTTGACGATAACTTTCCAAAAGCGAGTCTAAAAATATCCAATTGGATTTATTGATATGGTTTCAAATGTAATTGTATATGATAAAATTTGTGGTGAAATAGCACAAAATCGATGAGCCTTTAGTGAAAGTATGAGATTGATAGAAATAATCACTAAAGACAATTTCTAGAATATTTTTTTTCTACATCAATTTATATGATATGTCTATGTCGTATGGTGTGACATATTTGAATTAAGACATATTGTATTCATTATTAAGGGTATATTAAAAAATATGAATATAATTATATCATGTTACTACCAAATTCAATCATAATTTGATACTGGTCTATGTCAAATGGAAGTGTTGATAGTAAAATTATATATAATGATTTATAAAGACACTTTATGATTTGAAAGAGAAGTTGAATTTTATGTTGTTATTATTCAATGATTCCCACCAATAGTTATCATTGACTATAATGTTTCAAATGAAGAAACATTAGGGGGAATATCTATTTGAATGTTACAACTATTGTAATTGTTTGTCATTTTATCAAATGTTTAATATCACATGAGTAAATTTTACAGATTCTTAGGGAGTGTCCACAAGGGTAATAATAGGAATTTGATTCCACTACATTGTGTTTCGAGTATTCATTTTCCTCAAATAGATTCTACCTATCATAAATCACTGGCATTTTATCCTTTATTGCATGAGTTACTAGCATAAATTTGTTGTTAGGTAGAAAATTGGGTTATCAGATCAGTATATGGATACACCATGGAGGGAGGAACACATATGTTTCTCCATAGGGATCTTTATCAAACCACTTTGATTGATGAAAGGTAAAATTTCCAATAATAGTGGAAGGTAAACATTCTTTATTTAAATTATTCATGGTTTTCGTTTTTCATAGCATATTGATGTTGGGAAATGGGATTATATTGTCTCATCTTGTATCGATTAATTGTTATTCAATCCTTAGAAACCCTTCATAGATAGTCTAGAAAAAATATCTACCATTGACAAACACTAGTAGAAAAATCATTTTTAATGTCGTCAATTTGACGTCAGTTTCTTATAAACCGACGTAAAATATTTTTGTGGATATGTTTTGGCATCGGTTTTTTTAAAACCTATTACGAAAAAAAAATATTAGTTTTGGCATCAGTTTTCAAAAAAACTGATGCGAAAAAATAATGAAAAAAATGTTTTGGCGTCGGTTTTTTTAAAAACCGACGCGAAAAAATAAAAAAAAAGTTATGACATTGGTTTTTATGAAAATCGACGCCAAAAATGTAAAACAAAAATTACATTACTATAGATAATTCCCTAATATTTGATTTGACTAGTCATGGAGCAAAAACGGAGTTACGGATTAAAAGTTATGGATGATGGTAGTTGATCTTCTCTTAAAGAAGTCTTAATTAAGTTCAACTTTCAAAGGCCATAACTTTTAATCCGTAACTCCGTTTTAGCTCCACGACCACTCAAATCGAAGATTAAGGAATTTTCTAAAACCTATTAAATTGGTTTTTTATGTTTTGGAGTCGGTTTTCATAAAAACCGATGCCAAATATTTTTTTTCGCTTCAATTTTTAATAAAATCGACGCCAAAAATAATTTTTTTTACTTTTCGTGTCGGTTTTCATAAAAACCGACGCCAAAACTGTTTTTTTGTTTTTCACATCGGTTTTTAAAAAAACCGACGCGAAACGTATTTTTTTTTCTTTTTAGCATCGGTTTCAAAAAAAATCGATGCCAAATAGTATTCACCAATACGCGAGATCAGAATTTCAATTTTTTTCACAATGCACCTTTAACTTTTTAAAATCCTGCCTATATTTTCATACAACTCAATCGAAAATATTTTCATTTACTAAATATAAATCTGTTTCTCCTTCATTCATCATTTTCATCCTCTTCGATTCAATCAAGTTTTCAACGCGGCATCAATCATTAATTTGAATACGGTACGTATTCTATTCATTTATTTTCTTTATTATTAATTTCCATCATTTATAAGCAACTAGATTAGATTTCATATAATGATGATTTACTTTTATTATCGAGTTAAAAATATAAAACATTCGGATGAGATTTACCAAGCTTGGTGTAATTTTAATTATCGATCGTTGTTTTCATTATCACATGAGTTCTACACTAAATATAACAGATATGATGATAAACAACATATCATTTCAATGGAAGATCAAAAAATAATCGAAATGTGTTTGAAGTATTATGTATATTTTATATCATTTGGTTTATGTGATTTTTATTTGTGTTTATCTCATTTTCTTTAATACAAGTTGTATCAATCGATACTTTGACATGTTCAACTTCCGATGACCATAACTTTCGATCTGTAACTATGTTTTTGCTCCACGACCCGTCAATCGAATATTAAGAAATTCTCTAAAACATCGAAGAATAAAAAATTGATTTTGGGGGTCGGTTTTTGTAAAAACCAACGCCAAAAATAAGTTTTTTCCATTTATGGCATCGGTTTTTTTCAAGAACCGACGCCGAAACTATTTTTTCAACTTTTTCGCGTCGGTTTTTAAGGAAACCGATGCCAAAAATGACGCGGATGAGTTTATTCGGCGTCAGTGTTTTACAGAACTGATGCTAAAAAGCAAATGAAATTTGTTTTTGGTGTTGATTTACAAAAACCGATGTAAAAAGTCATATTTTTTACGCCGGCAACTTTAACGTCGGTTAAAAACCAACGTAAAAAATAAAAAAACCGACATTAAAGATCTTTTTTCTACTAGTGAAAATAATATGGTCAAATGTTTATGGTGAGGTTTTTATGTATGTTGTTAGGAATAAATATCATCCATTAGGGGACTACTATAATACACCTAGAAATGTAACTATGTGGTCCCCCATTAATTATTGAGATTTAATGGTGGTTACCCATGAGAAAAAAATGATTTCCTTTTAGTTGGATTCACTTGTAGTGATATATTTTATAATTTTTGAAAATATTATCCTCCAGAATATAATAAATCCCCAAATCAAATATCGATTTTAGAAACTCCAATAAATGATGAGAGAAAGATCGGTTAAAAATAAGAAAAAAACTCTAATCTTGGTGTATTAAATGAATAATTTCTTACATATATTCCTCTAAAAAGACCTCATTTTATTGATATAAACCTTTAAGGAGATGAAAATTCTTTTTATTTTCATCTTTTTCTCAATTTTTGACTATTTTTATAAACACTTGAGTTTTTCCAAAATGAGACATAACTTAATTTAGAGTTTCAGAGTATGCGGCCTTTCTATGGTTAAAATAGTTAATTTACATTATTAAACGACATTAGATAAATTATATGACGATTTTATTAATTCCAAGGCATGGTTCATAATCCCTAGAAAATCTAGTATGGTATTTCAAGTGCGATTATACTTGAAAAAATATTTTATATAAAAATATTATTTATAGCCAGCACATTATATTTTTAATGAAACACTTACATTTAATGAATAGAGAATTAAATTGGAAACACAAAATTGTTTTTGATTCCATAATAGAGGACATACACTAGTGATGGTATAACTTGGGTTCACATTAGTTCCATTACATATTTACCATCATAGGTGGATTAATTAATTTCTTTAGTTTATTTAATTAATTAATAAATTAACCAATTGATCAATTTATTATGGGAAAACCCTAATATCCCCTATTAAAACCTCTATAATGTCTCTAATTAGGCTTAGAAACAATAACCCCATGTTTATATTGATAGAGAGATAGAGGGGAGGAGGAGGATGAAGATCCAAAGGAACTTGTGGAACCCGGAATCAATGAATGGAATCACAATGACATCGACAATAAAATCACATGTTAAAGAAAAACTCAATCGTGACACCATTAATGGATTTAATAATCTTCTATATTCCATGAGTTAGGTATTTGTGGTATCATATTTCTATTTTCTTCATAAATGTTAAATTTCATTAATGGTTAGAGTTCTCAAGATTTATGTTATTGGATAAATGTTTAATTTAATATTATTCACAATATTCAGTAACTTATCTTGAGATTATTGTCCCTCCTTTATACCATGAAATTAATAGAGATAATAATATTGATTATAAAATATGTTATTTTACTTATTCTCTCATACATGCATCTATTTAAGTATATTTTAGTTATGTTTTTCTATATATATATATTTTGTTGGTGTTTTAAATTATCATATGTACTGTAGATGTACCCGAAATGTTTTAGGTGAAGATAAAGTTGGTTGAGCCAATATCTAATGATGTTTTTTCATTGGATCAAATAAATAAATCATAATAACATGATTAATAATGAAATGTCTCATTATTGTATCCAAATAATCATTATAATTGAATCCTAAATATAGATAGATGATCTTGCATGATAAATTATAATTAATTTAATGTAAGTCCTACGTTAGTCTTGAGATTATTTATTTGAATAAGTTGTTGATCCTTAGAAACATAATTTGGTTACATTATCATGATGTTATGGGATCAGAAATAGAATCCCATTAGTAGTGATCTACATGTGATCCTTTTACCTTGAAGTGTCGTCGATGGTGCTCTGCGTGCTAAAGTGGTGATACCAAACATCTTGCATCACATTTTCATATTACCACACAATACTTAAAAATGGAATGATTTATTCCAATTATCTCCATATTGATAGGAGGAGGAGGTATGGAATATTCTATTAGTTATAGAGAGTGTTCTTATAATGAAATGCATCATTAAGTGTTATGAGATCCAGCGGGAATTAAAAATTTTGGTCCCGAACTAGGGGCATTTCATGAATTTGTACTTAGATCTACTTTTATAGTGTGTGTACATCCATATGGGATATTTTTATATTTGAAATTAGGTCTGATGGGTTTTTTTGGTGTTTAGTTGATCTTTTGATTAGGATCATGGTGGCCTTACAGCTAAATATTCAGTTGGAGGTAGGGAGTAACACTTCGTACTGTGGTGTGATGGTCTTTGGATAGGGAGGTCTAACACGCTTCGTGAAGGGCTATACTTTGAAGGTTCATATAGTCTCACATTCCATGTTTGGTTGCATAACATCCTGAAAAACTACACCATATACAGGGGATGGGGAAGGGAAGTTTCTCTATAACCTTGGGGGTTGTGTCACTTTGCACCCCTAGTGTTGGGGATTTTCAACATGGCCCTTAGGGTCACACTATAAAAGCCCCCCCCCCCAATGTTTTAAGGATACCTTTGGACTTTTTATAGGGGTTCCTCTTTAGATACCCACTTATCCTTCACCTTATTTTGGTTGACTGGAAGAGGGGGGAGATCCCTAATCAAGCCATCGTTTTTTGTTTCTCTTAAGGTATACTAGTTGGTGGATTTAATTTTGATTTTAGGTGGTTTTGGGAAAAAATTTCTATCATTTTGGGAATTTAATTTTGTGATATTGTATAGATTAGGACCAGGTGCATGCGTAAAATTGACCACACCCTATTACACATTATTTACGACCTGTGTGTACACCTAATGAGTTTAGTGTTAGTTATTATAAATTGGGTATCTAGTTTTAAATATTTAATTTAATAAATTAGTGGTGTTTATTAGTGAGGTATGTTCTCGTGGTCCCATAGGAGGTCAGTACGAGTTTTGGGTGGATTGTAAATCCTAATTTGTCTTAGGTGGCCTTATAAATATTTGAGTCTCTTGGTTTATTTGTGATTTTATGTTTCTATGTCATAACCATTAGCATCTACATGAAAGTTTCATGATTTATGTGATTTTTCTATAAATTGGGATGGATTCGTATATTCTTAATAGTCAATGACATGGTCATCATTAAATAATGTCAAAGTTTAATAATATACAACCTCATACTTAGTACAGTATAACTATTTGTAGGGTCAAACCCAAGAGAAGGCTAAAATTTAGTTTGAGTGACCAAATATTTTCAAAAAAAACCCCACTTTTGTTAATAGTGGATTGGTATTCTTTTTCTAAATTTTATATAATTGATATGAAAACAATTTTACAATGATGAAATAATCTATTTTTATCAAGGAATGAAAGAGATGAGAAATGGGCATCATAAATAGGGAAAATAGGAATCCTGATCAGTATAAATGCTTGGGGAAATTAATAATAACGGTTGGATAGGTTATCTATTTTCAATGAAAATTGATTTATATTCACAACATTTAAAATGGCTTGAATAATTTTCCCTTACCTGGATAATGAACATGGAAAAAAATGAATCTTGTAGTTTGCCATTCCATGAAACATTAAACTGTAATTGAACTTCGATGTAAAAGTGATCAAAAACAATTTCACCAATTGTTTATTATGTTTTTGAAATTAAAGTATAATAAATATTATTGAAAAGTATTTCTTCAATCATTTCCGATGCTTTGATTTTGAAAAAGAAGGGTGTCAAAATAGTTTAAATGATTCCAGAATTGATATCACTGATCCATTTTGAAATTTGAAAATGAATGATGTGATGAAATTAAAGAAAATACCTAACAGATATAAATCCCCAGAACAATAATTATTTAACTGACAATTTGATTATAGAAAGATGAAAAAAATAACAAAGAGAGAAGAAATATCCCCCAAGAAAGGTAAATCTATAAGATGTTTTGTTCTACTGCGCGTCTACAGTAATGCTCATATTTCTCTACTCCCGACGGAAGTTTTGAATGTTTTAATATATGCAGCTTTCAATGAATGAATTCTTCCCATTTTAAATACTATTCTCTTTTTCTGTTGGTCACCATGTTTTTCATCAATATAAATTTGGTGTACATAAAACCACAAAACACCTATAAGAGTCCTCCAACTTGATTTCACTACTATGTGACTTTATGAAAGCTCTTCTAGCTGAACACAACTAACGGTTAGGCAACACATATGGATAAACATTAGACTATGTTATGTATCTTCAAAAAGTTAAAATAAATAATTAGATGCTATGTTGTTTAAAAATTATTATTTTTATTAATAAATAATTATTTTTTTAAATTGTTGGGGCTGAAGACTCATTTTTATTATTAAAGAAAAGACATATTTCTGACTGGGTTGAGGGAGACCTATTACATAACCCGAAGTCCCGAAACAATTGGTCTGAAAACAAAGCCCTAAAGCCTATTTTATGTCCCAAATGGCCCTTCACTGAATAGTATAAATAAATACTTATTTATTTAATTAACAGTAATCATAATTAAAATATCAATTTATTATGTTTATTTATTTATATTCATTTATAATTATTTATTATTATAATTTTGCTAATATTTAGTTTAATTGATTAAATTTATTATTCAAATTATACTATTTTATTTAAAACTTTTATAAATCATTATAATTTAATTATTTAATTATAATTGTTGTAACTGAATATTTTAATTTTATAATCAAAGTAGGTATTTCTAAGGATTATTAATTTGATTATTTTGATGAGTTAAATAATTTATAATTATTTATTATATGTAATATTGTTATTAATGTTTTAATTATTATTATTGTTATTATTATAGTTTTAATATTTTATTTATTACTTTTAGTTTATTTTTTTATAATTTTTATTATTTATTATTCTTCTCCCCCTACTTCTTTTTCTCCACACTCGGGGGTGGGGGTATCTTCGGTTCGATTCTCATAGAAGCCATAATAGCACCTATATAAGAAGATAGCTTCCACTATATTGGATAGTGCAGACCAACTCCTCCATCAGCGGTAGACAACCATGATGCTCGGACATCATTGGGTGAGGCTTCAGTGCGGCTTGGATAAGTGGTTGATTCAGAGTTCTTCGGATCTGGAAAAAGGGGGTGGTGTCAGCGATCCACGGCAGCCCAAATTGGGTCCTTAATTTCAATCTTGGGTGAACTCCTCTGCATTGGCTAGCCTTAGATCCATCAGATCTGGAAAAGGAAGGCACTAAGGAGGATCCGAAAACAGCGTTGTGGCCTCGATCGATGGTGGGTTGGGATGTGGTGGCTTCGATGGAAGTGTATATAGACATGGGTTTGAATCCATATGGGGTTTCAGATCTACATCGAGCGGATTGCCGTGTGGATTCAATTTCATCTGATCTGTGGCAGTGACATCGTTGTTAATACTGCATATGAGGTGGTGTATCGGGGTGGTGGAAGAAAAATGTTTGGTGATGGCATGTGTGGAGTCGTCGATGGTGTGTCAATTCCTTGGTTTGGCGGTGTCTCGTTTCAGGTACACTTGGTGGTGTGTCGTCGCGCTGGAAGAAGATCTGCAATGGTGTGATCATGATGGTGTAAAATGGTTGCACGGGTGATTGCAGTGTCAGTGGTGAATGTGGTGTAAGTAAGAACTGGCGGTGCCTGAGGTCCTAGTACTGTCACAAGTCCAGCGGTGTCTCAATCAGACATCGTACACTGTTGGTGAGGGTGATGTCTTATGAGAAACCATTGGGTTTGATGGTGTCTCAGACTTGGAGTTATTGGCGGGTGAATTGTTGGCGGAGTGTCAATAAAGAAACTACAATAGTTTCTTATAATTAATATACAAACTTAATAAATTTATTTAAAATAATGATAAAATTAAAACAATTAATAATTAAAAAACATTAATTTAAAAACATAATTCAATTAATTTCTAAAAAAATAATAGTTAAACAAAAAAATGAATTAGTTGAAACTACTAACTATTTAATAAATTCAATACATTTAACTAAAATTTAAAACTAAAAGTGATCTTAAAATAAAAAAAATAGCTTAAATTACCAAGTAAAACAATTCACTTAATTGATAATGTATTTTTAAATTGACTTAAAATATTAAATTAATAAAAAATTAACTAAATAAATGAAATGAGATTAATTACTTAAATTGAAAATTAAGATTAATAAATATTAAGAATACAAAATATAATTAATTAAAGTAATTTTTAAGTTAATTAAATTAAAATAAAAGGATTAATAGATTAATTAATTATAAAATCACAAAAGTTTAATTATTAAACAAAAACACCAAAAAATAATATATTGAATGATTAAAAACATTAATAGATTATGTGGAAAGAAAATACATTTTATGGCCACAATGAATTCTCACACACTTATTCATTGATTTTCCTCAATCAATTCCTTGCTTTATTGTCTTTTGAAACAGAAACATGTGTTTTTGTAAAATAGTTCAGAAAAATCATGATGATCAATTTAAAATCAATAGGATAAAAAACTATGAAATTGGATTTTCAATGAGAATATTCAAAGTAAGTCCTATCTAAATTCCAATACCTACCGAAGATAAAGGAATGAAAGAATCATTCACTTTTAAGAATGTCATGCTTCATATATGAAGCTGTTTAAGGAATTACTTCAATTCAAATCCATGTTCTTAATATGGGAGTGATAACATGTTAAAAATAAGTGTAATTAAGAACATAACAAAGGGTAAGTTATACTTTGACATTATCCTAGCTTCCAAAACAAAAAATAAAATTTAAATTTAAATTTTATTGAATCACTATATTGTTATAATTTAACTGATTTCAAATAAATTGATTGTTCCCTTCTTCATGTAGCATTCAAAATTCCCTGCATCTTAATAATCTCATTTTTGACAACTAAGAAAATAGTTTTTTTTATGAATTTTACCCAACCATGTAACATACGCTAAGCACTGTTCATTTGCACTAATTAGAATTGTAAAGAGGTTTTACTAACACACATTGTGACTAGTGTCTCAAAGGATCTTTCTGGGTTCCCATTTTCCCATTTTACTCCAGTTTCAATAGGTTATATGAATACAATTTAAATTTCATCACTAAAGTGATTATTTTTTAATAATTAAAAAGTGGTTCCCATAGGATCAATTTTATGCTTCCAATTTCTTATGGATATGTTCATAACTCCAAAAAATGTATCTTATATATAACTCTCAAACTTAGTTCCAAAACAGAAAATTCATAAAAGCAGTAAGAAAATTTACTCATAAATATTTTATCCTCATAAAATTCATATTCAATGTGAAACTCAACAATTGCAGTAAGTATTATTAAAAAGGACATATATAATTCAAGTTCATAAAGAAGCCCAAAGAAATTTATATTATGAATAATTTAGAAATTTTTTAAATTTGTTACAAGAAATTTATAGTGGAAGAGGGATTTGATGAGCTATATTAAATCATATATTAGTTAAACATATGTTGACCCCCTACCCCACCCATATAACCCAACTTTTACCCCAAAGAAGAATTCCAATGTGGAAGACAAACAATTTAAATTTTAATGCTTAAAATAGATTTTCATTGAAGCAAATTGATGACATGTTTAAGGGTCAAATTATAGTTCAAATATTATATTATTTTCCACAATAAGCATATTAGGTTATAATAGATTCTCATGCATTTTTATTAAGTCATTTAATGTAATTTTCCAGTTAAATTCCAATAGTATCATGTAAAAAATGAGTATAAGGTTAGTACATTGCAAGGAATTATAAAATATTGATTCAAACATATTTACAATAGAGCATAAAAATAAATACTAAAAACCCTACTTAATGAAAAACCAATTAGGGGCAATTCCCCCCACACTTAATTTCTAATAGTAAGTAAATTTAAAAGCATTATAGTACCAATTTTCAACAATCAACCACATGAAGCAAAAATTTCAGCAACAGACACATGCACTATAGACCATAAAAATAAGAAGAGGAGGAGCAAAGATATGCAAAAAATAAAAAATTCCCTATTTTAAGAAGATTTATCTTCATAGTATTTCCAAAATTAATCCATTCATATTAGTTGAATTAAATCCTTTGGTTTGTTCAATTCCAATTCATTCAAAATGAAAAGGATTAGAAAATGAAATCATCAAATGAAACTCAAATTTACTGAAAAACAAATGGTTTAAGTAAAGGGAATTTAAATCTATTAAGGATCCAAAATGAAGTTTCTTGTAATTTGAGAACAAGAAGGAATTATGATCCTCTTGTGGTAATAGAAGAAAAAACATTTCTTACGAAAAAGGATGACTACTAAGGACAATTACTCATAACTAAAAGAAACAAAGAAGATAATAAGAGAGAAAGAAACACTTTGCTCAAAACAAAAAAAAAGAAAAAACAAAGTAAAACTATGGATTGAATACCATAAAGTAATGAATTTTAAGTATTCTGTTAGACTTTGTTTAAAACAAAAAAAAAATTGTATTATTAAATGAAATTAAATCATGGGTTTCCTCCCATGCGACGCTAGTTTTAAGGTCCCCAACCAGACTCCCCTAGTAACTGACTAAATTCACTAGGTGGAAGTGATTCCTTACTCATAAACCACCACATGTGTTTTTAGATTATTCTTTTACCAGAAGATTTTAATTTCTAAGCATTTAAACATCTTATAAAATAACCCAATCCCTTATCAAGTAAAAAATACCATTGAAAACACCCCTTGGTCGAGCTAGAAAATAGGTTGTGGTCTTCTATTATCATGTCATAATTGAAAGGAACCCATGTAAAAGATATTTCTTTGGATGTGTCCTGATTTCCAAAATCCTCTTACTTAAAAGATAGTATTAGATCATCCAGAGTAGTAATGAAAATGGATGAGATCTTAAGGAAAAATTCAGGAAAAGGATTATGAAATTCATTTTGAATGGATTTTAATGTATTTAAAATCAGTTCTGAATCTTCTTACACTTTTTTCTTAGCTTTAAAATCAATATCAAATATAGTTGTTTCAAGTGTATCCAATAATGGTGAGTTATGAATTTTAATATAAACAAAAATATTGGTCTCAACCTCCATCCTGACAAATTTTACAAGAAGTAGGGTGTTCTCATTATTTCAATGCTTAAGAGGTATGGGTTTAACATCCAAATAATGATCTCTCATCACGACCTTTTGAAATTATAGTTTGTGAACAATTTGATCAACTTGATTTTCCAAATTATGATTTTCTGTTTTAGTTTCAATTACATGAATAATTTCATTAATAGGTATCCTAGATGTTTTGGTCAATTTATCACATTATTTACATATCAGTTTTATGTATCATGTTCTTTGTATAAATTTGTGGATTTCAATTTTGATAAATTTAGAAAATGTGTTTCCTTCACTGGTCATTATTTCTATCACTTCTTTATAAAAGGACTCCAAAGAAAATGGTTTCTGATTCTAGTTTGGGAGTTACTAATATCTTTATAAGCTAGCTTAACAAATCTTCCACAATTTTTCATCACAATTATACTCTAGAAACCCCCTTATGAGTTTGTCTAGATTAAATTTCAATTTATCATTAAATCCATTAGGGAAACACTCCAAATGTGATCCTAAATGAAATCCATGATCAGGGAGTTGAACTATAAATTTATTAATCCTTTTACATGCATCACAAAATCATACTTTATTATTTTTTTTAAACTAAAAATCAAGAAACAAAATTGATTATGTCTTTTTCCTGCTATTCTATACATTTTAATTTTTCAAAGATAAAATTAAAATAGTACCAGTTCACTTAAAATTTTTTTTATAAATAGAAAATATTAAAGAATTGGATCGTGTATTTTTCTTAAGCAATAATTTTTTTTTTGATTTTTTTTTAAAAAAAATCAGTTTTTTATATGGATTTTTTTATTTTCATACTCTATTACACCCAACGCATGTCTTCCCCAAAAACGAATCCAAAAAATTGACAGGGTCATCATTAAAAAATGTCAATGCTTAAAAATTTATAATCTCTTACTTACAACTATATAGAGGTTTATATGGTCAAACCCAAGAGAAGGATAAAATTTAGTTTGAGTGACCAAACAATTTCAAAAGAAACCCCACTTTGGTAAACTATGGGTTTGTATTCTTTTAAAAAAAATCTAAATTTATTATGGAAACAATTTGACAATGATGAAACAATGTATTTTTTAGCGATTAATGACAGAGATGACAAATGGGCAACAAAAACTAGAAAAAGAGGAAACATGATCAGTATAAAGGCTCAGAGAATTTAAAACTAATGGGTTGATATGTTTTCTATTTTCACTGAAATTGAATTGTATTCACAAACATGACAATGGGTTGAATCATTTTCCCTCTCCGAGATAACAAATATACAGAAAAATGAATCTTGGAGTTTTCCACTCAAAGATACATTGAACTGCAATTCAACATCGATGTAAAATCGATCAGAAACAATTTCACCAATTGTTTTTGATGATTATGAAATTAAAGTATAATAAATATTTTTAAAATTGATTTACGCAATCATTTCCAAATCTTTGACTTTGAAATGGAAAGGTGTGAAAATAGTTTAAATGATCCCAAAATTGATCTCGCGGATTAATTCTCAAATTTGAAAAGGAATGATGTAATGAAAATAAAGAAAATAACCAATAGATAAAAATCTCCTAAACAACAAGGATTTTTCCTACAATCATATTCAATTCAATAATTGACAATTCTAATAAATAAATACGAAAAGAAATAAAAAACAGAGAAGAAATCACCCTCAAGAAAGGTGAATATGTAAGAAGTTTTTCTATGCTGCTCATCTCCATTATTGCTCATGTAGCTCAGCTCCTGATGAAAGTCATGAATGTTCAAGATATACTGCCTTCGATGAATGAATGGTCTATTTTTTAAATCCTATTCTCTCACTCCATTGGTCACCAAATTTTCCAGACTTATCTGCGGTGTACTTGAAACCACCAAACACCTATTTTAGTCCTCCAACTTCATTTCAATGCTTGTGAATTTATCAATTCTATTATAATCGAACATAACTAATGGGTAGGCAATATATTTGGACGTACATTTTACATTGTTAAGATTCTTAAAATATGTCGAATAAATAAATACATGTTACGTTATTTTGAAATTATTATTATTTTAAATAAATACTCATTAAATTAATTAATAATTATCATCACTAATTAATAATTATCATCCCTAAGTGGCCGAAAACTGCGAAGCTTAGACGATGTTGGGAGAGGTTTCGGCATGGCGTGGATGAGTCACGGATTCAGAGTTCTTTAGATCAGGAAAAAGTGGGAGGCATCGGCAATCCACGGAGGACTGCTTCAGCTCCTCCATTTCAGGCTTGGGAAAACTTCTCTGTACCGGGGACCTTAGATCCATCAGATCTAGAGAAGGAAGGCACTGAGGATGATCAACAGCAGTGACATGGCCTTGATCGGTTGTGGGTTGGGATGTGGAAGATTCGATGGAAGTGGATGGAGACTCAGGTTCAGATTCAAGGTGGATTTCAGATATGCTTCAAGTGACATACATGGCGGCTTCGATTTCATCTTATCTGAGGTGGTGATGCCATTAATAATCATGAATATGTGGCAGTATATCGAGTTGGAAAAAGAAATAAGTCTGACGATGGCATTTTGTGGTGTGGTTGATGGTGCCTCGATTCCTTGGCGTGGAAGAATCTCATTGCGGGTACTCTTGGAGGTGTGTCATCGTGATAGAAGAAGATCTACAATGTTGTTATCCCGAAGGGCTTGTAGTGCCGGTGGTGAATGTAGTGGTAAAATGTGTCAGAATGAAGAACTGGCGGTTTGACATGTCCAACAGTGACTCAGTGTGACATCGTTCACTATATGTTCTTGCGGTGTCTTATGAGACATCGTTGTGTCTGATGGTGTGTCATACTTGGCGAATTATTGGTGGTGTGTCAACTTAGAAACTACAGTGTTATCTTATATTCAATCTACAACATTAAAACAAAAAACTAAATCATATAAAAATATAAATAAAACAATTAAAAATTAAAGAAACATTAATTTAAAAACTTCATTCAATTATTTTTTTTTGAAAATGAACCTTAAAATAAAATATTAATTAGGTAAAACAATTAACTAATACAATAATTCACTATAGGAAAATAAAATTAAAAATTAAAAGTAAACATAAATTCAAAACTAACATTAATTAACAAGAATAATAATTGAATAAAATGATAATGGATTTTTAAATTTTTTTAATACATTAAACTAAAAATATTTAATTTGATAAAAGAAATGAAATTAATTACTCAAATTGATAATTAATATTAATTAATACTAAGAGTACAAAATATAATAATTAAATTAATTATAATGTTAATTAAATGAAAATAAATTGATAAATTAATTAATTAATTATAAAATAAAAACGGTTTACCTATTAAAAAAACACCAAAAAATAATAAATAAAATGATTAAAACATTAATAAATGATGTTCCAAATCAATGCATGTTAATGCCATATCAGTCAAAATTGACCACATAGATTTCTAAATCATTTAATGGTGGCACCATTATGGAACGAGTGTTAGTGGACCTCTATATTTTTTTTCTTAGTGGCATACATTGGTCTTCGAAGGGAACATTTCCTTGTTTTTAAAACATTATTTGAAAAGGTGTTTCACTCAAATGAAATTTTAGGGAAGAATGTTTTATTAGAGAAATGCATTTTGGAAATGTATTTTTTTCTAAAAAATGAGTTTTGTAAATAAGGTTTTGATAGGATTTGGATTGGTGTCTAACGTGATTTATATTTCATGTGATTAATTTAATAATAATTTTAAAAAGAGGATTTGATTTCATCTTCAAAGGAAATATAGAAGGGAATGATTGAGATGGTTTTGTTCTATTTGACCATGTGTAGGGGATACCTTATTTTCTAAAGCTTGAGTGCTCTGTATGTTCCCCCTTGTGGTCATTTCCTTTTGTTCTTCTTCTATCATGATGGTGAATGTTATGTGTGTTATCCAATGATGGTTTATTTTTGTATCAAAGTGGTCGGTTGATCTAAATGGATGTGAAAACCCCCTTAAAGGGAATAAATAGTTCTAATGAACCCAAATGGACATTGATTGGTGTTATGACCAAGATGACAGGTTGGGGTATAAAGATAGAAATATGAGTAAGGAACCCATGTCTGGTGTCTATGTACGGTTGTGGCCCAGGGACCATGGTGGGTGATCCATTTTTTTATTAGAGAATGGGAATTTCCCTGGGTGGCCTTTTCGAACCCTCCACACCAAGGAAACCCCCCATCCCAATGAATGGATCAATCAGGAGAGATCCCTAGCCAGGAAGGAGCCATTTACGATCAATATAGAAGATCATCTCAGAGGGTAACGACCCGAGTAGTAATGGTAAGACTCAACAATCATTCATCACAGGTGGGTCGTGCCCCATTTTCCCCATCCAGTGAAGAATAGGGTGATATGGCAAGGCGAGTGGATCCCGATGGACAGGTTCACCCTAATAGTATATTCTCAATATTCGAACCATGAACCTCCCAAATAACGGTGTTTTTGTACCCCTCTCCTTCACCATTGCGCCACTGCCGAAGTGGTAGTGGGTGATCCATTATTTTATTAACCTTATATATAGTAGGTCAAGGTTTGGGTGGTGATGATTATGGGTGTCACATTTGACCCCGAATCAGTTTTTTGAGTCTAACATGATTGTAGTGGCGAAGGTAGGTTGTGTACTTTATAGGCTGGCCATAATCAAGCGAGATGGGTTTGGGCATATGGAAAACCCATTTGGTATATGTATGATTCATTTAAGGTTCTTGGGTGGAATACCCTACATTTGCAGTATATGAGTTTTTACAATGACATTGATCCTCAGGAGGATATAATTATACGTATGTATGTATATATGTATGTATGTGTATGACACACTAAGGTTATATTGTGGGATACCCTGTGTGTATATGACACCTGGATTCATGGTGTGGTGGACCCATGTATATGTTTTAAATATATGGTATATGTTATATGTACAAATATTCATATCTTAATGGATAAATGTGGGTTATGAACCAAAAAAGGAATGTGACTATGGGTAATGAGGGCATAATACCTATTCTGGATGTGTCCCCTCATTTATATAAAAAATAGTGGTTATATGGGGAAGTTATTACCACAAGGTTTCTTATATATATGGATCAAGGGGGGATTCCCCCCTGAGTAGGATGATGGAGCTGGGATGAATGATAGGATGGGTGGTTACATGCATTCATAGGCATACATAACAGGAAAAATTAAGTATAACGTTCAACTTCTGGTTCCAGTGTAGGACTCAATCCCCTTAGGTGATCGGTGTGATATGATTAGATAAATTTAACACTATACTAAGTAGGTATCATTGGGGTTTGAGGTGTCCAAGTTAGCACCTCACAACCTGATGTGAATTTTTGATGATCATTGTGTGTTATATTTTCCAAGTTGGTGTGTTATGTGAGAATGATTTCACATTATACTTTTATAGCACATACATACACTTAATAATAGGAGCACTCAGTATTGTTGAGGCATTGGGGATTCCTACTTGGTCATTAGACTCACCCTCTATTGACGTACGCAACATGGGTTTCAATGTATGTGGGTAGACCTTCCTATTTTCTCTCAAGGAATAGGTGTCTTTAAGATCTAGACAAATTGTTCTTGTAGTAAGTTATAATGGACAGGGATACGACAACACGATTATGTGTGTTGGTCTAGAGGCTGGTTTATATTTTGATTATTTGTTCAGAATGTGTCCTGGCTTGTGTTTCCTTTATTTATATGATACATTTTTTTGTTTATCTGCTGCTACTACTCTGATATAATTCCTAGAATCATATATTTAGTTTTACCACATTTTATTCTAGATTGTAGGGGCTCTCTTACCTCCTTGTTTATTTGTCCATATGTTTTGGAATGTTTTCTATATGTTTGGGTTATGTCAAATTTTTAGTAGATTCAGGCACGACCCCCACTATTTTTTATAGGGAATAGACTCCCCATGACTGTTTTAGGCCATCTCTATTGGTTTTTGGACTCTGTAATATGGGTATATGAGTCTGAGGTCATGTTGCATCCTTTCTTGGGCGTTATTCGGCTAATAAATAATATTGAATTCACAAAATATTATCATAGCCTTTTTTGGGATGGGATAGTGATAGTAAGAGGTGGTGATATGTTGTTAGAAATTAGGAGGTAGAAAAGGCTCATCACTAGTGAGCATTAAATGGGTTAAAAAACATTTTTATAGGGGATTTCTATGGTTGGGATTAGGAACACATGGATGAGTGAGGTTTTGGGTTGGACAGAGAATCTCAAAATGAGATAAATGTGACGTGGGATAAGTTTTTTTGTCTCAACTAGGACCTAGTGAGTTATTAATGCATCATGATAGTGGAATACTTATATAATTATGCATGTGACACTACAAGAAAACCTCCTCTTAGAGGCGGTTTTTTTCATATAGAGGCGGATTAAACCGCCACTATATAGTTTGGCGGCGGTTTATAGAAACCGCCGATAAACTGCGTGTTGGTAATCTATTAGCGGCGGTTTTATGCATTTCACGGTGGTCAAAGAAAAGCGTCGTAGTACCTCATTTCGTGGAAGTTTTTGGTAAATTTAGCGGCAGTTTTATGGGCTATTTAATTAGCGGCGACTATAATCGCCGCGAAATTCAGGCGTGTCATGCGCCTGCTTAGCGTCAGTTAAAACCGCCGCTAATACCGGTGTGAGTTCATGGCAGTTTTAACCACCGAGAAGTGTATTGCCGATTACATTTAGCGGCGGTTTAAACAGCCGCTAAATGTATAAGTGGTAAAACATTAGCAGTGGTTAAAACCGCTATGATATGCTAACCCGAAAAAAATAGCATTTCTGTTTATACTGCACCACTTCCCTGAAAAACAAACCAAACAAGAATTCTAAGAGAAATAAAATTCTTACCAACAATTACATGGCCCATTCCTCTTGTAACTAATATGTGAAACATCATTTAATAACATCAAAGGGGCCATGCATTAACATACCACATATCAACTTCTACAGAAAGACATATGGAATTCTCAAACAACAACTAGGCATGATATATCAACTATCACTACTAATATGGGAAACATCATTTCATAAACTTTTCATCACCTAAATACATCTTCTCAACCCCAGAGACATTTAGAATCCTGGGACAGAATAGAGCATTAAGAATTTTGGTAGTATTCTTATGCTTATAACGCTAAAAATGATCACCTATCCAACAAAATAATAATTTAAAAGGTTCACTAATTTGATAAGGTATATTTTCCTGTTGAAAATGGCCATGATGCTGATAAAAATAAGAATGTTTTGGAATGGATAGGTTGAGAGGTTTCCCTTCTACCATTCATGCTTCTATAACCAACATGAAGACCCAGATTCCCAAATGTGAATCCCCAATAGAGAAGAGCCCTCCATTTAAAAACATGGCCAAGTATCCTGCTAACCAAAGACATAGGGATACATGTAGTCTCACCTGGTAGCCCCATGAGGCATACTCTCTAGCTTCTAGAGTAGCGCAAAATGATCTGATGACATTACAAACTTGTCGAGAAGGGCATAGATGAGGGAGTACGATAGATGTCTGATCCCCACTTCCGTAAAATAAGATATTAACCCAATCATTGAATTAAATAATCAAATGCAAGTACAAATCCTTTTTATACCTCTCCTTTACAATAGAAAGAATGTTTCCTGCTAAGGTCTGAGTCTATTTATTTCCATCCTAAAAATTATCAATGGGAAGGAATTCATCATATGTTTCCACTAATTGAAGTATTCCCCCAAGATTAAAAATATTTCATAGGCTAATTTCTACCTCACCATGGGCTAGATAAATAGTTTTGGTTCCTAGAAACCATGAACTAATCAACTCACTATGGAATTATGGTTTATGGTACATGATAAACTAAAAAATATATGTCTCCGCGTAATGATGAATAACATGCAATTGATAGGAGTATTTTTTGAAGATCTATCTAACCCAATATGGCCAGGCCCATTCATCAGAGAAATTACCACTAGGCTGCAAATCACACTTTCAGATCAAGCCACTTTTTTGGTTTTCTAGAGAGAAGATGAGCATGTTTGAGTAAATATGAGAAATCAATTGATGAGTGAGATCACGAATATATGAAACCATGGTGAATTTTTAAATGTATAATATTTCCCTAAGAACGGTGCAACAATTAACTGACTATCCTCAGAAACTATCATTTTAATATATTCAACATAGAGTGACAGCATGTGAGACTAAAGGTTGTATTCAGGTGAAGAATAGAACTACCATCCTAATGTCCAAATCTATATAAAGGTAGTCTGTTCAATACAGGATAATTTTTATGTTCAGTCAGAATAAGAACCTTTAAAACATCACTGTTATAAAATACTTTGTATCGATGATTGACATTATGGTTCCAGGAAATAAGGTCTCTCCAGTCTACCACATAAGAAGACATTTGAGAAATAGAGGACGTATTTAAAGAGAATAGAGAATATATTAGAAGACATGTAACCATTAAGATAGAACCAGTTGTGTTAATCAAACAAAATAAGTGCATAACATGGAAAACATTACGTGGACCACATGATCCATTCTAGGTCTCGAAAATCACATAACCCATAAAACATCTTTTGATCACATGATTGTTCTTAATACATATAATCATGTTACCTTGTGAAGGTCACATGAATCACATAAAGATTAGTAGATCAGGAAAAAATCCTCAAGAGACAACCGAATCACATAAGATAGACTAATGGCCAAGTGTGTGCATCAATGTTCAAATTAATTACCATTGATTAGTTCATGGATTGATTAAGTGAGATATTTAGACAAGGTGATCACACAAAGAGGTCAAGTGACATGATCACATGATTAGGTCTCTTGTATGGTTCTTGTGATAAGGTCATGCAAAGTTGTTTTGCAAAACAATCGCACAAGATAAGAGGTTTTGAGAGCTATGGATCTTCATGTCAACGGTCAAATGACCAGCCTCTCACCCCCTATTTATAGGGAACCTCAAGGAATATGAATGGACTTATAGAAGACCGAAAGATGTTTTGAATTCCAACCAGAGAAAGAATAAGAGACTCATGAAGTCATTTCCTACCTCATAACTGAGTCCTTGTTCCTTCGAACATCACTTTTGTAGGGGGGCATTTTTTGACGCTAGCCAAATGAGCATTGTATATTTTAGGAAAAAAGAAATTCCCAAAGCATAGGTATTAATATATACCCAAAGGAATGAAAATTCTAGCATGTATACATATAGATTAATCACCTAGGTCATAAGGACCCTGTGAACTTCAATGAGGCTCATGATCACATGACCCTAGGAACATCATGCAAAGGGGTTATGCAATTCATGTGATCTGTTCCTGATCATGTGAAGCCC
Organism: Viscum album; assembly: GCA_963277665.1. Taxonomy (NCBI): domain Eukaryota; kingdom Viridiplantae; phylum Streptophyta; class Magnoliopsida; order Santalales; family Viscaceae; genus Viscum; species Viscum album. The sequence continues at coordinate 326,023,307 of OY728140.1, forward strand.
CATCAAATATCCCAATTAATCATGTAAAACCCCTTTGATTATTATTTTTTATCATATGACATGTCATCTAACAATATCCCAATATGTTCATAAAATAAAAGTTATAAAAGAGGGAATGTTAATGGGAAGGGAGTTTCATTGGTTTTCATGTGATGTGGTTACGTGCGTCATAAATACTATTAATGATCATGAAAATCATTGCAGAAAACCATCTTGATCTAGTGATATCCATTCAACATGTCTGTTTGGACATGCAACACCCTAATGAGTCCAATTCCCAATGCTGAATTTACAATAGAAACATCAAAGAGCCTATTACTATAGATCATCTAACCAATGAAACAAACACATCATTCTCTTTACCACCTAAGGTTATTGTGATCATTCAAGGTTAGCCACTGAAGCTCCTCCAAGACCAATGGTTTTTTAAAGGTTCCATACACCACACATGTTATATATACAAACCAACCATTCCCATATTTGTTCAACACATCAACAATACTACTCATGGTTTGATGATGCATCATCACTCTCTCCACCTCCATCTCCTGCTGCCACCTATAAGAACATTATATTAAAAATAAAATAATGTTTCATATTTATAATTAATCTTAAAACCAACAAAAGTTTTAAAACTTAATGATTTTGATTTTTTGTGATTTACCTGCTCACCACCACTCGGTGCACTACCACTGGGGGCATATATGCTCATCTGCTAATATAAATTAGTCAACTCTTTCTGCATAGCGGATATCTGAGCCCCTTGGTCTTGAACTGTGGCTTGTAGAGAAGAAATCTCCCTCTGAGCATGTTCAGGTATGGGCTGACTATAACCAGGAGTAGATGCGGCTGGAATCCCTGATGGCCTGCTAAATACCTCAGATAATACGGGTCCCAAACCCATCCCACGCACTCTACCAGGATGCTCCTTCCCAAGGACTTGAGCAATCGGGTCATCCTGGGAGACTGAGTAGGACTGCCCAAGATTGGCATCCCATAGTTCTTTAATTTTTACCTATAAATAAAATATCAATACATATTAACACAGTAAAAACTGATAATAAGTTATTATAATAAAAATTTGACTTCATACCCCCAACTTCTTTGGTAGGCTCATTAACAAAAGAACCATATGATTTTCTATGAACATCCAACCACAGTTTAGTCCGGAAGGCTTCGTTCCCTAAATTATGTGACTACATTAAGCAAAGATAAATAAAAAATTCAATATATTAAATAGATAATATTTTATTATAAATATTTAAACCATTTAAAATATTACCAATGACATTCGGCTTCTAGAAAAGCTTTTTGAGCCCGCCGTGTGAGGGATGACTTGCTTCGCCCTATTTGATGCATTCTGTCGTGAGAGATCCTGAAATAAATAAAATGAAATTTAAAATTAATTTATCCAATGTCATCTCCTCTTAATATAAATGTATTAATGTAAAATGAGGATAATATAATAATATATATTTCAATACCATCCACTTCTCATCACGATGCCTGTCGAAAAAACATTTCACTGCTCTTTCGGTAACCCACTATGTAGCTTGTCATACATTTTTTCCAAGGTCAACGAAGTATCGTTGACATCACACCACAATATCCATTTGAAATCGTTCAATTTTTTACCAAGATTTTTCAAAGTCCACTTCCGTGCTATCACATCAGCAACTGTGAAGTGGAAGAACATCTGTATACATAAATTCATTTTGAACATATTAGTAACATGACATTCAATTAAACCATAATGTAATAAAATTAAATTTATTTGAGAATCAAAAACTTCATTTTTCCAGTTTGGAGGCATATTCCTCCAATCATCATATGAAATGGGAAGGGAAATGGACTCCGCTGCCAACTGACCTATAATCTGGCCAAGTAACCCCGCGACATCATCCGTAGGAACCCCATAAGAATCAAATGGCACGACTATCTTTTGGCCATTCAAGTTCCAAATATCTGAGCTTTTTAATTGTTTCTCCACGGTTTCATTTTTTTCATCTTCAATGAGAAAACAATTAGTATAAACAAAATGCAATAAATTTATTTAATTAAAATTTATACCTATGACTGTGACCCTATAGTATGTTCGGGATGAATTGGAAGGGGTATGTCGCCGCCCAACTAATGAGGCACCTGTAGGGGGAGTCGACGACTCAACCTCTAATGGGAGTCCCTCTGATGGTGTGAGAGATGGTGCAGGGGGAGATGGTGCGGGGGTGGGTGCCTCAGATGTCGTGGGGAGTGACCCAGATGGATCGTCATCTGTCGCAGAACTAGTAGAAATAATATACCGCTTCCTCCTTGGAATACCTATCATTTAATCAAATAAAATTAAGTTCAGAATATATATTTCAAAAACATTATGCAGAAAAAAATTAAAAATGATAATAGATGCCCAGTACTAACAAAAAAAAATATATAACAATGATAATGAATGACTGCAGAAATGAAACAAGTGGTTGCTGCCTGAATGAATAATTGTACATACAATCATTTTCCCCTTAAATCATGTCGGTTTCCTGCTCCATTGCTTCATCCACTTCATTAATCCTTGCAAGACTAATATTTTCAATATCATGATGGACAAATAATTCTGCTTCCTATTTTTGATGACATTCAATTTCAGAGGTCAAATCTTCTACTTCATCACCCATATCATACAAATCTATTTGTATTACGTGAGTAACTACACTCCACCCTTCATCCAAAACATCCTTCACATAATATACCATTTTTTCTTGCGATGCTAAGATATATAGATCATGCATTTCATGATCATCAACATCCAACAAGCGAGAGAAGTTCACAGAAGTAAATTGCAATGAATCTATTTTAACACCTCTGATAATATCGACCCATTTTCATTTGAATAAAACAACAACAAAAATGTCCATGGCAGTTTAATTCAATAATATCATGCAGCTTTCTATAGTATCCCACTTTAGCAAATGTAAATATACCACTATTTTGTGTTTTCAAACCCACTTCTCGATTGAATGTACCAAATCTAAAGCCATTCACATTATAAGCGTCGAACATTCACTACTGGAAAAAAGGCCTATACCCACGGTTCAAAACCGTGGGTATAGCCCCCAAAACCGTGGGTATAGCCTATACCCACGGTTTTGGGAACCGTGGGCTGGAGAGGCGTCGGTATAGGGGTCTCAGCCTATACCCACGGTTTTGGAGAACCGTGGGTATAGGTGAGTCAAATGTGGAAAACCACACGTTCCAGCGTGGCACACAACATACCCCACGGTTTTCAAACCGTGGGGTATTGAAATTCAAAAAATATGCAGCCCACAGGTTTTGAAACCACACCTCCCACGGCGCCTCGCGTCTATGCCACCCCACCACACCAACCGAGCTGCAGTTTTTATGTATTATATATTGATATATCTTCTCCTATATATTAATATAATCAAAGTCGCATATTCCAAAAATCGCACCCACCGAGTTTCGAACTCGTACTGCAGGCTGCGCTACGTGCCCGCACCCCACGATGGACCAACCGATCTGTGATTTTAAATTGTTATAAAAACATATATCTTATTATATATAATAATATAAGCGGTCTTTAAATTAAAAATTGGCGGGTAACGGGCATCGAACTGGGGTTTCACAATGCAACTCAGCGCCTCTACTGACTGAGGAACCAACCGAGCTGAATTTTTTAATATATATATAGACATTCAGCTGCATATATATATTAATATTATCCGTGAAAAAATGTATTCCCACCAAATTTTTTCATTTTCCCGCGTAATTTTTTTTCCCGCCTTATGGCGGGAAATCTATACCCACGGTTCTTTAAAACCGTGGGTATAAGTCTTCAAAAAGAATACCCCTATACCCACGGTTTTGAAGAATCGTGGGTATAGGTCATCCGAAAAAACTCTATGCCCACGGTTTGGAAAAAACTGTGGGTATTGGTCTTTGAAATTAAACTATACCCACGGTTTTAGAAAACCGTGGGTATAGGCCCTTTTTCCAGTAGTGTTTCTAAATTTCTTTATAGGACCTCTAGAAAGAAACATCAAATCTTATGACATGTCTACTCGAGTATCAGTATTCATAATCTGAAAAAAGAAATATAATTTAATAGATTTACAAATTGTATGTGTCAAACTAAAATTCATATTTATTGCAAAATTTATGAACTTACACATCATGCAAACCATTCTACAAGCTCTTTATTCACAGCTTTCATTATATCTTTCTCATTTCGTGTTCGGCCTCTCATTATTATCTTTGATTATATCCTTATCTCTTCAATAAATAGATCTGCAATTTCACTATTCAGAAGCACATATCTATGTGCCTGTAATAATTCCAATTCTGTCAGTGTCACATTTGAGGTCCTCCCAACTAATAGGCCAATAACATAAAATATTTTTGATTTCTGATGCATTTAAGATTGAGTTGATGTGTCGTCAACACGTCCAACTCGATTAAATATTCTCTCAATATCATCTAAATACCTGAAAAAAATTGCAAGACATTCCTCGGCCAAATAGACTTCAGCAATAGAGCCTTCTGGTTGAGCTTTATTTCTCACGTATGATTTCAAATGCCCAAGATATCTATGAAATAAAATAATAATATTATGCATTTATTTAAATGTCAATTTTTTTTACTTAACGGGAAAACATATAAATAAAATACCTCTCAATTGGATACATCCATCGATAATGAACGAGGGCCTCCTAATTTAGCTTCTTCAACCAAATGCACAGTTAAATGCATCATGATAGTAAAAAATGATGGAGGAAAGATCATCTCCATTGCACAAAGAGTCAATAAAAACCTCTCCTGGAGGTTTAAAAGCTGAAATGGATGTAAAACTTTCTCACATAATTGCCTAAAAAATGTGCATAATTGGAGTACAACAGCAATAACTTTTTCAGGTAATAATGTACGCAATGCCAATGGTAGTAACTGCTGTAACAAAATATGTGAATCGTGACTTTTCAATCCATGTAACTTACATTTCTTCAAGTCAAAAAACCTCGAGATGTTACTCAAATACCCATTAGATACCTTCAAATTATTTAAAATTCAAAGGAACGTATCTTTATCCCTATTTTTCTTTGCGAAAATGGATGGAGCATACTTTTCATTCTCATCTGGCCAGAGATCGTGTTTTATGTTCATTACTTGTAAGTCTTTGCGATCATTAAGATGATCCTTCGACTTTCCATGCTCATTAAGTAATGTGAAAATCAAATTATCACAGACATTCTTCTCAATATGCATCATATCAAGATTGTGGCGCAACAAATTAAATTCCCAATACGAAATTTTCAAGAATATACTTTTTTTCTTCCATTGTTGCGTTCTGATTTAACTTGACGATGCACTTCGGACCCGTTTTCCGCTATCATTTAAATGATAAACCTTCCCAAATTCTGTTTCAACATTTTCAAGTTGTGTCAATATTTCAGAACCAGTTCACAACTTTGGAGGTGGTCTACGATCAATGAAACCATTAAATTTTGATTTGTTCAGCCGAAATCTATGAGATGCATCGAGAAATCTTCGATGGAATAAGAAGCACCATTTTCTACTATGAGGTAGCCGTTTGGGCTCAAAATCAAAGTTACAAACGGGATAAGCCAAACCCGTATAAGTGTTCCAACCAGATAAATTCCCAAGCTCAGGGAAGTCACTAATGGTCCACAGTAAAGCAACATGCATTTTGAACATTGTTTTAGAAGAAACATCAAATGTCTCAACACTGTTACTCCATAACTCCTGCAATTCTTCAATCAAAGACTGCAAGTATACGTCAATATCATTTCCAGGCATTTGTTTTCCAGGAATAATCATTGAAATGATAAAAGATGATTATTGCATACACATCCACGGAGGCAGATTATAAGGGATCAAAATAACTGGCCAAATGCTATAACTTGTACTCAAAGTCCCAAATGGGTTGAATCCATCGGCAGCCAATCCCAATCAAACATTCCTAGGATCAGCTGAGAAATATGGATGTAATGAATCAAATGTCTTCCATGATTGGGAATCTCGTGGATGTCTCATTAACTCATCATTGTTATTATCTACAGAATTCCACTTCATGTGTTTGGTGGTTTTTGATGACATGAATAATCTTTGCAATCGCAGCTTCAAAGGAAAGTAACACAAAACCTTTGCAGGTGTGTTCATTTTCTTCTTCTTCATGAAATTATGTTCAGTCAGACTTCCAAAATCACCCTTTGACTGCCATCTAGAAGAAGAACATTTCTTGCAATTCTGTCTACTTGAATCCTCTCCCCAATAAAGCATACAATCATTGGGACACACATGTATTTTTATATAATTCAGACCAAGCTTGTTAACAACTTTTTTCATATCATAAAAAGATTCTGGGATTTTTACTTCAGGAAATGCATCACGAATCAATTCCAATATCATGGACATTTCCTTATTTGTAATTCCACATAGACATTTGATATGGTACAACTTCAGCAGAAATGAAAGCTTTGAATATTTCAAACACCCACTTTACAACTCTTGATTTCCATCGTCAACTAAATCATGAAACACATTTTTCTCAGTGATGTTTTCCATTACATTTGGCTCTACAGAATCAATAGGAGGATCCAATGATATGTTGCAATATTGATCTACTTGTGTTACAGTCTCAAAAACATCACTTGTCACGTTTCAATTTGTAGTACCCTCTTCTGGTAGTTCTGATCTGTTTTGATGATGATATTGGTGTCTTGCAGTGCCGAATGAATCATTTATGAGGTTTTGCATTCAATTTTCCATTGTCGAAGAACTTGGGACCTCATTCTGTGGATTAACATCAGTCCTCTATCTTTCTGTATTGTTCGATTCTCCATGCCAATTCCAACACAAATATTGACCAGGGAATTGCTTCAGTATTAAATGTTCATAAACTTCATCTCTCTTCAACCATGTTCTAAATTTATATTTAAGACATGGATATCTTATTCTCCCTTCAACGGATCGATTAGAAATCTAAAAATCTAAAAACTCATTCAAACCCTTAACATACTGAGGTGTGTTCCTCGGTAATGTGATCCAACTTTTATCCATGTATATCAAAATGTGCCTACACAAAATATACGATAGTGTAAGATTGCAGAATCATAATATAATAAAGATGACCCATTGATCAAAAAGTATGCATAATATAATAAAGATGATTCATTGATCAAATTTACCACTTACTTAGCATGCCCAGACAAACCAAACAAGTCTGGTCCCTAGGAGACAGTGTGAACACCTCATTGAGGAGCAGTAAGAATATCAGGTTACACATTTATCATAACATTTTCAATCAAACATTTATGTTTCCTCAAACAATTTCTATCCCCACTAAATTAATGAGATACATTGGTCCACTCATATTACTTCCACACCCCCACAAAAAATACTACAACTTTCCTGAACATCTCATATACTCACATGCTTGGTCATCTCAATTAAATGTTTTATTTTATTTTTCATATATAGAAATGGGATACCAGTCGGTATTTATAACATCCATCCAAAATCACTAATATAGAATACCAATGCATGGGTTCCCATTTCTAGAGTTTTCCCTCATTGGATTATGTTTAATAATCATTACCTTCACTTATCAATATTATATATCAATAAAAATAATATGGAATATTTTTTTACCATATTTAGTTTCATAATTTGAACAATGTTGTTGATACTTGTTTATACACCAATGAATATTCTTCTCCCTAGATCCAACACAGTGATAACACATTATGATAATTCCCCCACTTAATTTCAATGTTTTTTCATCTATTAACCATTTATTTAATCGTGATTACCTATTCTTCAAAGATGGACAAGGATTATTTAATTCATTAAAAAGATGAGTTTTATTTTTTTGGTCTTTATCAACATTACTATAAATTATTATCTTTTCATTACATACAATCAAGTACCTTTTATTTATATAATAAGCATATGGTTCAAGTGATCTTTTATTTTGAGTGATGATACTTTTTTTAAAAGAATTAAATGGTTCTATCCCATTTATCCTCATAAACCAAAAAACAACATTCATATATCTATTATCCATATATATTACATGGTTTTACCTTCTATGAGTTCCTCATGAGGGTGTCATTGAGTTAGAGACAGATATATGTTAGACCTTTTGAATTGATATTTTGTCTTTTCTGTTGGCTCTAAGATTAGTTAGACTATTTGAGGTCACTGATAATCTCATATAGGATGCTTATCGATTAGTATTGTTGGTTTTTATGATAGGTATTCATGATTTTTTCCACATGTATCATCTCAAGAAATACCATCCTGATCCCACTCACATTCTAAGTTGGGAAGAAATTGACTTTGAGCCATATGTTTCTATTTTGGAGAAACCAATTGAGATTGTTGACTCTCAAGTGAAAGTATTTTGTGGGAATTTTATTCCATTGGTTAGGGTTCTATGGAAACAAGGATCAAATTATCATGAGAATTGGGAACACGAGTCATTGATGAAGGAGTAGTGAACTCATATTTTTCCATGGATTACATCTTTTACATGACTTATTGAAGACAAAAATTATTTATAGTGGGGAGTTTGTAAGATCCTATTACTGATCTATCAGGTATTTTTTTATCCTCTTCATGGTTTTCCTTTTTTCCATTGTCTGTAAAGGACTAGGAAGGAATTGGTAAGATACCTAAAATGGTGAAGTCATATATTTTTTGTACATTCATCTTTAACCAGCTTTTTCTACATGATTCAAAAGTCTTTCACACTGTATAACTAGGTTACACACCGTGTAAATATTACTAGATACAAGTAATGAAAGGGTATTCATGCTATGAAAGTTTACACCTTGGGAAGAGTGGTTTCACATCGTAATTATTAAAATAATGGATTTTTAATTCAAGGTGAAGGATTTTTCAACATACTATAACACCATGGATTTCACAGCAGGTAATAGTATTACACATCATCAAATGGCCCTCGTGTAGTTTTTAAAATATGCGAGTGGCTATTTTGGTTTCAGTTCTTTTCTTCAGGCCCTTGGATACCTACCTAGAGATCTTCTCGGGTTATGTTGGGAGACTATGCTCCATATAGATTGATCCATTCAAAATTGGATCTTTTATTATAGTTGTGGCGCATCTCTCTGGGTAAGAAATATTTCTGATTCTTTATTTCTCTTGATAATGGTGGCACCCTAGGGTAACATTATCAGATCGGGTGGCCTATGTTTTTGAATCTTTGTGTATTCTTCTAGATCCATTGTGAGGTCTCATTATGGAGGCCATTCCATGGTTAGTTGTGGTGCAGCGGATGTCTGTTCTTGAGGTATTTGGTGTTTTCCCTTTCCACCAACCCCTTATTTTCTAATTTATATCAATATTAATGTTCTTATTATATTCTAGGGCCTTCGTTTTCATCATTGGGTTTTCATTGTTGGTGGATCCCATTACGGGAATGTGTGACTTGAGCTTTGAGGTAGGTGGTTCCATCTCTAGCCTATGATAATTAGCCTAATTTCTCTTAATTTATAAGTTTATCTATCAAATTAGAATGACTATTTTGATTTGTTTAAGAAGGGGTTTTTGAGAGAAATTTTTTTCCACGATTTTTGATAATTGAAAATGAAATGGGTACTTTTAAAATATTGAAATTGATTTGTGAAAATTAGCACTTAGGTTACCATGGGTACTTAGGTGGAAGGTTTATCTTGAGTCCATCGCCCATGTTTTGTGATTATTAGGACGTTTTCTCATGGCTATTTCCTTGGTTTCCTAGTCCTATTGTTCAAGGGGACAACTATTAGCATTTTCGGGGGGGGGGGGTTACTCATGGGGTATTCATCTTCTTCCTAGGCATGTGTTATAGGAATCGGATTGTGCACATGATTTATTATGGTATAAGTATTCTTCTAGTCTAAACTATAGTGTTCCTTGGTACTTATGCCTCTACTGCTTATTTTATTTTGTACTGATTGGATTTATGAGTTATAATTGATATACATTTTGTACCTACTTTTGTTTAGAACTAGGAAAAAGGGAAATGATTACCCATGTTTTCTATAAAATTTCATTACTTCTTATCATTCCATGTAATATTTAAAATAAGAATACATGAATAGTTATATAGAGGCTTGATATGGAACACCCAGGTGGGATCCTATGGAGGCTATTAGCTCACACCTTGTGCACCTCCTTAGGGGTACGTAAACATTTGTATGTCTTCCAATACTGGGAAGGGAAAGGCACTGAAGTGAGGTGGTGAGGTTTATGTTAGCTGGTTTTGGGTAGCCGGTGGTGAGATGGAGGGAGTTCATCCACACCATCTCATGGAGTAGTATTTAGTTTTAGTCCATGTAGTTAGACTTGTTTTCGAAACGTTGACTACTTTTTTAATTGTTCTTCTCTACTGCCTTTTGACTATTACGGTATATATATTCCTTTAGTATTCCACATTCCTTTTCATTTTGTGTATACATGTATTCAATGTGTTTGATCATGTTGGGATAAATTTTTCCCTTTGTTGTGTTTTTTGATGCATTGGTGCTTGCCTCCAACCCACGAGGATTGGGAATAACTTTCGGGTACGTAACAGAATGGGTCAGTTACCACGTTTGAGGGTTACCCAGGTCAATTCAATACACAACCTCAATGGAAACTCTTCCTAGAATTAAATTAAATATGAGAGTGACTGCCATATCCAACCTCCTACAGGCCTCGGGTTGATGACTAGAATAGGGGTATAAAAAATAAGGATGAGAGGAATTACCATCATATGTACCAATAATAAAAAAAGAATAACACTGAACAAAATCATTATATATATATATATATAGATTTAAATCAACAATAATACTTTAAAGAATTAATACGTAAGAAAATAAAAACCCCAAGATAAAAAAACCAAATAAATATCCACGGTAGTGATTTCACAACAAACACCAAGCACAAAGATAGTACGACCCAAATTAGTCACAAAAAAATATCCTAGGAATCTTGAATTTTTTATATATATGGGGTTTATCATAATATGTATCCTTAGTATGATTATACACAATACCTCCAATGAAAAAGTTAAAGTATTATAATAACACATCCTTGAACAAACAACATAACTAGTAAGCACCTAGTAGGTCAACTATTGAAAATACTCACCAAGACTCGATTACTAAATATCATAATCATGCATAGTAAAATAATATCAGATGAATATGACACAAAGCACCCTAAAACCAATTTCTTATTTTTTTCACTATCGCACCCTAATATCAAATGTCATATTCTCCCAGTATCTTTAACATTTATTCCATAGAATATTATATCTCATATTACAACCATACCACAAACCTTATCCATAACATCATCATTAGCCAATAGCCTCTATCACATATCACATATCATCAACACTTCTCAAAACCAGTACTGTTGGGAGTCAAAATCATGAAGGACATAAACCTAATTCCCTCCACCTACTATGCACATCCTCTAATATATATCCTTAAATCAACACCACAATATCCCATCCCATAAATTATACTTATAGTCCACTATTTTACTTACATCATATCATTATCTCAATACACCATAGGGACTTATAGTGAACCTAGTTTATAATCATCATCAATGACTCAAAGGGTTTTCTAATACGTAATGTACCTTCACATAAATAATCATTAGGGTCTTCTATTTCACTATATACTTTAGAAGTATGATATTACCCACCTCAATACATCAAAAATAATTCTAAAACTAGAAGGAAGATTGGGGATGGGGGAGTAGGCATGATGTAACACCCCAAGATTTCATAGTGTGTTATTTCTTAAAAATAATTCAATATCTTGCACTACACGCAACACCGAGTTAAAGCGCACCATGACTTACCAAACTAGAAGTTATGAAAAGTAATACCTAATTTTTAAAATTTTATAAATTCTATCTCTGAAAATGGAGTTAATTTTTTTATTCGTAATATCAAAATTATCCTAGGGTGAAATTTTGGTACTTTTCGGATAACTTTAATATTTTGATGAATAGTGAAAATTACTAAATTTTAATTAAAAAAAAATTTTAATAAAAATAATTAATAGTGATAAATTATGAATTTTAGTGGTTTTAAAGTATAATTATAATATAGTTTTACCATTTTATCCAATGGTGTTCATTAGAATTAATTTCACTTTGAAATTGGACCTAAACAATTGTCAATCTTTTGATATATATTGTTTCTTAAAAACACGCTATTTGTTGTGACAACGGGAATTAATTATAAAATTAATTAATGCAACTTATATGTTTAGAATTTTGTAAAATAGACATCATTTTTGAATTCAGAATATCAATTATAGCTTAGGGTGAAATTTTGTCATTGTTCTGAAAAACTTCAATTTTTAATGAATAGTGAAACTACTTAGTGGTAGTTAAAAAAACTGAATATTTCATAAAAATTAATTTTACCGCATCTGTGAATGGAATTTCAAAAATCCTAGAGCACGGTTAATATCAAGAATTAAAATGTGGTTCAATGAGATGAAAATAATTTTTGGTTAATAGTAACTTTTTACTTTTATTTACCACGATTAAAAGTAAATAAGGTAATTAAGGGTAGAAATGATATTAATATTACCCTTAAACATGTCCGGATTCTATTGGACAAGTTTATATCGACCAAAAACAACCTCAGGAATAAAATATTATCATTTAGGTCCACTTGGATTGGATTAGGACATTTATTATTATTTAATTCAAAGAAGAGTTAAAAGAGTTAAAATCAAAGTTTATTTACTAAAACATTTTTAATATAGGGTTATACATAAGCTAAATTCGATTGAAAATATTAATTATAAAGATAATAAAATTCCATACATAATTATGGTTTATTTATAATTTTTATACATTAAATAATTTAATCTATTTATGACACAATGATGATGCAGTAATTACCATAATAGTGAAAAATAAAAATATTTGATATTATAAATACCCAAATAAATATAATTTGAGACTTTTAATGAATTAAACTAATTTTCTAGGATACTATGACATATTAGGATTGATTAAATTTACTTTTTCGAAGTAATAATTCTGTTATATGTTTCGAAAAAATCAACTATTGAATAGTGTCAAAATTGACATAAATGAGTTTTTAAAACAAATATTATATTATTAATTGTTATTAAATTCCTAAAAATCTAAGGATATGCCAAGAGACTTATATCATGATAGTTTTATCATTAATGGACCACTTGGGGGTCTCTTGGATGTATATAGTAAGTTTATTAACTATATAATATAAAAATACAAAGTGACATGGTAAATGTCAAAATAATTTACTAAGAGTTAAAACTAAAAGATAAGGTTAATATAGAAACCCAAACCTGTATAAATTCTATTGGTTGAATGATGTTCGACCTATACCCACCTTAACCTTTGACGAATCAACTTTGGATCCATTAGAAACCGAATATGAATTTATTATAAATTAATATTTCTAGCTTTTCCAAAGGTGCCCCTCACCCCACTTATAAAAGGGCACCCCTCCTTCTCATTACTTCACACCTTAAAAGCCTTTTGGTTCGGCCAAAATCTGCCCAAATACTCTCACAAATTACCTCACTACAACCAATAGGTCTTATTTTGATTAGAAAGCCATCCTAAGGATCCTTTTTGATCAAATCAAAAGGAAGAACCCGAAGAAGAGGTAATGATTTTACCACCCTTTTTCAAGTTCCTTTCTTCTTCCACTTCTTCCTTCTTTGTTATTACCATTCTAAAATAATAACTCCAATATCTTATATATACCTTGATGTTATTATAAATATGGTTCAACCATATTCATTATTCTATCCATCCTTTGAATTACATGTCACCATACGTGCGTGCGTATGACTAACCGTCTCCACGTCGTGGTGTAGATGTTATTCAACAAATTATAATTTGGATGAGTATAATAATGATGTGTAACTCATGTAAATAATAAATTTAACATGATAATAATTCTTTATATATGTTATAACATCCAATTATATATTATTTTAATATCAAAATAATGATATTGTCGCTCGTGTGTACGTACGGACTACCGTCTCCACGAACGCGATGAGATTCATTCTCCATCGTATCCATTCAAGTATAATTCTCATTTGATTATTAATAATAGTATCTAAGTACTTGATATCATTCTGGATATGATTAAGATACAACCTATCCATGAAAAATATGTCTTACATAACAAAACATATAAAAGAAAATGAGTAAGTTAACACCCGAAATGACGATAATTCTATAATATTATTAACAAAGAAATGTTAAAAAATCACATATGATATCATATTAATATATATTATTATTGTATAATTTAATAACAATTGTTTCACCATTATATAGGAGGATAAACTACCCCCAACCAAGGATAATTACAAGGTAAGGATTAATTTCGCAATCTCTTCATTATCCGAGGTTGTTTATACGTAATAATCTACTGGGATTTCTTTATCATCCACATCCATGCTTCTTCGAAATGTATTTCAATTTTTTTACTATTTACAAAGAATATGGGTTAAAGTAATTTATACCCTTATGTGTTTTTAAAGGTATCTTTCCGTCGTTTTCCAAACAAATCACTTTTTACCTTTCAACAAATTTAAGGTAAGAATGTTTTTTTAACTTATACGGCGTGTGCAGTTATTTACCGCCGTTATAAAATCGTCAAAGCTTCCCTTACAAGATTATAAGAATATTTTTGAAGTAAATGTTTTATTTTATAATTATGTTACTTTTAAATGATTTCAAAATGAATATTTTAAGAATTTTTGAAAGGTACTCTTTATCAAGATCATATTTTTAAATGTTTTAAAGATTTATCTTTCTAAATATTTTTAATTCATGACCATGTTTTCAAAATGATTTTAAGGATTTATTTATATTAACATGAAGGTTTTGAAATGATATTTCTTTTCAAAAGTTTCAGAGTGGTATGGGACACTTGGATTCAAAAATATCTTTTAAATTACTTCCTTTATAAATGTGTGACTTTTCAATGATTTTGAGAAAAGAGATATTTCTATCTAATAGTTTTGATTTCATCTATGTCAACATCCTTTGATGGGTTTTTAGCTTATTTAAAGTTGATTTATTATGATACAAAACTTATATATTGTATTGAAGGTTTTTTGATATGTTTGACTATGGATGTGCTATTTTTATTCCATTCATGGTTTATGGTGAAAGTATTGACATTTCGTATGCTAGTTTTAATACGAATGTTTATGTTATGTTTAGACCATTTTATATGGGAATGCATTGGACTTAATATGTTACGGGTGGAGCCCGCTATAGCTCCTCGATGCATCGGTAGGTCTCATGAGACAAACTAGTGTCTTGGCACAAGGCCTTGGAAAAATCTTATTTGTAGTCTTGGCACGAGGCCTTGGCTATGTGGTTATGATAGTCTGGAATTATGCATTCCATCATTATGAAAGTGGTTATTGATATTGCATTTGATTATTCGATTAGTAGAATATCCATGTTAATAAGTAAATGGAATTATTTCATTTTATTTTTGCCATACTATGTTGAAGTTCAAGTTTAAAAGGCTTTTGTTTTAGTTATACATTGCCTTAATTTATTTATTCTTATTTATGAAAGTTTCCGCTATATTGTTATCCTTACTAGGAATTTGATCTCACCCCGTTTCTATGTTTTATTTTCCCAGTATGTGAAGAAGTAAATTATGAATGACCTGCAGGGATATTATGAGGGGATAATAGTGTGGACTAGGGAGACAATATGTTGTTGTAGTAGTTTTTAACTTTATTATGTAATGTAAAAATTTATGAATATATCTAGTGTTTCCAAGGCTTCTAAACCAATCGGTCTTTCAAGATTTGACCTTTCTTGTGATCATGAAAATGTTACAAAGTAATGCACCGACTCTGGGTAACTAGGGTCGGGGCGTTACAGTTGGTATCATAGGAAGTTTAGTACCAACCTTGGAAGATAGATTTAGATAAACTATGATTAGAGCACATAGACCTAAGATGAACTTTGAGGATTAGTATAGAAGAACTTCCTATAATTTTGGTATTGTAGAGATTTTGTGAGTTTTCCGAGCAATACATCCCTGTCTGGATACGAGAAGGTAGAGGCGGCTCTGGCACAGATGTACCTAGGGTTAAAAACCGAAAACACCGCTTTGAGCTAGACTCGAACGAGAACAGGTGCACGACAAAGGGCCTTGCTGCACTCTTGGTTACAACACTCCCGGGGGATATGCTTAGGATAATTCTCATTTTCATTACAAACCATTATGAAGGGTTTATGAGTATATACTTCCTCAAAGGATACATTTTTATGATTATGGATTATATACATAAACTATTTAATTTATGTTATGTGTTTTACAAGTTTGGGATTAGGTATTGTTATTCATAAACTAATCTAGTGTATGCCATTGTTTAGAAATGGCGCCCAGTAGAAGGAATGAGAACTCCAGCAATGAACATGATCCAAAGAGAAATAAGGATCATATATTTCATGGTCTTAAGCCAGAATTTATAAGAGAAATAGTCTCCCATATATTATCATCATATGAAGAAATAATATCATGTGTTGATAAGATAAGTAAAGATTTTACTGAGTCCTATGGCTTTGAAGGGAAGCAAGAGAAGAAAAGTATGGAAGAGAGAAAGATGGATAAAGGGAAGTGGGAAAAGAAGAATTTTCCCATATGTGATAACTGTGGGAAGAAACACGCTGGAACTTGCCTGAAAGGAATGAGAGTTTATTATAAGTTTGGAAGAAAAGGGCACAAAGTACGTGACTGCAAGGGTAAGAAAATGGTCTCAAATGTACAATGCTTCATTTGGAAGGAATTTGGACACTACGCGAACCTATATCCCAGTCATCAGACTCTGCCGAAAATGATGCTATTGGATAATAATCAAGTTATGATACTACCGCAGATGAAGAGGAATTATTAGAGTTCTTGTATTGATTATGTCATTTGAGTGTTGTATCAAAAATTTACTTGTTATAATAATTATAGAGTATATAAGGATTGTACTACAGTACTATTTCATTAAGGACTTGAGATTGTGTGGAACAAAGAAAAGTTACTCAATAGCAGGATAAATTTTTGGAAAATATATGATTGATAGAATGATAAACCATAATACAGTTCTGATACCGAGGTAGTGATTTTGGAATAATACATGATTGATTTGGATAAATTATATTGGATATTATTGACTACCTTGAAACTGATTAATGATTTGTATATTCCATCATTGTTGGGGTTTAAAACATTTTTTTATTGAAGGAGTATATCTATTATTATTTAAGGAATAAGGGATCATGAATGTAATCAATATGGTTTTATGGTAATTCAGGATGTTGCAGTGTTTTAAAAGAATACATGATGAAGGTGTTCACATGTTATTACGTGGAAAAAAGGATCTTTATTGTGTTTACATTCCTTATAAATTTTGGACTGAAGTATTTTGGATAGTTCTAGTTTGGATTATTTTGGATTGCCATAAAAGGACAACCCGGAGGTCGGGCGGTAACCCATCGCATCTGGAAAGGCCGTGAGACTTGAACCCACAATCGAAGGGTGACAAGGGTGTATCACCTACCACTGACCCACGTGATGTCCTGGATTGAATAATTTCATTTTTTAATGGTTCTGCTAGATGAATTATAAATTCATTTTTAACCCTATACTAATAGGATAAATAGAATATTATTTTTAAGTTCTATTATCTTTTAGGGTGAAAGATGAGTCTATGGTAGAAATTAGTTAAAGGATAGAACTCTACTTGTCAAGAATATATTTTTTCTTCTTCTATTATTCTATGAAGAAATTAATTCTTATACATTATTTAAGGAATCCTAAAACCAAAATGTGTTATCCTAATACCCTATGTTTTATTGAACCGATGGTATTTCAAATCATCATAGATTGATGAATTTAAGGACCTCAATTTTAAACTTGTTTGTGATTGATGACCTCAATCACTACCTATAAATATTTACATTTTTCCTCCAATTATATTTCTCTAATTTCCACCAATGTTCTCCTAATCTAGATCATAATTTGGTGGTGACCCTTTCATTTCTCTTTTCCTCATATTAAGACTAAATTTTAGTAACCCAATTTCCGATGTGGGTTTTCCCAAAAAGATATTTTTTATTTTCAACCTTTTATTTTCGAAGAAAAATTTCAAATTGTGAGGACGAAATTTATTGAAGGAGGGGAGAATGTAACACCCCAATATTTCATAGTGTGTTATTTCTTCAAAATAATTCAATAACTTACACTACACGCAACACCGAGTTAAAGCGCACCACGACTTACTAAACTAGCTGTTATGAATAGTAATACCTACTTTTTTAAATTTTATAAATTCTATCTCTCAAAATGGACTTCATTTTTGGATTCGGAATATCAAAATTATCCTAGGGTGAAATTTTGGTACTTTTCGGATAAATTTAATATTTTGGTGAATAGTGAAAATTACTAAATTTTAATTAAAAACAACTTTTTTAATCAAAATTATTAATAGTGATAAATTATGAATTTGAGTGGTTTTAAAGTATAATTAGAATATATTTTTACCATTTTATCCAATGGTGTTCATTAGAATTAATTTCACTTTGAAATTGGACCTAAACAATTGTCAATCTTTTGATATATATTGTTTCTTAAAAACACGATATTTGTTGTGACAGTGGAAATTCATTAATGCAACTTATATGTTTGGAATTTTTTAAAATAGATATCATTTTTGAATTCAGAATATCAATTATAGCTTAGGGTGAAATTTTGGCATTTTTCTGAAAAACTTCAATTTTTGAAGAATTGTGAAACTACTAAGTGGTAGTTAAAAAAACTGAATTTTTCATAAAACTTAATTTTACCGCTTTCGTGAATGGAATTTCAAAAATCCGAGAGACACGGTTAATATAAATAAGTAAAATGTGGTTTGATGAGATGAAAATAATTTTTGGTGAATAGTAACTTTTTACTTTTATTTACCACGGTTAAAAGTAAATAGGGTAATTAAGGGTAGAAATGATAATAATATTACCTTAACACATGTCCTAATTCTATTGGACAAGTGTATCTCGACCAAAAACAACCTTAGTAATAAAATATAATCATTTAGGTCCACTTGGATTAGATTAGGACATTTATTATTATTTAATTCAAAGAAGAGTTAAAAGAGTTAAAATCAAGGTTTATTTACTAAAACATTTTTAATATTGGGTTATACATAAGATAAATTCGATTGTAAGTATTCATTCGAAATATAATAAGATTCCCTACATAATTATATTTTATTTATAATTTTTAGACATTAAATAATTTAATTTATTTATGACACAATGATGATGCAGTAATTACCATAATAGTGAAAAATTAAATAAATTAATATTATAAATACCCAAATAAATATAATTTGAGACTTTTAATGAATTAAACTAATTTTCTAGGATAATATGACATATTAGAATTGATTTAATTAACTTTTTTCGAAGTAATCATTCTGTTATAAGTTTCACAAAAATCAACTATTGAATAGTGTCAAAATTGAGATAAAAGTGTTTTTAAAACAAATATAATATTATTAATTGATATTAAATTCCTAAAAATATAATTTTCGGCCAAGAGACTTATATCATGATATGTGTATCATTAATGTACCACTTGGGGGTCTCTTGGATGTATATAGTAAGTTTATTAACTATATAGTTTAAAAATACAAAGTGACATGGTAAATGTCAAAATAATTAACTAAGAGTTAAAACTAAAAGATAAGGTTAATATAGTAACCCAAACCTGTCTAAATTCTATTGGTTGAATGGTTTTAGACCTATACCCACCTTAAGCTTTTAATAATCAACTTTTGAGCCATTAGAAACCGAATATTAATTTATTATAAATTAATATTTCTAGATTTTCCAAAGTTGCCCCTCACCCCTCTTATAAAAGGGCACTCCTCCTTCTCATTACTTCACACCTTCAAAGAGTTTTTGTTCGGCCAAACTCTACCCAAATACTCTCCCAACTTCCCTCAATACAACCTAGAGGTCTTAGTTTGATCATAAAGCCAACCTAAGGAGCCCTTTTGATCAAATCAAAAGGAAGAACCCGAAAAATAGGTAATGATTTCACCACCATTTTTCAATTTCCTTTCTTCTTCCACTTCTTCCTTCATTTTTATTACCAATCTAAAATAATAACTCCAGTATCTTATATATACTGTGATGTTATTATGAATATGGTATAACCATATTCATTATTCTATCCATCCTTTTAATAACATGTCACCATACCTACGTACGTACGACTTACCGTCTCCACGTTGTGGTGTAATTGTTATTCAATAAATTATAATTTGGATGGGTTTAATAATGATGTGTAACTCATGTAAATAATAAATATATCATGATAATGATTTTTTATATATTTTATACCATCCAATTATATATTATTTTAATATCAAAATAATGATATTGTCGCTCGTGCGTACGTACGGACTACCGTCTCCACGAACGCGATGAGATTCATTCTCCATCATATCCATTCAAGTATAATTCTCATTTGATGATTAATAATAGTATCTAAGGACTTGATATCATTCTGGATATGATTAATATACAACCTATCCTTGAAAAAAATGGCTTACATAACAAAACATATAAAATAAAATGAGTAAGTTAACACCTGAAACGACGATAATTCTAAAATATTATTAACAAAGCAATGTTAAAAGATCATATATGATATCATATTAATATATATGATTCATGTATAATTTAATAAAAATTATTTCACCATTATACAGGAGGTTAACCTACCCCCAACCAAGGAAAAGTACAAGGTAAGGATTTATTTCTCAATCTCTTCATTATCCGAGGTTGTTTATACGTAATAATCTACTGGGATTTCTTTATCATCCACATCAATGTTTCTTAAAAATGTATTTCAAAACATTTTAACTATTTACAAAGAATATGGGTTAAAGTCATTTATAACCTTATCTGTTTTTAAAGGAATCTTTCCGTTGTTTTCCAAACAAGGCACTTTTTACCTTTCGACAAATTTATGGTAAGAATGTTTTTTTAACTTATACGGTGGGTGCGGCTATTTACGACCGTTATAAAATCGTCAAAGATTCCCTTACAAGATTATAAGAATATATTCAAAGTAAATGTTTTATTTTATAATTATGTTACTTTTAAATGTTTTCAAAATTAATATTTTAAGAATTCTTGAAAGGTACTCTTTATCAAGATCATAGTTTTAAATGTTTTAAAGATTTATCTTTCTAAATATTTTTAATTAATGTCCATGTTTTCAAAATGATTTTAAGGATTTATTTATATGGAAATGAAGGTTTTGAAATGATATTTCTGTTCAAAAGTTTCAGAGTGGTATGGGACACTTTGATTCAAAAATCTCTTTTAAATTAATTCCATTATAAATGTGTGACTTTTCAATTATTTCGAGAAAAGAGATATTTCTCTCAAATAGTTTTGATTTCATCTATGTCAACATCCTTTGATAGATTTTAAGCTTATTTGAAGTTGATTTATTATGATACGAAACTTCTATATTGTATTGAAGGTTTTGTGATATGTTTGACTGTGGATGTGCTATTTTTATACCATTCATGGTTTATGGTGAAAGTATTGACATTTCGTATGCTAGTTTTAATAAGAATGTTTATGTTATGTTTAAACCTTTTCATATGGGAATGCATTGGACATAATATGTGACGGGTGGAGCCCGCTATAGCTCCTCGATACATTGGTAGGTCTCATGAGACAAACTAGTGTCTTGGCACAAGGCCTTGGAAAAATCTTATTTGTAGTCTTGGCACGAGGCCTTGGCTATGTGGTTATGATAGTCTGGCGTTATGAATTCCATCATTATGAAAGTGGTTATTGATATTGCATGTGATTATTCGATTAGTAGAATATCCATGTGAATTAGTAAATGACAATATTTCATTTTATTTTTGCCATACTATGTTGAAGTTCACGTTTAAAAGGCTTTTGTTTTAGTAATACATTGCCTTAAATGTTTATTATTATTTATGAATGTTTCTGCTATATTGTTATCCTTACTGGGCATTTGATCTCACCAATTTTCTATGTTTTATTTTCTCAGGATGTGAAGAAGTAAATTATGAATGACCTGTAGGGATATTATGAGGGGATAATATTGTGGACTATGGAGACAATATGTTATAGTAGTAGTTTTTCACTTTATGATGTAATGTAAAACTTTATTAATATATCTAGTGTTTCCAAGTCTACTAAACCAATCGGTCTTTCGAGATTTGAACTTTTTTGTGATCATACCAATGTTACGAAGTAATGCACCGTCTCTGGGTAACTGGGGTTGGGGCGTTACACATGCATCCATTCCCTCACCAACCCGAATGTTAGGGGAAACAACCTAGTACCCAGAGCTTTTTGGGATTCGAGAAGGGTATCTAACTCAAGTGGGATGTATTCAAAAACCCAAAATAATAATATTTAAGTATATTTATAGATACAAACAAGAATAACATAATACATAAATAAACAAATAGAACTTCTATAGCTAGTAAAAATCACCACACTACTACTACCTCACATTACCGTCACTGCCAACTATAACACAATGTCCATCCCCACATCTTATACAAAGATCCACAATAAATATGACTAATTTACCATCATGCCTCATTATTTATCCCATTTATAGATTCATTTCACCAACCATATTACATTATTTATATTTTATATTAATCATTTTTAATGAAAAACCATGCAGCCATCACCCATATTTTTCCCAACTATTAACCATTAATTAAAAGGCTTATTTTTTTAATATTTACCCATGATCTTTTTTAATTCCATCAAACCCCATGTCATGATCATGATTAAAAACTATATTCCATTGCATAAGGAAACTACCAAACATTCATTTTTCATATAACCAAGTCACGTCCCATAACAACCCACTCATTCCCTCTTTTCAACCATGTAAAGGAGGAAATATCCCCACTACACAATCCATAATCTCAATTTTATTCCATAATACCACCCATTTAATCTTTTCAACTATTCTATTATGTACTCTAGGATTTATATAACTATTCAACATTAACCTATTGTGTCATAAATCATTGAATCCATGTTCAAACCTCCAATGAAACGATCACCTACCAATCATTCTCAATATTATCACCATGCGTTAAGTCTATCAAAATTTTCTATATTTCAAACCTAGTTAAATGGATAAATACCTAGAAAATATGGGTCTCCAGAGATGGAGGTCGCGGGGTCGTCGGAGATGGAGGTCGCGGGTCGCCAGATGGTTGGGGGTCGCCGGACGGTTGGGGGTCGAGGGTTGCGGGTCGTCGTGGGGTTAGGGGAAGAAGGGACGGCGCGAGGGTTTGGGGGAACGATCGGGGTGGGGGTAGGGAAGGGTCGGTATTGTTAAAATAAATTTCGGGTTTCGCGGCGGTTTATTAAAAACCGCCCCGAAAACATTCGGTGAACACGTTTAGTGGCGGCTTTGAGAACCGCCGCCACAAAACCGCCGCTAAACCCGATTTTTGTTGTAGTGTGCCTATGGGCAGCCATTTTTGATATATTACCTCATTAGAATCCATTATTAATTGAAGAAACATATAATATAATTAATTTTTTCTTAATTACATTGTTAGGGGGGATTAAATTAATATTAATTTTAGGTGATAATTTTTGATTGACTGTGATTTTGTTTGCCAGACACTATAGGGAAATGGTTTTAAAGATTATGAATTTGGAAAAAGAAACATATGTTATAGAAGAAGGTGTGGATGAAATGTTTTTATAAGTTTGAATTACATGAAATGGATCATTGAGCAGGTTATTTTGAAATTGGTTTGGGATTCTCTAATTTTTTAAAATCTAAGGAAAATTGTTCAAAAATAGAATTAAAAATGGATCTGAAAATAGGATTGGTTTTTTGAAAATAACCAACTAGGATAGAGATTTTAGTGATTTTAATTTTTATTGAAAATCCTTGGATTCCAAGGGGTTTTTTAAAACTCATGTCAGTTTTCTGCTATGTAATTTTTTTTGAGAAAGTTTTAAATAATCAACAATTACTTTTGTAACCTAGGATACTTGAATTTTGTTTTTTGGCTGGGAGAGAAACATATTTTTGATTTGTGTATTTCTCTAATGAATTTTGTTTTTTTTCACTGTAATATGTATTTGGTTGGTGTGGAAATAATTTTACATAATGATGGTAAAAAGTAATTGGTTGCTATATTGGATGAGTTTTCTTGGTTTTCAGTGATTGGTGTAGAGAGTTCTTAGTGATGTCTTGTATATTTGGTGGGTATGTCCCTGGTGTTTTGGGAGAGCCACTTGTGGTGATATCATGAGATGGTTGATTTATGTAGTTATTTAATAGTAGGATATGAGTTGGTGAGTTGAAATAATAACCCCTTAATGTGTGTCTTCATGATCTCATGAGTTGGACCACTTGGTGTATGTTTTTGATAGAAAATTCTTATGCAAGGGATTATCAAATCTATCATTGGTGTATGAGCATTATGATGAATATTTTTTGGGTGTAGTAAAATAGATCAGTAGATGGTTGAGATAGTAGTGGGATGTTGGTGAGTGGTTAGACATGATTTTGATTTTGGTGTTATGTTGGATGGGGTCCACTTATTGAAAAAAACATGGAATAGAAGTGGCATGCTCCGAGGTTGAGCCATGTTAGTTACATATTGGTGCTTGTGGGTTGAGCATGATGTTTGGATGGTTTGGGTGAGGATCCAACGATGGAATTACATTTAGAGTCATGTTTTGACTTTAGTGCTATATTTGGATGGTTCAAATATGTCTTTGGGTTTTAAGGCATTATGGCCAAGTGGCATAGTGATGTGGTGATGAATCTATAGTCGAGGCCAATCCCCTTGGAGAAATATCTTCTAAGGGAGGAACAACGGGTTATTGGGAGTAGAATTGGATGTGGTAAGATTGAGAAAACATCATAATATTTTTTTTGGGGTTAAATTTCAATGTTTTTAGGGTCGATCCAAGATTTTTAGAGAAACTATTGTATGTTTAGGATTAGTTTTTTGAGTTAAGCAACAGAAGAAAATTGTGATTTTGGAGATAAGATACAATAAGTTGATGGTGAATTGAAATTGTGGTAGGTTGAGGTTAATTTTTGGAGGAATACCATGACTTCTCATGGATGAGAAACTATCAGCTCAGTGGTACTTATAATGCTTCCTGGTGGGTTTTTATCCCCGAGAACAATGGTTTGAGAATCAGGGGTATAAAAATTAAAGTCCCCAAATATGGGAGGACAATACCTACCACATGTGATCCCAATGGAGACCAAGGGTCTGTTTTCACTAAATTTCTGATGTTAAATTATCCAATGGAACATATTGAGGGGTGTTTCAAAAAAAAGTTTCCCTTTTATGTAAAATCACTTAGTGGGATCTACTAGATAATGGATCAGCCATGACTCGGTGATATAAAAAACCTTATGTCCCACAAGGATAGAATATTATAGTTACTTTCCCCTACCATTTCGGGTTTTAATTTATACTCCCCATAATTAAAACCTGGGACCTCAAGGATAACATGCTACTGAGAAGTGTTACTATAAAAACCCTGAATCTTCACTCCCATATCTGGTGCTAAAGACATAATATTTACATTTCTAGTTTGTTACCTATAGAAATGAACTAATTTTGTGAATATAAAATATAAAACATGAAATGGAAACGTATTGGACCACTTACATACCCAAGGGACATTTAGATTTATAGTTTTAGAGAATTATGGAAAATGGTTACATAACATTACCCATATATTTAAGTGATCATTATTCCAACATATCAAGCTTTTATTATTCCACACCAAGTCTTACTTATCTCATGCATGAAACCCATACAGAAAAACCAAACTAAAAATATTTCTTTGTAACTTGAGGAAAATGAATCATAAGAAAGGGGTGATCTCAAATGGTTAGTAAGGGTAAACATGGGCATTAAAAACTAAATATCTTCGGTAAGCACAATATAAGAATCATGGTATGAGAACATTTTCATGGTACATGAGCATCACATAAGAGAATTCATACCCATCATAACTTGTACCCTTAATCATGTGACATGGAATAAAGAATTAACAAAGGAATGAGTCATAAGAATCAATAATCATAATCCATGTGGAATTAAAATTAATAAAACAAATCTTTAAAACTAATATAAATCATAGAGAAAACATGTTGGAATCTTGGAACATTACTATTGTCACATGTTCTTAGTCATGTCAGAAATAACTAGTTCCCAATTAAATTTATAGGATTAAAATCCCCGATTGACTCCCTCATTATTGACTTTAAAGATAAGGAAAATTACAAATGCAATGGAGAGATGTATTAATCTAAACTATCTTATAAGCTGTATCTGGATCAGCTATCGTCATGAGTTGTATCATGCTCACCTATCATCATCAATAATTTCCATGTATAGTACATGAATATAACACATTTTATATTTCATTTTCATCATCAAAATTTTAACAATCGCTTATGTTCCTTTATAACTTGATTTATACATGGAAAAGAAAAAAGTTTCGTAATAATCTTTTTTTAAAATCATCATAATCCATCTAGAGAAAAAATATTGGTGGTATCATAAGATAATATTCCTATTGAAGAAGAAGAATCAATAAAATATGTTTACATATATTAAAATACAATTATAATAATATTTAAAAAAATTATTAAAAAGCAGTGGAAAATTCAATTTTCTTTTTGAACAGATAAATACTAAAAAGTCACAAAATATTGAGAAAAGGCCATTTAATAACCATTGAAACTTCTAAAAGAACATTCAAATAAAAGAATGTTCTTGGTGGTGTAAAATTTCATTAGTGTCATAACTATTAAAAATAAACATTTCTTATAAATTTTTTTCAGGAGAGTCAAAAGTGACATATGTGAAAATCATTAAGAAACTTCATTTGAAATTTTTTTTACAAGATAAAATTTCCGGGAAAAAACATTGGTAAATAATTTATATTTAAAAAATAACATTCTTGAAATAATATAAAGATCATGGTGGGTGATTTTGGATAAAAATCATTTAAAAATTTTAAACAATGTTTTTAATAATAAACACATTTATGGAATTTTAAAAATCAAAACTATTTGAATGCAAGAACACAAGAAGGAACAAAAAATAAACTTAGTATAAAAATAGTCATGATATCACATTTCAATAGTATTTGTATTCACTGTATAATTTAATATAGGTGTATTAATCAAAACATATCTCAAAGAGGGATGTTTAAGATGAGGAAACCTCACAACTTGGGTAATGCATGAATGAAAAAAATCCATTTAATGAAGGAACATAACATGATTTTGAAAAAAACCATAATATTTCCGGAATTAAAATAATAAAAAATATTCATGGGTGAGTAAGTACTCTATAAAAAATAAATCATGGAGCATAACATGAATTATTTATCAACTAATTGAAATTGAGACCATAAGAACCCTTATAACTTTTATAGCATTTGAATCAATATCCCATGAATGATTAAAATTCAAATGAACATTAATTATCCTAATTAAATATCAATTTATTATATATTGTCTCAATAGGCAGTATATACACCTTATAAAAGGAAGTAGGTTCATAATACAATCCATTTCTCAAAGAAACATAATTGAGTTGAATAATCCTTACAAACAACATATCATTGTTGTTAGAATTAATCAATGAATTGTTTGTGTGTAAGAATTTTAAAAACACACCAAACAAGTGTAAATACAACATAATACAATAAAAGATCATTTCTCAAATAATCTTGTCATAACAAAGTCAACGTAGTTGAATACCTTGACTCAATAATTTTTATGTGTGTCCTTAAACTCCTGTATAATAAAATTATATTAATTATTTTCTTATTTAAGAAAATTTTATAGTTTAATTACCTTTTAATTAAACTGTTTATTATAATTATTTCAATGAAATATTTAATTACTTAATCGGTTAATTTCACATTGGGTGTTTTGAGGGTTTCAGTTCATAGTTGCTAAATGACTCTGATAGTTTGACCATGGAAATGGGTGTCTTAATTACACCAGTTATAAAATATTATTCATGAAACATTATTATTTCTATACATTAAATATATTTTTAAAACCATGAAGGAAATACATATATGAAAAATGAATCACATCACTTAGTAGAGTTTGTAATCCATGTTCGAGTTGGTGTCCTAGAACCAACTGTTTATATATTCATTACAAGAATATTTAATATATATATATATATATATATATATAAATATTAAATATCTTATTACATATTGTTTATTGTTCTGCATGACTATGTTGTAATGATTTCATTGAGTATTTGTCGTATTTATAAGGTCATAGAAGTTCCCCTCTATGATGAGAACCTTGAAGTGTTGTGACAATATTCTTAAATATATTTATATGGTTGGATTACATACTATGATGGGACACATAGCATACAGACTGTTAGGTGCGAGTACTCGTAAGCAGATGTGACTTTCGCTCATGAAGTTCACACTAGGTAACCTTCATGATGGGATATTATGAGAATGGACCCACCAGCAGGAATTCTGCATGTTTTTTGTGTCATCGGATATTCCTATATGTGCACATGTGTAATGGTCCTTAGGTTTTAAGATTATCATTAATATGTGTCATGACTCGCACACTTTGATTTTTTTGATGAAAACTATGATGCCATATGTTGGCAAGAAGTAGGGTACTTTGGTTGCATCACGAATGACATGTTATTAATGGATAAGTCAAGGATGGATTTTTCCATTCCATTTATGGAAGTTGATATCTTGTCCCTTTTATTGAAATAGAACTGTCTCACTAAATTCCATGGGTGTTGTGTAATGATGAGTTTTTCTTAGTTAGTTAAAGAATGATGTATCAAGAATAATGGTTGATGACACTATCATGAAACCTTCTTGATGATATGTTTAGACAATGCGATTATATTACAAAGTGAGCGTTCATATGTGGTTTTTGTCATTGACACATAATGTTCCTTCTATTGGGTTCCTTGATCCGTTTCTACATAGTAATCACGGGCATTAGGAAAACCTGCCTAATACCAACTAGAAAGAATCTTAGAGGGACACACACTAAGTGTTTTCTTGTGGTCTCAGTTAAATTATATTTGAATTTAATTAATAGAATAAATATTATTCTCAAGTCCAAGGAATAATATTATTGACATTAAAATGATCTCATAAATTAAATAAATATTTATTCACAAGATTGTGAATAAAATATATTTTTTTATATTATTCAACATTTAATAAATATTTTTTAAGTATCTTGTAAATGAAAATATTTATTTAAGAGAATAAAAATATTATTTGAGATTTCAATAAGTTGAAGTGGATTTCAAACGGACTGGGACCTTGTTCGGTGATAAATGAATTATTTAAAAGTTGGTATATAATTTTATCTAGGTGGCGCAAGAAATAATAACAATGATATTATCATTTTGTGGCACAATATTTTATTTATGGTTCCATTTTTCTCTAGTTGGAACACCATAAATAATGACGCTATTATTATTATTATTATTACATGACATGGGTTTTATCTCATGTTTATTATTACATTATTTAATTTTCACACAACTAAATATTTTATCTAAAACCTGTGTCGATTAATAGACATGTACATATATTGTGAAATTCATGGAAAACCAGTGACTCTAGAGAATTGTTGAATAAAAAATTTCTCTCACGACTCCTATACTCTCTCCGTCTCAAGATTAAGAGAATTTCTTCAATACTGAAGAATAATATATCAATAAATATTGACACAAGACATTTGTTCCTCTAAGATAGCACCCAAATAATGAGTTGTCTTGATCAGAGGCCATTAGAGCACGTGTGGATCACCCTCAGATGGCTCCTAATTTGGATCCTCACAACCCAACGAAGGCAATTCAGAAGGATAATTCCTGATGATAAACAGTCATCAACGAGGAATGTACAGAAGACCCAGGTATTGATATATTTTTGAAATAAACTAAATTAATTATAAACAATATGTGAAATATCCCCTCTAAATGTTTAGACACTTTTATTTATTTTTCTAAATATTTGATTAAATCAGTGGTTATAGGCATTCTTCATTATTCATCCCGAATTAATCATCTATAAAAGAACATGAAAAGTTGCATCTCACCCAACAATCATGCTTCTGCTGCATCTAGATCCGTCAAGTTGTATCAAATCAGGAATATCATCGTTTATAAATATTTTATAATCATTGATGATTTATGCTATAATAATTTAGTTTGACAATTTAAATTTTAATCTTTCTTATAATATGGATATTGATATGACTTCTTCCACTATCATTTCTCATGCATGAAACCAAAATGAATATTTTTTAGATTAAACATAATCTGAGGATCACATTAGGAGGCACTGAGGATTCTGTCCAGATAACACAGCAGTAGACACCTTGTATTCAGAGATACATGTCGTGCAATCTACCATACATTCCGTGTAATCCAGATTACACACTGTGTAGTTCTGTTCAGCACAACCGGGAGTTGTTTAGAAATTACTCAAGACATGTGCATTAATGACACACAATGTAGTTAATTATTACAATTTGTGTTGACCAGGAAAGACCGGTGCACATTCATCCAGATTACACATCGGGTGGCCCACTAGACATGGTGTGTAGTTCTTTTCGGGTCAGGGAAAAATCATGTTTCCCATACATGTCTTAGCAGACTGGTGACCATCACTACTAAAATTCCTATTTTTTGCAACGGGCTATTTGGGACAGGATCCCATCGCAAATATCCTTTTACGACGAGAGCCCGTCACAAATAGCCCATTGGAGAAAATGGCGTCGCAAAAAAGATTTTTTGCGACGGGCCTTTCGGAAAAAATATTTTTTGCGATGGGAATTTTTCCCGTCACAAAAAACCTTCCAATTATATACATTATATAACCGAAAACATTTTGTGACGGGCCCATTACAATTAGTTTTTGCGACGAGGAACGTACCCTTCGTAAAACTCCTTTCGATTAAATACATTATATACCCATAAACCTTTTGCGACGGGCCCGTCACAATTAGTATTTGTGACGGGCCCGTTCGCCCGTCGCGAATACTAATATTAAAAAAAATATTTCACTTATTTGTGATGGGACCCCATCACAAAAGACCCCATCCCAAATACTAAACATAATAAAAAAAATTAATAAAATTATGATTAATGAAAAAATTATATTATTATTATAAAAATAATAAAAAAATAAAAAATATTATTATTATTAGTAAAATAAACAAATATAAAAAAAGATAATACTAAAAAAATATATTTAATGAAATTATGTTTAATAAAAAATTAATCTTAATATTATTTAAATAATAAAATAATAAAAAATTATTCAAAGTTTCAATATTTTCAAAAAAATATAAAAAAATCATAAAATATTATTATTATTAGTAAAATAAACAAATATTAAAAAATATAATACTAATAATAAATAATAAAATATTAAAAAAATTAAATTATGCAATATTTCCACCAATATAAAAGACAAAAACTGTAAATACTTTATATTATTATAGAACTTGAATTCAAATGTTTTTAATATAAAAAAAATCACTGGGGGTTTATCTGGAGGAGGTGGAGGAAACTCCATCCCTAAAGTACGAGTCAGACGGCGCATGTACTCCATTTTATCATGATGCTACTGCTGTTGTCGCTACTCCAATCGACGTAGCTCCTCGTAATGCTGCTCCTGCTACTGCTGCCACCGACACATCTCTTCATGTTGCTTCCACAAAGTCTCTATAAGCTCATCTTGAATTCACAACTGCTCCTAATATTGTGAGCCATAAGATGATGCCTCTCCATGAGCTCCTCTCGAGATGAACGCTGACATTGCAACAGTACCATAATAAGTACTAGGAGTCAAATGAGAGACGATACCAACTACTCGGGCCTTCTCAAAGCTATACTGAGTCGCCTACATCCATGCCATCTCATCGAAATGGTGAGCACTGGTCTGCTCAATCGTCTCATCCTGCCTCTCAGCCTGTGTCTGAGAGGCTGCAACCTCATATGACTCCTTCAATTCCAATTTAAAATTTAAATTGTGAAAATATTATATGCAGTTAATTGTCAAACTGAAAAAATAATACTAACCACAATCTGATGCTGGAGATCACCTCTAATCTCTCTAGTGGCTAGATCACTGTAAATCCTCTGATAAATGTCGAACTCCGTAATATCTGGATTCTTGATTACCTACAGAAATATAAAATAAATTGTTTATATTTAAAGTTATATAAAATATTTAAAAAATATACATACCAGATGCTCCCTATGCGAACTGAATGTACGGCTACCAGCTCGATGTGTCACCTCCTGTCTCCCACGGTTCTGTCGTCCCACTGAAGATCTCCTCTGAAATCCACCACCCAACCAGTGTAAACATAATCCATACCAAACATGAGATGAAATTTACTCTGGTCGGTGGGATCTACACGATTCATCAAATTCTATCACTCCTGCTTTTATAATAGTCGTCCTTCTCATGTTGTGCAAAAACTGACGAAAACGATCACTTATAGAAACCTTCCATGTTGCGTGGATATCTTCGCTCATACTATCATCGATAGGACACCATAAACCCTAGAAATAATTTATAATATCAAGTTATTAATAAAATAAATTTCAAAATAAATATTATTTATTTACGTAATAGCCAATGATGGAACATGTCACATCACACATCAACAGGAATCTATTCCCATGTGATCCATGGCTGAGAAAAATAATTGCGCAAGATAGCACTCCACTGCCCAATAGCTACATGCTCAAAACTGTGAAAAAAGAATAAATAATCAAACAATTAGTATATATATAAATAAATTAATGAAAGCTAAATAAAATATACAAGTTACCATACCTTTGTGTGCATGGATCGAAACCAAGATGTGGACGTCGCTCGGGGATAAGTTTAGGAATCATCAGTCGTGCAAGACCGCACCCCCTCCGCGTACCTCCTGAACTGCCAGTAGGCTGAGGGTCAGATGATCCAAATTTCCCCTCATCCAATGGTAGGTCAGCCTCCTGCAACTCGAGATATATATCAGAGTCCATCTGAAACACAAAATGATTGTTGTTGGTAGATAGTTGAAAATAACTCTTATATATAGATATATATTAGTTATGATTATAACCAACATTTAACTGTGTCAATGTTCATCTTCATCCTCTTATCCATTGCTGTCAATGTCAATGTCTTCATATTCCTCCTCAGCATCATCAATATCCATATGAGTTTCAGTTTCAGCATCTCTTGTCATTTAAAATTCATTTTTAACATCATTAACATCTTCATCACCAATGATCCTTAATTGTGGGGTGTCATCATCAATCTTCACGTCTCTTTGTGAATCAGATGGATTTTGAGAAGTCTCTTGAAAAATTTCAATTCCTTCCACTTTAGCGGAACCACATTCAGTTTGAGTAAACTGATTTTCCTGATATTTCATTTTTATTATGCTCCACCAATCTCTCAAGTCTCCTGAAGTAGGACAGTACTTTGCATAATAAAATTGATGTGCCTATTGAGCCAATAAAAATGGTTCATTTACTACAAGAAGACTTTTATATTTAATATCGACGATTCCATGAGTTGGATGAACACTCAAGCCTCTCTCAGTATCCAACCACCGAGATTTAAACATTGTTATGTAATTCTATCCTAGATAACACAACTCAATAATTTCATCCAAAATGACATAAAATTCATCTTCAGTTTCTTTGTGATGTGGCCCTCTCAAGAAAAATCCACTGTTCATTGTTTTTTTTTGATTCCCCGTATGCATATGTATGAAATTGAAAACCATTCACCACATATGCATTATAATATTTAACCATTTTGGATGGTGGGTTACTCAATATACACAATCGCTTATCAATTTTATGAACATATTGAGACACCAAAATTTTTTTTAAAACAATTATCAATATAGTAAATAATAAATGGAATTTTTATTAAACCATCAATAATTTATGTTACCAGTTTTTAAAACCATTGATAAATTTTTTTTGTCTGCATTCTTCAAGAACAACTACTGTAATTTGTGGAAGTTGTTTCTTGATATGATTATCATATAACCTACAAAAAAAAGTTTAAATACTATAACATAAATTATAGAATAAGTGATAGAAGCACTCACAGGACAAATGATGTCATTTCTTCATAGTTGAGCAGAACATATGTATGAGCTCTGTGATGTTCATCATCTGAAATCCATCGTTCATGAACTCCACCGAAACCAATATTTGGTTGATTAAAAACTATTAATTGATTTTCCATTTTGTCATTAACATTCTCCTCATTTCTTCCCATGCGATTGTGTTTTGAGGGATATTGAGATTCAAAATAATGAGAGCAGGAAAAAGAAATTTCCTCTTGCAAATAAGCTTCAACAATTGAGCCTTCAACTGATGCTTTGTAACGTACTTTTTTTCTTCAATTTCTGCATGCATCTCTTGAATGGGTACATCCATCGAAAATGTACTAGACCTCCACATTTAACTTCATGTGGAAAATTTAATATCTGATGTTCCATTGAGTCAAAGAAAGAAGGTGGAATTTTTTTTCCAGTTTACATATAATTACAGCAACATCTTCTTCCAGTTTTCTTAGCGCATCATAGTCTGCTGTCACTGCACAAATGTCTCGAAATAAAATATGATATGTCTGTTATCGAATCCCAAATCAGAGAATTCAACAAACCTATGAATCCAATTGGCATTAGTCTTTCCATTATAACATAACAATCATGACCTTTTAATCCATAAATATAACCATTCTTAACTCATCTGCCAAAATTAGAAGTATAGCCATCTAGAAGTCTCAAATCCGCAATCCACTGAAAAAATAATAAGAGACTCTCTTTGGACAGTGTATAAGCTGCTTTTGGCTTTATTAACCTCTGTGATCTGACATTTTCAAATAGTTCAAGTTCTGGTCGCCTGAAAATTTGGGCAAGATCTAATCATGCCTTTACAGTATCTTTGGTCTTAACTGGTGTATCTAAAACTATATGAAATAAATTATCAAAATAGTTCTTCTCAATAAGCATAACATCCAACATGTGGCGGACCAACAAATCAGACCAATACGAAAGATCCTAAAAAATGCTCCGCTTTATCTAATTATGTTCTTTACCAAATCCATGAATTTTCTGTTGGTTTACTATTGGTCCAAATGTGATGAGAGGTAATGAAAATACAACTGATCTTAACTCTGTACCTAAGATCATATTTGGAGGTTCATCCCTTTCAATTGTACCTTTTCTGAAATGAGATTTGTTCCTATGAAAAGGATGATCAGTTGGAAGAAATCTACAGTGACAATCAAAATAGCAAGGTTTTTTTCCATTGGCGAGCATAAAGGCTTTGTTGCCTTTTATACAGTAAGGACATGATTTTAGACTATATATACTCCAACCAGATAACATGTCATCTGCTGGAAAGTCACTAATCATCCACATCAATGCATCTTTTAATATGAAATTTTGTTTCACAGCAACATCATATGTATTAACACCATCACTCCATAATGCATTTAACTCATCAATAAATGGTTTCAAATAAACATCAATATTCTTTTTTGGATTTCCTGGTATTATTAGATTCAAAAAGATATAAGGATCCTTCATCAACATCCATGGAGGCAAACTGTAAAGAGTTATAAAGACCTGCCAACATGAATACTGACTACCATAAGAACCAACCGGACATAAACCATCAGTAGAATGACCCAATCACACGTTTCGGGCTTCTATAGAAAAAGATGGATGCAGACGGTCAAAATGTTTTTATGAATCACCATTAGATGGATGATTCAAGCTTTTATCAGTTGAAATATTGTTTTTTGGCCATGACATCATTGATGCTATGTTCTGAGACATAAATAAATGCTGCAACCATGGTGTATGGGGGAAATATCTCAACTGTTTTACTGGAATCGATCTAGACTTCCATGTTTGATCTTCTTTATACCTCGATTGTCCACATGAGGGACAACTATCCAATGACTAATTTTCTCCAGAATATAAGATGAAATAATTTGGATATGCATGAATCTTTCGATAACTAAGGCCCAAATTACGAACCAGCCTCTTTCTCTCATCGTAATTTGCAGGCAACACATTTCCTTCAGGTAACAGTGTTTTAACCAAAGAAAATATTTGATCAAAATAGTTGTTTGACATTGCATTATTTGATTTAATATCCATAAATTTTTCAACCGCTTCTAATTTTCTTATCTTATAACCAGGATATAATGCATCCTCAGCAGACCTCAACAACTCATAAAATTTGGATGGTGCCAACTCAGGAGTTAAATCAATATCATCATGAGTTTCAGTTTGTTACACAGATGGACCTGCAACATCATGTAATAAATTTTGAAACTGTGATGGATTCAGAATCAAGTTATTAGGATCTTATCTGGAACTGCATTCATCGTGTTGATACCAAAAAACATAATCTATTTGAAAACCAAATTGCAAGATATATCCCCCAACCTTGTCAAATGTGTCCAATGGTCTCAGAGTACATTTTTTTACAATGAAACTTAATTGTGCCTTCTGAAATATATTATGGTTTTGATGATGCAAATGCAAAGAAAGATTCAACACCCTTAAATTTACATGATTTAAACTAGAACCATTTGGATTTCTGTGCTGATTTATCCAAGATCGATCATCTAATAATGACTGATGTTGACTTCCTTGTTCTATATTTTTCTACATAAAATATAAAATCATCACTGTTTTGGAATAATTTGAAATTATAAAAACACTATCTGAAAAAAGAAGATAAATAATTACAATTAATTCTTAATAATTACCACTAATTAAGGGCGACACAATTTCTAGTGGATTGACAGATCCTCTTTTGTCTCACGGCTCATTTACTTGCCTCTTTCTCACACTGAAATCACAATGAATAATCTTGTCCGAGGTACACATATTCATTCTCGTATGCACAAGAATGAATATGTGTACCTCTGACCAGATTATTCATTGTGATTTCAGTGTGAGAAAGAGGCAAGTAAATGATCCGTCAGACAAAAGAGCCCCCTTTTCATCGATGAGTCGTCTTCTTCCAACTGTCAGCGCCTGAAAACATTATAAAAAATACGATCCTACAAATGCATATCCAATCTCATGCATAAAACAATGAATATGTCTACGTAGCGGCACATTTTTCATAATGTTTTGAGTCTGTGAGAGTTTAAAGGAGAAAAGTCATCGAGCAAAAGGAGTGCCGTCAATCCACTGGAAATTGTGCCAAGTTCTTCAAATTTATTAAAATTTATTAAAATTTCTTCATAACTGTTCCTAACTATTCCTAACTAATTATTACTAATTATTACTTATTATTCCAATATATTCTTGTTTATTCCTATATATTGCTAATTATTACAAATTATTGCTAATTATTACTAATTATTGCTAATTATTACTAATTATTGCTAATTATTGCTATATATTACAATTTATTGCTAATTATAACAATTTATTGCTAATTATTACAAATTATTGCTAATTATTACAAATTATTTCTAATTATGACAAATTATTGCTAATTATTCCTAATTATTGCTAATTATTCCTAATTATTGCTAATTATTGCTAATTATTGCTAATTATTGCTAATTATTTTTAATTATTTCTAATTATTCCTAATTATTACTAATTATTTCTAATTATTATAAATTATTACTAATTATTACAAATTATTACAAATTATTACAAATTATTACAAATTATTACAAATTATTACAAATTATTACTAATTATTAATAATTATTACAATTTATTATTAATTATTACAATTTATTTCAATTTATTACTAATTATTACTAATTATTACAATTTATTACTAATTATTACTAATTATTCCTAATTATTGCTAACTATTGATAATTATTGCTAGTTATTGTTAATTACTGCTAATTATTATTAATTATTTCAAATTATTACAAATTATTGCAAATTATTACTAATTATTACTAATTATTACTAATTATTACTAATTATTACAATTTATTACTAATTATTACAATTTATTACTAATTATTACTAATTATTACAATTTATTACTAATTTAGCAATACTTAGCAATACAAAGAAAAATGACAACTACTTGAATAATGAAATGAAATTTGGTAATCATCGTTATGGAGATGATTACAAATTTTTCCTTCATTATCCAAACAGTTTTCGTTTCTAATTATTACTAATAAAAAAATTATATTATAAATATTTATGAAAAAACAATACTAATATTATTAAAATAATAATATATTTATAAAATATTAAAATTATCAATATTCGAAACCGGCTTTGCTCTATTCTTAACAAGTTCAAATCTGAAAGGGTCACTAATTGTCAGGTCATGAGTAATAAAAAGTTTGTGTCAGCCATGTCCAATGTAAACTGTATAATTGTCCTTGCATAGCTGATCACATCGCAAGTAGTGTTGCAATAGGATGACCAAAGTAATGTCGTTCTCGTCTCTAAGAATCATCTTTCTCCCTTTACACAAATCATTCTTCCTTAAAAATTTGAGCGGACATCAATATCTTTCCCTTAAAATTTCAAGAAAGAATGGTCTACGTAAAGGGTCATGTGAGATAATTCTTATAGATGAGAAGGGCATGACTTGGGTTGTCCTATTGCAATGCTACTTGCAAGGTGATCAACCAAGCATATCGAATTATATCTAATTATATCTAATTATATCTAATTATATCTAATTATATCTAATTATATCTAATTCTATCTAATTATATCTAATTATTACTAATTATATCTAATTATATCTAATTATTACTAATTATATGTAATTATTACTAATTATATCTAATTATTACTAATTATTACTAATTATTACTAATTATATCTAATTATTACTAATTATATCTAAGTATATCTAATTATATCTAATTATATCTAATTATATCTAATTATATCTAATTATATCTAATTATTACTAACTATATCTAATTCTTACTAACTATATCTAATTATATCTAACTATATCTAACTATATCTAATTATTACTAATTATTACTAATTATTAAAAATTATATCTAATTATTACTAATTATATCTAATTATTACTAATTATTTCTAATTATGACTAATAATTACTAATTATATCTAATTATGACTAATAATTACTAATTATATATAATTATATATAATTATATCTAATTATTACTAATTATTACTAATTATTACTAATTATATCTAATTATTACTAATTATATCTAATTATGTCTAATTATATCTAATTATTACTAATTATATCTAATTATTACTAATTATTACAAATTATTACTAATTATATCTAATTATTACTAATTATATCTAATTATTACTAATTATATCTAATTATTTATAATTATATCTAATTATTTCTAATTATTACTAATTATAACCAATTATATCTAATTATTACTATTTATTACTAATTATATCTAATTATATCTAATTATATCTAATTATATCCAATTATATCTAATTATATCTAATTATATCTAATTATATCTAATTATTACTAATTATATCTAATTATATCTAATTATTAATAATTATTACTAAGTATATCTAATTATATCTAAGCATATCTAACTATATCTAATTATATCTAAGTATATCTAAGTATTACTAATTATATCCAATTATTACTAATTGTATCTAATTATTACTAATTATATCTAATTATTACTAATTATATCTAATTATATCTAATTATTACTAATTATTACTTATTATAACTAATTATATCTAATTATAACTAATTATTACTAATTATATCTTATTATATCTACTTATATCTAATTATATCTAATTATTACTAATTATGTCTAACTATTACTAATTATTACTCATTATATCTAATTATATCTAATTATTACTAATTATATCTAATTATATCTAATTATATGTAATTATATCCAATTATTACTAATTATTTCTAATTATTACGAATTATTCCTAATTATTACTAATTATTCCTAATTATTACCAATTATGACCAATTATATCTAATTATTCCTAATTATTACCAATTATTACCAATTATATCAAATTATTACCAATTATATCAAATTATTACCTATTATATCTAATTATTACTAATTATATCTAATTATTACTAATTATATATAATTATTACTAATTATTACTAATTATTACTAATTATTACTAATTATTACTAATTACCCCTAATTATATCTAATTATGACTAAATTCCGCTAATTATCTGTAATAATCTCTAATTATTGCAAATTAACACTAATTAATTATAATTATCACTAACAATATCAATTTCTTACTAAAAATAAATATAAATAAAAATCAATTTAAATATAATCTAATTACAACTAATAAACAACAATTAAAATTAATATATAAAAAATAAATATTAAAATAAAATATAAATATAAATACCTTAAATTTTGATATTCTGAAGTTATTGCCGCCTTCCAATTTCTTGTGTACAAAAAATTTTAACTAAAAGAAATTTTCTCCTTAAAACCGGAGAATAAAGAGAGAGGGAGAGGAAGATCTCAGTGATTTGAAAAAAAACGGGTGAGAGTATATATAGGTTAGATTAGTTGCGACGGGCCCCGTCGCAAATACCCTCACCCGCATTAATTAAAGCTGGCGGTTAAAAGAGTATTTGCGACGGGTCCCGTCGCAAATACACACCTGCCGACATACCATTTACGACGGGCGGATATGCCCGTCGAAAATGGTATTTACGGCCGCCGGGCTTTTGCGATGCGGGGTGCGTCCCCGTCGCAAATACCCTCACCCACATTAATTACCGTCGGCGGTTGAAAGTCTATTTGCGACGGGTGGATTTTCCCGTCACAAGTAGTATTTACCGGCACTGGGCTTTTGTGACGGAAGGTGTGTCCCCGTCACAAATACCCTTCTCGCGTTTTGGCGCGCAACCCGCGCCAAACCTATTGCGACAAGTCACCTATTCCCGTCGCAATTGACCTACTATTTGCGACGGGAAAAATCTCCCGTCGCAAATACATATTTCATCAGACCTTTTGCGACGATATATATTCCTGTCGCAATTAACCTATCGCAAAAAACCAATTTTCCTGTAGTGCATGTTTCCCAGATAAAACATGATAAGTGGACCACTGGACACACTGTGTAATCTGAGATTTCTGAAGTACGACTCACACATTGAGTCCCTAGGCATGTACTACGGATAAGACGATGAAGGTAGTACACACTGTGTAGTCGGAACTACACATTCTGTAGTTTACCAAATTACACATATTTAAAACTTTAATGTTTTTTGTAATGTTTAGAATTACATATCATGTATAAATCGAATTTCAGGTTGTTACTAATTACATTAAAGCATAAAAGGTGGCCAAAATATTCATGTGATTCATGTAATCATATGTGAGTTACACATTTTGATAGTAGGAATTAAATTGTGTATACCATATGTCATGATAGTAAAATAGTATACGAATATAATACATGTTAGGTATATTTGAACATGTGTTCACCGTGTCACCTCAAAGGTAATAGATGAGAATCTCAAGGAAATACATAAAAGGATTAAGATAAAAAGATTAATTAATTAAAGATAATAATTAATCGATTCGAGCATGATTTATCTTAATAATAATGATTAAATAATTGAAAGATAATTTTATTAAATGTGTAATTTGTTGCATGTATGCGGATGATAATGAGCTTAAACCAGACCTTTGTATGCGATTGTTTTTTTTAATTTAATTAATTAAATTAAATTCTTGTCATATATGCCATCATCCTCATTAATATGTAGGGCCTATGGACACATGGATTCTTTAATGTAAACCCCCTTTTTTACTCCTCACCTATGTGTTAGTTAAAAAACATATGTAATAGAAGGAAATCCCAAGCTAGTGGAGGCGGTATGAGTCAAGAGTTGAGGTGAAACTAATCCAATGAGTTACAATAGTGGAAAGTTGGAATGCTATAAACATGAACCTCTGTTCAAGGTGTTTGTCCCCCAGGTCTAGGTTAGTTTATTAACCCCTAGATAAACTAACCATTAGAAAATCTTATGACCATTCCCTTTAAATTATTTTGTTTCTTTCAGTTGAATTGTTTTTCATTATGGATGTGTTTTCGTGATCACATAATTAATGAATTAAAAAGAATGCAAGATTAAACTAATATAAAACTGTATTATGCGTAAATATTATCATGACATGGTTAATCACTTAAGTGAGTTTCAATTAATATTAACATGTATGTGATAAAGATAATATGGTAATCTATGCATCCAAGTTAAAAAATACCCTAATAAAATGATAAGTTAGACTAATCCTTCTGTTACTTCTTTAAGGGATAGACTCAATAAAAATATGTGTTTGAACAACCATTTTTGGGACAAATACATTTATACAGGAATCTATTATGAATTTTTTTTGGTTTGACTTAACCATTTTTCATGAAGAGAAGTATCCCTTGCTAGACTTGGTGTAAAATAAGAGGTATGAGTTGAGGGAATCCATGTTAGGGTTTCAGGATTGTGGAGTCCACTCAACGGATCAAGGAGTTTCAAGCCCATAGTTGGCAAATAACTAGCTACCTAAATACCTTCAAATAGATTTACCAACCCTTGTTGGGGTTATGAATAGGGAAATATAGATCCTTCCCACCAGAATGTCTTAGAAATTAGACATTCTAAGTTCAATGGTGAGGGCTATTGGCACCAGATAAAATAGTGGGAGAATTAATAAAATTAATTTATTATTTCTCATAAAATGTAATCAATAATTTACTAATAATATGATATTTTAATTATAGAATAAAAATGAAAAGCTTGTCAACTGCTCTATCTATGTGATCAATACTGGATAAAGACAACATCCTCACCAACAGTAACTTCCTCGAATGGGTTAGATGCCTTTAGGTTATTCTATGCCATGAATGGAAATCTTATGTGTTGGAGTCCACGTTACCTGATACACCTTCCTAGGAGGAAAGTTATCAAGAGTTCATGGTCTATGAGAATCATATGAATGACACAACCAACGTTCAATGATTGATGATTTCTTCCATGTCTAGTGAACTCGGGAAGTCTCATGAAAACATGGATGTGTACAACATGCTTGAGAACCTCCATGGTATTTACCATGAGAGATCTAGATAAGAACGTTTTGAAATATCCAAGGCACTCTTTTAGAGTAATCTTGAAGTGGGTTCCCCAACTGAGCCTCACTTAGTCAAGCTCATTGGCTACATTGAGTTCATGGACGTTCTAGGGTTTAATCTCCCCAAGGAACTGGGTACTGATCTCATTCATGCATCACTCCCTCAAAGTTTCTCCATTTTTGTTTTGAATTTCAATATGAAAAACATTGAGAAGTCTCTTCCATATCTTCTTATCCTCCTTCTCCATGTGGACAAAGACATGAAGTGCAAAAAGCCCTTTGTCATTATAGTGAACAAGAGGAAAGAGAAATTGAAGAACTTTAATCCCAAAGCATCTTCACACCCTTCCAAGAAAAGGAAGATCAAGGGGGAGGAAAGGGAACAAGAATCTATTTGTTTTCTTGTGGCGGGAAAGGCCACTGGAAGAAAAATTACACCCAATTTAAGAAGTAAGGGTAAGCTTCAGGTGCGTTTGTTATCCAGTGAAATTTATCTGTTTCTATAAATTGTTTTTTATATATAGATTTCGGTGATCACATATGAATCCAAATACAAGAACCAAGTAGATTCATGAAAATTGACCAAGGGGAGGTATATATACAAGCATCCAACAAAGATATAGTTGTTGTTGTATCTATCGAGGACTAACACCACACATTGCAAAATGGAATGATTTTGGTTCTAAAGGGATGTTATTATGTCCCTTCTATAACCAAAAAAATTATTTTTATATCCAAACAAGATACAATAGGATTTATT
Source organism: Viscum album (assembly GCA_963277665.1). Taxonomy (NCBI): domain Eukaryota; kingdom Viridiplantae; phylum Streptophyta; class Magnoliopsida; order Santalales; family Viscaceae; genus Viscum; species Viscum album. The sequence continues at coordinate 326,067,423 of OY728140.1, forward strand.
TTCATGTTTTGAAATAAATATTTCTTATTTTATAAATATTGCATTTTTTGGTAAGGAACATTTACATAACATTCTTTACCTGTTGGATTACACAATCCAAGTAATGGAAATCGATAAAGAAGATACATCACATGACTCATACCACACCTAACTATGACATCATCGACTTGGTCATGTAAATGATAAATGCATGACAAAGTTACATTAATATGGATATTTATATTATTTTGAACTAATACCACTTTTTCTTTCTCATGCATGTTTACAAGGAAATATGACCAATTCCCCATTTAGTGGGAATGATGAAAGGGTCAAAGAGCTTCTTAAATTGGTTCATACTGATGTGTGTGGATTATTTCTAGTTGAAGCAGGTGGTGGGTACTAATACTTCATAAATTTTTCTATTCAGTTTAGTAGATATAGATATATTTACTTAATGAGGTATAAGTTAGATTCTTTTGATAAGTTCAAAGAATACAATAATTAAGTTGAGAACCAAATTGGTTAGAAAATTAAGAAACCTGGTCCGATGGAGTTAGAGATTATCTTAATCAATACCTAATTGATTACTTACTAGAATTTAGGATCCTATCCCAACTCACTCCTCCTTACATGATCTAGTAGAATGGTGTGATAGAAAGGAGGAACTGAACCTTGTTGGACATGGTGAGATCAACGATGAGTCATGCAAGTATTGCATTGCCCTTTGTAGGATATGTGTTACAAACATCGACACACATACTAAACCAAGTACCATATAAATTGATAAATTGTATTAAAAATGAGTTCTGGAGTGTAAATATTTCTATGTCATCGAACTTACATGTTTGGGGAAGAGAAGTGTTTGTTAAGGCCACTTCAGGTAACAAACATTCACCGTGAGGAAGAAAATGTACCTTTATAGGATATTCGAAGGAAAAAAAGGGGATATTACTTATACAAACCCTCAGAAAAAATGTTAGAGTGGTAGAACCACCATATTTTTTATAGAGAGAACATATCCAAAAGGGACAGTGGGAGTAAGATAGACATCGATGAAGTCGAGATACAAGGTACACAAGACTTTATCCATGAGAAGATTCCAAAATTCCACATGGAAGAAGAATATATTCTAGAGAAACAAGTACTACGTAGGATTACAAGAGAGTTGGAGAACCAAAATAGTATAGTTTTTTAGTCATCGAGGATGGTGACTCATTATTAGTTGATGATAATGGTCCTATTACCTAAAAGGAAATAATTGGTAGCACAGATGTTACCCAGTGGAATGAATCCATGAATTCTGAAATTAATTCCCTTTAACAAAACCATGTCTGGATTTTAGTAAATCCTCTATTTGATGTAAAGTCTGTTTGTTTCAAATGGGTATTCAAAATGATATGGGGCATGGAAGGAAAACTCAGTACCTATAATTCATTGATGGTTGAAAAAGGGTTTAAATAGTTTCATGGTATGGAATATGATGAAACCATTTCCTCAGTTTCAATGCTGAAATCCGTTAGAATTTTACTGGACATTTCCACTTACCATGAATATGAGATTTTGAAAATGGATGTCAGAAAAGCCTTCTTTAATGGGAACCTTCAGGAAGATGTCTACATGGCCCAACCTGAAGGGTTTGTGACCCCAAAGGATTCTAATAAGATAAGAAAGATGAAAAAACCTATTTATGGATTAATGAAACCATCCAGGTCCTGGAACATTCATTTTTATTAATGCATAACAGAATTTGGTTTTATAAAGAATAAATGTGAGCCTTTTGTCTACAAATATTTTAGTGGGAGTGAAGTCATTTTCCTAATTTTCTATGTTTCTGAGGTATTACGTATTGGAAATAAGATACTAGTATTACAGTCTATGAAGTCATAGTTGAATCAAAGATTATCTATGATAGACTTGGATGGGGAAGTATATATTATTGAGATCAAGATCCATAGTGATTTATCCAAGAGATTATTGGGCATATGTTAAAGTATATACATTGAAAAGATAATGAATAGATTCAGTATGGAACCATCAAAGAGAGGATTATTTACAATGTCACATGGCATTCATCTTTCTAAGAAAATGTGTCCTGAGATGCATGAGGAAAGATAGAGATTGGTATGGACTCCATATGCATCAGATATTGGCTCAGTCATGTATTCAAGGCTATGTACTTGGATAGATTCCACCTACACATTTTGTACGGTAGACATATATCAAGATGAACTAGGTGACCACCATTGGTTAGAAGTCAAGAACATCCTTAATTATCTGAGGTGTAAAAAGGATATGTTCCTGGTTTATGGAGGTGACATGGAACTAGTCATCAAATGATATGCATGTGATGGTTTCCAGACTGATCATGATTACATGGAGTCCCAAAAGGGATAGATCTTTAATTTTAATGGAGGTGTGGTGAGCTGGAAGAGCTCAAAGAAGAGTGTGGTCACAGATTCTATAGTAGTGTTTGAGTATATCGTAGCTTCTGAGGTAGCTAAATAAGCAGTTTGGATGTGTAACTTCATTCAGGAGCAGGATGTGGTACCTAACAGTAATGATCCCATCACACTCTATTGTGATAATACTACAATGGTGGATCTTGAAAAAGATCCAAGGTCACATCAGGAGATGAAGAACATATATCGGAAGTATCATCTCGTGAGGGATTTTTCTCAGAGAGATAAAGTTGCAGTGAGTTGTATTTTCACATAAAATAATGTGGTGGACCCCTTGACTAAAGCCATAAGTCAGTAGAAAAATGATCATCATGTGAGGTCTAGAGGATTGAAAGGCATAGGCAGTTGGATGTAGTCCATGTTGAAGTTTGTAAGAGTTGGTGTCCCAAAACCAACATTTTTTACTTTGATTACATGAATATTTAATGTATTTAAATTTTAAACATATTATTACAGATTGTTCATTGTTCTGCATGACTATGATATAATAATTTCCTTGTAAAGACCCAGAAATTTCAAGGAAATTTTTTTCTTAATTTTCTTTGGGATTTTACAAGAACTCAGTTTCTTGACGGCGCCTAATTCCGAGGCTCGGTGTGCCCGGAATCATTTTCCAAAGCTTAGCTCGGGTACGTTCAGTGAACGAATGAGCGAGTATTCCTAACTTTTGAAACGGTGCTCGGAATCGAATTCTAAGGACACCGATGGAATCGCAGCTCCAGTAATTGCTTAGAAACAGCTTTTCTGAAGTTGTGTTTGCTCGGGTGTGGTTATTTAATTTTTGGGTTAAGTAAAGGAATAAAATAAGAATGGTGCAACCAATTTTATTTTATTTAAAGTTGTTTAACCTAAGCTAACTGGTTGAAGTGGGACCCACTATATCCTACTCCACTAGGTAGGATATTTGTGGGGTGGGGCCCACACGAGCCCCACCTTTTCAACTTCCTCGAAACCCCCCACCTTTAATTAGGTAACGCACCCACACCCCCCTTTTTAATGAGATTCAACTCTTACGTTTAACTTAATGTTTTAATGCATCATTAATTTGGGAGGTTTAAACTTCTCAATTAATTCAATTAATTGATTGATTCAATTTTTGAATTTCAAACGTTTGGCTTGTGTGTTAATAAAATAAGACAAGTCTTATTTTATTAAAGGGGTTCGTTGTGCGAGAGGGCTGGGGAGAAATCACTAAAATCCTGAAAGCACTCCTTCCTCAATGAAGAATGCGAAGAACGTCAACCTCCGATGAAGGTCGATAAGAACGCCGGATCCTCAGAGATCGACGAAGCGACGCCGACGAATCATTTCTCCGCGACGTGGCGATCCTCCTTCTGCGAAGCCTTCTTCCGCGACGTTCAATTCCGCGACAAAACTTCGTTAGAAAATTTCTTTGGGGTATGGGTTTTATTGTTGTTGTTTTTATTTGTGAATTCTTCCATCGTTGTTCCTCGTTTCAAATAGGACCGCTTGCTATCAATTAACGGGAGGGGGCCGGACCGCACAAACACGGTCGACCCTCCACCCTTAATTCTGTTGTTGACCTTGTTGTGGTTTGGAATGGGGACGGCGCGGTTCCATCTCACCGCGCGAGATCATGCGGCAAGGATGCGCGGCGCCGTAGCGCGACGCCGTTGAAGCCGAACAAAGTCGTGGCGCCCTCGCGACGCGCCAGAAAGCCACGAAGAGACACAGTTTGTTTATTTGGCGTACGGATTGATGGGCCATGGAAGAATGAGAAGAAGGGGTGATTTTAAAACTTTTCAGCGAATGGCAGGTCCCGGGAGGACCGCAGGAGAAGACGGAATTGGAAACGGACCACCGGAGCAACTCCGGTGGTCCGCGGAAAGTGCTGCCGGCGCGTCACTCCGGCGCGGCAGCACCGGGGGCCGAAGGCGGCGGCCGGCACTAGACAGCCGCCCGGAGGTGGAGACGGAAGCCGCGGCGGAGGAGGGATCCCGCGGCTGCGTGGGGTCTGGAGAGGAGACGCGGCGGGTCGCGCGCATCCGGTGGCAAGGAGCGGCCCCCACGTGGGGGTCACGGTTTCCAAACAGGGGGGCAGTGCCCCCCCCCCCCTCCTTCTTTTCGCTCGGCCGTTTGGCTGAGCTGGCCGCTAAAACGCGGCAGGACAACCGGACTCCAGCCAGGCCGGGCTGCCCTAGGCCAGGCCAGGCCGCACCCAAATGGGCCGGACTCGGACCCGGGTCGGTCCGGCCCTGAAACCCCCATTTTCGGACTATTTTCATTCAAACACCCATAACTCGGGCTACAGACCTCCGATCGACGCACCGTTAGTTGCGATGCGGTCCTTGGATCGAGATGGTCATTTAGGGGTATTACACTGAAGGTTTCGAAGAACTTTGTGTATGGCCGGGTTGGTTCGAACACGAAACCAACCGGGCCCTCGGAGCTGAAACGCTTAATACTTGAGCTCCGGACGTCCAATTGACTTGCCGTCAACTTTGTTGGATTCCTCTTAATGGGACGGAACTTTTGGAATACATAGCCTGAGTTTTGGACGTAGTTGGAGTATGAGCATGTTGGATTGTACCCGAAATCCAACCGGGCCCCTGGAACAGAAAAGCTGATAACATTTAGACCGGACGTCCGTTTGACGAACCGTCAGTGGCATTGGTGATCACGTTGAAAAGTGGTCCCTATGAGTATACCCTATGAGAGTTCGGGGTACAGTTGACATACGTCTGGGTTGGTTCGCACACAAAACCAACCAGGCCCTTGGGACGAAAATTCTAATAACTCACAGATCGGGCATCCGATTGACGCGCCGTCTGTTGCGTTAAGACCCCTATGAAGAGGTTGTCCTTTGAGATACATCTTCATGGGAATTTTTGATACATGGAGTATCGACCTGTATCTCATTGAGCGGATCCTCCCAGAGACGAGCGTACGGAGTACGGAGACCGTGTAGCTGGCTGAGACCTAACGACTGCTTGACCGACTCGACTTAGAGTGAGTCGACTAGCCCAGTGGACGGAGCACTAATTTGTTTGGGTGTAGACCCATGGAGGACAGAGCACTACTGAGATTAGGTGAAGACCCATGATACTCGCCCGGAGAGTACCTCTACAGGCTATTAGGGGGGATGCACTACTGTGTTTGGGTGGCAGACCCCGGCGGGGAGCACTACCGTGTTTGGGTGGCTGACCCGGTACTCGACAGGAGGAGTACCTCAACAGTCTTAGGTTAGTGAGAAATACCTCAGAGTCGTGATAGGATCACTGTACACTCCAGAGACGGGGCTCTTTAGTAGTTACAGTTTCGATAATGAAAATCCTGGTTTGAGCTGAGTCTATGACCTTTGTGTTTATCTAATGATTGAGACGGGTCACTTGATAACTTAGGTATATGTATGGGCATATACCTGGGTAGTGGTTATCCATTGATTTCATAATCTTTGTGTTTCCTCATGATTGAGATGAGTTACTTGATAACTTAGGTATAAGTATGGGATTATACCTAAGTAAGGGTTATCCGTTGAGATCCTTATTTATGGTTATCCTTGTTGGATTTAGTTTGACCTTTAGGGTCTCGTGGTACCTACTGAGTATCGTTATACTCACCACTGCACGAGCTATGCCCACACCTCGTTGTGTTGGTTGCAAACAACGGGCAGCGCTGATAGAGGCCGAGTTTTCGAGGACTGGACAATATTCGGAGGTGGACCTCATGATGAGTCAGTATCCGGAGGTGGAATTCACGACGAGACGACACTCGGAGGAGGTTGACGGGTGAGAGCGTTGTGGAGGCTATCTATACCTACCCTTCAGGTAGGATCCGTGGAGGGCGAACCAGGAGCTGCGCTATCTGTACTTACCCTTCAGGTAGGACCGTGGTGGACGATCCAGGAGCTGCGCTATCTGCACCTACCCTTTAGGTAGGACTGTGGTGGACGATCTAGGAGTTGCGCTATCTGTACCACCCTTCAGGTAGGTTCCGAGGTGGATGACCCAGGAGCTGTTTCTATTCTTCTAGTTGTTTGTCTTTTCTGTTGTACTTTCGTTCAGTTGTAGCTGTACTTTTCAGTTGGGTTTGTATTCTGGTCCTTTTCCATTTCATCACTTCTTTTGTACTTAGTGTTTACGTTCTCTTGTACTATGTGGTGTTTGTTTACCTTTATAAAGGTAACGCCTTCCTAGTTATCGGGAATTACGCCTTTGGTGCTAGTCGCCAGCCCCTGGCCTATGGATGGTGGGCTTGGGGTAGTCACGGCACAGGCCCCGAGGATGGGTCGTGACAGTCCTGGATTATTTTTCACTTTGATAAGGTAATAGTAGTTCCCCACTATGATGAGAACCTTGATGTGCTTTGAAAATATTCTTAAATATTATTCTTTGATTGGATTCCATACTATGATGGTACACATAGCATACAGACTGTTAGGTGTGAGTACTCATAAGAAGATGAGACTTCTTCCCATGAAGTTCACACTTGGTAATCTCCAAGATGGGAGATTATGATAATGGACCCACTAGTAGGCATTCCTCATGTTTTGATGTCATTGAATATTCCTCTCTCTTAGCATGTGTGATAATCCTTAGACTATAATATTATCATTAATACATTTCATGACTCATATTTCTTGGTCATGGTGTAACAATGAGTTTATTTCAGGTAGTCAAAGAATGACGTATCAAGCATAAACATTGATTACACTATCATGAAACCTGTTTGATGAGATATTGAGACAAAGGTATTATATTAAACAGTGAGATTTATTATCTGGTTTTCGTCATTGCAACTTAAAGTTATTTTATTGGGTGCCTTGACCCATTATAAAATAGTAATCCTATACTTTATGTAAGCCCGCCTAATGCCAAAGAGAAAAAATCTTAGAGGGTCACACACTATGTGTTTGTTTGGTGGTCTATATTAAATTATATTTGAATTTAATTAATGTAATATTATTCTAAAGGATGAGGAATAATTTTATTCAATTTAAAATGATCACATAAATTAAAAAAATATTTATTCATCAGATTGTGAATAAAATATATTTATTTATTTTATTAAACTTTTAATAAATATTTATTTACTATATTGTAAATGAAAATATTTATTTAAGAGGATAAAAATATTATTGGAGTGCTCAATAAATGGAAGTGGAGTTCGAACAGACCAAGACTATGTCTAGTGATAAATTAATTATTTATAAGTTGATAAATAATTTTATTCAGCTGGCATAAGAAATAATAATAAAGCTGTTATCATTGTGTGGCATAAGATTTTATTTATGGTTCCATTTTGTTAAAGTTGGTGTACCACAAATAATGATGTTGTTATTATTATTATTACATGGCATGGGTTGTCTCTAATGGTCATAATTTCATTTAATCTTTATTAGGCGATAAAATATTGTAATTGAAACCCATGTCGTTTAATAGATAGCTACGTTTGTTGTGCCATGCACATGAAACCAGTGATGCTAGAGAATTATTGAGCCAAACATTTCTCTCTCCACTCATATACTCTCTCCCTATCAATAATGAGAGAATCTCTTCAATACCTAAGAATAACTGATCAAGAATGGTTGATGCAAGACATTCGTTCCGCCGTGCTAGCACATGGAGAACGAGTAATGTTCATTGGAGACCATTAGAGCAACTGTGGATCACCGTGAGAGTGATTATACTTTGAATCCTCACAAGTGAAAAGAAGGAAATTCAAAATGGTCATTCTGGATAATCAACAATCATCAATGAAGACTGTTCTGAAGGCCCAAGCCTTCATTTCTTTTCAAAATAAATTTAATTTATTATAAACATGTTGTGAAAGATCCTCTCTCAAGGTTCTGGTGATTTTATTTCTTTTTATAAAGCATTGAAACAATCCATGGATACTGGAATTCTTTATTGTATTGATATTGTATTAATCATCAATTAAGGAAAAAGAAAAGTAGGGTCCCACCCAAACACCACGCTTTCGCTGCATCCAGATCCTTCAATCCATACATAGACGTGAACATTATTATCTTTTTCCAACGGTTGAATGGGTGATGAAATCAATGATATGTTATATTTAAATAATAATAATTATGTTATTAATATTGTATATATACATTAAATTCATCATTATAAGAATCCATGAGAGTCGGTGATGGAAAATGAACGACATCTCCTTGGAGAGGTGGTAGTGAACACGTATGCACAAACACTATTTTCGGTCTCCCTAGGATGAAAAGGGGGTAAAAAAAGGGTGTTACCATAGTCATAATAGAATTTATGTATAAAGGTTATAATAATTATAATATATCATTATGGTTTATGAATATTTTAATTAGGAATAATATGAATTAAAATGAAAATTCTAGGTTAAGATGATCACCTCCTCATTAGAGGACCACCTTCGGCTTACACCTTTAGAATTCTAGGATGGTATTTTGATGATATCAGGAACTCTACGATGTATTTGGAGTAGTTTGGAAGGTATATTGGTAGGTATTTGAAGAAATAGATTTTTCAAAAGGCATGACTAAGGGAGGATAGGTGGTTCCCCTTTATAATAGGGGGAAATGAGACACTTGAAATTATTAAATATATTAAATAATATATATATCATAATCATGTAAATTGGATCCCAGAAACTCGAAATTCAATTAAAATATGTGCTATAGTCTAAATAAACTAAAAAAATCACATATATACATTTTATGGATATATATTAATCTTTATCTCATAGTTAACCCACTTTAAACCCATTTTAACCTTAACCGAGAAAACATAAGTGATTACCATTATAACTTAATTATATAACCAAAAATCAAAGGAGACTTCTAAAAAAATTTTGTAACAATTATTCCAAAATTTTAATCCATTTTATAATATTCAGTTTCTATAGGAAATAGAAATTACATTTAATATAAGAATAAAAATGCATGTAAAACAATTTTATTAGAATACATGATTTAAGTGTAAAAATCATTTTACCTTGAAATGAAGTAAAAAAGATGGTTTCCATAATTTTATCATTATTTAATAAATAAATTAGGGTTTATATAATTATGTAGCAATAAAAACCCAAATATAACCATCAAAACATACCATTAAATGCAATACCCAAAAAATAGTTTTTTAATTTGAATAAAATACAACTTATCTTCAAAAAAGTGAAATATGAGTTCCCAAATTCAAAATCATGTTTTAAAATACATTATTTAATATATAATGATATATTTGGAAAAAACTAATTAAATATGATAAAAGTAATTGTTAGAGATTTTTTAAACATTAACATATAGTTTTAACCCTATTTTACTTATTTTACACTTACTGAGGGGATAAATGCATACTACAGTTACAATTCATAATGAAAAAATAAAAGGGAAATATTTTTCAAATTTGGCCCTTATAATTCAATATTTGGAGTCTATATTTCAAGATTAAATTTATATAAGTTTAAGAATTAAATTTTAATATAAATTAGGGAATTATAATGAAAAAATAGTGTTTCGAAAAATACTTTATGATGCCCAAAAATGAACTTATACCAAAATAAAGTAAAAAAGAAAATTAATATTTAATTAATTATATTAATTCTAAATAATTATTACTCATGATAATTTAAGATTAAATTCAAATCATAATTGGATTTGGCGATTAAATTACATGACAGTTTTACAAATATATTAATTTCACTATTCACTAAAAAATCAATCTTTTTAAAAAATCCTAAAATTTCACCCTAAGATAATTTTGATATGATGATTATAAAAATGATATATTTTTTTTAGATTAAAATTTCTAAAATTAATATAAATTAATTATAATATTTACTCTTAAAAAACAATAAAAACCATTTTTGAAGAAAATTTATTTTCGAATCTTAAAATGGCTTTACTCAAAATTGAGTTCTTATTTACTAAGAATTAGTTAATAAATATGTATTTAGTATGAAAAATTTATTTATGGTTAAAAATTCAGTTAATCATATTCAAATCATCCTATTAAAAAAAGTTCATAATAGTAATATTTAAAAAATAATGTTTCATTGTTCTTTTAGGTTTGGTGTTAAGTGTCGTATACACTATCAAACATAGTGTTATTTTAAAATATTTAGATGCTAAATTATACATTACCTCCAAAAAACTTTAATAATTTTAATCCTCATAATTATATCTTGATCTTTATAATCAATCATTTAATATTTGAAGTTACTTCTATAGAAAATTTATATCATTTTATGTTTAATAAGCATTCTTTTTGAAAAGGGGGAATGATAAATGTGAATGTTATCTAGAAAAAATAATAATTGGGTTCCAAAATAGGAGAACATTAGTAGGAAGTGAAATTATGGAAATGGATAAAAAAGTAGTCTCTAAATAATTATGGAGAGTGATGGAGAACATTGACCATAAGAAATTAAAGGATCATAATAATGTCAATGACCGTGAAACCATAAATCAATGAGGTTTGAAGACAACCATAAATTCATTATAAATGATTATAAAATAAGAAAACATTTTCATTTTTAGGATTTCTTATCGAAAGGTGAGGGATCCTTTTACTATTAAGATGGGAACATTGATAAAATACAATTACATGATTTCTTTAAATTCATAAATGCACATTAATCATATGGTTTCATGTTTTAATCACTTTCCACCATTACCACATCTTTTTCTACAAATTCTGAATATTAATATTTAATTCTTGAAGAACTATAATCAAATAATTATTATCTATGAGGAGTATAAAAATGGAATGATTTTATTACTATGTACACTAAAAAATGGTTAGTATAAGGTAATATAATAACCAAAATAAATAAAACATCATATAGTTAAATAATACAATAATATCCAAAATTTAACATTAATAACAAATGTTCAAATAAAATTATTCCACAAACAGTAAACTCTATATCCGAATAATCTCAATGAGAAAATATTAACCTTAAAGTTTATCTTTGAAATTTCACCTTAAATACCCATTAATTAATATAATTATTCCCAAATAATCTTTCATGTTCAATCACATGATAAAATTAAGGTTCATAAGTACCTATACCCAATAAAAGTTCTCCAAAAATATCACCAATGGAAATAAAATCCTGTTATATAAAACCACAAAATGGGTACCTTCTACTCTAAAAATATGACAATCTTTAAACTCATATAACCATGATGGTTCCTATAAAACATAAGTTAAACAATCATTACAACATTTTAATATCCAAATACTTCCAAACCCTACTCTGATACAAACTATTATAACCCTGAACCCACACTCTTAGATCTGATGTTAAATACCTAACCTTTTTTTTGGATTTGATACTGATAAGTGTGTCCCAATTTTATCCATTCAAAACAAATAGTATATAATGAAAAAATATTGGATCACTTGCATAAATAAGTTCATTTTATGTTTAGAGTTTTTGAGAATTAAGAAAAACTCTTACTCAACATTACTCATGTCTTTAAGTGAGAATTTTTCCCACTATACCCATCTTTTCTTATTCAAAATTATGTCTTCATCATCTACCACATAAGACCCTTCTAGAAATATATTTCTTAAAATATTTCTTAATATCCTTAGGAATAGAAAATATAAGAAACTAGCGATCAAAATATGAATAGTAATTTTAAGCATAGGCATTGAAAATTGAATATCATTGGTAATCACGTTATGAGTTTAAGGGTATGAGAATATATTCAAGGTTAATTACCATTACATAATAGAATTAATACCATAAATACCTGGATCATTAATCATTTTACATTTCATAAATTTTTAATAGAGTAATGTGTTAAAATAATCAATAGTCATGAGTGATGTGATGTCAATCTTGGTCAAAGGAAACATTAAAACTCATATAAATCCTAGAGAAAATACATTGGTGTTTGGAAACATTATCTTCATAAACCATGTCCACTAATGTCATAAATAACTAGAGATAATTTAATTATATAGGAGAAACCTCAAAGGTTAACTATCTTCATTCTATTAAAGACAAGGAACATCACCCAATGAATTATAGTGCTATGTCGAGATCACCCGTCGTATAAGCTAAATTGAGCTCACCTATCATCATGAGATATATCTTTCTCACACATAATCATCAATAATTTATAAGTACCATAAAAGAATATAACATATGGAATCTTTTATTTTCATCATCAACATTTTATCAACAACTTATATTCCATTATAACTTGATTTACATATGGAAAAGAAACAAGTTTCATGACAAACTATTTAAAACAATCATCATAATCCTTTTAGAGAAATAATGTGGAGAGTAACCAATGATCATCTTCCTAGTGATAGAAATTAATCATTAAAGGATTATGACATATACTAAAATACCATCAAATTAAGATTTAAAATAGTACTTTGAAAAAAGTGGAAAATACCTTTTAATTTTAGTACGTTTAAATGATAAAAATTCAGAAAATACTCAGAAAATGATTTTCTATGAAAATAACCATGGAAAATTGAAATAGAATATTTAAAAAAATAAATTTCATGAAGTTTTATAATTCATTTTACGTAGTAAATGTTAAAAATAAACATCACTTTCAAGCTCTTATAAGGAGAGTTAAAAGTGACCGGTTTGAAAAACATTATGAAATTTACTTTTAAACCATTTAAAAAGATAAAATTTTATAAAATAACTTTAGGAAATATTTTTTTATAAAATATCATAATTGGTATAAGATAATGAATATGAAGGAATAATTTAGTTAAAAGTATTTAATAACATTAAAATAATGATTTTAAATAAAATACTTTTTAAAACCATTCAAGAACAAAAACCCTTTCAAAAATGAACGCAAGAAGGAAAAAAATTCAATGAGTATGAAAAGAGTCATGATATGATATTTCAAGAGTCAGTGTATACACCATATAAATTAATATAGGTGTATTAATCAAAATATGTCTCCAAGATGGAAGTTTGAGAGAAGAAACCCCCATAACCTGGGTAATCCATGAATAAAAAATCCATATAATGAAGGAATATAAAATAGTTCTATAAAAACCATAATTTTATTTGAAATAATATGTTAGAAAACATTCATTGGGTATTACATAACTATATTTTATAAATAATTGTTCATAACATGAATTATATGTAAAATAATTGAAATTGAGACCATGAGAACCCTTTAATTATAAAATTTGAATCAATATCTCATGAAATATAGAAATTCAGAAATAATTAATTATCATGATCATGGTGTAATTCATGATATAATATCTCACTAAGTATAATATTATTCTTATGAAAGGAATTATGTGTATAATATAATACTTGTCTCAAAGAAACTATATTGAGATGAATAATATTTATAAAGATTGGATTATTAATGTTAGAATTAATCATTGACCTTATTATGTTTGACTATTTTAAATAAAAAAACAAGTGTAACTACAAAATATTAAAATAAAAGGTAATTTATCATTTAATCATGGATTAAAAAAGTAAATGAAGTAAAATTATAACCAAATGAATGGAAATTTAGTTAAGAAACCCCTTACCTTTTTTCCAGACTTGTTATGTATGTTCCTTAACTCCTCTATGATAAAATTATATTAATTATTTAACTTTTTAAGAATATTTTATTAGGTTTATTCCCCTATAATTAAATCATTTATTCAACTATTTCAATGACATAATTAATTACGTAATCGATTAAGTTCACGTCTAGTGTTTTGAGGACGTTTGGTTCATAATTGAAAAATAATTTTGGTTGGTTGATCGTGGTCATAAGGGTCTTTGTTACATCATCTAAAATTATTATTAATTAAATTAATATAATTTTTAAAAACTTTTTTTTAAAACCATCCATTAAATACATACATGAAAAAAAATCTCATCACATGATGTAGGTGAAAATCTACATGTACACACAAACAATGATATCATTTTTGAACGAATAAAAGTTTAAAGAAATAGAAGATATATTATCTTCAAGTAATTATAATTATTTCATGGATATCATAAATATATTTTAAATACATCATTATAAACATCCATGAGAGGCTATGATGAAAAATTAATCACATCGCTTCGGGGATGTGGTTGTCCACATGAACACAGAAACGATGTTTTTGTTCTCCATAAGATAGAAAAGGAGATTAAGAAGGGATTTTCCATAGTAATTATAAAATATATGAATAGTGTATATAATTTTCTTATTATATAATTATGCTTTAAAAATATTTTAAATAGGTAGAAAAATAAGTAAAATGAAAATGTTCGGTTAAGATGATTACCTTCTCTTTAAAAGACCACCTTTGACTAATACCTTAAGGATTCTCGGTTGTTATTTTTTGTGAGACCAAGGCCTCTAAGAGGTGTTGAGATATTTTAAGAAGGTATTTATATAGATGCTAATATAATATAATTCTCATATTGTGTGAGGAATTGATGAAAAGAAGTTCCATTTTATAAGTTGGGGAAATGACACACTTGGAATTATTTAAAATATTGAATAATATATATATGCGGATCTATCATAATCATGTGAAATAGAAAGAATGAACAAAAAATTATAAAATAATGTCATATTATATAAATTACCTCAACTAAAAACATTTAGAAACGTTTTGGATTCATTTTAAGCCTCATCTCCTCGTTAATCCACTTTAATCAAATTTTAACCTTGACCATGATGACTTTACTTTTTACCTTGATAATATAATTATATGACCGAAGATAAAAGGATTATTATAAAAAATTGGAAATTCTAATTAATAAAATTGGAATCTATTTTATTAGATTAAATTTCTATATATTTTTAGAAAATACTTTAAATATATGAAAACAAAATGCAAGAAATGTTTTTTTAACAAATTACCTCATTTAAGCATAAAAAATATTACTTTGAAATCAAGTAAAAAATTTATTTTCCATGATTTTATTGTTATTTAATAAAAAATTATTGTTTTCAAGACTTTTGGATTAATACATAATTGAATTGAATATTCCATGTATACCATTAAATGCAAATACCCAAAAATACATTTTTAATATGAATAAAATATAACTTATATTCACAAAAGTAATGCTTGGGTTCCAAAATTCAATATAATGTATTAAAATATGTTATATAACTTATTAATATTATATTTTTTCAATAAACACACATAAAAAAGTATAATGATAATTTTTAGATAGATTTTAAAGCCTTACCTCAGAGTTTTCACATTATTTTACTTGGTTTACCATTATTGAGGTCACAAATATTTACTACGATTACTTTTCAAATTGATAAAAAATAAAAGGGAATTATTTACCAAATTTTAACATCCTAATTCCAAATATGGAATCCATTTTTTATGATTCATTTTCCATAACTGGATGGAATAAATTTTAAAATAAAAGTTTAAAACACAATGAAAAACTATTTTTAGATAATTTTGTTTTTAATCCCAAAAATAAACCAAAAAAAATAATGTATGAAGTTGAATACAATTTAATTAATTATAATATTTATAAATAAATAAAAATTATATTAATTTATGATAATAATCAATGAATAATGGTACTTTTACATGTAAATAAATGATAGTTTAGTAAAAAAGTGTATTTTTACTATTCACTATTAAATCAATGTTTTCAGAAAAATCTCAAAATTTCACCCTAATATAATTTTATATGATTATTAAAATAAAATATTTTTTATAAAAAAATTAAAAAATAGACAAAAATTTATTATAATATTCACTCACAAAAAGCAGTAAAAACCATTTTTCTAGAAAAAATATTTCTGAAGCATAAAAAGGATTTTTTGAAAATTTTGTGCTTATTTAAGAAGATTCAATACATTTATATTGAGTATGAAAATTATATATATATATATATATAAGATTTTAGTTACTCCTATTTATATTTTCCAATTTAATGACTAGGTTATAAGAGTCATAATTAAATAATAATATTCCGTGGTTATTTTAAGCTCAATGTCGCATGTTGTATACATTATTGAAAATTGTGTTATATTAAAATATATGGGAATTATGTTATCTCCTCCCACCACACTTAATAAATTACATATTAATATTTTTTTTCATAATCTTAGTTATCAAGGGTTTAATATTTGAAAATAGTTTTTTTTGAAAATTCACATTGTAAAAAGTGTTAATAATATTTCCATTCAAAAGTAGGGAAAGATAAATATTAGGATAATCTAGAATACCACATAACTATGTTCCTAAATAGGATACCATTATGTAGTGCCCCAGGCCGTATTGTCCACTGAGAGGGGTGGTGAATTAGTGGTTTACTTTTTATAAATTCTTTCTTTTGAATTAAACCTCTCGAACTTGTTAAGGTTTAATATCCACAAAGTGATATCTCAATATCACACATTGTATACAGAAATAAAAATAGAGAGAACAACACTTGATATTTACAAGGTTCAGTACAATGTAATACTCTTTTTCATATTGGTAATTCCCCATAACATAGATTCTCCACTATACGATTATTATTATTTATAATGGTTGATATATGGTCACACCGTATCTCTCCAGAATACTCAAAGGAGTTTCATTATATTGAATCACACAATATTACCATAGTCTACACTGGATTGCTCAAAAATCTATCCCAGATTCTTCTTCTCTTAAATCATACATGATGCTTCTTATGCTACCAAATCTAACAGATAGTCTTCCTCTAATTTTCAAGGTTTGATTCACTTTAGGATGATTTATTTATCATCTTCTATGATCTCGATGATTCTGATTTTCCCATTTACTTATTCCAGAAATATTTTAGCTAGCCGGTCTTTCCCAATTAACACTAACCCCCTATATCTAATCATCTAACATAGTGAAAAAACTCTTGATCATATATTTAATCTATTGATGAATATCTGGCATCACCAGATGTGTTCCGGTGGTGCACACAAACTTCTTATCTATTTATGAAATATAGATCATACAAAATCTCAATATATTATTGACTAAAATATAAATTCAAATGATATTCTTCCCAACTTCAATATCGAGTTAACAATAGTTTGTTCATGAAAAGATCATAACATGTGCATTTCTCAAAACGATGCATGGTATCCTTGTTTTTTATAAACCCTTACATATAATAATTCTTCCTTTTTTATATCCGAACTCATCTTGTATTAATTATATTGGGTTATTTACTCATGACCATTTCCTTAAGATTCCTTGTTCAAAAATATTCTAAACTTGGGTTTTCAATTATTGTGAATTTATGTATGAATGGAACCATGAATGAGTTTCATAAATTGTTTTTACAGTCTATTGGAGAATTCCATATTTATTGTGAAGCTCATGACCTGTCCAATGTTATACAATCGCTTGATCAAAAATAGGTTTTGAAAACAACATGAATTTTCCAAATACATGTGATCACATGTGTCTCTTCCTACCTTCAAATGATCAAAAAATTCATGGTCACATGAGATAACCCTTATTATTTTCATGATAAGAGGTTTGTTTTTGATGTTTAATTTGAGTATCACAAGTTGTCCATGAGTTCCTGTTCACATGATTTTTTTCCATGAGTGCCTCCTCAAGTTCCTTCATGTATGAAAAATTTTGCTTCATGGGATATCCTTCAAGTGTTTGGATCATGCAATAATGTACTTCCTTTACATGAACGAGATGTGTGGAAGCTCTATTTTTCATATGAGAGCTCACTCTCTCTTGATATCTCAATGTTATATTAATGCATTCCCTCACCCATGCCTCTATTTATATAGGATTTTTCCCAATGCCTATCCTTTGGATGTTATGTCATCTCGTGGAATCATTCATACTCTTACTGATCTCAAGGTCTCATGAATGATGAAACTCTCAACTTCATTAAACCTCATGGAACACCATGTTGATCACACTATTCTGTTCACTTCTATATATGATCACTTCATTGATCATGTTCCAAACCTTGGATAGCCACACAAAAACCACATGATAATTATAGATAATTCACTTGCAAATATATATATAAAAGACGGAACATTAATGTGGCATAAATTAATGTTATTTTTCTTTTCAATACAACATGTGATGGATGGGTATTCTCATGTTGTTACTGATGATTTTTTGGTTACCTCAGGTGATTTTATTTTTTTCACATGATGTCATCTCATGATGTTGATATGATGAGTTTTTAACATTTTTAATTTTTTTTTCATTAAATGTTTCTAGGTTAGTTTTTTTTTAAATATGCTTCAAAAAAGGAAAGCGCATTTTCACCTTTTGGTTTATATATAAAGGAGGCAACCATGATGCCGCCATTTGGGTTTCACTGAAAGGTGTCAGCGGCGCTACCGACTTCCACCATAAATAATTGTTTTTAACAATTTTATATATTCTTTTTTATATATTTAAATTTTTTATTTTATTTTTTATTATTATTTTGTTTTATTTTGTTCATATATATACATATATAAATAAAACAAAAAATTATATAGAATTTATGTACTATATAATATGAAGTATTACAACCATTACAATAGTATCGATTCTGACACAATCCCCCACATAGGGATCCCTTTTATAAGAGGGATTTCCTTAAAAACCATTTTTCATTTCTGATGTAGGAGTCAAGTTCGGCCTTTCCCTACGCAGAACATTCTGCATTTCTGATGTGGGATTATGAATTGTTTCAAATACATGGATTTGAAAGAATATAAAATATAAACCGAATGAACAATATAAATAAATCTTAAAACATAGATTAAACATATAAGAAATAGTGGAAAAAAGAAATAATTTCTTAAAAATTGTTGATGAGAAATCGTTTATAAGTTTTCAAAACCACCAAATTAAAACTTAAATTTTTTTCATGTATGTGAATTTTAAATCCTATAAAATATAATCAATATAACCAATACAAATGAAATTAAAAAAATGTGTTAAACATTTAAGAAATAGTTGAAAATAAAAATAATTTTTTAAAAAATTTTGATGAAAAATATTATATAATATTTCAAAGCCACTAACATGAATGTCAAAAATGTTTCAAATATTTTACTTTGAATGCCTATAAAATATAAATTATAAGTCAAATATTAATAAAAATTAAAACAAGGATTAATCATATAAAAAATAGTTGAAAATAAAAGGAATTTCGTAATAAATGTGGATGAATGATAATTTATAAGCATTCAAGGCCACCGAAAAGAAACATAATTTTTTTTTTCAAGTATGTAAATTTTAAAGCCTATAAAATATAAACTATAAGACCAGTACAAATGAAAATTAAAATATATATTAAACATATATGAAATAGTAAAAATTAAAAATAATTTCATAAAAATTGTTAATGAAAAATAATTTATAAGTCTTCAAAACCAGAAACTTGAAACATAAAAATGAGTCAAGTATGTGATTTTAAACCCTTATACAATATATACTATAAGACCAATATAAATGAAAATTATAACATGGATTAAACTTATATTAAATAGTCAGAAATAAATAGAATTTAATAAAAATGTTGATGAAAAATAAATTATATGCTTTCATAACCACTAACAAGAAACTAAAAAATGTTTCATGCATATGAAATTGAAAGCCAATAAAATATAAAATATAAGACCAATATAAATGAAAATTAAAACATGTATTAAACATTTAAGAAATAGTCTAAAATAAAAACAAATTTCATAAATTTTTTTGATGAAAAATAATTTATAAGCTTTAAAAACCGCCAAAATGAACCTAAAAATGTTTTCTAAGTATATGATTTTCAAGGCTTATAAAATATAAACTATATGAATAATACAAATGAAAATTGAAACATGGATTAATCATAGAATAAATAGTCTAAAATAAAAAGAATTTTCTAAAAAAAATTCATGAATGATAATTTATAATCTTTCAAAACCACCAACTTGAAACATCAAAATGTTTTAAATATGTGAATTTGAAATCCTATAATATATTAACTATAAGACCAATATAAATTAAAATTGAAACATGGTTTAAAAATAAATGAAATAGTTAAAAATAAAAATAATTCTACGAAATTTTTTGATGAAAAATAATTTCTAAGCTTTAGATGCCACCAACTTGAATCATAAAATTATTTAAAATATGTGACTTTTAAAGCCTGTAAAATATAAACTATAAGGCTAATATAAATAAAAATTAAAATATGGATTACAAATATAATAAATAGTCGAAAATAAAATGAATTTCTTAAAAAAAATTGATGAAAAAAATTGATAATCTTTCAAAACCACCAACGTGAAAATTAAAAATGTTTCAATTATGTCAATTTGAAAGCCTATAAAATATAAATATAAGTACAATATAAATGAAATTTAAAATATAGATTAAAAATATAAGAAATATTCTAATATAAAAATAAATTCATAAAAAATGTTGATGAAAAATAATTTATAATCTTTCAAAACTACCAACATGAAACATAATAATTTTTAATGTATGTGATTTTGAAGGCCTATATAATATAAACTATAAGAAAAATATAACTAAAAAATAAAACATGTATTAAACATATAATAAATATTCAAAAATAAATACAATTTCTAAATAAAATGTTGATGAAAATTAATTTATACACATTCAAAACCACAAAATTAGAATATAAATATTTTTGAGGTATGTGACTTTGAAAGCCTATAAAATATTAACTACAAGACTAATATAAATGTAAATTTAAAATTTTTAAATATATAAGAAATAGTAAAAATTGAAAAAAAAAATTTGTAAATTTTTTTGATGAAAAATAATTTTTAAGCTTTCAAAACCACCTACATAAAACATAAAAATATTTTAAGTATATGGTTTTCAAAGCCTATAAAATATAATATATAAGACCAGTATAAATGAAAATTAAAACATGGATTAAAGATAAAAGAAATAGTCAAAAATAAAAAAAAATTCATAAATAATGTTGATGAAACATAATTTATATTCTTTCAAAACTACCATCATTAAATTTCAAAATGTTTCAAGTATGTTACTTTTAAAGCCTATAAAATATAAAATATAAGACCAATGTAAATTAAAATTAAGACATGGATTATACATATATGAAATAGTCAAAAATGAAAAGATTTTTTTAAAAAAAATTGATGAAATATAATTTATAAACTTTCAAAACCACCAATATTAAATTTAATTTTTTCAAATATGTGACTTTGAAAGCCAATAGAATATAAACTATAATACCAATAAAAATGAAAATTTAAGAATCGTTTAAAAATTTAATAAATAGTCAAAAATAAAACAAATTTTGTAAAAAATGATGATGAACAATAATTTATAAGATTTCAATTCCACCAATTTGAAACATACAAATGTTTCAAGTATGTGACTTTAAAAGATTAAATAATATAAAATATAAGACCAAATTAAATTAAAATTAAAACTTGTATTAAACATATAATTAATAGTTGAAAAAATGAATTTTGTAAAAAATGTTCATGAAAAATAATATATAAGATTTCAAGACCACCAAACTGAAAAATAAAAATGTTTCAAGTATGTGATTTTTAAAGTATATAAAATATAAACAATATGACCAATATAAATGGAAATTAAACCATTGATAAACATATAATAAATAGTTGAAAATCATTATATTTTTTAAAAAATTGTTGATTAAATATATTTTCTAAGCTTTCAAAACCCCCAACATGAATCTTGAAAATGCTTCAGGTGTTTGACATTGAAATCATATAAAATATAAAATATCAGATGAATATAAATGGAAATTACAAAATGGATTAAACATATAATAAATACTAGAAAATAAAAATAGTTTTGTAAAAAATATTGTTGAAAAATTATTTATAAGCTTTCAAAACCACCTGCTTGAATCATAAAAATGTTTCAAGTATGTGGCTTTGAAAGTATATAAAATATAAATTATAATATGAATAAATTATTTTCACCTATTTTGTATATGTTTAATCCATGTTTTTATTATAATTTAAATTGGTTATATTATTTATATTTTATTTTTTTGTCAAAGTCAAGTGTATGTCTGTGGATCATCCCCGACTTTTTTGTCTTTTCACTCTCACTTTCGAGTAACCCTAGACTGAAATAGAAATACCTTGGTTTCAATCCACGTACTACTTCTCAATGACTTTCGTTGGAGATCCTCTCACTGCTTAGTCATCCTAAATGAGATCTCATCATGGTGTACATTTCTAATGGGGATCCAGTTCATGTCCTTAGTGTGTATTCCTTTAAATGAATTCATCGGATCTAGAACTAGTTGTCACAAAGGAGCATCAATTTGCAAATTTTATGTTTTTAAGTAATATATTTTGTAGCACTCAAATTGGTGACATTTTTGTGAAATAAGTATTGTTTCTGATTGATCTTCAAGTTAATATAAATATTATTGGGTGAAAATTGATCTTTAATAGAGAAATGGCCATGGAAGAGAAAAATTAAATTGTAGTATGTTTTTAAAAAATTATAATGTTATTTATAATATTTATTTACATTCCTTTCATTTTCATTTATTTATCTAATTTATGAAACTCATTTTATTTTTGAACAAATTTTTAGATGTTTAGGATATATTTTATATTAAATTTAGATTGTTTTTATACTATATATTTTATAATCCTTTAAATTTAGCTACTTGAAATAAACAAGTAAAATAAATGTCTATGTATGTGGGGAGGAACTTCAATCCCACTTTTTGGTCTGTAAAAAATACACTTGTGTCGATTTCACTCTGTAGTTTGATGACCTAGAAAGGGTTGATTCCCAGGCACTAGAAGTGGATGATCCTCCACCTGTGTGTCGGTGGGAGGAAGTGTCAACTATGTGTAGTGTTGGGCTATCGATCTTTCTCCCACTGGGGTATTAGAATGACCTTCCATCATCGCGGTGAGGAACCAAGCCTGCGATGGATCTAGATCCCATGACTGCGGTGGATCTGGACCCCATGATACAGAGAACTATTGTTATCTTGTCAAGAAAGAAGAATCTCGTGTCACCAGAAGAACATCCTCAGTTGGCTGAGGTTGGACTGCTAGAGGGTTGACCTCTTCCTATAGAATAGTTGAGGCCTCATGTGGAGCACGATTTAGTGTATTCCATCATCATCATGGCTTCTCAGTAGCAATAGATGCTGGAGGATGTTCCTCTAGGTAAATTACCTCCTCTCTCTTGGATGGACTCTCAAATATTCTCCCTGAGAGTACATGATAAGATCACATCATCTCCGATGCTTCAACATGAATGTCTACCATGCTAAAGACTCCCTCCTTCTCTTAATCACTCATACAAACAAGATGTCGTGAGGGAGTTCCCTATAAAATAATTTAAAATTAATTAGACAATAGTTCAATAAAAAGACTAATATAAATGTATTGACTTCCAATCATATGAATTTCTCTACCATTTTGGGTAAGATAAAATATAGATTTTAGTATATACGATGGCTCATAGTTTACCTACTTTGAAATAGGGAATCATAGTGTAGGTACACCCTATATATGATACTTTGAAAGTATACGCCAGTAGTCGAGATAGTTGGCATGTACTCGTTATCGGTCCTCATCCTGCTTTCATGTCATCTTCGCATCATGGAGCTTCTCTGTCTGTCTCGGTAGAAAGGTAATCATTTGAGCATAACCAAATTGGCACTTGACTATATCTGGCTACTTCCACTCAATAATATAGAAGTAAATTAAGGGCACTACATCCATAGCATCAGAAAGTCCAATACTGTAGTATGCTGGTAACTAGTCAAGTGTAGTCCAGTATAGTAACCATTTAATCTGAAATGACATGTGACCTTTGCCAAAAAATATTATTATGGAAAAAAATTGACTCTATTAATAAATTTGTTAGACAGTGATATATTGTATATACATACCTGGTCCTATGAGAGACAGACCAAATTGTGCTGATATGCGCCCAAATGGTGTGTCAGAACCGTGTGTAAATTTTTTCTCTAACACCACCTTTAAAATACAACATCGATAGTGGAAAATAACTAGAAATTAAATTCAAAAACTCATTGTAGAAATAGAAACCAATAGATATGAGTGATTATACTAGGGTCCATGAGGAGCGTCATCCAACACCTCTATATCGAGCGGTGAACCAGAAAGATGAGTGAGGAATGAGGACATGCAGTCCCATGCCCACATCTGAAGAAGGATGAAGAATCACCCAACATCTATGTGGTCAATATGGAATACCCTTTATAATGATTTTTATGTGTATTCCAACTAGGCTGATCCCCAACTATATGTATCCTCCCAACCAAAGTCCTCCAGTAAGGATAGATACGTCACGTGCATGTTCCCTCATGAGTGATCGGTACACAAGGTCCCTCTAATGATCTATAAAATATATGCACAAGCATAATGCATGATAGTCTCCCCGTCAGCATCATCGGGTAAATGCAGAAAGTGAATTTCAATCTAGGGTATAGATATTGACCTGCCATCTATATCCCTACAGATGACCAAAATGTCTACATCAAACAATTGCTATGAAAGTGGAGGCCAAGATGCATGGGTGGGTCTAATAACGGCTTCCCCATTGATAGGAATACCAAGAAGCACCACTACATCCTTGAGTGTGACGGTCATCTCTCCCTTATCCAGCTGGAATGTGTGCGTCTCTAGTCTCCACCTCTCCATAAGGGCAGCAAGAAGGTGATGGTCGAAAAAAGTGAAATCTGATACCACAATGTCTTAGAATCAAACACGGTGCATGTATGGTCTAATTCCATCTGGAGGCTCTGGGTGAAAGAAATTGTGTGCTCAATGCACCCTAATCTATCAATCCGCACCACTTCCTAACATGAACTCAGAAACATTCATAGACTACTGAGTCGGTAGTATGACGTCCTCCATCTATATATAAACAAATGAAATGATTCATAAGTGTAAAATATTAATATAACATTATGGTCAGCAGAATGTTATTACTTTTGGAATGTAAGAAATGTCATGTTTATTCACATTCTTTTATCAAGTTATTTCTTACCAAAAGAAGGGGGCATGTCTTCATGTTTTTTGAAGGATATTACTAAAGTGTTGTTAATATATTATTTTACCTAGAAAAGATTTTTTTAATATATGGTTTTATATATTTATATATAGTCATTTATCCTTCATTATATAAATGTTTATTAAGAAATTTGTGTGTTTTATAATTTATGTATGACTTTCCACATGATGGAATGTTTCATGATTATTTTCTCACATGTATGCATTATGGTTTAGACAAGGAAAAATAGATTATGTGTTAATGTCAAGTAAAATGAACTTGTCTTATTTCTTTTAATGACACTATGAAATACTTATTGTTATTTGATATTAACATTATTTGGCCATGTAAGAAAATTTTATAAATTGAAAAATATTATTCACAAATGTACTTGTTGTGATAACGATCAGATATCAAATGAAAAAGAGAATGTCTTGAAACTGGGAAAGGAGCATGTTATAGTAAAGAACCAACAAAAATGGTTATTATAGCTCATTCTATAACACTAACTGAAATTCAAAAAAGAATTTGTATGAAATGAACCACAACGTAGGAGGAATGATGACAACGATGATGGTGATGACGTAACCTCATTCCTTCACTCTTGTCATTGTCACCATTCCTCCTACTATGTGGTTCATTTCCAACAAATGAATTCTTGAAGTTCAATTAGTGTTACAAAATCAGATCTACTAACCACTATTTTGGGTTGTGTACAATAACAAGCTCCTTGCTCAGTGTGTGTAGCCTCCCTATATTAGTACACACAGGTAAAAAATTACTCTATATGACAAAAATATTTTCTGATCATGATTCTGATAGTGTAACTAATTTTGAAAAAGATGGATCATCATTTAATCATTATTATACTGAAATTTTATAACATATTTTTATACTATAATATAAGATACTCCTATTTCATTATATAAATGTTTACTAGAATATAAGTCAAATAATGTTTTGAAAACCGAGGTAAAAAGAATAGATAACACCATATAATTTACTATATGATACTATCACAATGGAAACCATACATCATTGTGGCTGAGAGTGTGAACTCAAACTAACAATGATAGGGAATCATTTTCAGTTATGACCTTTTTTATTACATATGGTGCATCTCAAACTTTTCCCATATTCTTGAGGAAAACCCCTCTCACTCCGCATCCTGCTATCCTTTGGTCTCCGATTGGTACGCGCCCGATTAATGTTAGTTATCACTATTAGTTGGCCTTCGAGAATTTGGAAATAATGAAACTCCCCAATAGGCATACATGGTCTAGCATAGAAATTATCAATGGTTTCTATCTAGTACACTAGATCAACATATGATTCCCATGATATATTCACAAAGGCACATGTTGCGATTGCATATACACATGGAAACCTTAATGCCTAGATGTTTCCACATTGACATTGCCTTGATTCTAGTAATACCACCATTTTTCACCGATAATATTTGTCTTGGGGTATGAACACTCTTGAAATTTAAATTGTGAGTATTCTTGGTGAAAATGTATCACATGATAACTATAAGCTTCTTCAATGTTCTTTTAAATCTCTTGTTGAAAGTGTCTTTAATATCATACCCCTGCTGAATTTCGTTTGAGGCTAGTTTTTTCATCAATAATTTACTTCATTCAAAAATATAATGTCTCTTGAACTAGGGCAGTTAAAGGGAACTTGTGATTCCCCTTGATGACACCATTGATGCACTCCACAATGTTTGTGTTATTGTGTTTGTACCTCTTCCCCCTGTCGTATTCCTATTTCCATATTTATTTTGGAATCCACATCTTAAAATCATAAAATTCTTAATTAGCCTTGTAGATTTGATTGAAAAATTCTTCATACCATCATTTATCTAGGTCTTATGATATAGAGAAGTGATTATATTTCACATAAATTGTTTTTATCATTAAATTGAAATAATAACAAATAACAAAGACATTGCATACCTATCCTCATGATTTCATTCTTCATAGCTTCATTGTCGAATGTTTTCCTTACATTGCAGGAAATGTGTCTAATTCCAAAATAGTGATGTGTATTTGGGGGTCAACATGTATTAGTGTCCTCATTGATTTCCTCATTGATTGACCAAGAGAGATCTAATATCTAATAGACACCCTGAATGTGGGTGAAATGGTTGCTAATACAAGCCAAAAACCAACTCCATGATTCATAGTATTTCTTCTCCATAATGTCAAGGGCTTGTATAAGAGGTTAACGATCTCCATATTGGGTTGATGCAATCAATAATATGCCCTTGCATTTTCCATATAAGAATATCCCATCAATCTGAATGAACTATTTTCAAAAATTAAATGCGAAGATGTAGTTGAGGAATGCCCATAACAACCGATGAAATTGAACACAAGATATATAAATTCAGTTATCTTGACACACATGTTTTTTATATAAATATGGAATAAAACATGGTTATGGTGCCCCATTATGGCTAGAAATTGTTGTAAAACCTGATACAGGTCATCCCAATCACTATAGACCTTCACAATTTCCTTTTTTCACTATCCACTCCTTATTATATGGAATCCTATTACTAAATGTTTATTTTATTTGCTATTTTAAAAAGTGTATAGGAACATCTTGGAATGTACTAATCATCTCAATGATAATGGCTGAGAAAAATTTAGTATCCAATGAGGTATAATCTTATGTTAGGTTGGGCTGAATGGAAGTATGAGCTACCTCAATCCTCGATATTCGAAAACCTCTAAATTAATTGTCTCAAATCACCCACAAGAAGAATCTACAATCATCCCCATAAATCTCACACCATATTAGATATTTACTATGGGCCGATTCCTGAAATATATATCTACAGTTCCTCTCCATGTTAAATATCTTTAGCATGATTTTTAATGCATCTTTACCTTGAAAATTCATTCCAACATATAAGGTTTTTTCAAGCTCACTAAACATATCCATTTCTAGTCTTGGAAACTCAGTTGTGGGTTTGAGAACATAATAGTCAAATTCCGGAACACGTGTTATTACTTTTTACCAAGATTCAATGAGTGGCAGATGATTTATTGGGGTTCAAGGATGATATAAAACTAATACATTTCTAGAATCATCCCCCCAACATCCGTTGCTCCATCCTCATCAACACTATTTCCCCATCTATTCCATTATTACGAAACTCCTCATCAAAAGTCAGATTAACAATTATATCTGTGAGATCATTTAGTCTTTCCTTTTCTACATCATTCTGAATAAGCTCAATTTCATGGGGTGGTTATCCAACTGCTCATGTAAGTCTATGTGTTTGTACAATTGGGTGTTGTTTTTGTATGGTAGATCCATAAACATATAACTCCATCATGGTACCATCTAATAATTAGGAAAATAAATTAATTTCTTGGAGCCACTATGAATCAACAACCAATGGAGAATCTAGATGCCAAAGTGTAGTAGAGAATTGTAAATGTCTATAGAGCATAGACTTGATCTCTTGATTGGGTACCAAATTTAAGGATCTAGAGATTTTGTCTTGATGTTCCCTTATGGTTACAGAATGAGTTGTACACACCAATATTGTTGGTTGTGTACTATAAGAACATTCATTCTAAGTTTGAGAAACCTCCCCATAGCTATACACATAGGAGAACATGACTCTCTACATCAAAAATGTGTTTTTCTCAGGACTCTGATAGTATAACTAATATTACCAATGATGTATGACCATATAATATTTATTATACTGAAATTTGAAACCATATTTTTATACCATAAAATATGATACTAATGTTTCATTTTATAAATTTTTATTGGTATATAAGTCATAGAATTTTTTGGAAACTGAGTTAAAATATAATTGAAAAAATCAAATTAGTTTATTACTCATTGATAAGATGATAATTATGATCATATAAATTGAAATGGAGAAGAACAAGAACACTAAATAACACTTGAATTCTTTACAGCATACAAGAAATACCAACATTTTTCAATAGAACATGGTTTGGATGACATGATCCTAACTTCCGAAGTGAGGTAAAATCAAGAATATTTTTATTTGGTAGCTTAATAGCATCTTCTAAAGATATTTAATTAACATATTAAGTAAATATCTTTAAATGATGTTATCAAGCTACCAAATAAAAATAAACTAGATTTTACCTCACTTCAGAAGTCAGGCTTATCTCACCCAAACCATGTAATACTAAAAAATGTTAACACATTTCTTGTATGTTGTAAAACATTCATGTTTTATTTAATGTGTTTGTTCATCGCTATCTCACTTTATATATTCATAATTTTCATTTTTCGCTAATAATTAATATTAGCTAATCATTACATGAATTCAACTTTTAATCCTAAGTTATTCATTAATTAATCTGTACTTAATCATTACTAATAATAACCATTAGTTCTAAACTATATAATCTTTATGATACTAAAGCATTAGTACATTTTTTTATATCTTAAACTACAATACTAATGTTTCTTAGTATAGTTTTTAACTAAAAAATGATTCTTTAATCACTAGTTAATCATTACTAAGTTATTCTTTAATTATTCATTCTTTAATCACACTTTAATAATTCTTTATTGAATCATTAATCATATGATATTCATTAGTTAATTATAATTAACTAATCATATATATTCATTTTTTATCCTATGTTACTCATTAATTATTCTACGCTTATTCATTACTAGTTAATCATTACTGTGTTCTTTAATTAATCAGTTTTAATCACACTTTAATAATTTGTTATTGAATCATTAATAATATGACATTAATTAGTTAAATATAAATAACTTATCATGTGTATTAATTTTTAGAACAATATTATTAATTAAGTAATCAATAAATTTTCATTACTAATACTAGATATAATATCTTAACTATATATTTCTTGTGGTGCTAAAATTTTAGAACATCATATTATATCCTAAACTATGATACTAATGTTTCTTAGTAAAGTTTAAAACTAATCAATAATTTTTTAATAACTAGTTAATCATTACTATGTTATTCTTTAAATAATAATTTTTGAATCACACTTTAATAATTCTTTATTTAATCATTAATCATATAATATTCATTAGTTGATTATAATTTAGTAATTATAAGTATTAATTTTTTAGTCCTAATTTATTCATTAATTATTCTATACTTATTCAATAATAATAATAACTATTATTTCTAAACTATACATAACTAATTAAACTAGTTAATTAATAACATATTTAAAACTAACTAAAAATAATTCAATTAGTAATAATAAATTTCATTATTTAATGTCTTCTTTATAATCCATTTCATTTTATATGAACGTAATTATCATTTAATTGGTGATAAATATACTGATATGATGTTTTCCATTATTAGATATTTTAGTTGTTTATAAAGAAAATGTGAATCATCTAAATCATATCTATAAAGACCAAGATTTTTCCATGTTTTTTTAATT
The DNA here is from genome assembly GCA_963277665.1 of Viscum album. Lineage (NCBI taxonomy): Eukaryota > Viridiplantae > Streptophyta > Magnoliopsida > Santalales > Viscaceae > Viscum > Viscum album. Next base: position 326,098,263 of record OY728140.1, read on the forward strand.
ATATAAAAATATTATGAGTCTGTGAAAATTTACGGCCCATGATTCCGAAGCTCGGTGTCCCAAGAATGAATTTCTGAATTTTTTAAGGTACGTTCAGTAAATGCAAGAGAAACATTTTGTAAATTTTTAACCGGTGCTCGGAATTGAAATATGAGGACACCGTTGAACTCATAGTGCTGATATTCTCTTATGGAGACCTTCACCTAGACTGCAGTAGGTTGAGGGTGGAAGTTGGTTTTTCGTTTTTTTGTGGGTGAGTTAAACAAATAATAAAATAAAACAATAACTTTTATTTTATTTATTTGAAACCTCTTATTTGAATTTTTTGAATCTTGATGGTGGGGACCACCTGAACACCCCTTTTATGTGAGGAAACCATTGGGTTTTCCCCAATTTAATGATCCAACATTAATTGATTTAATTTACTTAACTTAATTTATATTGTCTCCTCACCTCTTGTTGGGGAGATCATTAGAAAATGAGAGGACTTGGGAGAGCCTTGGATAACATGGAAGAACATCCTCCAGATCAAGAAAGAGGAACCATATTTGGGGCGTGTTGTGGGAGCGATGGACGTTAGGGTCTTCATCATCTTCATCGTCTTCATCGTCTTCATCTCATTCCTCATGCCACCTCTAACGAACAGATGAGGTAGGGGTGTGTTTATGATTATTCTTCATGGATTTACGTTGAATCATTCTTCCTGACCCATATGCTATCAGTCTAACGTGGATGGTGGGGGCCAAACAAACATAGCTTGATCCCTTCACAACTTCTTTTTGATGTGTTCTTCACAGGTGGATCGACTAGTTGAGAGGAACCCGACCACGTCGTCGGTGACCGATGCCGGCGGGGTACAAGCGGAAGCCGGCACACTGACCGACCGTTATGGTTGTGGCAGCGCAACTTCACTGCCGAAGGAGGCTACGGCCCATTGGTCACACCAGAGAAGGGTGGTGGCTGGCACGCTGACTGACCGCATGGACGTAGGGTGGGGTGCGTCCGCACCGCTGGTAGTGGAGCAAGTCCCGAATGCTTAACCGCGGTGGTGCACTTGGAGGGCGGCCGACACCCGGCCGGCCGCGGGAGGACAACAACGCCATTATACAGCTGGGAGGAGAGCTGGCCGGAAGCCCGACCGACTGCATCACACCAAGCGGGGCTTCTTCGGTGGGTCCCACATGCCAGCAGGTAGCACCACATTGAGCCGTCGGGTTGGCAGATCCAAACAGTGCGTTGGACCGTTCTGAATACCGGGGGGCACCTCCCCCCCGGGTAGTGGCTTGGGAGGACCCTAGCAGGACGGGCCACCCCAGCCACAGGCCGCACCCAGTGGGCCGCACTGTGGCACACCCAATGGGCCACCCCTTTGGGTCGCGCCGAGTGGGTCGCGCCGAGTGGGTCACGCCGAGTGGGCCGCCCTTTTTGTGTGCCAAGTGAGTCACTGGGTGTCCCGAGTGGATCACGCCGAGCGGGCTGCCCCTATCTGGAACCAGTTACTCTTTTTTGGCCATATCTTGAGAGCTGAGCATCCATTTGATGAACCGTATGTGGCACCGGGATCCATGGATCGTGATGGTACTTTTGGTATACTCCACTTGTTTTTTGGATAAATTTAGAGTATGGATGGGTTGGATCGAACCCGAATCCATCCGGGCCCTTGGAACAGAAACACTAATAACATTGAGATCCGGCATCTGATTGACAAGCCGTAAGTCATGTTGGGTCCCTTATGACATGAAGAACCTTCGTGATACTTCTTCGTGGGACTTCATGGTAGTTGAAGTATCTAAAGATGGCTTGAGGAACAAATCCTTTCGGGATCAAGCGTACTTAGTGCGAAAACCCCGTGGCTAGTTGTACTTGAAGAATCTTCAGATCCTATGTGGGTTATCTTCGGATCTTCTGTGGGTCATCTATAGATCCTGTGTGAGTCATCTTCAGATCCTGTGTGGGTCATCTTCGGATCTTGTGTGGGTCTTCTTCGGTCCTGTGTGGGTCAACAGCAGAGCTTCTCGACGAAGTAAGATTATCTAGCAATACAACTAATCATATATACTTTCATACTTAAGTTATACCTGGTGTGAGCCGAGTCCTTACCTTTTTGGTATTCTACTGTGTGGTGTTACCTTTGTGGTTATTACATTTGTTTTTCACTTCTGTGTGGTGATACCTTTATGGTATCCTTCTATGTGGTTTTCCCTTTGTGGTACTTACCTTCATGGTGTTACCTTTGTGATATTTTTTCCTTCGGGGAACAATTGTGTTATTGGCTAAAGAGTTGGGGCTTGTGTTTCCTCATGAACGAGATGGGTTTACGTGACGACTTAGGTATATGTATGGGCATATACCGAAGTAGTGTTGACTATTTCTATATGCTTTGTAATTGTGGTCTTGCTTTGTGGTTTATACTTAGTGGATTCTGAGAGACCTTCGGGGGTCTCGGGGTCCCTACTGATTATTGTTATACTAATCCCTACACTGGCTATGCCCACACCTTGTCGTGTCTTGTGTAGATGACAGACAACATTGATCGAGGCTAAGGGTGCTAGGACTGGAGGCTGCTCGGAGGTGAACCCTTAGACGAGACGTACCGTTGAGGCGGCAGTTCGAGAGTTGTACTTACCATTCAGGTGGGATCCTTGGTAGGTGTTCACATGAGATGTTTTTAGTTTTACTTGTACTTTATAGTTGGTCTTGTATTCCATCCCCTTTAAGTTCTATAGTCACTGTCTTTACTATATAGCTTAATTGTGCTTATATTTAGCTGTGTGCTTGGATTTTGTGAGTTTGCACGTTAAAAAGGCAATGACTTCCCATTTTTAGGGATATGCCTTTCTGGTGCTAGTCACTTACCCCTGGCCTATGGAAGGCGGGCTAGGGGTAGTCACGACACGGGCCCTAGGGGACGGGTTGCGACTTATTGGTATTAGAGGAGTTAGTTCTACCGAAAAACTTGGACTCTGATCTTTTGATTCGACAATAGTGTTATGTGTTATGAGTGTGGTTGTCAGTTTGGGGAACCTAGTGTTGGTGTGGTGGCTGACGTATCCATACACCAGGACCTTAACTTCTGATTTCTGACTCATTGCATGGAAACATTGATTTTGTGTGTGTGTTTTTGAAATGTTTTTTCGTGATCTCTTTGAGTTAGCTCACCATGTATATCTTATTGACCGTGGTGCACCTGTTTCATTCAGGATTCCTCCACGCAGACATCCAGTTAGGGTTCTAGGTAGATTACGCGATGACAACCCACCGAGCAACGAGGCTTCGGTGTAGGGCCCCCCTTGTGGTAGTTGTACCATCAGGTGGTGTATCAGTAGTACCACTACCCATTGGGCAGCCGATACCACCATCCCCAGCAGTAGAGGGTGTACGCCGATTAAGCGCGTTGCACGAGTTCCATCACCAGAGGCCACCAAGGATCTAGGGTGAGACGGATCTATAGGCAGCTGAGGACTTGCTGGAGGCCATGGTTAGAGTTTTTCGACTGGTAGGGACACCAGCTGATCTCATGGTGATCCTTGATGCTAGTCTTCTTCAGGCAGCAGTGGGAAGATGGTGGAGCTTGATGATCCAGGTTCACAACGATGTCACACTCATATGGGAAGACTTAGAGAGACTTTTTAGGGAAGATTTATTCCGAACGACCTTACACTTTGTGCATATACAAGAGATTCTCCACTTGCAGTAGGGTAGAATGACTGTGTCTCAGTATTCAGCGAGGTTCATCGAACTCTCACGCTACTCCACTGACATGGTGTGGGACCATTTATTTAGGGCCCAGACCTTTGACCAGGGGCTCATATCAGAGATTAGAGCTTCGATGATTTCTCTCAGCATCCCGACATAGGAGGGGGTGTTAGAGCGAGCACTCTTAGTGGAGATCTTCCTTGCTGAGCATTCACCAACATCGAGACCCACCATTGGATGTCACGTAGCAGAGTCATCTATAGCTGGTAGCAGACAAATGACGTAGAGGTCCAATAGGACCAATCTTATAGGTGGATGACCGAAGGATAAAGGGTTTGTCATGCAGGGCTCTCGAGATAGAGGAGGAAAGGCAAGGAACATATAGTGTTACTCATGCGGCGGGGAGGGTCACATGGCTCGCGACTACCCGAACCGCCATATGGACAACCAAAAAATGGTCAAAGGACCACCAAGGCAGAGTATAAGATTTGATCAGGGGGTCCAAAGGCAACAGGCAGACATGGAAGAGGAGCTGGCCATGCGGTAGGTGGTGGACAACGATTCAAGGTTCTTTCACCACCACCTCCAAGTGGTCCATCTCGACCATAGTGAGCAGGTGGACATGAACGAGCTCAGCTTCAGGAAACTGAGGCCTATGACCACGATGGTCCATAGGTGATATGAGGTATGATATGTGTCTACTCCACCTTTTCTGTAGAACTTATAGACACAAATTCTCGTCTCTCTTTTATTGACCTGACCCTCATTCGAAGCATGGAGATTCCAGTGGAGTCGTTGGCTCGATCCTTATGGATAGAGACTCTTAAGGGATCAGATTCAACAATTACACACTGGTGCCGGTAGTGTGAGCTTACTCTATGAGGCAAGAGTTTTGACTGAGGTCTTCTAGTAGCAGCATCGATGCCTTACAACGTCATCTTGGGTATGGACTGGTTATCTGCAGTCCATGCTTAGATCGACTGTATTAGGCACAAAGTGCGGTGTGTCCACACAGATGGGACAAGGTTTTCCTTCACTGGTGAGAAGGGAAACTTTGCAGTACAAGATGGACTCACCCAGAGGATGGTGCAGGCAATCACACATCATTTATCTAGCCTTACCTTCAGAGCGGTTGATGATGAGAGTCCTAGCTATCATGTTGTCGTGGACCAGTACGCTGATGTTTTCCCTGATGATGTTTCGGGTCTACCTCCTTACAGTGAGGTGGAATTTTATATTGACATATACCCCGGGACGACACCGTTATCTACACCAGCATATTGGATAGCTCATGTGGAGCTTCGAGAGATGCAAGTACAGCTAGAGGACTTGCAAAGAAATGGGTTCATTGGGCCCAGTGTTTCTCCTTAGGCATCCCTGATTTTGTTTGCTAAGAAGGCGAATGGGAGTTTGAGAATCTGTGTGAACTATCAGTGACAAAACTAGGTGATCGTGAAGAACACGTACCCACTACCAAGGATTGATGATCTCTTTGATCAGCTGAAGGGAGCATGGTGGTTTTTGAAGATAGACATCAGATCAGGTAATCACTATCTCAGGGTACGAGATGAGGATGTGTAGAAGACGACCTTCAGATGTCGGTACAACCATTATGAGTTCTTTGTTATGCCATTTGGTAAGAACAAAACCCCATAAGTGTTCATGGGACTCAGGAATAGGATCTTCTAGCCATACCTCTATTGCATTGTGGTAGTCTTCATCGATGACATCTTGATATACTCAGCTACAGAGGAGGAGCATTCCTATCATCTGCAGATAGTTTTGGACACACTATGATATAACTAGCTTTATAGTAAGCTCTCGAAGTGTCAGTTCTGGATCTGAGAGGTTCACTTCCCAGGACATGTCATCTAGGAGGCTGGATTTGTGGTTGATCAATTGATGATTGAGGCTGTTCTTTCTTTGGAGCCACACATGAGTGCGACAGAGGTGAAAAGTATCCTAGGTCTGGTCGGTTACTATTGAAGGGTTGTGCCTAACTTTTCTAGAGTTACGATACCCTTATCAGTGTTGATGAAGAAGGGTAAACCCTATGTGTGGTCGGAGAGATGGAAGTGGTATTTCCAAGAAATGAGCCAGAGACTTAAGAGTACCCCCATCTGGAGGCTACTAGAGGAGGGCGTTGGGTACATAGTCTACTGCGAAACATCAGGGTCCGAGCTTGGATGTGTCCAGATTCAAGAGCGAGTAGTGATCACTTATGTTTCTCTACAACTAAGAAATCATGAGTAGAAATATGATACCCATGACCTGGATTTAGTATGATTGGTATTCGACATGAATATGTGGCGAAATTACTTGATGGGTGAGTGTTTTACAGTCTACTCTGATCACAAGAGTCTCAGGTATATCTTCTCTTAGAAGGACCTGAACCTGAGACATCAGTGTTGGCTTGAGTTCCTACAAGACTATGACTTTGAGATAGTCTACACTCTAGGGAAGGGGAACGTAGTAGTAGATGCACTTAGTAGCATATCTGGTACACAGTTGCTGAGTGAGGAAACAGATCAGCTAGCCGCTTTGTGTATATCCTATGTGGATCGAGATGGAGTAGCTTATCTTTAGTCTCTGATAGTCACTCCCTCACTCCTTCAGTGAGTCAGGGAGATGCAGCTTGGGGACACTAACTGCGAGGCTTGATGTGCTCAGATATCCATAGGACATCCACCTGATGGATTTTCAGAAGGTGGGGAGCACGTCATCCTCTTTAGAGGGCGTACTATTGTACCGTTGACACTATAGGAGGAAGTGTTTAGGGAGTTCCATATGTACCCTCTAGCGGTACATCCTAGAGTGCAGAAGATGTACCAGGATCTTCGACGTCTATACTAGTGTCCAGGAATGAATAATGTAGTGGAAGATTTTGTCTCTTGGTGCCTCACTTGTCAGAAAGTGAAGGCAGAACATTAGGTTCCAACAGGATTAGTTCAGCCACTAGAGGTTCCAAAGTAGAAGTGGGATGGAATTTTCATGGACTTCATGACATGACATCCACACACATCCAAGGGACATGATTCCATCTAGGTAATTGGGGATCGACTCACCATGTCATCCCACACCCTACCTATCAGAGAGTAGGGATCAGTAGGGAGCTTGGGACGCCTCTACGTACAGGAGATTGTGCGGCTTCACAGGGTTCCATCTATTATTGTCTATGATTGTGATGCATGTTTTACTTCCCAGCTATTTAAGGGGTTATAGGAGGCATTTGAGACACAACTTTGGTTGTGCACCGCCTTCTATCCTCAGACGGATGGCCAGACAGAGCGACCATTCAGACCCTCGAGGACATGTTGCATTCTTGCGTCCTTGATTTCGGCTGCAGCTAGGAGGATCACTTTTCCTTGGTGGAGTTCACATACAAAAATAGTTATCACCCTACTACCGGTATGGCAATATTCAAGGCTTTGTACAGTCAACCTTGCAGATCACCTCTGTGCTGGACTGACCTAGGGGAGTTAGCACTCATGGGACCAGAGATTGTACGGGATACCACGGGGAAGGTGCAGATCATCCAGGAGTGGATGAAGACTGCATAGAGTAGGAAAAAGTCTTATGCTGACCAGAGAAAGAGACCTTTGGAGTTCGAGGATGGTGACCATGTATTTCTAAAAGTATCACCTCGACGAGGTTTGTGGATATTTGGTCGGGGCGGTAAGTTATCTCTAAGGTTCATCGGACACATTCAGGTCCTCAGAATAGTTGGCAAGGTGGTGTACCGCAAATCTCTTCCCCCTCAGTTGCACCAGGTGCATGATGTTTTTAATATATCCTAGCTGAGGATATATGTGGAAAACCCATCTCACGTCATCAACCATGACGATATAAACTTAGACGATGGGGAGACCTTTTCGGAGGTTCAAGTAGAGATAGAGGATCGAAAGGAGAGAGTCCTACATGGGAGATTGATACCTCTGATGCACATACGTTGGCAGTATGGGAACCTCCAGGAGAGCACAAGGGAGCAGGAGGCTCAGATTCATGCTCAGTACCCCCAACTGTTTCCCTAGTTTGTGTTGTGGCTTTCGGGGATGCAAATTCCAGAGATAGGGAGAATGTAAAGACCCATATTTTTCTATGTATTTTTTTAATTATATGGAAATATTACGAGTTTGATAAAATTGACGGCACATGATTCCAAGGCCCGGTGTAGCTGGAATAAATTTATGAACTTTTTTAGGTACGTTTAGTAAATGCGCGAGCGACATTTTGTAACTTTTGAACTGGTTCTTGTAATTGAAGTCTAAGGACATCGTTGAACTCACAACGCCAATATTCTCTTTATAAGACCTTCACCTCGACCTTAGTAGGTCAAGGGTGGAATTTGGTTTTTCAGTTTTTCATGAGAGAGTTAAATAAATAATAAAATAAAACAATAACTTTTATTTTATATATTTGAAACCTCTCATTTAATTTTTTTGAATCATGGTGTTGGGGACCACCCGAACTCCAATTTAATTTGAGGAAACCTTTGGTTTTCCCCAATTTAATGAGAAAACATTAATTGATATAATTTACTTAACTTAATTAATATTGTCTCCTCCCCTCTCACGGGGGAGATCATTGGAAAAGGAGAGGACTTGGGAGATCCTTGGAGAGCTTGGAAGAACATCCTCCAGATCGAGAATGAGGAACCATCTTTGGAGCATGTTGCGGGAGCGATGGAGGTCTGTGTCTTTATCATCTTTATATCCTTCCTCATGCCACCTCCAACGAGAAAAAGTAGAAGGGTTTTGTTTATGATTGTTCTTCAAATATTTACGTTGAATCATTCTTCCTGACCCGTATGCTATCGGTCTAACGTGGAGGGTGTGGGCTAAACAAACATGTCCTGATCCCATCACAACTTCTTTTTGATGTGTTCTACGTGGGTGGATCGACAGGTTGAGGAGAACCCGACCACATCACCGGTGACCAACGCCGACAGGGTACATCGGTGGCTGACACACCAGCTGGCCGCAATGGCGGCGGCGGTGCAACCACACAGCCGTATGAGGTCGCGGCTCGTCAGCTATGGCAGAGAAGGGTGGCAGTCGGCACGCCAGCCGACCGCGTGGAAGTAGGGCCGCACGCGTCCGCACTGCTGGTAAAGGAGGAGGTTGTAGCTGCATAGCCATGGTGGTGCACCCAGAGGGCGGCCGACACTGAGCCGACCGCGGGAGGAGAGCGGAACCGTCATGGCACTGGGAGGAGAGCCAGATGGCCGCGTCACGCCTAGCGGGACTGCTCCGACGGGTCCCGCGTTCTAGTAGGCGGTGCCACATGGTGCCTCCGGGTTGGTCGATCCAAACGGTCCATTAGACCGTTCGGAATACTGCGGGGTACCTCCCCCACGGGTAGTGGTTAGGGTGGACCCCGAGACGATGTGCCATCTTGGCCGTGGGCCTCACCACGGGCCCCCCAATGGGCCACACTTAGTAGGCCGCACCGTGGCCACCCAGTGGGCTGCCCCAATATGCCTCCAAGCGGGCCGCGCCAAGCGGGTCGTGCCTAGTGGGATGGGCCACCCCCTTTGTGGGTCGGATGAGGACTGGGTCGGGTCGGCCCAGGCCGGGTCGGACCGGACCTGGGCCCATCTAGACCTAATTACACCTTTTCGGCCATATCATGATAATTAGGCGTCCATTTGATGAACCGTCTATAGCACCAATATCCTTGGATTGAGACGGTCATTTTAGTATAATCCACTTGAGTTTTGGGTAATGTTGGAGTATGGCCGGGTTGGATCAAACCTAAATCCAATCGGGCCCTCAGAATGGAAACACTAATAACTTTCAGACCGAGTGTCTGATTGACACGCCTTCAATCATGTTGGGTCCCTTATGACGTGACGAACATATGTGATAATTTTTCATGGGGCTTCATGGTATTTGATGTATCTACTGCTGTATAGAAGAGTAGATCCTCATGGGATCAAGCGTGCTTTGTGGGGAAACCCTGTGACTGGATGTACCTGAAGAATCTTCAGATCCTGTGTTGATCATCTTCGGATCCTGTGTGGGTCAGCATCTACAGATCCTGTGTGGGTCATCTATAGATCTTGTGTGGGTCATCTATAGATCCTCTGTGGGTCATCTTCGGATCCTGTGTGGGTCATCATTGATCCTATTTGGGTCAACAACAGAGCTTCTCAACGAAGTAAGATGATCTATCAATATATCTAATCATCTATACATTCATACTTAAGTTATACCTGGTGTGAGTTGAGTCCTTACCTTTGTGTCATTTTAATGTGTGGCATTAGCTTTGTGGTACTTACCTTTCTGGTACACTTCTGTGTGGTGATACCTTTGTGGTATCTATCTATGTGGTGTTACCTTTGTGGTACTTACCTTCGTGGTGTTACATTCGTGATATTCTTTCCTTTGTGGAATAGTTGTGTTATTGGCTAAAGATTTGGGCCTTGTGTTTCCTCATTAATGAGATGAGTTTACTGAAAACTTATGTATATGTGTGGACATATTCCTAAGTAGGTTTGACTATTGCTTCATGATTTGTAATTGTGGTCTCGCATTGTGGTTTATCATTGGTGGATTCTAAGAGACCTTCAGGGGTCTTGGGGCACCTAATTAGTATTCTTATACTCAACCCTTCACAGGCTACGCCCACAACTTGTTGTGTCTTATGCAGAAGACGGAGAACATTGATCGAGACTGACGGTGCCAGGACTGGAAGCTGCTCGGAGGTGGACCATTAGACGTGACGTACTGCAGAGGTGACAGTTCAGGAGCTATACCTACCCTTCTTGTGGGAACCTTTGTGGGCATTCACAAGAGCTATTTTTAAATTTAATTTTACTTTATAGTTAGTCTTCTATTTCGGCCCCTTTACTTTATGTGCTCACTCTCTTTACTATATATCTTACTTGTGCTTGTATTTAGCTGTGTGCTTGGATTGTGTGAGATTATAGGTTAAAATGGCAATCCCATCCTGGTTTTAGGGATATACCATTCCGGTGCTAGTCTCCAGCCCCTTGCCTATTGAATGCGGGCATGGGGTGGTCACGACACGGGCCCTGGGGGACGGGTTGGGACAATATCCCCTCGAGAGTGTCAAACTTAGAGTGCAAGTTGGTTTTTCAGTTTTTAGTGGGAAATTTAAACAAATAAAAAAATAGAAAAATAAATTTTATTTCATTTTTTTGAAACCTCTCATTTGAATTTTTTGAATCTTGGTGGTGGGGACCACCCGAACTCCCCTTTAATGTAAGGAAAACTTTGGGTTTTTCCCAATTTAATGAGCCAACATTAATTGATTTAATTTACTTAACTTAATTAATATTGGATCCTCAACTCTCGTGGGGGATATCATTGGAAAAGTAGAGGAATTGGGAGAGCCTTGGAGAACTTGGAAGAACATCCTCCGGATCAAGAACGAAGAACCGTATTTGGAGCGTTTTGCGGGAGTGACGGACGTTGGCATCTTCATCGTCTTCATCTCCTTCCTCACGCCACCTACAACGAGCAAATGAGGTAGGGTTGTGTTTATGATTGTTCTTCATGGATTTACATTGAATCATTCTCCCTGAACCATATGCTATCTGTATAACGTGGAGGGTGCAGGCTAAACAAGCACGACCCAATCCATTTACAACTTCCTTTTGACGTGTTCTTCTCGGGAGGATCGATGGGTTGAGTGAAATTCGACCACATTGCCGACAACCGACGCTGACGTGGTACAAACAGTGGCTGGAACACCGGTCAGTGTGCGTAACAATGAGCCTTGCTCCACTCATTGTTTGACACTCCCGAGGGATATTGTCCCGACCCATCCCCTAAGGCCTGTGCTGTGACTACCCCAAGCCCACCTTCCATAGGCCAGGGGCTGGTGACTAGAACCAGAAAGGAATATCGCTAAAACCGGGAAGGCATTTCCTTTTTAACCTGTAAACTCACACAATCCAAGCACATAGCTAAATACAAGCACAAGTAAGATATATAGTAAAGAGAGTGAGTGCAGAAAGTAAAGGTTCTAGAATACAAGACCAACTGGAAAGTACAAGTAAAACTGAAAACATCTTCTGTGAACGCCCGCCAAGGATCCCACCTGAAGTGTAGGTACAACTCTCGAATTATCACCTCTGTGGCACGTCTATTCTAATGGTCCACCTCCGAGTGGCCTCCAGTCCTAGCACCCTCAGCCTCAATCAATGATGTCCGTTGTTTGCAAGAGACATAACAATGTGCAGGTGTAGCCAGTGCAGGGGTGAGTATAACAATACTCAGTAGGGACCCTGAGACCCCCAAAGGTATCTCATAGTCCACCAAGTATAAACCACAAAGAAAGACCACGTTTACAAAGTAAAAAAGAAATAGTCAACCCTAATTAGGTATATTCCCTTACATATACCTAAGATGACAAGTAAACCCATCTCGTTCCTGAGGAAACACATGACCCAACACTTTATACAATAAAACATATGTTTCATAAAGGAAAGAATATCACAAGGGTAAAACGATGAAGGTATGTACTACAAAGGTAACACCACACAGAGGGATACCACAAAGGTATCACCACACACAAGTGTACCGAAAAGGTATGTACCACAAAGGTAACACCACACAATAGAATACCACAAAGGTAAAGACTCCTCTCACACTAGGTATAACTTAAGTACGAAATCATAGATGATTAGCTGGACTCAGCTCATCGGGATTCCCATTGAAATTTTTTGTGTGCACTGGGATCTAATCTTTTATCCATCCTATATTACTTACTATTCGATCTGGTGATAAGTGAACAACACCTGTAACACCTTGCATCATGTGACACATAGGTTAGAGCTCACCTACCTAGGACCACCGACACCCTTTCAGTATGGTACAAGACAACTAACATATATGGCCCTATATACAGCCTTGTGGGATTATGTTCCGATATACACCTCTACCATCATGTGGCCTCCATTAGTAGGCTCTCCCTTGGGATTGACCCTTAGGTTCCCCTAGTGTGGTTGCGGGATATACCTTGGGGGATTGTGTGGTTTACCCATACCTTTCATTAATAAGTCCAATATTATAAATAATACATTGAAATATCTATGTATATAATTAATCTTCAAAACATTCTCAAATTCATTTCCTTATCCATTCTTCCTGCAAATACTAAAATATTACATTGCCATCTTCATTTCATAAAACATCCCCATGCAGTAAGTTTAATATTGCATAAACATTAACTCTTCCTTGTTGAAAACATTGTGAACTTATCTTAATTAGTTTTTCAAATGACATAGAAAATTAATATTAGGTAAATAATCCTCATAGTTAACAACATGGATAATTTATCAATTGTGAAATCCAAGATCATTAAATTTATCTATAAAATTTCTCAATTCATCACCACTTCTTCCACTAATACATATTGACATATTCATAAAAAATGAAAATTGGGCTCAATAATCCCCCTTTTTTATCAATATCAACACATATCATTCCTGTCAATATGTGGCGTAACATTTCTCCCCATTATTGGAAATCAAATGCAAAGGGTAAGTGGGTTCCTATAATCTCATATTTCTTCTCAAAAACATATGATCCCCTCTTTGAATATTATTTTTAAGAACATTTATTAGAGGTATGTTATCACATGGTTTTATTAAAGAAGGAGACTAAATTAAATCAACTCTATGTCTACATTGGAAAACCTAGTGTGAATGAAGAGAGATATAACCAAGTTTGTCAATGTTTTCCAAAAACTACCATGCTTGTGAAATCATACTCAGATTTTATCAATTATCATTTAAATGGATTTTAAAATGATTGTATTTATCAATAAAATGATAATTCCTACACACAATTCCATTAAAACATCATAAAGTATGGTTGGAAAAGATATATCTCCCACTTTTCCTCATCTTATCATTAAAAAAATAACTCTCCCTTAATTGATATGAATAATACAATTATGAATGAGAGACAGAAGTTTGGTTATCATACCTCATCTTCTAGTTTTATAAAGAGGTTTAAAAGATCCACATTCACTATATAGTGAATATTTAATAACTTCATCTAATCAATTATACCCCTCAATAAATGAATCCATTTCCTATAATTTTCAACATTTTAGTAAAAAACATTAATATATATGGAAATAAGAAGGCACCTTCTAATTCTTTTAGTGAAACATTCAGGCTAAGATATGCCACTCAACTTTTTCCATTATTTTCTACCAATATATTACTTTCTTTTATGTGATGTATCCCTTTCCATTATAGTCTTTTGATTGAATGAGGCCTCAGGTGATTTCATTTTATTTTTAAATAGATCCTATTGATTATGTAGAATCTCCATGCATTTCTATGGAGCATGTCCATATTTAGCACACCTTACACAAAAGGCACCATATTTTTCTAGAATAGAGTTTTCCACATTAATTTTTGTAATATCTTTCTCATACTTAGCTAGAGAAATTTTTATACTTCCTTTAATTGATTATCCAATTTTAGTTGGGTTTGCTAACAAACTAGGTTCTCTTTCATTGAATTCTCTATATTCTCATTATCTTTAAATAAATTATCAATGTTTTATATTTTTTAATACTACCTTTCATAGTATGGGAAATATATCATGGCCGTCTTAACATGAATTTCATAGTCATGTGACCCTTCTGATTACATCTGCCACAAATTTCTTCTAAGCATTCATATCTTTCTCAATTGGTAGAATGAATAGATTTCTGGCCACACCATTCATTCTATGAGAATATATTCTCCACTGTTCATCATGAACCCCCATTGATTCTTGTATATTTTATGATAATGTGAATTTATACCACAAATAGTAGGATTTGTGACCATATCATTCACAACATCATCAAAAACCACTAAACCCATATTTTTCACCTTGATATGTAATTTTTTATAATTGATTTTATTGTTATACTTCATCAATCTGAGCATTATTTTTTCTAAAGGGATTTTTTAAATAATTTATATATACCTTTTATATATGAATGTTTATCTCATTATTCCTCTTGGTGATATTTTATTTAACAACCTTATTCTTTTTTTCACATTTCAAGACTGACTTATCACATTTATTTCTAACATTCTTCCTTTTTCTTAAGTTATTTTCATTATATTATCATATGATTTGTGAAAGATATGTTGATACCATAACCCAAAATAACAATGACTAATTATATATTATTAATCATAGAAATATTTAAGTAATTCATAACCTATTCATTTTTTATAGATTCATTTTCTAAGAGTTTTTCTTCTCTGGTCTAGGTCTTATAATGTATTCACCTTTTCCCAACCTAAATCTATGCCCTATTTTATTTCCATGAGTTATCATGTTATTAAAATATTCTAATGCTTCATGTCCAAAATTCTAGTAACACAAACTATATCCTATGATTCTTATATTCTTCTTTTATTATGTAGTTTGGATGGATTTCAATGATTTGAGACTTTCTATTTTTGAGTGGAACCACCACTCTTTAGTACAATTATTTGGGAACATATATTAAGGATTATTTTTATATACACTATTAATATTGTGTGTTTATTAGAATTTTGGGCCATCCATAATTTTCCAATGTTTGTTTTGTAACTTTTATTATCACTTGAAACAATATTAGTACTTAAGATAGTTTCTAGTTTATGGGTTACATTATTCACGGAGGATGATTCCATTTGATTTGAGGATGATATTATATTAATTATAGACTCAATATTCTTAATATATAATTATGTGGAATCATTTATTTTTATAGAAATTTGGGATTCTTCATCTTGTGGTGATTCCTGATTTTTCAATCTAACCTCATGATCCAAACACTTCATGTTAAGGGACTTATTCTCAGACTTAACTAATCTTAACTTGTTTTATCAAGGATATTTTTTCTTCTTCATTTGTTTTTCATGAATGTTTCAGGATTCTTATACATAATTTTCACGCTCCATTAACCTGTTAGTTATATCCTCCAATTGAGTATCTTTTACAACCACAAGAATTTTCAGTAATTTTTTAAATGTATGGAAGGATTCTACAAATAAAATGTTAAAGAAACCATTCTAAGTTTTTTTCTATTGTAAAATAGCTTTAGTATATCCTTCATTGAAAATAGATACTATTTATTCATTTTATATCACATGTTTTTGTGAGAGTGATGGATATTCCAACCCTTTTAACCAATTTATCTTCCATAGAATTAGCCTCTTATTCAAATAGTAATTTTTTCATCTTGAAGCCCCTTGATGCCTCTAATAATTTGTTTTACCACCTATTTAAGGATTTTCCACATATTTTCATTGAATAAAAAATGAAAATGACTAAGTGATCCGACATCGTAAGAGATTGATCATGATTCTTCAAAATAATCAAAATCAAATGTATTATTGAAACATATACCATTTTGATCACCTTCATATATAGGTATCTTTTCTTGTACTACATAATTCTAATTTATCTACCTTTCATATCTCTTCTTTATGTTATTCAAATTATTGAATTTTTTTTCTAGATTAGTATCCTTAGGAGTAAACACCCTTTTCTCCATTTGAGTTATCTCACTCATTTCTAAAAAATTTCACTTTATAAAATCTTTCTTGGATATTCATAGGTAACCTATCATTAGATACCACTTGTAGTGACCCATCAAAGATTGACCAACGTGGGGAGGGTGATTTTTTGTTTCAGTTTTTAAAAATTATTTCTTTTTAATTCAGCCTCTTGAACATTTTAAGGTTCTTGATCTACTCATTGATATCCACCAAATAACTTTTTATGATGAAATAATAAGAGAGTGCACAACACATGATATTTACATGGTTTTTTTACAAATACCTAGTCATTTCCGTGTCAGTTAGTTTCCCCCAAAATAGATTATCCACTATAATATTATTATTAATTACAAGGATTGATATATATTTTGACCATATCTACCCTAAATCCTTATAGTTGGTTTAGTATACTGCATCCCACAATGTTACCAGAATCTATACCAGCCTGCTCCAGAATTCACACCATATTATTCTCCACCAGAATCACAAAAGATAATTCTCCTTCTCCAAACACCAAAGATATAATTACTACATTCTTCAAGATTTTATTAACTTATGGATTATCTATTGATTTTACTCCATGATATTTTTGAATCTAACTTTCTCATGTACCTGTTGAAGAACCCTTGACTTCCCTGTGGATTTTTTCTTGACAAGATCATAATAATTCAGAATTATTAATATGAAAATTTATGTAAAATATGAAACATTCATGTGATAGAATCTTTTTTCTTTTTCTTATGATAGATTCAAGTGATGGATTGGTATTTTAATGTTTCCTCTAGTGATTTTCTATTTTCCTCAGTTGATTGTCATTTGTTCATGGATTCAATCTCAATATGTGAGGATTAATTTCAACATGTGATCTTGTGATCTATTTATCATCATGTGGTAGATTCATTTGACTAACTCAGGTGATCATTTTCAACATTTATTCCGAAAAATGAAGTTACATGATCAATATCAGATCATCAAGATAATCAGTGATGTACTTCAACGCATGAAGGTAGACCTTTTTTAGAATAGTTTTTAAATGCTCGACATATTTGAATACACATAGTATGGGGGATCTGACTATGGAGATCGGTTCAATCAAATGATTCACATTCAATTCTTTTTTTAATGATAAAGGAAAAGTATGACTTTCCAGGGATTCACACATTGAATTTGTTCTTGTGATGGGATCTGGTTTATTATCCATACCATTTCTCTTACTATTTGAGCTGGTAATACTGGATCAACACCTATAACACCTTGCACTGCATGCCACATTGTCCATGGATCACCTGGGAAGGCCCATCAACAACCTTGAGGCACACAATACACCCACTCACCTCTATGGGCCTATATATGTCATAGTTGACTTATGCGGCCACCATCACCTCTTCCACCATGCAACCTCCATTCATAGGCTCTCCCATAGGGATGACCCTTGGGTACCCAAAGTGTGGTTGAGGGATATCCCTTGGGGAATTACGTAGTTGTCCCTTACCTTTTTTAATAATTTCGGATAATAATAATAATTATAGGGATCTATGTGTAGAAATGATCTTCAGGCCATTCTAAAATATAATTCCTCAACCATTATTTATAAAAATACTAAAATATTTAATGGAAATAATTATTTGATAAAAAAATGTGATTCAATAAGGTTATTGGTGCATGGACATCACTTATTCCTTTTTTCAAACATTGTACACTTATTTTGAATAATTTTACACATGTCTTGAATAATGAAGATCTTCTCAATAATATTCATAAATAACAACATAGTGAATTTCTCTTCAATGAAATCCAATGTCATTAAATGAATACAAAACAATTCTATAAGCATCACTGCTTGGTCCTCTAACACATATTGACTTATTTACAACTAATGCAACCATGGATGAACACATTATTAGGAAGTGAAAACAGAGACATTGAGGGAATATTTAATGTCTGCATAAGGATGGAGAGTGAAATATAACATTAATCAAAATAAATTGATTGATCATGATAATGTCAATGACTATGAAACCATATATCAATGAGGTGTTAAAAAATAGTCAATTCATTAGAAATGGTTGTAAAAGGGGAAAACAGTTTCATTTTCAAGATCATTTATCTAATAGTGAGGGATACATTTATCATTAATACATAATACATGAGAAAATAACCTTACATAATTTCATAAAATACATAATCATGATTTTATCCTTTAGTTGGGTGTTTGAATAATTTTCCACAATTATATCATTTTTCACTTCAAATGATGCGTATGATTATTTAATGCCTCAAGCACTATATTCACCTTTTCATTACCTATGAGGTATATAGAATTATGGAAATATTTTATTCTTCTATTTATTAAAAAAAATGGTTACCAAACAGTATGATAATACCAAAAAATAAAAAACATTCATATTAAGAAATAAAATATTAATATCTAAAATTTAAAAATAATAACCAATGTTCAAATTGAATCATTCCACAAATAATTTACCCTATATCCTAGATAACCTCAGTAAAAACACAATAACATCAAATATTATCTAATAAAATTAATCTTAAAACCCTAAAATGTAATATAATTATTCCCAAGTAATCATTCTTGTTAAATCCCATGATATACATAAGGGTCACTTACATATCAACTCAATAAAATGTCTCCCAAAATATCATTAATCCTTTTATAATACTATTACATAAAACCACAAAAAGGGGTATTTATGCCTTCAAACCTATGATATTAATTAAAATTATAAACCCATGATGCTATAAATAACTCATAAATTAACCTCTATTAAAACATACTAATCTCTAGTTTTATCTATATACTGATATGATTTCAAATATAATAGTGTTTAACCTGCACTCCCAGATCCAGTAATAAAAGCATAATCTTTACAGTTTTGGATTCGATACTGATAAACATGACCCAATTTTATTTATAAAAAAAATACCACATAAAATTGAAAAATATTGGATCACAAAAATGAATAATGACTATTTGGGTTTAGAGTTTAATAGAATTAGGAAAATGATTTACATATCACTACCCATGTCTTTAAGTGATCATTTCTTCCATAATACCAAGATTTTATTTTTTAAAATTAGGCCTTCATAATCTCCCACATGAAAAAATTATAGATATATCTTACCTAACATCTTTCTTTATATCCTGGGGAAAATAAAAATTCAGAAAGGGTGATATAAAACTCTCAGTAATGGTAAACATGGGACTTAAAAATTGAATATCTTCGGTTAGAACAAGATAATAATAAGGGTATGGGAAGATGTTCACATTGTATAAGCATTAAAAAATAGAATTCATAAAAATATAAACCTGGATAATTAATCAGGTTACATTAAATAAAAGTTTAACAAACTAAATAGTTATAATAATCAGTAATCATGAGGCATGTTATTTCATAAATGATCTAATGAAACATTAAAAACCATGGAAATCATAAAAAAATGTGTTGGTATATTGGAAAATTTCTTTATCACATGTGTTAACTCATGTCATAAATAATTGGATCCCAGATAAATCTATAGGAGAAACCTCCCCTGTTAACTCCCTCCAATTTACCATTAAAGATAAGGAAAATTACTCAATGCATTGTAGAGAAATATTGGGATCACACGTTGTATAAGATATATCAAGCTCACCCATTATAATGAGATACATCATTCTCACACATCATCATCAAAAATTTCCCAGTACCATACGTGAATATAATCCATGTAATATTTCATTTTCTTTATCAATATCTTAATAACAACTCGCTTTCATTTATAACATGATTGGCCCATGGAAAACAAACGTGTTTCATGAAAATAGTACAAAAACAATCCTCATAATCAATATAGAGAAATAATATGGAAGGTAATATAAGATCATTTTCCAAGTGATGTAGAAAAATTGTTAAGGGTTGTTAACATATATTAAAATACTATTAAAAGAACATTTAAAACATTTCTTTGAAAATAGGGAAATGCAATTTTCATTCGGTACTTTTAAAAACTAAAAATTTATAAAATATTGAGTAAATAATTTTCTTTAGAAATAACCATGGAAAAATTTAAAGGATGTTTCAAATAAAACTACGACCATGATAGTGTAAAATTCCTTTCATGTCATAAAAGATAAAAATAAGAATTTCATTCAATTTTTTAAAGAGTGTAGAAAGTGACCTCTATGGAAAATTTTAATAATTCCTATTTTAAAACCTTTTAAAAGAAGTTAAAATATCATGGAAAATAAATTTAAGAAAAAATTTATGTTTATAAATAAAAATCTTGAAATTATATAATCAACATAGAGAAAGATTTTGGTTAAAATCCATTAAAACATTACAAAAATGTTTTTAA
The DNA here is from genome assembly GCA_963277665.1 of Viscum album. NCBI lineage: Eukaryota > Viridiplantae > Streptophyta > Magnoliopsida > Santalales > Viscaceae > Viscum > Viscum album. Next base: position 326,118,847 of record OY728140.1, read on the forward strand.
AGAAAATCCCATTTACTACCTTTTAAAACCCAAAAAAAATTGAAATAAAAAACCTATTAATGAACATAAAATACCATGGGTATAAAAATATCCATGTAATAATATTTTAAGTTTCATTTTATACCCCATTTAAATGAATAATTATATATCAATCATTAAATGTCTCGATGATGTAATCTTGAGACATGAAACCCTTGGAACATGGGTGATGATTGAATAAAAAAGACACTAAATAAAGATATATAATATGATTCTATAAAAATAAAAATTTCCAGGATATAGTATGATAAAAAAATTTCATGGGGTATAAAATACACCATCTAAAATAAATCAGGTGAATGGCATAAATTATGAATCAAAGAACTGAAATTGAGACAATGAAAACCCTTGAAACATTAATAACATTTGAATAATTATATCTTGAAATATAGAAATTTAATGAAACTTTAAATATCATGATTAAAGTTTCATTCATGGTATACTATTTTAATATCTGGAATATACATCATATAAAAGGAAACATGTTCATAATAAAAACATGACTCGAATAAAAAATATTTAGATGAATAATCAATACGAACATCATATCATTGATGTTTGAATTAAGAAATGAAGTGATTATGTTTAATAATGTTAAAACTATTAAAAAAGGTGTAAAAAAATAAAATCAATCTTCATTTATTATATAATCTTGGTATATCATAATTAATGATGAATAAGTACATCCCAATAAATGGAAATTGGGTTAAGAAACCCCTTACCTAGAGTCCATACTTTCTATGTAAATACTTTAAAACCAGTATAAAAAAATATATTAATTATTTATCTATTAAAAAAAATCATCTCATTTTATTCACTTATTTTTAAATAATTATTTTTCTGATTTCAATGAAATATTTAATGACTTTGTCATTTATGTTCTTGGTGGGTGTTTTGAGGGTGTTTAATTCAAATTGGAAAATATATTTGGTATGTTTAGCATGGTAAATGTAGTCTTTGTTAAATCATATCCAAAATATTATCAATGAAATAATTATATTTTTTTATAAATTAAATAAAATTTTATAACCATCCATGAAGGTCATATATGGAAACAAATCACATTACTTCACGGGGGTGGTAATCCACACGTATGCTTGAAAGATGTTATCATTTTACAATGGATGGAAGGGTATGGGAATAGATGATATATTATATATTCATTAATTAAATCAATTTAAACAATAATGAGATGCTGTGATGGATAATTAAACATATCGATTCATGGACGTGGTAATCCATATGTACGCACGAACGATGTTTTCGTTCGACATAAGATGGAAATGGAGATGACTATGGATTGTAGCATAGTAATAATACAATTTTATTATATTAGATATATTGGTCTTATTATATCTTCATGGTTTAATAATATTTAAAGAAGGTAGAAGAATAAGTAAAATGAAAATGTTCAGTTAATATGATTACCTCCTCTTTAGAAGACGACATTGGTCTTGCACATTACTACTTCTGGGTTCCTCTTTTGGTGAGACTATAACATCTAGAAAGTGGATAGAGATGTTATTAATTTATTTTTTTGGTATTATCTGAACTAGAGTTCTTAAAAGGTGTTTGGAAGGGAGGAGAGTATGTTCCCTTTTATGAGTTGGGGAATGGAGACAATTGTAATTATGTAAATGTTTAAATAATACATATATATATCATAATCATATAATGTGGGCCATAGGAAACCCAAATTAATATATATACTATGATAGGGTTGAAATCAAATCAACCAACCACATTCACACAAGTCTTGTATATATTTTAATCCTTATCTCATATTCAATCAACTTTAAACCCATTTAAACCTTAATTGTGATAATATAATGTTTTACCATGTTAATATACATATTTGAATAAAAATGAAAGGAGGAATCTAAAAATTATGGAAATTATTATTTAAAATTTTGATTCCTTTTTTTCGTGTTAAATTATTATTGTTAGAATAAATTAATTATAATATATGAAAAAAATTATTAAAAATTCCTTTTAGGAAAATACCCAATTTCAGTGTAAAAATCATTTTATAGTTAAATAAAGTAAAAAAATAGGTTTTCAATATTATTTTATATATAATAATAAAAATGAAGGTTTTTATACTTTGGGATCAATCTAAAACTAAATTTATGCTTCTGAATATACAATTAAATGAAAAGAGAGAAAAATTGATTGTTAATTTGAAAAAATATATCTTATCTTTACAATAGTCTAGAATGGGTTCCCAAATTCAAATTAATGTTTTATAATAAGTTATTTAGCTACTAAAGAAATATTTTCTCATAAAAACTAATATAATAGGATAATTCAAGTGTTTGATAGAGGTTAAAGCTTTACCCCATAGTTTTAACCATGTTTACCCATTTTACCCATATCGAAATGAGTAATATTTACTATGATTACTATTCAAAATACAAAAAATATACAAATATTTAACATATATGAAAAACCTGATTCTAAATATGGATTAAATATTTAAATATTAAATTTATTTAATCTTATGAAATCAATTTTAATATAAATGTGTAAAATGAAATGAAAAATAGTTTTTAGAAATATGTGTATTAAAACAAAAAACGAACTTATACCAAAACAAAGAATACCAATTATTACTATATAATTAATAAGTTTATATATATCTAAATGAATCTAATTTTAATCCAATAAAAAAATTAAAATCATAATGGGAGTTTTCATGGAAATTAAATGATAGTTTTTCAAAAAAGAATATTTTTCATTATTCACAAAAATAAAACTTTTCAGAAAAATACCAATATTCTGCTGTCAGATAATTTAGACATGATGATTTCAAAATTGTTATCCTTTTTATGAAATACAATTTTTAAATATGGTATCTATTAGTTATAATATTTTCTCATGAAAATAAATAAAAAACCTTTTTAGAAGAAAACATAAATTTGAACTTTAAAATGTCTTTTTTGAAATTGGGTGATTATTTCCTAAGAATAAATAAATAAATTTTTATTCAGGAATACCATTATATATATATATTATAATTTAGTTAATTATATTAATATCCATGAATTCAATTAATTGGTAATAATGGTCATATTTAAATAATAATATTTTATGGTTTTTTAAGCTTGGTGTTGTGAAATATAGTGTTCATTTAAAATATCATGGTGTTAAATATACAAGTATCAATAAGTTAACAAATCAGTGTATATATTAATCACTACTGGAAATCAGATCTTTCCCAACACTTATATACACCCTTTCCCAATGGTTCTCCCAAACCGTTGGGAAAGGGGGGTCTTTCCCAACGGTTTGGGAGAACCGTTGGGAAAGGGGCCTCAAAACACCCCTTTCCCAACGGTTTGGGAGAACCGTTGGGAAAGGGGGGGTCTTTCCCAACGGTTTGGGAGAACCGTTGGGAAAGACCCCCTTTCCCACCCCTTTCCCAACGGTTCTCCCAAACCATTGGGAAAGACCCCCCCTTTCCCAACGGTTTGGGAGAACCGTTGGGAAGGACCCCCCTTTCCCACCCCTTTCCCAACGGTTTGGGAGAACCGTTGGGAAAGGTCACTCTTTCCCAATGGTTCTCAAGAACCGTTGGGAAAAAGCATCAAAAAAATTCAACATTCGGCCAACAACATTACACCCAACCAGAACCTATCCCAACGGTTTTGAAAACCGTTGGGATAGGGCTATCCCAACGGTTTTGAAAACCGTTGGGATAGGTTCTTTACTTTTTCCAGATCCACTAACCGAGAACATTATATAAATCAAAATTTAATATAATTATGATAATACATATATATATTTATGAAATTATGTTTACAAAAGTGATGTTAGCTTAGTGGTTAAGTCGTTCGATTATAAACGAGGGGTCCTGGGATCAAATCCCAGCGGATGTTTTATTTTTTGAATTTATATACCAACGGTTCCATTACCGTTGGTATAGATTTCATATTTCCTATACCAACGGTTCCCAAAACCGTTGGTATAGGTCTATACCAACGGTTTTTGGAAAACCGTTGGTATAGACCTATCCCAACGGCTTACTTGGCTACGGTTCTCCAAACCGTTGGTATAGGCTATACCAACGGTTTGGAGGCCTATACCAACGGTTCCAAACCGTTGGTAAAGGTTAGTTTTCCAGTAGTGAATGTTTCATGGTGATATATTATCCCTATGGTCCCTGGTTTGAGTTATGGGGGAGGTTAAATTAAAAACACAGTTTGAGAGGGCTGATTCCTGCAACATGTTATCCTGATGGGGCCCAAGGGTCTACTATCACCAAGGCATGGATTCATCATTTTTTAGAGGAGCCAAATGGGGTTTTTAGAGATATAGTGAATTTTTTCTCTATGGTTGAGTGAATTTTTTTTTGGGTATTGTCCAAAACAATATTTACCCATATTAATTGATATTATTATTTATTTATAGATCTAGTATAAGGAATAAATAAATAGTCATCAAATATTTTCAAAATCAATTGAGAAATCCATGTATAATATAATTTTTATTGTTATTATTATTATTATTATTATTTTCAATGGTGAATCTCTTTGTAATGGATAAAATAAAAAACATTCCTTTAAATAAATATTTTAATATTTATTTAAATGATAATTAATATATCATTCCCACTAGACCCAGTAACTCAATAAACAATTCATCCTCAATATTTATGAAACATTTAATAAAAAATATTATTCATTCAATAATATATATATATATATATAACATTCATGATATTGAATTTAATAATTTATTTTAATTCTTTACTAACACATAAATATGAGATATAACTGTTTTCAATTGGTAAATAAAGAATAAATATTATTCCTAAAATTAGAGAGTAATATTTATTAAAATAATAAAATTCAATTAAGATTTAATTGAGATCAAATAGAAACATTAGGTGTGAGAATCTCCTGGATTCAACCCTAGTGGTTCTAGGTGGGTTTTCCTAATGTCCAATATCAATATCTAGAAACACCAAAAAGAACATAAGAGGAATAATTTAAAATTGCAACATTGATATCCACATATGATCTTCATTGTGTATTGTAATTCCATTATATTGATATCTCATAAAGAGGGTTTCAGACTTGTGTTATCAACCTAAATGCTTGATACACCTTTCTTTGACCATCTAAAATGAATACTTCAATACACCATGGAAAAATATTTTAATACAGTATTTCCATTTCAATAAAAGGGACAAAATATCTCTTCTATGAATATAGAAGTGCAAAAACCTTCCTTGACTTATTTATTAACAATATATTACTCATGAGAAACCCAACACATCCCACCTCACTGTGTGCATATGTTTTCATTTTTTTCATTAATATATCAATATACTTGACTCATGATATGCCTTAATAATAATATTTATCATTATATAATATTACTAATATGAATATCCATTGACATGTAAACATGTTGACTTCATGCTTGTGGGTCCATCCTCATAATCTCCCATCTTGGAGATTACTAAGATTGAAATGCATGAGATGAAATATAATATTATTAAAAGTACAAAAACATTATATTCTTCATCATATATGTCCCATCATATGACATCATATGACCATAGGACAGATATATTAAGAATATCATCATTACATCTCAAGGTTTTTATTATAGAAGGGAACTATTTATAACCATTTTAAGGTGATAGGTACTCTGGGAGATTATCAAATTAATTTATTGAAAAATATCAAGAAATATATTATATAATTTTCATTAATATTCACATATTTGAATATATACATGTGATATAAAGTATAAAATTGTTGGTTTTATGTGACCAACTCTAAAGGACTACCACTTGGACAAAGACCAAACTATTACTTTTAGTCTTCTGGCTCTCACATAATATTCGTGATTCTAATAATTTAGGGATTTATTCAATAGTTATACTATGTTTTATTTCATAGAAACTATACATACTGTGATTTCACCTCTCTAAGAAAAATCCATGAAGAGATAATACTTCCAGAGTATGTTCATAATCTGAAGATGTTAAATTATGAGTCATATAATACCCAAAAATCTACATGTGACCAACTATCACCTCAAAACTATCCCATAAAAAGGTAGTGAAAATAAGAGAATACATCTTGCTATAAGACGACCTTCCCATTACATGGATCTTGAAATACATTATCTATAATCTCCCAATGTAAAAATAATCTTGTGTTCACAAATCACGTTAGGATACCACAACTGATTCTATACAAGGTCTATTATCATGAATGACAATTTTTAGCTCTTAAATTGTATTTTTTATAAAGAATTTTATGAAATCCAAAATCATTTTTAAATAATTTTCCTTTGGTCTTTCATAAAATCTTATCGTATCCATATATCCATGAATATGATAAGTATAAGTGATAAAAATGGTAATCATATCCACACTCATATGGTAAGAAGGTAAACGTACATCCATTAAATAATCCATCATGTGAAACCATGTGATACAACCATATATGAAAAACATGTGAGAAAAAATACATGATAAAATCCAACATGTGATGAATGACAAGAAATTAAAATTAACTTTATGTATGTCCCTAGCCTATGGTAATAATTACTAGTCTTAATAGAGCCTAAAAATTCATACACTGGTACCAACCAATATCGATTCCTTCCATAGTCCATCGATATCCTAAAATAATCCCCGAGTGGTTCCACACACATAAGGTTTACCAATGTCACTTTCCCAACACATCATAGGTTACCAATGTTCCGTGTTATTCAAAATAAATTTTTAGACCATGCTCAAAATTTATAAAACAATTTCAAATACAGTATAATCTACTACATTGTTTGAAATCCCATTTCTAATCCAAATCCACCATTCATTTATTTAATAAAACTGTTGGTGTAAAAAAAATTCAAAGAAAAAACCGCTTAAAAACATTTACCTTTCCCAGAAATCAATTTTACCAATAAATAAATTTAATTAAATGAATAAACCAAATCAATTTTACAATAATGATATGAAATTCATAGAAATTACCCAATTTATAGAAACACCTACCTCAAAATGGAGGTAGCATAAACTGCCTTTGAAAATAGAGACCATGGAAGGATAGATCGAGACCACATAATCCTAGATCCACAGGAAACTATTTCAAACCACATTCAAGCCCCTTAGATCCAAAATACACATCCCCATCATGTTTCAAAAGATGAGAGGAGAAGGGATCAAATTAAGATCCTCAAAGAAGATAAGAAAGTGGATCAAAAATGAAACATAACACAATTTGATCCAACAAGAACATGGTAATTCAATAATGAATCTAAGGGGAGTGACCAAAAAATCACTTCGGAACAATAATAATAAAAAAATAAGATTATGTGTAGAATATACATTAAAAAATCCTCTAAAAAAGGGTAAAATTCTATTTTTAATAGTATGGAGGAGGGTCTCATGGTTTTCTAGAGCAGTCTACATGATTGAAATTATCATGGACCTTAACTTTGAACCCTTACTTCCCATTCTGGATGGGTTAATAGTTTGAATGCATGGATAGTTTAACAATGCACTAACCATGCAAGCCCCTCTGTCCAAAGAGTTCACGGTTTTCACTTGAGGTATCATAGTTTCTTTAATCATGATCAAACCATTAAAAAACTCATATATCAAAACATAATGACATACCACATGGTTATGGAATAGAAAAAATTCCCCAAGTTGTCCCAACATCTTTTTATCCTTGATATGTAGGAAATGTGCCGATTTCATGAGTTGAATAATCACTATAAAAATTTAATCGATCCCACTCGAATTCTATGAAAAAACAATGATGAAGTCCATATAAATCTAAACACATTTTCACACCAGAATGGGTAAAGGTTGCAACAAACTAGCTGGTCTCTGGTGTTTTGCCTTTATTTTATAACAAGTGAGATACTACAATACAAAATATTTACTTGATTACCTCATACCAAGACACCAATATCAAATACTTAATTTATGAATGATATTGTTATACCTAGAGTGTATCGAAAAACATGATCTATGTCCATTATATAACAACACATACCTCATAGAAACTAGAAGAACCCACATTCTATGAAAGCACAATGCTTTATTGGAAGACCAAGAGCAGTTTCCATAGCTATCCCCACTATAAAGGGTGTTACCCAAGCATTATCACGTGGTATCTATCACCTTCTCAATAAAAACACCCTCATCAAAAGATGATTCAACTTTCATCAAATCCAGGAACACCTATCTACCGACCTATTCCATTCCCAAGATCATCTTAGTAAAAAAACCCATGAGATAATACTCCTTAATTGGTTCCTTCATGAATTGTGGAGGTAATTTTCCACTCAATTCATTGGAATAGAAATTCCATTTCCAAATGAGTGTATGCAATATCTAAATCAAAATTCTAAAGATACTCCATCCAGAATCTCTATCTCAAATTCAAATCAGTCTGATAAAAAATATATTCCAGGATTTAATTATTTGAATACACTATACACCACTCTTCAAAGAGATAATTACACCATGTTTTGATCATGTGCATAATTGATGCCAATTCAAGATCATGGGTAAGGTAGTTATTCTCTGTATGGAATAACTTGGAAGATCCATAAGACACTACATGCTTCCCATGTATTATGACACATCCCAAATCCATACGAGAAGAATCATAGAAAACATCATAACCCAGTCCTAATTCCAAAATAATCAAAACTAGTTATAAATTCAACAACCCCTTCATATCCCTAAAAGATCTCTGACATTTTTCATTCCATTCAATAATTACACCATTATGGGTTTAAGATTTAATTAAATATTTAGCTTAGGGAAATCATGAACAAAACAACTATAGTAACTAGCAGAAACCAAGAATCACCAAATCTCAAACACATTTAAGGGATGATCCTAGGCCCTAAGAACCTTTATACATTAAAGATCTATCATGGTTAACCTATTAAAAATCACATACTTTATAAATTTCAATTCCTAAATCCAAAATTTACATTTGGAAATCTTATCATTGAGAAAATGTTCATTAATAGATTGAAGAATGATATAGAAATGGTATGCATGCTCCTCCTCTATCATAGAGTAAACCATAATATCATCAATGAGTACAAAAACCAAATATTCCACGAACCATTGACATATTTATTTCATCAAATCCATAAATACCATAAGAGCATTTTTGAGACCAAATGGAATAACTAGAAATACAACATGCCACTACTAGTTTGTAAAAGATATCTTAGGTATATCCTATTCTTACAATCTGAACTACTGGTAATCTGATCAAAGTTAAATCTTTGAAAACAAACATTCCCCTTTAATATGGTCAAAAAGATCAAATATACATGAAAAGATAATTTATTCTTAATGGTTACTTGATTCAATTTTCGATAATCCACAAAAAGTCTAAGACTCTGGAATTATTTGTTAGAAAAGTGGAAACACTAGGACAAATAAATACCTTAGCCTATAATTCATTAAGATGGGAATTATCACTACTAGAAAAACAGGTATTTGCGACGGGGTCCCGTCGCAAATAGCCCGTTGCTGAAAACGCTGTCGCAACTACACTTATTTGCGACGGGGCCGTCGCTAAAGACTGTTTTTGCGACGGGCATTCTCCCCGTCGCAAATAGTATTCCGTATTTTTGTAAAAAACTTTTAAAACAGTTTTTGCGACGGGACCCGTCGCAAATAGCTTTTGCGACGGTCCCGTCGCAAGAACTCTTTTTTAAAAAAATAAAAAAAATTAATAATACTAGTATTTGCGACGGGAGTCGGGACCCGTCGCAAATACTTTTTTTAAAAAAAATAAAAAAACTATTAATAATACTAGTATTTGCGACGGGCATAGTATCCCGTCGCAAATACTATAAAAAAATAAAAAAAAATTATTAATAAATTATTTTAATTAATATAATAATAGAATTATAATTTACAAATGAAAATAATAAATTATTTTAATTACAATAATAATAGTAGAATTATAATTCAAAAATAAAAATAATAGAATATTAATAAATAATTTAATTAATATAATAATATTACAATTATAATTCATAAATAAAAAAATATTAATAAGTTATTTTAATTAATATAAAAATAATAGAATTATTTTACATTCAAATATTAAAATAATTCAAGTATTACAAAAAAAAAATTAAATTATAATATTATAAAATTTTAATATATATATATATAATTTTAATATATATATAAAATTTAATATTATAAAATATAAATAATATTATTATTCATATTAATATTGTTATTTAAAAATATAATATTATTAATATTTTATAATGAGACAGAAACTACGAATAGAAAAAAAAATATTTTGATTTCACAAATTTTATAACAGAAATACAAACTCTAATCTGAATGAGGGGGGGAGGTGGGGGAGGTGGGGGATCTGCAGATGGTGGTGGAGGAAACTCCATCCCTAAAGCATGAGTGAGTCGGCGCATGTACTCCATCTGCTCCTGATGCTGCTGCTGCCACCGACTCATCTGCTCCTCGTACAGCTGCTGCTGGCGTCGACGCTCCTCCTCATGCTGCTGACGCATCTGCTCCTGCTCCTGTCGGAGACTCTCTATCTGTGCAGTCTGAGATCACAACTGATCCTCATACTGTGTAGAAGAAGATGCACGAGCTCCTCTCGAGCTGGACGCCGACATCGCAGCACTGCCATAATAATCTCCGGGAGTCAGTCGAGAGGCGATACCAACTACCCGGCCCTTCTCGAAGGCATACTGGGTGGCCTGCATCCATGCCGCCTCATCAAACTGACGGGCAGTGGTCTGATCTGATGACTCGGCCTGACTCTCAGGCCGGGCCTGTGCCGCTGCGGCCTCATATGACTCCTATAGTTGCAATTTAAAATTAAAATTGTGAATATATTATATGCAGTTAATTTTTAAACTTGAAAACAAATAATACTGATCACGATGTGATGCTGACGATCACCTCTGAGCTCCCCAGTAGCAGGATCACTGTACATCCTACGATATACATCGTACTCTGTAATATCGGGGTGCTCGACAGCCTATAAGAATAAAAAATAAACTGTTAATATTTATAGTTATATAAAATATTTATAAATAATGTACGTACCAGATGCTGTCTATGAATACTGAAAGAACGACTCCCAGCTCGATGAGTCACCTCCTGTCTCCCCCGATTCTGCCTCCCCACCGATGATCTCCTCTGAAAGGCACCACTCAACCAGTGCGCACATAATCCATCCCATACATGGGATGAAATATACTCTGGTCGGTGTGCTCTACATGACTCCTCAAAATCTGACACTCCTGCTTTCTTCATCGCAGCTTTTCTTAAATTGTGCAAAAACTGACGAAGACGATCACGCATGGCCACCTCCCATGCCTCGTGGATGGCGTCACGCATGGTATCCTCGATCGGATACCATAAACCCTACAAATAAATCAAAATATCAAGTTAGAAATGAAATAATTTTCAAAATAAAAATTATTTATTTACGTACGTACCAACCAATGGCCGAACATGGCCTGCTGGACATCAATGGGAATCTGCTCCCATGTGGTCCACGGCTGAGAGAAATAGTTGCGCAAAATAGCGCTGCCCTGTCCGACTGCTATATGCGGAAAACTGAAAAAATAATAAACATTTATTATGTGAATAGATTAATGAAATCTTAGTCAAATCCACAGGTTATCACACAGGTTATCACACCTCCGGGTGCGCGGATCAAACCCAAGACGTGGATTTCATCAATACACACAGCCGTTTGTCAATTTTATCAGCATGTCGAGACACCTGAAGATTTGTGAAATAATTATCAATATAGTAAACAATACATTGAATGAGTTGCTAAAAGATAAAGAATTTATGTTACCAGTTTTTGAAACCACTGAGAGAAATTTTTCAGTCGACGTTCTTCGAGAGCAGCTGCTGTAATTTGTGGAATTTGTTTCTTGATATGATTATCATACAACCTATAAAAACCAAAGTTATTTACTATAACATAAATGATAGAATAAGTGATATAAACACTTACAGTACAACTGATGTCATCTCTTCACAGTTGAGCAGAACATACGTATGAGCTCTATGATGTTCATCATCTGAAAGCCAGCGTTTAGAAACTCCACCAAAACCAAGATCCGACTGGTTGAAAACCGATAATTGATTGTCGATTTCATCAATATTCCTCTCATTCCGTCCCATTCGGTTGTGTTTTGAAAGATACTCAGATTCAAAATAATGGGAGCAGAAAAAAGATATTTCCTCTTGCAAATAAGCTTCTGCAATAGATCCTTCAACAGATGCTTTGTTGTGTACTTTTCTTTTCAATTTTTGCATGCATCTTTCAAATGGGTACATCCATCGAAACTGTACCGGACCTCCACATTTGGCTTCATATGGAAAATGTAACATCAAATGTTCCATTGAGTCGAAGAAAGACGGCGGAAATATTTTTTCAAGTTTACATATAATTACAACAACATCTTTTTCAAGTTTTCCTAGAGCATCATAATCTGCCGTAGCCGCACAAATTTCCCGAAAAAAATGAGACATGTCTGTTATGGAATCCCAAATCATAGAATTCAACAGACCTCTTAATCCAATGGGTAGAAGTATCTCCATTATAACATGACAATCATGACTTTTTAATCCAGTAATATGACCATTCTTTACACATCTACCCAAATTGGAAGCACAGCCATCTGGAAGTCTCAAATCTGCAATCCACTGACAAAATAATAAACGGTTTTCTTTAGACAGTGTATAAGCTGCTTTTGGTTTCAATAACCTTTCTGTTCTGACATTCTCAAATAGTTCCAATTCTGGACGCCTGCAAATTTGGGCAAGATCTAAACGTGCATTTACATTGTCTTTGCTCTTTCCTGGCGTATCCAAAACTGTATGAAACAAATTATCAAAACAGTTCTTCTCAATATGCATGACATCTAACATGTGTCGGACCAACAAATCAGACCAATATGGCAAATCTCAAAATATGCTACGTTTAATCCAATTGTGTTCTTTCCCAAAACCAGAAATTTTCTGTTGGTTTATTGTGGGACCAAAAGTGATGGGAGGTATTGAAAATACAACCGATTTTAACTCCGAACCTGATAGCATTTTTGGAGGTCCATCCCTTTCAGCTGTTCCTTTTCTGAAATGAGATCTGTTTCTGCGAAAAGGATGATCAGCTGGAAGAAATCTGCGATGACAGTCAAAATAACACGGTTTCTTTCCATGAATGAGCATAAATGCTTTGTTCTCTCCCATACAGTAAGGACATGATTTCTGACCATGTGTACTCTAGCCAGATAACATCCCATAAGCCGGGAAGTCACTTATTGTCCACATCAATTCTGCTCTCAGTATGAAATTCTGTTTCGTTGCAACATCATATGTACTGACACCAGTACTCCACAATAAATTTAATTCATCAATCAATGGCTTCAAATAAACATCAATATTTTTCTTCGGATGTCCTGGAATTAGTAAAGTCAAAAAGATATATGGCTCCTTCATCAACATCCATGGAGGTAAATTATACGGACTTAAAAAAACAGGCCAACATGAATATTGACTACCATAATATCCAAACGGGCAGAAACCATCAGTGGAAAGGCCCAGTCAAACATTTCTAGCTTCTAAAGCAAATGATGGATCCACTCTATCAAAATGTTTCCATGAATCACCATCGGCTGGATGATTCAAGCTTTTATCGGTTGAACTATTCTCTTTATGCCATGACATCATTGTCGCTGTATTCTTAGACATGAATAAACGCTGAAGTCTGGATGTAAGCGGAAAATATCTCAACTGTTTTACAGGAATCAAACCAGACTTCCCGTGTTGTCCTTCTTTATATCTCAGTTGCCCACATGTGGGACAACTATCCAACGACTCATTTTCCCCTGAATATAAAATGCAGTCATTTGAACATGCATGAATCTTCTGACAAGTAAGTCCCAAATTTCGAACCAACCTCTTACTTTCATAGTAATTTGCAGGTAAAACATTTCCTTCGGGTAACAGTGTTTTCAGCAAAGAAAATATCTGGTCAAAACAGGTGTTTGACATTCCGTTATCTGATTTGATAGCCATAAATTTTGCAACTGCTTCTAATTTGCTCATCTTGCAGCCAGGATATAATGCATCCTCAGCAGACTTCAAAAACTCATAAAATTCAGACGGTCCCAACTCAGGATTTGAAGCTATATCAGCCAGAGTTTCTGTATGTTGAACAGATGAACCTGGAACATCATGTACTAAATCTTGAAACTGGGATGGATCCGGAATCAAGTTGGTATCACCTGCTCTGGAACTGCGCTCACCGTGTTGATACCAAAAAACATAATCTGCTTGAAAACCAAAACGCAAGAGATGTTCCCCCACTTTGTCAAACGTGTCAAACGTTCTCAATGCACATTTTATGCAAGGGAATTTTATTTTTCCTTCTGAAACAAATTCTGAATTTGATTCCACAAATGATAAAAAAGTCTCCACACCCTCAACATATACTGGATTTAAACCAGAACCGTTTGGATTTCTACGTTGATTTATCCATATGCGGTCACCTAATAATGATTGTTGATGACCTCGTTGTTCCATATTTCTCTATAAAATATAAAAGCATTACTGGTTTTGAATAATTTGTTAGAAAAAACACTCAAATAAAGATTGAATATATTGAGAATAAAGAAAAACATGTTACAAATATTGATAATTTTAATATTATATTTATTTTTTATTATTTTAATAATACTAATATAATTTTTTCATAAACATTAATTATATAATAATAACATTATTACATTATTAGTATATTTTATTATTAATATTAAAATAACATAATTTTTTATATTATATACAATTCTCCTTTCATCTGTGTGTTTAACATTCTGTCTCCACATGTAATATTCGCATTCACTTTCACCTCTCCATTGGCGAGTAGGTTGATAATTTTGAAAAAGAATGCGAATATTACATGTGGAGACAGAAAACACACAGATTAAAAGAGAATTGTATATAATATAGAAAATTATATTATTTTAATATTAATAATAAAATATACAAATAATGTAATAAGGTAATTATTCCAAATTATTGGTAAGTATTTCAAATTATTGGTAATTATTCCAAATTATTGGTAATTATTCCAAATTATTGGTAATTATTCCAAATTATTGGTAATTATTCTAAATTATTGGTAGTTATTCTTAATTTTTGGTATTTATTCCTAATTATCGGTAAATATTGGTAATTATTGGTAAATATTGGTAATTATTAGAAAATATTGGTAATTATTGATAATTATTGGAAAATATTGGAAAATATTGGTCATTATTGGTAATTATTGGTGATTATTGGTAATTATTGGTGATTATTGGTAATTATTGGTGATTATTGGTAATTATTGGTGATTATTGGTAATTATTGGTGATTATTGGTAATTATTGGTGATTATTGGTAATTAATACTAATTATTGGTAATTAATACTAATTATTGGTAATTAATAATCATTATTACTAATTATTGGTAATTATTACTAATTATTCCTAATTAATACTAATTATTCCTAATTATTCCTAATTATTACTAATTATTGTTAATTATTACTAAATATTGTTAATTATTACTAATTATTACTAATTATTTCTAATTATTACTAATTATTTCTAATTATTACTAATTATTTCTAATTATTACTAATTATTGCTAATTATTAGTAATTATTACTAATTATTACTAATTATTGCTAATTATTATTAATTATTGATAATTATTAGTAATTATTGATAATTATTGGTAATTATTACTAATTATTGGTAATTATTGGCAATTATTGTTAATTATTACTAAATAGTGATAATTATTGGTAATTATTAATAATTAATACTAATTATTGGTAATTAATACTAATTATTGATAATTAATACTAATTATTGGTAATTAATAGTAATTATTGGTAATTAATACTAATTATTGGTAATTAATACTAATTATTGGTAATTAATACTAATTATTGGTAATTAATACTAATTATTGGTAATTAATACTAATTATTGGTAATTAATACTAATTATTGGTAATTAATAATCATTATTACTAATTATTGGTAATTATTACTAATTATTCCTAATTAATACTAATTATTCCTAATTATTCCTAATTATTACTAATTACTGTTAATTATTACTAATTATTGCTAATTATTACTAATTATTTCTAATTATTACTAATTATTTCTAATTATTACAAATTATTTCTAATTATTACTAATTATTGCTAATTATTAGTAATTATTGCTAATTATTAGTAATTATTGCTAATTATTATTAATTATTGCTAATTATTATTAATTATTGCTAATTATTATTAATTATTGATAATTATTAGTAATTATTGATAATTATTATTAATTATTGATAATTATTGGTAATTATTACTAATTATTGTTAATTATTGGCAATTATTGTTAATTATTACTAAACATTGGTAATTATTACTAAACATTGGTAATTAATACTAATTATTGGTAATTAATACTAATTATTGGTAATTAATACTAATTATTGGTAATTAATACTAATTATTGGTAATTAATACTAATTATTGGTAATTAATACTAATTATTGGTAATTAATACTAATTATTGGTAATTAATACTAATTATTGGTAATTAATACTAATTATTGGTAATTAATACTAATTATTGGTAATTAATACTAATTATTGGTAATTAATACTAATTATTTGTAATTAATAATCATTATTACTAATTATTGGTAATTATTACTAATTATTCCTAATTAATACTAATTATTCCTAATTAATCCTAATTATTCCTAATTAATTCTAATTATTCCTAATTATTCCTAATTATTACTAATTATTGTTAATTATTACTAATTATTGTTAATTATTACTAATTATTACTAATTATTTCTAATTATTACTAATTATTTCTAATTATTACTAATTATTTCTAATTATTACTAATTATTGCTAATTATTAGTAATTATTACTAATTATTACTAATTATTGCTAATTATTATTAATTATTGATAATTATTAGTAATTATTGATAATTATTGGTAATTATTACTAATTATTGGTAATTATTGGCAATTATTGTTAATTATTACTAAATAGTGATAATTATTGGTAATTATTAATAATTAATACTAATTATTGGTAATTAATACTAATTATTGGTAATTAATACTAATTATTGGTAATTAATACTAATTATTGATAATTAATACTAATTATTGGTAATTATTACTAATTATTCCTAATTAATATTAATTATTCCTAATTATTACTAATTATTACTAATTATTGTTAATTATTCCTAATTATTACTAATTATTGTTAATTAATACTAATTATTGGTAATTAATACTAATTATAGGTAATTATTACTAATTATTGTTAATTATTGTTAATTATTACTAATTATTGTTAATTATTCCTAATTATTACTAATTATTGGTAATTAATACTAATTATTGGTAATTAATACTAATTATAGGTAATTAATACTAATTATTGGTAATTATTACTAATTATTACTAATTATTCTTAATTATTGATAATTATTGATAATTGTTCCTAATTATTAGTAATTAAATGAATAATTATCAATAATTAGAAATAATTACCAATAATTACAAATAATAACATTATTAATATATTTTATTATTAATATTAAAATAATATAATTTTCTAATTTATATACAATTCTTTTTTGATCTGTGCGTTTTCTATCTCCACATACAAATAATACATGTGAAGACAGCAAACACACAGATCAAAAAAGAATTGTATATATATAAAAAATTATATTATTTTAATATTAATAATAAAATAAACTAATAATGTAATAATGTTCTTATTCCTAATTATTGGTATTTATTACTAATTATTAATATTTATTCTTAATTATTAAAAATTATTACTAATTATTCCTAATTACCATTAACTATAAACAATACTAATAATTTAAATTTATTAAGTAATAAAACAATGTAAACATAATTTAATTACAACTAATTAATAATAATTGAAACTAATAAAAAATTAAAAATAAATAAAAAATTAAAAATAAATAAAAAATTAAAATGAAGATAAATACCTTGAAAATTGATCTGTTCTGATCGTTCTTCAAAACATTAATATCAGCTCCGGAGAAAAAAATTAAACTGGAGAAAAACTCAATTCTAGAAATATAATTTTGAGAGAAGGAGAAGATAAGGAATGAGAATGAAATGAAAAAAACGGATGGGGGTATTTATAGGTTAGATTATTTGCGACGGGCCCATTTGAGACGGGATTCCCGTCGCAAATACCTTAGCCAACATTTATTACGGTCAACCGGTAAATAGTTATTTGCGACGGGACCCGTCGCAAATAACCCCTGCCGACATAGTATTTGTGACGGGGGAATATTCCCGTCGCAACTACCTTTTACCGCCGCCGGTTATTTGCGACGGGAATATTCCCCCGTCGCAAATAAGTTTCCCGCGATTTGGCGCGCATCGCAGGAAAACTATTTGCGACGGGGAAAGCAATCCCGTCGCAAAAGCCTCCTTATTTGCGACGGGGAAATACCCCCGTCGCAAATAAGTTTTTAACATGACTATTTGCGACGGGATTTATTCCCGTCACAAATACCCCGTCGCAATTGCTCATTTTTCCCGTAGTGTATGTACCACTAACTCAATAGTTTCGATTCGATAAGATGGAATAGAACTTTTTATTATACTAGGGAGAAGGTAAATGGAAATATTGACCTCTATCTGGGGTGGTAAAACAAAAAAATCTTCTACAAACACCTTGGGGTCCGCACACACCACTGTAGGAATAAGACTACGCAATAAAGGGTCAATAGTATAAAGAAACGCCTCTAAAAACTAGCATCAAAGTACCCTTTCATAAGTAGTAACATGTCCCATCTTTCCAGATATATAGTCCCACTCTCCTTGAAAAACATGAGTGGCCCCATCGGAAGATAAAAACTGAACCTGATGATGATAATAATCTTTCTAGGCCTTACTAGTGATCATATAATCTATTCCAAGTATATAGTCAGGGATGTTAATATCTATAACTAAAAAGTCCCATATCACCTCATAGTTGATTATCATCACCCAACACATGGGACACTTGAAACCTAGTTTAGACTTCTTTCCCAAAGGTGTGGAAAGATCCAAGAAGTATGATATTAGTTCCAAACATAAAACCAACACGTCAACTAACCATAATGATATAAAGGAATGAGTATCACTTGTATCAAACAAAGATAATTTAATGTACCAACCCAAGTGACCACTAAGATGGAAGTCAGACCAGTGGTTCACATTGACCTAAGTATGCCTTCCTATATACCTAAGGCTACCCACTATAAACAAGGGTCTAAGGAGGTGATACTGGGGAGGCTATACCCTCATGATCAGATAATCACAATAGTATATCAGAAACTTAATAACATACAACAACATAAGTAGTGATATATTAAAGACAAAGAAGAAAAAGAATAACAATAAAAAATTAATATAAAATATGGCCAATGCCAAAACACAATATATGCATGCATGTCCAGATGATGATACATATTATAAGCCCGTAGACATACATCATGATTCAAGTTACAATACAGTGAAAATAAGGAATGAAATAAAAATCCCCAAGGGTGATCCCCACAAGAATCCTGATCTATAGCTCAGTTATATGCTCCTAACTCCTAGGTACTTGCAAGACAGTACAAAAAATAATCATTGGTCTTGAAAGCATAAGGTCTACTCGGGTACCCTAATGCAGTAGAGGCCAAAGCAAGGTGTGAGATATAAATCCGAAGAGGTTCCCACCCATGGTGTCTACAACAGAATCCAGTCCATGAATAATAATGTAAGGTAGTATTCTGGTAATATGAATTAATAAACAAAATAATACAAATAAATAATATCCCTCTCGGGTTCATGAAAGGCATATGGGGGCTCTACCTTCTTCGGATCATGGTTACAATGAAAGTATGATCTGTAAAAATATGTATATATTAGTAATATTTACATAGTATAATTATATATTTTATCCACCTATATGGACCAAGTGTGTTCCGATGCTCAAGGTCATATACCTAGAATACTAGTTTCAAGCTAGACTGGGCATAACTTCGTCATCGATAACCATTATTAACGGGCCTATAAACTCAAGAAATGTGCTACATTCCCCATATTAAAATAGATCATAATACAGCATAATAAACACTCAAGATGGTGAGTGAGACATCATGTCATCACTCTATATTGGTAGCGTGGCACCATATCCCATGTCCTACTAGTATTACTAGTGTGAGATTCCCTGAACTCAACACTTGATGTATGGGTGTGTGATTTTCCTCCATGCACAACACATCCCTTTCCATGATTACACAGCCTGAATATAAGGAGTAATCATATTATAATAATAAGATATTCCATGAGGCAATACCTCTAATTCTTTTACATTTAATAATCCCATTATATAAACAAGGTTATCAAATTTAACAATAGCTTGTACTGGGCATGGCATGATCAGCATGGCCTTGCCACCGTTTACAATCCATTTCCATCCAATTAAACCATATTAACCATTTAAGTAAAAAAAATCAAGAAAATTTTAAACACATTAAGGAAAACCATTTAAATTATTTATGGAAGGAAGTCCATCATTTTAAGCAATACCATTTATTTCAAGATATTTGATTTAAAAAAGCATGGAATCTCAATTAAAACGTTCTATAGGGAACTTAATAGTTAATATGAACAAATGGTCATTTACCTACTTGGGAAAATTAGTTTATAAAGAAATCTAAACACTTAAGAGGTTATTGTTTCATTATCCATTTATATTGTGATTGATCCATGTCAATCAATTTTATAAATAGGAAATTTACATAGAAGGTTCTCTATTTCATATATTATTTATATAAAAAGAAGGAATATATTACATATTAATATACAAGGAGGCCATGTAAAAGAATTCCATATATCAAACTATCACATCACTACATAAAATAAGGACCAACACATTTATCCAATCACATCATGAAACATTACCCATTAATTTTTAATTTCAAATAAAACTCACCTTATCTAAGGGGTTTTATTATAAAAATATTTCATTGCTTCATGAAAAAATTAGTTAGAAAAATTAAACATCAAATTCAACAGGGAATCATTTTAGAAAAACTCACCAACAAGGAAATTTAATTTATAAAGGTCAACATAGAACTTAGGAGGTTCCATTATTAATTAAAAAATGAAACCAGGGGAAATTCCATTATTAATCTATGTCGAACACTTTGATCGAATTTTAGGAATTGAACAATTTAATTATAAATGGGGATGTTATGCTGGAACACCCAATGTGTGTCCATGATCAATATTTGAAACCTATGATTACTCAATGACGCTCAATGGGTTTAATTCATGGTGAAAAGATAATTTTAATATGATGGAACAAAATATAAATCAATTCACATAAAAGGTTGTCGTGTGACACAATACAACTATTTATAAAAGATGAAACAAGAGGAAAAATTCATAGACCACCTGACACATAATTAGGATGATCTACAAGCCCAATATCAAGCTTTGATTTGATCTAGTTTGGAAGAAAACTATGAAAAGGAGATCTGACATGGAAATAGGGAAAATGATCAAAAACGAAAATAGTGTAATAAATATAATGAAGAACTTGAAAATGATTTGAGAAGATCAGAGAGCTTACCAATGAAGATCCATAGAGACTGAAAGCTTTCGAATTAGAAAATTGATGGAGTAGATCTAAACATTCCAATAATGGATAGAAGAAGAACACATTTCACAGTATTGATGAGATTCACTTGGCTAGAGGATGAGAAAAGTGTGGAGAAAGAAACTTAAACTCATTAAGGACAGTTTCATAATTTCACCCTCAAAACTGGGACCCGTGGTTTGGCTAAACTATGTGCCAACCGTGCAGATCCATCTACCAAGGAATCCCACCTCACATGGTTTTAAAAAATAGTTTACCTAATCATGAACCAATCATATAATGAATAGTTCTTAGGTACTGCCAAAGTGGCACTAACCATGTGGGTTAGGTACACTATTTGGGTAAACTGTGCGCAGCAAGTGTTACACCTTCTGTTCCAATAAAACAGGATGCACTATTTGCTAATGGGGGAGGCACCATTTCATAAAAACTGTATCCCCATGTAATCCTCCAAAACATGTGATTTCCAGGAACTGATGCTCTCAAAACACAACAAGACACCTGAGGACCTCCTTGGGCCTTTACCAAATTCTAAAAACAACACATTGAAGTGTTCCAACTTTAAGAAATGTGCTCCAAATCTCGATTCATATAATGTCCAATCTAGTAAATGAGAATATTAAAATTCCACTGTAATATTACCTAGGCTCAAAAAATTTGTCATTACAGATAATACCATAGAAAATGAAATAAACATTGTACCTCTAACAATAGCTAGACTTGCTTCAGATTACTCTTTCAGATACTCCATCACATGAAACTATTTTATATAGCCAAATAATCATCCCCCTTAGCTTGAAGATTAAACCCACCACCCTAGTGAATCCTGCCTTACACCCCTGCGATATTCTTTCATAAAAATTATTGATATGGATAGATAATCTACAGTGATAAAATTTACTAGGATCCTATATGTAGGTATTAATTTTATGACCATGACCACCACATTGATAGAAGACATACCGTTACCGTCATGATAAATCCCCTAAAATTGGTCCAGATGAAAACTAACCAACCTTACACTTCCTTTATTGGATAGAAGACACACACGGGATACCAACTACACCCTTTGAAGGTCCACACAACCATGTCTTTCCATATTTGTGTGCCTCATCCAAATCTTCTTTTTCAAATAAATTCATGAAGGTTGGAAGACATATGAGAGTCAAAACTGACCAAATATCATCCCACAGTCCCAAATCAATCCTCAGATTCTTTAGGTACTCATTGGTATTTAGTTATAGTGCTTGATGCACTATCATAGAAAAGCACTAGGAATTCACCATAAAAGTACAATTCCCTTACTCCAAGGTCAAAAAATCCCAGGTCTTCATTACACATAATTTCAGAGGATAAAAAAATTGATTTAGTATTTTCTTGGAAGTATTTGGGGGTATGATCCTTGTGGAACATACCTTTCATGATGGATTCCCACCCACTCCTTCCCAGTCCTTCTTGAATGTAAGTGGATAAACCCACCTTAGAGTCTTCAAGATTGTTTAATATGTTAATGATCCTCTAAATTCATTTAATCCACTCCTCAAATTCATAGGGTACCATGTTTCCACACATGATGGGTGGAAACTTCTTAGTAAATTCTGATCCATGATCCATCAGAAATTCAGGTTCCCATCTCCCACTTGACTCATAGATTGAATTGTATAGATTACAACATCAACCAAAGAATGGTCCACATGAGGATTCTCATATAGATCATATGTCAGAGATTCCACTCTCTAATTTGGAAGAGATATTCTTAGAGGAATTCTATGTTAACCATAACAAAAAGAACAAATATCATTAAAGCATATCCCAAATTCTTTGGAACATCATAAAAAATTCATTCCAATGTTATAAAACATCAATAATTTAAATGTGTCATGAATTATATTAATAAATAAAGCATTAGGAAGGAATATTCCCATTTAAATAAACATTCAATTGAGTTAATTCAATGGACCTCAAACACCAACCCTTAACCTCGTAAAAATTTCTCACCACCCACGGTAACATGAATTTAGAATTGGAAGTGAACTGGCCGGGAACCATTGTGCACTTACTACCTGAATTACATCAGTCCCAACTCATGTCTACAAAAGACACAAAACTAATCTTCGGTAGTGTTAACACACTTCAGGATGATCGTCCCTCGATTTCAAAATTGTAAGAGGCCTACCTGAGTCAACTAGAGAATCCACCAGATCAATCCCATCATAATGAGGTATAACAAAGATATTGGAAACAAGTATTGAATATAAACAAAACAATACATACAACCACAGTACAATGTGTAAGGAAAAAGATAAAAATAGATCCATAAAATCCAAACCAAAATGGATAAAATAAAACAAAAATGAATAAATAAGACCAAAAAGTCTCCATGTGACCAACAATCACCTCCAACCCATACCATAAAGAATGCATCGACAATAAGAAAATCCAACATGCTTCCAGATGCCCTCCCCTTTACCTAGATCCCATAATACCACATCTACAATCACCCAATGGAAAAAATTACGGTTTTAGAAAAAATTTGAGTAGGCTACCATATTAAAGGCCTAATATAAACAATGAAATGGTTCAATATTTTAAAAATAAATTAGATTTACAATGAATATTGAAAAATCCAAACTCATTTTTAAATAATTTTACTTTGTTTTTTAAAAAATATGTTCATATACATAATGCCAAGAATATGAAAAGTGAAAGTGATAAAATAGGGAATCATATACATACCCATAAAGTAAAAATGTAATAAAAAAATCCATGACATAATCTATCAAGTGAATCCATGTGATACAACCTTATTGGGAAAAAAATTTGAACAAAAATCCATGATAAAATTCATCATTCCATAAATAACCATAAACGAAAGAGCTATCTATATTGGGACCTATACTATGAGAATTCATACTAGAAAAAAATATATCCTAAAAAGGAATATATTGGTACCAAACAATATTGAGTCCTATCATAGTCCATATATATCCTGAAAGAAAATTCTTGGGGTACCACACAAAGTAGGGTGACCTATGTTCCTTTTCCAATGCACCCAAGGATCCCAATGTTCTATGATTTTCAAAATACATTTTAAAACCATGATATTAATTTATAAAACATCTTGAAATCCTTGCCAATCCACTTGAGTGTTTAAAACCCATTTCCATTACAAAACAACCATTCAATAATTTAATCAAACACTTGGTGTTTAAAACCTTATTTTAACGAAAAACACCTTTTGAAAAATTCGTATTTCTAAAAAATTGCTTGAATCCAAAAATCACTTCAATGATGTGAATAACCTAATTTTTTACAATAATAATACGAAATTCATAGAATTAACCCATTTTATAGAAATATCTACCTCAATATGGAGGAATCACAACCCTCCCTTGAAAACAGAGATCAGGGAAGGATAGATCGGGTCCTCATGATCCTAGATCCATAAGAAACAATAGAAACCCTACATTAAACATATTAGATCTTAAATAAATTTCCCCTTATTATTATATAAGATTATAGGAAAAGTGATCTAAATAGGATCTTAAAATAATAGGATAAAGAAGATAAGAAAATCATTCCTCGATGACATCCCTTAAGAATGAAGGAATTCCACTATGAAACCAAGGGGAGTGACCTAAGAAATCAAAGGGGAAGGATAATTATGATTCAAAATTAGATTAGTGGTATACTATTACATTAAAAATATAATGGTAAAAAGGGTAAAATAATTTTTTTTAACAGTTCTAAGGAGGGTCTCAAGGTTTCCTGGATGTGGTCGAATGTTTAATCTAATTGTGCACCATAATTCTGTACCCATTGTTCCCATTATGGATTGGTACACGGTTTGGCCGCATGGTTACTTTAAACAAGCCCCAACCAGGAATACCCCTATATAAAATGGGTGTGTGTTTTTCACTAGAGTTTTAATGATTTATATAACCATGTAGAACACCTCAATGAAAACATAGTTCCATACATAACGGTAACCACATGGTTTAACTAATCATGCCCCTTAACAATGCGCTTGGCCCTTTTCTTCCAAAAAAAATGTTTTTTAGAAACTAGTCATATATATCATCCCAGAACTCAAAATATAAAAAATAATGATTAACTGAGGTGTACCTATGACCCAAAGGGTGTCATAAAATAAGAAGAAATAAAATGAAAAGACTCAGTTTAGAGTTATAATACTTTTTCAGACAACCTCCTTTGGATTAATCCTTAATCCTTCTTAAGTTGGTATTTTGGTCAAACAAGACCTCTAGATCTGGAATAGGAATGTTAAAAATGGATTTAGGAAGGTATTTGGCGATCTTTAAAGTTCTTAATTTTTTTAAGAAAATACAGATAATTTGTTTTTAGAAGTGAGGGAGATGATGTAGATGGAATTTTTCAAATGATTAAAATATATTAATGTATTAATCAATATAAACAGATAAAAAATGATATCATATTCAAAGAGGAAGTGATTTTGGGTCTAATTATGATAATAAAATAGTTTTTAGACATATTTTAATTTATTTTATCACTAATTATTTTACTTTTAACCCTTTTGTCCACTTTTAACTCTCACCTTGTTAACTAGATTTCTTAAAAAAGTTAATATTCTTAATGAAAAATTGAAAGTGGCCTCATTATCAAATTTGTAAATTTAGATTCCAAATATGGAGTACATTTTATCAAATTATGATTATTTATTTGATAGAAATTATATTAAAAACAAACCTGTAAAATGCAATGAAAGTCAGGTTTCCAAAAAATGCCTTTTAAGTATAAAATTGTTTTTACACAAAATTAAAAAATAATGTTGATCATAATTAAATTAATTGATTTATTTATAATATAATATAAACATTTAATTTTTAAATTAATCCATAAAAAATGATACTTTTTAAATAATTTAAAATAAAGGATGGTTTTCTAAAAAATCGTTATTTTTCAATATTCTATTAAAAATAATTTTTTCAAAAAAATCAAAAAAAATTCACACAAAGATGATATTAACACAATGAATTAAAAAATAAAATTAATTTCATCATATAAAATTTATAAAATTTATTGAAATTAATTATAATATTCACAAAAAAAAATGTAATAAAAACCATTTTTTAATGAAAACAAAATTTGGAAGCATAAAATGACTTTAATAAAAGTTGAGTTCAAATATATTATGAATTAATTAATAAATTTGTTTTATATGAAAATGTTATATGTATTTTTCATAAGGTTTTTTCCTATTCATTGAACTAATTTAATGGCTTGGTTATAATGGTAACATTTATAGTATATCACAATTCTCCTAAATCTTGGTGTTGCATATTCAGAAAGTTGTAGATATTATTATTATTTGAAAATAAATTTATGTGGTGCTAGTCTACCAATATTTTTGTTTTTTTAGGAAAACATTCCAGAGAAAGATGAGTTCCATGTGACATTGGCAACAATCCCCTTTTAGATTATTCAATACTGAATGTCTTTATTATCTTGTAAATGTATGTACCTTAACTTTGTATAAGCAAGCTCTTGGATCTATCATGATATATTTTGATCTAAAAAATATATGCTACTTCACATATGTATTTCTTAGAGAAGCATGAATTTAATGAATTTTTAATAGTTTGTAAGAATAATATCTAATTTTGGATCAGTTATATGTTATCATAATAAACTATCTAGAAAATGATTTCACTCCCACTAAACCTCTTATAGACATAAGGCTCTCATTTATTCTTTATGAAAAAAAATCCTTTATGGATTCATCCATGTGGATATTCAATGAATTTGATAGTTTATTTTATTTATAAATGGATCTATGTAACTGTTATACCTTATTGGTTTTACATGGAGCCAAAAACCATTATAGTTGTGTTATATATACATATTTATGATGTTTCATGTTAATAAAATATTTTTGGACATTTATGTTGTAAATCTAAGATTCAGGGTATGATTTTATGGAGAGTAAAATTATTTTCACATACAGTATATTCCTTGACACTATTTAAACCATTTTCCTTCCATTCCAGCTTTATAGGTATTAAATATTCCTTCCATGTAATGTTTATTTTTTATTATATATTTGAATAAAATGGTATTTACATCCACTAGAGGATTTACGAATGTCCAAAAATTGTTTTGGTATGTGGAATATTTTTTAGAATTTTGGAATCTTACCACATAGCTTCTCTTTTTCCATTTAACATTTATTTGTATGTTAAATTGTCATTATTAGAAACTAAAAATGATTCACCATCATTATTGAGTAGAAAACCATATTATTTTGGTTATCTAACCTCCCTTTTAATTTTACACTGTATTTTTGTCTTTGGAAATTCCTAATCTATGGGGCTTTTGGAATATTTTCTGGTGCTAATTCTTCTGTAACTTGTGCCATAACTTCATCAAAGTATATCTCAATAAAAATAATCTTTTAGAGATGTTATAAATCTCATGAAAAATGGTTTTTATTATGAATAAAACATTGATTCCTATGTTTTCATAATGGGAATATATTTTTGTTTCCTTAGGATATCCTATAAAGATACACTTTATACACGAGGGTGTGATTTTGTTACTTGAATAGGCCTTAATAAATTCTTCACATCCCTAAACAAGAAAAATATGTCATGACATGTTTCTTTGCCCTCTGTAATTTGAATGGAACACTACTTACTTCTTTATTTGTCCCTTGGTTTAGTTTTTATTCCATTGTATATAGTGCATATCCACAATAGGATAATGGTAGACTTGTATGACACATCATTGATCTCACAATGTCAAGCAAGGTGTGTTTCCCCTTCCACTCACAAAATCCCATTATGTTGTGTAAGGAGGTGTGAGTCGGGAAAATATACTAAGCTCCCACAGTTAATCAATGAATTATAGGTTAATATATCACCCACCTTGATTTGAGTGGATTTTATTTATTTACATAACAATTTGATTCAAAAATTCATTATTTTATTCCTTGAATTTTTCAAGGGAATCCGACTTATACCTCATTAATTAGACATATCCATATCTTCTAAATACATTATTAAAAACTATGAAATATGAGTATCCACCCCTATCTTCAACTAGAAATGGTTCACACACATTTGCATGAATGAGTTCATGATGTCAAGTGGACCTTTCACCTATTCCACTAAAAGGAAATTTATTCATTTTAACTTGAAAAAAATATGACATATACTCTATTATTTTAGTTTGAATGAATATAAATATTCATCGTGGAATAATTTTGTTAAGCGATTTTCATTTACATAACCCAAGTAGTGATTCCATAATTAGGTGGTATATGAGTCGTGCAAGCTAGATTCATTATTGATTTTCATTACTTGGTTTATGAAATCCAACAAATAAAGATCATTATTTACCAATGTTTTAGCATAACATATACTATATTTGTAAAATAAGAAACACATATTCCCAAATTTGAAAAAAAATTCTATTTGAATCAAGATTGAATATAACAATAATTGTTTTGGTATCTAAAGTCAAATAATAAAAAATATACGTAACCAAGACCATTTCATTGAGAAATGTGAGGTGGTAGTCTTAAATAGATACTAAGATGATTTTGGCACTATTAGAAACTCATAGATCCATCTCAACTCATTCAATTCTTTTAATATTTTTGGTTTATGAAATTAGATACAATGCGATCACCAAAATATATAGCTAATTCCTAATTTTTAGAAATATAGATATTACACTACACAAAAAATACATTGTAATTTTCCAATTGCTTCATAGTTATGGAATAGTTATTCTTACAGTGGCCCTTCATTCCATAAGTGGAATTGAAATAATCATGTTCCCTTTTCTTA
This sequence comes from Viscum album, assembly GCA_963277665.1. NCBI lineage: Eukaryota > Viridiplantae > Streptophyta > Magnoliopsida > Santalales > Viscaceae > Viscum > Viscum album. Next base: position 326,148,507 of record OY728140.1, read on the forward strand.
CTATTGATCTTCCTCATCTTGTAAGTGTGTCTCAAAGAAGTATTAGACATATTATCATTCTTAGGTATTTATTTTTTGACCTACCTCTTTTTCACTACAAGGATGGACATAATTTCACACTTCTTGTCCTCATAAACTTTGTGAATCCTATTGGGGATATCTAATAGATAAATTTCAATGTTGTTTATATTTAAATTCTTAAAAACTCTTGACAATATCTAAGAGAGTTATTCTAGAATGAGACCAGTGCCTAATGCATCAATCCTTAGAAGCTTTAAAATATTCAAAAGCTCAGTTTATTCAATCATATTGACTATGTGAGGCCAAGATGTGAACCTTTTAAAATTTATCTCATAAAGGGTACCATGTATATCTCAATTTTATCCTAGATTTATTGTTATTGATAAATATCTTGGAGATAGTTAATCATTCGAAAAACATCCATACACTCATTTGATTTCATGAGTTTATCAGTCATGGAAGAAATAATCAAATTTTGGACATCTAGCGTGTCATATAAGTGTTTCTCATGAACAATGATATCTTCATCATTTTTCACCTTAGCAGGTTGGTTTAGAGTTTTGGATTATAGCTTTTAACACTTCTGTTAATGGTTTAATTCTATGTACAAGCACCTATGCCATTAGTGGAAGTTAATAATAGAGAGGATATATATTTATTCAAAACTGATCACATAGATGATATGGTTTATAAAATTTCTATTTTATTATAATAATATAAAATAATAAATAATTACCTCATATGATTATCAAAATATGAAAGATGATATATATTTAATTATTAGTCTTCCACCATTTTATCAATTCTAAATAAGTCTCACCATTGGACTTAGAATTTATTCTTGTGTAGACATTATAGGGGAAGGGATCTAGATTTCCCATCTTATTACCCATACATTGGACTAAAAAACTATTTTAAGGTATTTAAGTAGGTGGACTTGTTAACTGCTTACGATCATCACCATGATCCATTGAGTGGACACCCTAATTCTAAAATCCTATTTTTTAGATTTCCTCAACACTTGAATCTATGTTATACCAAGAATTTATTTGTAAGTTAACACTTAATAATAAAATTATTAAGTAGACCCAAAAATATGGTTAAAACTACCTTTTAATTGAAAAGGGACCATATTTTATCCATAAAGTACATTAAACTATGATTTCATTCATAACATAATTAATGAAGTATTTTCTTAATAATATATTTAATTGAGGGTTTTTAGTTATTGTGAATGAACATTTATTTTTAATATTATGTGGGTTTAACATAATTAATTAACCATATTTTGATAAAATAAAAAATTACACAGAATCAAATTTATTTTAATTTCATCTTGCATTTAAATAATTAATTTAATTGATCACAGTAAAGAATCCATAAAATTAACAATGCACATAGGAAAAAATAAAACAAATATAATAACTTGATAAAGATCTTCTTAATGGTTTATTTATTGAGAGAATAACAATTTAACCTATGAATCTAGGAGAATAAACTCTTTGTGTCAGTCTTAGCATAACTTCTAAAATTCCACCGTAGACATTTGTATCTTCTGGGTTGATCTCACCTCTACTTAGGTATTGTGTCATATCCACTACTTGGAGATCCATCCTTGACATATTATTAATCCCATATAGGCGAGGGGAACTGATGGATTGTTTGAGGGGTTTTATGAAAAATAAACCATGGACATGCAGATACTACATAATTGGGTTGGGAGGGATGAAACACATAAAATCATTTTAATTTAATATTAATAGTAATACCCATGAAATTATATTAAAAAAAACCTAAACCATAAATTGGTTGTTCATGATCATTATTATTCATATACATGCTACGAATACACATTTAAATATATTGGATAAAATTTCATTTATTCATTCATTTCTATGGTAATTTATCTAAATGAATTAATTATCTTATAAATAAAATAATTAAATTATCTTAAAATCCATCAAAACATTTCTGGAGATTCCCATTCAGTAAAATTTTAAACAAATATGATAAATTAAATTAATTTAAAATTAATTATATACACAACACTGACATGGAGGCAACACGACATGTACCTATCTTAACTAACTGACATGGTCCATGCTATTTTTTGTGCACTCACTTGACATGTAGAGAACACAATGTGTAGGGTAATTACATTGAATATGCTATTAATAAATTGAGCATGGACATGTTTTATATTACATGGCAGTTATTCTCTTAATATATGTGGAGTACACAATGTGTAAGGTCCATACACGGAATGTTGTTCCCAAGATTACATATAAATTAATTAAGCATTTAATAATAATATAAAACCAATCACATGACATATACTATCAATAAATGAAACAAATGTACATTATGATTTGGTTTAATGAAATATTGAAATAATTTTTCTTTCTATATAAACAGGTAAGGTGTGCCCGACATGTATAATCCCTTCGCGTGATGTGTATTTCACTTCACTGTATATCCACGATACATGCTTAGTAACTGGGTGAATATTTATGTACATTCATTTATGAGGTGCATGATGTGTACATGAGTTAAAGGACTTTTATCTTCTGAGTTTCACAACTTCTAGCTCAAATTTTTGTGTAATAAATACGTGACACATATTTTCCCACATGTTTACCACTACAAAAACCCAAGGATTTCATGACGTGTATTCTAGCTACAAATCGTGTAGTCTGAAAATCCATGTACCAACCTATTCTAGTCAACAAGTAGCATGTAATGATTTTTGTTTTCATCCACATGATAATCTATTTTATAATACTTGAACCTAGTGTGGAGAAAACGGGTATACGACGTGTACATTTGGGTTACACACCATATAGTCCAATATTACCTATCCAAAAATATCGGAACCTCCAGATGGGTTCTTCTTATGTTTCTCATCTATTTTATAACCTATAATAAGCCATATTAAGGTGAAAAAAGATGAAATATTAAATTTTGGATTAATGAATGAATTTTAGGAAATAAAAAAATAACATTAAATGTATAATTTTATCCATATTTAATAAATAATTATAAATTTGAATGTGACCACTCGAATTCCACTTGTCTGTTTTGGGTGCTGTGAAAGTCGCTTAAGCCCATGCCAATGGTTGTTTTTTATTGAAAAAATCATAAGAATAAGAATAAGAACAAATTATATCATTATTATATCCGATTAATCACAATGAATAAATCCTGTAACAAGAGAGAAGATCTTATACATTAAATTTATAATTAATTTAAAAATAATAAATACCGGAGTCTTGATATTTTTTCTTTAAATTAGTTACATATTAATAAAATATTTGTTTTGTTGCACCATAATTACAGTAGAGGATGGAAATTGGAACCCATGTAGCATTGATCCACACATACGCCATTTATCTCAATGCATCTCTAGTGGTATTGTGTACGCTAGCATGGCAGTACAGATAATCTTGTGTATCTCACTTTGATCACCGCACAATACTTCAATAATGGAAATACCAATTCTTGTTCTCTTAGTTTTGATAAGAGGATAAGGGTAGAAGATTTCTCTTAGTTCGTGAGAGCGTTCTAGAAAATTTCATCTCTTAGCCGAGAGAATCTCTTAAGGGGTGTGTAGTGCACAACAACTTCTAACCCTATAAAATGATATAATTGGGTATTTATAAAGCTATTTTAGAGAATAAATCATTTCACATAGGCCCATAATTACTATCATAATCTATAGAGAACCCATTTTATAATAATAATAATAATATAATAATAATAATTATTATTATTATATCCATGATGGTTAAATATAATGAGGATAAAATAAATATCATTCATTTTAAAAAATTAATTAATATTTATTTAATTTATATTTACTATATCATTCCCACCGAATTTGAGAACTATGTTCATGTTTCCTCCTTGGTATTTACCAAACCTTAATAAAAACACTACGGGGAAAATGGGTATTTGCGACGGGGCAGGGTCCTGTCGTAAATAGTTTGTCGGAGGAGACTATTTGTGATGAGACCCTATTCCCGTCACAAATAATCAGTTATTTGCGATGAGGAGATTCTTCACGTTGCAAAATGTTTTCCATGACTTCTTCAGCAAACCATGGGAAGTGTATTTATGACATGATTTTTAAGCATCGCAAATTCCCGATGACATTTTTTAGTATTTGCGATCGGATATCAATCTCATTGATAATAGTATATCGGAAGGTTGATATTTGTGATGGAACCCATCAGAAATATTCATGCCACAACTAATCTATCATATATATACCTCCATCCATTTTTTCTATTATTTCACCCCTTTCTCCACCCCCTCTCCCTCTCTACTTAAATTTTTTCTCTCAAATTTTTTCAAAGTTTAATGTTTTAAATCGGAACATCTTCATGGCTTAAATCCTATGAACGCCTCAGTTTCAAGGTATTTATCTATTTCTTTTATTTTTTAGTTAATTTTATTTATATTATTTTAGTTAAAATTATTTTTATTTAGGTACATTTGAAATAAAATATAATTGCATTGTTTTGTTTTACAATATTATTTTTACAAATAATTACGTGTTATTAGTATTAATTATTTTGAATTAATAGTTTCATAAATTATTATTATTTAATATTCATTAGTGATAATTGGGGATAATTTGAAATAATTAGTCCTAATTAGTAACAATTAGTAATAAATGTTAATAAATAGTAATAAATAGTAATAATTAGTCATAATTAGTAATAATTAGTGATAATTAGTGATAATTAGTCATAATTAGTCATTGTTTCCGACACTTTCGCCGGGGCGCGCACATCCGTCTGTGAGGACGCACAACTATTTCCCCGCATTCCTACTTTCCAAAGGTGGGCGATATCTTCTCCTTATTCAGGGATGTCTACTCCTTGATCGAAATGGGATGATGGGATGTCATTTCTTCCTTCCGTGGATTCCTCCTCGGAACTAGTCACCTAGTCCGGGTCTCCCTTATAGATTAAGACGTAGTTCGTGAATCTCATTCCCAGTGCTATATCTTCATGGTCGCCGGTTAATTACACTACTTCCGTCAAGACATTCCAAGGGGTCTTGACATGGTAGCAACCTTCGGTCGGAGTAGATGACAACATCATGCATGTCGGGGTATCTATGGGTGCATGGACATTGAGGAACTTGTATTCTTCCTCATAAGAGGGAATCTAAAGGGCGTAGAACCCGAGGGATCCCACGTCGAATGCGAGGAATCATATGCCATAGGATATATCTGAGTCTTTCCTCAGCTTCCAATGTTTAACACAGGGTACACCACGAGTTTAGCGTCTTTCACATACAGTTACGCCAAAGGTGTGTCTTTCGAGGTTTTCCTCAGGTATCTCATGTTTATCACGAGGTAGGCTGCGAGTTTAATGTCTTGCGAAGATGGAATGAGTGTGATCAGAATGTCCCATAGAGATGAATCAGATTGGTATATCCAAATAAGGGAAAACCCAGAAGATGAAAAGATTAGAATGCCTAATGAGGACGGATCCAAGGTGGTGTGCCCCATGTAGGAGAGATGTCACACAATAATGGCTGATCTGAACACCACTAAGGGTGGATCAGGGAGAGTGCACCCCAGAATGGGGGACACCAAGGTTTACCATTGGCTGGGATTGAAACTCATGGAGGTTTCCCACGTACCCTGTGGGATGATAGGGATCAAAACCCATATAGTTTGAAGGGGTGATGATTAGGGGTGTGCAAAAAGGACAACGACCCAGAGACATGCTGGGGCTTATGCGTGAATTGTAGACCATGTACTGCTAGGAGCAGCAAGGAGGTGGATGGAATGACCCTACCTGGATGTGGCAGCTCGGTAAAGGATCAGGATGGGTGATGAAGTGAAGGGGAATGGAGTATGGTCATCTCAAGGGCGGCAATGAAGTTGGTCTTGGGCATCAAAGAGTCTTCCTACGTATCCCCATGGTAGGGAATCAAAGTCCACGTAGTTTGATGGGACGATGGGACACCTGAGGAGGCGACCTGTGATAATGGACACATGGATAGGACCCGGAGGAAGTGGAACCTCCGAGTTGGGGAATGAACCTCCTGAGATGAATGGGATCGAGGGAGAGATTAGGATGATACATGAGTGATGGGCTTGATCCTCAGGGAGGCTTCCTACGTATCCCCGTGGTAGGGAATCAAAGTATGTGTAGTTCAGGTGGTGAATACAGTTTAACATCGTGTGGGATGGGGGTGAACCGACATGAAGATGGTTGGAACGACTGGGTGTTGTGGTTGATCCTCATGGAGGATTCCAACGTATCCCCATGGTAAGGAATCAAAGTCCACATAGTTCAGAATGGATGTCGGTGAAACAACGTAAATAAGGACCAGGGGTCCAGATGGATGGTGGGATTGAACATTAGGGAAGGTTCCTACGTACCATGCCTTGGCATGGATCAAAGTCCCCGTAGTTCAATATGAGGGTGTGGGGCATACACTCTAGGTTGCCCAGGTGTTGGTGAACCGACGTGAAGGGGGTCGGAATGACCGTATGGTGGTCTTGAACCTCAGGGAGTCTTCCTACATACCATGCCTTAACATGGATAAAAGTCCACGTACTTCAGGATGGTGTGTAGGGCTTACACTCTAGGAGACCAGGGGTATCGGTGAACTGACGTGAAGAAGGACCAGGGGTCCAGATGGATGGTGGGCTTGAACCTCATGGAGGCTTCCTACGTACCACACTATAACATGGATCAAAGACCTCATAGTTCAGAGTGGAAGCGAACCGACATGAAGATGGTCGGATCTACTGGGTGTTGGGCTTGAACCTCAGGGAGGCTTCCTACGTACCATTTCTTAGCATGGATCAAAGACTTCGTAGTTCGGGATGGTGTGTGGGGCTTACACTCTAGGCTGCCCAGGGTGTCAGTGAACTGACTTGAAGGAGGACCTAGGGTCCAATGGATGGTGGGCTTGAACCTCGGGGAGGCTTCCTACGTACCATGACATGGAAAGGATCAAAGTCCACATAGTTCGGGATGGGTGTGTGGGGCTTACACTATAGGCTGCCCAAGGTGTTTGGGGCTTGAACCTCGTGGAGGCCTCCTATGTACCATGCCTTAACATGGTTCAAAGTCCCCGTAGTGTGGGATGGGTCTGTGGGGCTTACACTATGAGGTGTCGCTAGTTTTCACGGTCAATGCTTACTCTAATCTCATGCGAGTCATGCTCGGTGTGAGAAACAAGAGGCCAAAAAGACCAGATGATCATGTCACGAAAGGTGCATCTGTGGGAAGTGAAATAGGGCTTAGGCTCTAGGCGGTCCAGGGAGAGGAAGATTGGGTCTTACTCCAGGATGGAGGCCCGGGAAGTCGGGGCTTACTCAAAGACAGAGGCTCGAGTGCCGCAATCGAGTAGCAATAGTGGATGGGGCTTACGCAAGGAAGCTGCCCGGGTCCCGCTATGGAGCAGCAATGGTGAATGGGGCTTACACAAGGATGCTTCCTGGGTGCTGCTATGGAGCGGCAATGGTGAATGGGGCTTACGCATGGAAGCTTCCCGGTGCCACTATGGAGCGGTAATGGTGGATGGGGCTTATACTAGGAAGCTTCCCAGGTGCCGCTATGGCGCGATAATGGTGGATGGGGCTTATGCTAGGAAGCTGCCCAGGTGCCGCTACGGAGTGACAATGGTGGATGGGGTTTACGCTAGGAAGCTGCCCGGGTGCCGCTATGGAGCGGCAATGGTGGATGGGGCTTACGCAAGGATGCTGCCTGGGTGCCGCTATGGAGCGACAATGGTGGATGGGACTTATGCAAGGATGTTGCATGGGTGCCGCTCTAAAGCGGCAATGGTGGATGGGTATTATGCTAGGAGGCTGACAGGGTGTCTTTTTGATGTCTGGCCATGAGGGTATCCCAACATACTTGGTGGGTTGAGGTATTCATCTATGCGCTAGTGCACAAGAGGGATAATGCCAAGGGCGATGGAATCAGACCGAACAAAGGGAGATGAGACGTGTGAATCACATGGCAGACATTTGGAACGTAATGAGGGTGGCGTGGTGATAGAGGATAACCGTTGATCGTGTTCGAAACATAGCATCCATATCACTTTAGCCTAAAATGGGGTCAAACAAATGAGGGTCGACTGCTGGCCATGTTCGAAACACAGGACCTGACTTGAAGTGTTGTCCAAAGCCTTCAAGGGCGTCGGCCCAGGCCGGTAGGTGAGACGATGCGGCTTGTGACCAGGCCATTAGGGGGTCCCTTTAGACATGGAAGTGGATGAAGATCCGAATGAAGGACACACAAAGCATGAGGTGGAGTGATGGAATGTTTGAAAGGATTCCAACGCTCTTAAAATTATGCCACTGCCATCATGGCATGAGGCATCTTATGTTTTTCACATAAGGCACCTCTTATTTAGAACAAGAGGAATCCTATTATTGAATGATAGGGATTACTACAGTTCATAGCCATGTAGAGAGGACTGTTGGCATCTTATGCTTGGAGCATAAGGCATCTCTCATTTGGAGTAAAAGGCTTCCTATATTTGGAATATAGGGATTACTAGTGTTTAGGAATAAGGTGCCTAGAAATGGTTGGTGTTGGGACTTACTCAAGGGTGGCCATTCTGGTTCAACCTGGCATAGGATCCAAGTGATAGGGTTTGGAGTAGTTGCTTGAGGAATGGGTCAACTCAAGGAACTCGGGGGATTGATGATGAGAATCTCAACTCACGACATGGGAAACCAACAAGAGGAATATGTCAACTCAAGGTGTTTGATGGTGTGCAGAGGATTATCTTAAATCATGGTATTCCATAGGTGGGAGATGGCTACGCATAGGGGTGCAGTGGAAAATGCCAACACCCTGACCCGAATATTTCGCAGTGCTACTCTCTATTTTTCATGGGGGTTAGTGACGGCAGCCAAGGGACCTGCCCGGAGGGCTGGGAGCGCAGCTCGACACTGAGACTAAGCTGGGGTGCGGGGGCTATGCCCCCACGGTATGGACCCCTGGGCGCGAAGGTAGCAGCATAAAAAAGAATAGGTCTTCGTGAAGTAGCTTCACAGAGCATGGCCTCGCGAATCATGGACTCGCAGAGCGAAGGTCTCTCGTGGAGCAAAGGTCTCTCACGGAGACAAGGTCTCTTACGGAGAAAAGGGTGCTCGCGGAGCATGGACCCGTGAAGCATGGTCTCGCGGAGCATGGGCTCGCGGAGCATGGTCTCGCGGAGCAACAACGCGAAGGAAGCTGGTCGTGGAGCCGCTTCGCGAAGGCAAGCGAAGCTCCGCGAACCGGGGGTGGGGGCGAGTTGGGTATTTATAGGAAAGGGGCGCCGTGAAGAAAAGCTACAGGGCTTGCTCCGCGGAAGATCGCAAACTTCAAATGCGGTCGCAGAGCATCCCACCTCCTTTCTTTGCGGCGGGTCTTCACGGCGTGTCACGAACGTCAAATGCGGTCACGGAGCATCCAACCTCTTTGCTTCGTGGTGGGTCTTGGCGGTGCGTCGCGAACGTCAAATGGGTTCGCAGAGCTTCCCGCCTCCTTGTTTCGCGGCGGGTCTTCGTGGCGCGTCGAGAACGTGAAACGGGTTCACGGAGCATCCCACCTCCTTGCTTCACGGCGGGTCTTCGCAGCGCGTCGCGAACATCAAACAGGTTCGCGGAGCATCCCGCCTCCTTGCTTCGCGGCGGGTCTTTGCGACGCGGAGGGGGGCTTCGCGAACGGGCTTCCCGAACCAGTTTTCCGGCCCAACTTCAAATGTCCATAACTTCTAATTCGTAACTCCGTTCAGGATCTACGACCTACCAAATCGAAGCTTGCGAAACGGGCTACGATCTTGGATCATGTTTGGAAGCATCTGAAAATTTTTGGGGACGTGTTTTCCGGTGCCAACAGTCATAATAAGTAATTAGTCATAATTAGTAATAATTAGTAATAAATATTAATAATTAGTAATAATTAGTAATAATTTGTAATAATAAGTAATAAATAGAAATAATTAGGGTCAATTAGTAATAAATATTAATTAATAGTAATAATTAATAATAATTAGTAAAAAATTTAATAAATAGTAATAATTAGTACTAAAAAGTACTAAATAGTAATAATTTGTAATAAATATTAATAAAAAGTAATAAAAAGTAATATTTAGTAATAATTAATAATAAATATTAAATAGTAATAATTAGTTATAAATAGTAATAAATAGTAATAAATAGTAATAAATAGTAATAACTAGAAATAATTAGTAACAATTAATAAGAATTAGGATTATTTAGTAATAATCATGGTTAATTAGTAATAATTATGGTTAATTAATAATAATTAGGATTAATTAGTAATAATTAGTAATAATAAGAAATAACTAATAATAATTAGTAATAAATAGTAATAATAAGTAATATTTATTAATAATTAGTAATAAAAAGTAATAATTAGAAATAAATAGTAATAAATAGTAATAATTAGTAATAATATGTAATAATTATGATTAATTAGGATTTATTATGATTAAGGATGATTAATTATGATTAATTAGTAATAATTAAAAATATTTAGTAATAATTTGTAGTAAATAGTTACATTTAGTAATAAATAGTAATAAGTAGTAATAAATAGTAATAATTAATAATAATTAAGATTCTATAGGATTAATTAGTAATAATTTGGAATAATTTATAATAATTATGATTAATTGGTAATAATTAGGATTAATTAGTAGTAATTCGGATTAATTAATAATAATTAGGATTAATTAGTTATACTTCTGATTAATTAGTAATAATTGTCACGACCTGTCCTCGGGGCCCGTGCCGTGACTACCCCAAGACCGCCTTCCATAGGCCAGGGGCTGGTGACTAGCACCAAAGGCGTAAATCCCGATAACTGGGAAGGCATTGCCTTTATAAAAGTAATCAAAACACCATAGAGTACAAGCAGAAGTAAAACACTAAGTACAAAAGAAAGTGATGAAAAGTAAATGGTCCAGAATACATACCCAAATGAAAGTACAACTACAACTGAACAAAGTACAATAGAAAAATACAACATCTGGAGAACGGAAGCGGCTCCTGGGTCGTCCTCCTTGGATCCTACCTGAAGGGTAGGTACAGATGGCACATCTCCTGGATCGTCCACCACGGATCCTACCTGAAGGGTAGGTACAGATAGCCTCCACAATGCTCTTTCCCGTCAACCTCCTCCGAGTGTCGTCTCGCCGTGAATTCTACCTCCAGATACTGACTTGTCATGTAGTCAACCTCCGGGTACTGACTCGTCGTGTAGTCCACCTCCGGGTACCGTCCAGTCCTCGAACACTCGGCCTCCATCAGCACTACCCGTCATCTGCAACCAACACAACGAGGTGCATGCATAGCCTGTGCAGAGGTGAGTATAACGATACTCAGTAGGGACCCCGAGACCCTCAAGGTCTCACTAAAACCAGCATGGATAACCACAAAGAATATCTCAACAGATAACCTCTACTTAGGTATATGCCCATGCATATACCTAAGTTATCAAGTAACCCATCTCAATCACAAGGAAAACACCAAAATCATAAAATCAACGGATAACCACTACCCAGGTATATGCCCATATATATACCTAAGTTATCAAGTGACCCATCTCAATCATGAGGTAAACAAAAAGGTCAAAAGTCTCAGCTCAAACCAGGATTTTCATTATCGAAACCGTAACTACTGAAGATCCCCGTCTCTGGAGTGTACAATGGTCCTTTCACGACTCCGTGGTACTGCTCACTAACCTAAAACTGTTGAGGTACTCCTCTTGTCGAGTACCGCGGGTCAGCCACCCAAACACAGTAGTGCTTCCCGCCGAGGTATGTCACCCAAACACAGTAGTGCACACCGCCTAGTAGCCTGCTGAGGTACTCTCAGGACGAGTACCGCGGGTCTGCACTATCACACAGGTAGTGCTCCGTCCTCCATGGTTCTGCACCCAAACAAGTTGTGCTCTGTCCACTGGGCTAGTTGACTCATTCCAAGTCGAGTCGGTCAAGCAGTCGTCAGGTCTCAGTCGGCTACACGGTCTCCGTACTCCACACGCTCGTCTCCGGGAGGGTCCGCTTCACGAGCTATAGGTTGATACTCTAAGTATCTCAAAGTCCCATGAAGAAGTATCTCAAAGGAACGCCTTGTCATAGGGGTATCAATGCAACAGACGGCGCGTCAATCGAATGTCTGGACTGTGAGTTATTAGCCTTTTCGTCCCAGGGGCCCGGTTGGTATCGAGAGCGAACCAACCTGGCCGTATCGCAACTATACCCTGAACTCTCATAGGTTATACTCATAGGGACCGTTTCTCAACGATATCACCAACGTCGCTGACGGTTCGTCAAACGGACGTCTGGTCTGAAAGATAACAGCTTTCCCGTTCCAAGGGCCCGGTTGGATTTCGGGTACAATCCAACCCGGCCACTATCCAATAGCAACCAAAACTCTGGCTAATTATTCCAAAAGTTCCATCTCATCAAGAGGAATTCAACGAGACAGACGGCGCGTTAGTCGGATGCCACTGTAAGTTATTGGCTTTTTCGTTCCAGGGCCCGGTTGGTTTCATGAGAACCAACCCGACCGCACTCCGATGGCATCCAAACCTCGAGCGGAGTAAGACAAATGATCCATCTCACTTAGATGAATCCATCAAAGTTTACGGAACATCAATCGGACGTCCGAAGCTCAAGATATAAGTGTTTCTACTCCGAGGGCCCAGTTGGTTTCGAATCTGAACCAACCTGGCCGAACCCAAAGTATTCCAAAACCTTGAGTGCGATATACCTAAATGACCGCCTCGTTCCAAGTATCACTACTCAACTGACGGTGCGTCGTTCAGAGGTCTGTAGCCCAAGATATGGGTATAAGACCAAAGAGGGTTCAAAAACGGGGGGTCTGGTCCCGGACTGACCCGGCCAGACCCCCCCCCCCCCCCGGGCCAGCCCGGCCGACTTGGTCTGGCCCGACCGGCCAGCCGCGGCATGGCCAGCGCGGTCGAGCGGAAGCCGCGGGCAGGGTGCGCGACTCCCCCCCCCCCTTGCCACTAATTGAAGCCGGCGTCGAACTGCCGCCGCGCCGGCGCGGCGCGCCGCCACCACCAACCGCAGACCACCGGACGCGCTCCGGTGGTCCGTTTCTCCTACCGTCTTCGCCAACGGTCCTCCCGGGACCAGACCTTCACTACAAAGGGATTCAAACGCCATATCGGTCTGCTTCATCATCGTCCGTTGATCCGCACATCGATTAACAAGCTGCGGAGGGTTGTCGGGCCGTGTTTGATCGGCCCGCGTCCTCCGCGTTAAGTGTTATCAATTGGAAAATAATAAACACATGAATTTAATCATTGATGAGGGTATAATTTATCCAAAATAAATTATATGAACACCTTGCAATCAAATACCCACGCACAAGAGTTTAAATTTTGAATGTACGACATGATGATGTCGCGCATTCTTGCCGCTCGATCCTGCGCGGCGTGACGATGTCAGGCATCCTTGCCGCTCGATTCCGCGCAGTGCGACGACACCGCGCCAATTTCATTCGGTCCACAACAACAAGAAATACAATAAGGGAGGGGGAAAACTGTGTTTCTGCGGTTCGGCCTCCTCCCTTTAACTGATATCATGCTGTCCAAATATCACGGATAAAAGACGGAAGAGAATCACATAAGGAACATCACGTAAATCCCCTACCTCGGTTTCAAGAGCGGAGTCGCGGAAAGAGGATTTGAAGACGACGTCGAGGTGCATCTGAGGAGGAAGCGGTGTCTCCTCACGTGTTGCAGTGAAAAGGAAGGAAGGCACGTCGTCGTTCTTCGTGGAAGGATGGTGTTCTTCATCATAAGAAGAACTCTCCTCCAAATTCTCCAAAGGTTTTCCCTACCCAAAATATTTACGAACCAAAAAAATATAATAAGGCCCTCCCATTATGTAACATTGCCATGAATTTTCAAATTAATTCAAAATGTAAATTGAATTAATTATGGCATTAGTGTTGGCAACATAAATGGATGGGAGATGGGGAGGATCCACAAATTAATTAAGGGGAGAGTTAACAAACTTAATGAAAAAGGTGTTAATGGGGGAGTTCAAGGGAGTTATGGGGAGATGAAAAGATTAGGGCATGTGTGGGCCCCACTCCACTAATATCCTCTCATGGGAGGTTATGTGGGTGTGGGACCCACCTCTAACTCCCCTTGGGAGGAAAATAACTGACATTGATAAAATAAAATTGTGTTCCACTATTTTATTTAACTTCTTCTAATTCCTCCCAAAAAAATTAACTCTCAACCTGCATAAAACTCAACTTCGGAAAAGGTCTCCTTAAGCCAAACCGGCGTTGCAGTTTCATCGGTGCCCTCAGAATTTGATTCCGAGCACCTGTTCAAAAGTTATAAATTCCCGCTCGTTTGTTCACTGAACATACCCGAGCTAATCTTCGGAAAATGATTCCGGGCACACTGAGCCTCGGAACCAGGCGCCGTCAGAAACTGCGTTCTTGTAAAATCCCAAAGAAAATTTAGAAAAAATTTACCTTGAAATTTCCGGGTCATTAAATTACTCCCACCTCAGGCATTTACCTCCTAATAAAGCTTTAACACAAACTAGGGTCACAAAAGTGGTACAGAGCACGCATCTGAGCCTTCCGCTCCCATGTGCTCACCCGGAGGTTCCCGTACTGCCAGAGAAAGTGCACCCGAGGAATCGATCATCCTCGTAGGATCCTCTCCTGTCGATCCTCGATCCCCACTGGAACCTCCGTGATAGAAACCCCATCGCCATCGTCCAGCTCCTCATGATCGATGATATGCGAAGGTTCGAGCACGTATCTCCTCAGTTGAGATACGTGGAAGTCGTTGTTCACCTGGTGCAACTGAGGTGGATGGGTCAAGAGGTAAACCACCCTGCCTACCCAGCTGAGGACCTAGAAAGGTCCATTGAACCTCGGAGATAACTTGCCGCCTTGGCCACATCTCCGTAAATCTCGTCGAGGTGAGACCCGTATAAGGACGTGATCATCATTCTCGAACTCAGAGGTCTCCAACTCCTGTTAGAACTGAAACTCAAACAACTGCTGCAACGAGGGTATGGTTGACCGACTCAAGAGTGATCGGTCACACCCTCCTATGAAAGAGTTTATCCTGTGCTGCCTGGGGTTTCCTTTTCGCCGACCAAGGAAAACCCATCCTGATGTCGTAGTTAAACCACAGCCTTTTTGCCTAATACAGTCAATCTGTGTATGAACTGTGGATCCAATCCATACTCAGACCAACGTTGTAAGGCCTCGATGCTGCCACCAAGAGATTCCAACTGAAACTCTCGCCTCGAGGGTCTTACCACACTGTCGGCGTAAGTGTGATTATAGAGTCTCCTCCCAATGTATCTCCAGACATGAGGGTCAAGTCCACGGCTTACCGGAAACTCTAGGTCTGGAACAAGATTTGTGAAAGAAAGGAATGATTCATATCGACGTCTGTTACTACAAAAGCTAGTAGTAGACATAGACTGTCCCTTAAATCATTTTTAGAGCCATTGGGTCACTCTCCCTGACCGCATGCAGCTACTCTCTTCCTCCGCCCTCCAGCTCCCTGAGCCTGGCGGGGATAACTAAGGCGGGTGGTTGTATCATGTTAATATGTACACCACCTCATGCTTCTCTCCTAGCTCTCCCTCCATGTCTGCTACTTCGCAGACTCCTATCTCCTTTAAGCTTCCTCTTATGGAAACATTTAACATGCCCAAGTCTTTAAGACTTGCGCCAGTTTCCTATTTCTTACTGCACCGTGCAGTCTTCATCCACTCCTGGATGATCTGCACCTTCTTTGCCTACGATATGAAGAGCTGCTAAAATTTCTCCTTTGCCAAAAAGAGAAACTCGGTCTCATCCCCTGGATGAACCACGCCCATTGCCAAATACAGTCAATCCTGACATGAATGATGTATTCATGCCATGGATGATGTCGTAAGGCCTCGACGTTACTACCAAGAGATCCAAATGTCACTCTCGCCTCCAAAGGTCGAGTCACATTGTCGGCATCAGTGTGAGATCACTAGGTCTCCTCCTGTAGAAAGCTCGAAAGTGAGGGTCAAGTCAATAGTCTTAACTGGAGGAGTACTGCTGTGATTGGGTGGCTGACCTGCGGTACTCAACAGGAGGAGTACCTCAACAGTCTTAGGTTAGTGAGCAGTACCTCAGAGTCGTGACAGGACCAATGTACACTCCAGAGACGAGGCTCTTCAGCAGTTATGGTTTCGATAATGAAAATCCTGGTTTGAGCTAAGACTTTTAACCTTTGTGTTTACCTCATGATTGAGATGTGTCACTTGATAACTTAGGTATATGTGTGGGAATATACCTGGGTAGTGTTTATCCATTGATTTAATGATCTTGGTGTTTTCCTCATGATTGAGATGGGTTACTTGTTAACTTAGGTATATGCATGGGCATATACCTAAGTAGAGGTAATCTGTTGAGATCTTCTTTGTGGTTATCCATGTTGGTTTTAGTGAGACCTTGAGGGTCTCGGGGTCCCTACTGAGTATCGTTATACTCACCCCTGCACGGGCTATGCCCGCACCTCGTTGTGATGGTTGCAGACGACAGGCAGTGCTGATGGAGGCCGAGTGTTCGAGGACTGGACGGTACCCGGAGGTGGACTACACGACGAGTCAGTACCCGGAGGTGGAGTACACGACGAGTCAGTATCTGGAGGTGGACTTCACTGCGAGACGACACTCGGAGGAGGTTGACGGGCAAGAGCATTGTGGAGGCTATCTGTACCTACCCTTTAGGTAGGATTCGTGGTGGACGATCCAGGAGCTTCGCCATCTGTACCTACCGTTCAGGTAGGATCTGAGGAGGACGACCCAGGAGCCGCTTCCATTCTCTAGCTGTTGTATTTTTCTATTGTACTTTGTTCAGTTGTAGTTGTACTTTCATTTGGGTTTGTATTCTGGCCCATTTACTTTTCAACACTTTCTTTTGTACTTATTGTTTTACTTCCGCTTGTACTCTATGGTGTTTTGGTTACTTTTATAAAGGCAATGCCTTCCCAGTTATCGGGATTTACGCCTTTGGTGCTAGTCGCCAGACCCTGGCCTATGGAAGGCGGGCTTGGGGTAGTCACTGCACGGGCCCTGAGGACGGGTCATGACAATAATTATGATTAATTAGTAATAAATATGATTAATTAATAATAATTAGGATTAATTAGTATTAAAGAGTAATAATTAGTAATAAATAGTACTAATTAGTAATAATTAGTAATAAATAGTAATAAATAGTAATAATTAGAAATATATATTAATAATTAGTAATAAATAGTAATAATTTTTAATTAATAGTAATAAATAGATAAAATTAGTAATAATTAGGAATAATTAAGATTATTTAGGATTATTTAGGATTATTTACTAATAATTAGTAATAATTAGTTAATAATTATGATTAATTAGGATTAAGTTGGATTAATTAATAATAAATAGTGATAACTAAAATTAAATAGTAATATTTAGCAATAATAAGTAATAATAAGTAATAATAAGTAATAATTATGATTAAATATGATTAAATATGATTAATTATGATTAATTAAAATTACTTAAGATTAATGATGATTAATTAGTAATAATTAGTAATAATTAGTAATAATTAACAATAAATAGTACTAATTAATAATAAATTGTAAAAAATAGTAGTAAATAGTTATAAATAGTAATAATTTGAAATAATTAACAATATATAGAATTAAATAGTAATAATAATTAATAATTAATAATAATTAGGATTAATTTGTATTAATTAGTAATAATTATGATTAGTTAGTAATAATTAGGATTAATTAGTAATAGTTAGGATTTATTAGTAATAATTAGGATTAATTAGTAATAATTAGGATTAATTAGTACTAATTAGGATTAATTAGGAATAGATAGTTATAATTAGTAATAAATAGTAATAAATAGTAACAATTTGTAATAATTAGTAATAATTAGTAATAATTAGTAATAATTTGTAATAATTATGATTAATTAGTAATAGTTAGTTACTAATTATGATTAATTAGGATTAATCAATAATAATTATAAATAATTAATAATAATTTGCAGTAAATATAAATAATAAGGATTAAATAGTAATAATTATTCATAATTAGTAATAAATATTAGTAATAATTAAAAAAAATTAGTAATATATATTAAAAAATAGAAATGATTAGTAATAATTAGTTCTAAATAGTACTATATAGTAATAAATAGTAATAGTTAGTAATAAATAGTAATAAATTGTAATAAATAGTAATAAATAGTAATAGATATTAATAAACCGTAATCATTAGCAATTAATAAGATTAATTATAATAAATTGTATTAATTACCGATAAATAGTAATAAATATTAATAATAATTAATAAATATGATTAATTAGAAATAATTAGTAATAATTAGTTATAAATAGAAATTAATAGTAAATAATAATAAAAATTATTGATAATTAGAAATTATTAATAATAAATAGTAAAAAAATTTATAATTATTAATAATTAGTAACAATTAGTAGTAATTAGTTATAAATATTAATAATTATGATTAATTAGTCACAAATAGTAATAAATAGTAATAAATAGTAATAATTATGATTAATTAGTAGTTAATAGTAATAAGTAGTAATAATTATGATTAATTAGAAATAGATATAAATAATTAGAAATAATTAGTAATAACTAGTAATAAATAACAATAAATAAAAAATTATTATTAATTAATACTAAAGAGTTGTTCGTAATCTGGTATTGATTCCATAGGTAATGTAGCTGCAATATCCTAGGGTTATCAACTAATTATTAAATATGATAATGGTAGGGAAGATAATGTAATGGATGTATCAAATCAAAATAGGCCTAGAATGAAGACTCCACTGGAGCCTGCTGTGTTGTAGGTTTGAAAGAGAAACATGAAAATAGATTATTCTCCTAATGATCTTACCTAAAGTCTAGTTAATAGTATGGATTCCCCCTTGGATCTATGAATGGACATGGGTGTTGGGGAAAAGACTATTAATTACGACAAAATAGATGTGGTTGGTTCCTTAATGGGTTTTAAATTAGCTCTGATGGCCATATCAGGATTAAGTGTGAAGACATCCAACTTATTTGATCTGCTTGTATTCAGTAGTATCGATGAGGTAGAAAAAATTTTCCTTTGGGGTATTGGAAACAGAACAGAAGCTATGATGAATGTGGATGATGCATGATCTTCTAATGACATTGGTGGGAAATGGTTGTGGGCCAAAACATGGATACGGGACCGACACCCCTATGGTAGGGGCGGACATTCATCTCACCACAATATGAACACACTCTCTCTATCGAGTGAATTGAGATTTATTTATTGTATTTCTCTATCTATTTTTTTTGTACTTTATCATTTTATTTTAGAGTCCATATTCCTTCAAATTTATAAAAAAAGAAATAAATAAAAATAAGTAGCAATAATTAGTAATAAATACTAATAAATAGCGGTAATTGGTAAATGGATCATCAATTCATACAACCATTTAAAAAAGGTGATTTCTTTCTACATTTTAATTAATTTTTTCCACATTTTATCTAATATTTTTAAGTTAATTTATTTATAATTTTTATCAAAGACTTAATTTTTTACATATCTTTTGGGAAGTCATGTTTTGTTTTCAACTATCAAAAACACACCAAAAAATATAAAACAACTCTTTATTCCAATGTAACCACATATTCTATATTCATCATCTTTCTTTGTGGAACTGCCAACACTAAATATTTATTCGATGTTGTTAACTGAAAACCATTTCATGTTTTTGATGGAAAAGAGAGTAATTGAAACTCATGTGCCCATTGTAGTGAATTCTCGTGATATAATGGTCAAATGAGCTTATTCAAATCTTTTGACTTTGAACAACTGGGAAAAAATTCAGTTAATAAAATTAAGTTAATATGTAGTGTAAGAAGTTCGATATAGAATGATAATAGAAACATGGTTACATTGGCAGTTAGGATAGTTTTAAGACATTGGGATGTGTACAAATCAACCACAATTCAGTCTAACACATGTTTTGTTCGGTATATAATGGGATAGATATAATGTGACGTGTCGATGATAGCAATAGAAGTAGGAGGAGGAGGAGATCTGTCGATTACTAGTGAAGCAACACCCATAGATGATGAAGTACATGCAATGTCTAACTCATGGTTTAGTGATTATTTCATAGTGTTGTGAATATTTTGGCAAGGATCTTGAGGTTCCTGATGAAGATGTGTTGGAGCAGGGGAATATAGTTTTGGATGCTAATGGAGGAAAGGGTGCAGGGGGGCTCCGAAAGCAACCCAGGGATTGGAAAGGTGGCCCCTGAGGTCGAGATTGGCTTAGCCCGGCCTATGAAGAAGGTTGTGGTGCATCAGAACAACCTGACGATGTCTCAGGTCTTTTGCAGATTGAGGCAGGACCCGACCAAACCATATCCCTGTAGTGAGTGGATCTAAAATGGTAGTGCAAGGGGAAACAAAGTGGCTCTAGATGAGGCGAACATAGTCTAACTTAAGTAGTATTAGCCTAAAGATATGGGGGAGGAGAGGATGGATCAAGAGATTAAAATTCTTGAAGAGGCTGTCCGGGGGTCAGGGGGTACCGGTGCTGCAGAGTCTCTGAGGATTCCTTCTTATTCAGAAGTGTCTATGGTAGGCAAAGGCATGGGGAAACAGAATAAAGGGAGAGGAACATGTAGATGCAGGGAGTACAAGGTGAAATAGGAGCACCGGGTGAACCGGGGAAGTGGATGAAGGGTGGGGGAAGTGTTTTTCAGAACCTGAACCTACCCTTGGTTAACATCAGTAATCACTTTGAGGTCCCGTGATCAGACTCTTTAGAGCCTGTGTCTAGTGGGGAGCACTGCCCCCCCAGGTATGGAGTCTAGGGAGGGGGAAGATGACCTTCCCTCATAGGAAAGCTCACAGAGAGGTTCTAGAAGAGGGATCCAAAACCCAAGGAGGATGAAGGGGCTAAAAAATAGGGTCCCAAGCAGCTGTATCCTACGTAAGAGGAGCAAATACAAATACCATAAGGATTACTCATATCTCCCAAATCATATGAAGAATAGATCAGCTAAGAAGGGAAGGAACAATGTACTGATTGGTGTGGCTCTTAAAAAATCACTGGAGAGGGGGGTTGACCTGGTGTGTCGATCTGGATTGGCTGAAGATCCAAGGCCAGAGAAGGAAGGACCAGATAATAAGGAAGACCAACTTCCCAAATAGGATGCCCTGGTGTCCTATAGCTCCCCTCACCGTGCACCTCAGGAGGGTAAGGAAGATGATTAGGGTAAACCGGTTGTTATCACAACTGGCATGGTGTGGGCTGCTATTGTAGAGGCCATAGATGAGCCATGTGATCTTCTTATGCACTCTGAAGAAGAGATGATTGAGAAGGTCTTGTTTTTAATGCTGCTAAAGAGGATGCAGAAAGGTTGAATGGTGAACCAATTCAAGTGGACACAAATGAGGAGCAGGAAGACTAGATCATCAAGCAACACCTAATCATGACGAGAGCCTTCAATGGAAAAAAGATAATGGTGGAAGAGTTCATGCAGACGTGGGCCAAATTGATCTATCAATTTGAAGAGAGCCGACCCCAATAAAAAGTTATCTGAACTTTCCTAGATTTTATATAGGGAGGATGTTTCTAATATGTTAAAGTTAGTTTTTAAGGATGTTGCAGGGCATAATGCTACTGTTTGTACTTGATGGTTTCTCACTTTTTTTCAACAAATGTGTGCTTTTAATAAAAATGTTAACTTAGAGGTGAATATTGTGTTTTGTATTATTTTATTATTTATTTAGTTTTTTTAATATTTTAAAAAATAATTATTTTTTTTAATATTTTATTACTTTATTATTTGTTTATATGTTATTTTATTAAAATATGTTATTTATTATTTAATAATAATTATTATTATGTTTATATTTTTTTTATGAATATTGATATCTTTATTATTTTAAATTTTTTTATTATTATATTATTATTAATATTAATATTAATATTAATTTTTATTAATATGAATAAAATTTTTATTATATAAATAATTTTTTTTATTATAATAATTATTATCATATTAATATTATATTATTTTTTATTATATTAATATTATATTGATATTTATTATTTTATTAGTATTATTTTGTTTTTATTATTATTAATAGTATTATTTTTTAAAAATTAATTTATAAATATTATTATTTTAATTTTTTTAATAATTTTTTTTATGTATTTTGTGACTGGTATATTTTCTAATCGAAAAAAGTTTAATTTTATTAATTTTAATTTTCTTAAAACGGGTATATTTTCCCATCGCAAATAAGAATTTTAAAAAACTCAGTGAAACTATTTACAATGCCAATTTCTACAATGGATTAATTACGACGGGACCTCGTTGCAAATGACCTAATGCGATGGGGTCCCGTCGAAAATGACACATTACAAATACCCATTTTACCGTACTATAAATACTATTAATTTGAAAAATAAATTAATATTTAAAACATTCATATTTTAAGAATAAACATTTTTTAATGTATTCAACTCACATATAAATATGGTTATTGAATATTTGAGATCTGTAATTCCAAAATAAATTTTATTCCTTGGATGAGAGAATAATATATATTCTAATAATTAAATTAAATAGAAATTTAATTCATTTAAAATATAAATACTATTTGTGTGGCTATGTAGGCTTCTTTCTCAGTGGCATTAAACGGGTTTTGCTAAAGGATAATATCTATATCTAGAAATATGTAATAAAACCCAAGAAAAATAAGGTAATGAAGAAACATTGAAAACTATAAAAAAATTCTCATTCTGTAATATAATCCCTTTTTATTGATATCTAAACTTGAAAGTTTCAAGATTATGTCATCAACCTATATTCTTGAAACGTGTTTATTTGACTATTTCAAATGAACCCATCAATATACAATAGCCATGGAATTTATTATAAAAATTCCATATAAATCAAAGGCTCAAGATATCAACATCTATAAAGATGGAAGGGAAAAAAATTTCATCAACTTATTTATTAATTACATATCACTCATGATGCACCTAATGTATCCAACCTCAATGAAAGCATATGTTTTCATGGTTTTTATCAATACAATAAATTATGTGAATCATGATTTTCATTAATAATAATATTATAGATTAAGGATCATTACACACATATGAAAACCAGAATATCTAAAGACACAAAAACGGATTTCCTACAGTTTCTAATGTCCTTAAAATCTCCTATTGTAGAGATTACCAATTTCAAATATCACGAGATAAAGTATCATCCACATAAATTTATTTTCACTTGATATTCTACATCATTTGTGTCCCATCAGACAATTACATATGATTATAAGAAATATATTCTAAGAATATAGTCATATATTATCATGAATCTCATCATGGAGAGGAACTACATATGTCCTTTTTAATGTGATAGATACTCTATCACATTATCACATTAATTCCATCTAGAATAATAAACAATATGTGATAAGGTGTTTATAAATATTGAAGTATTTGAATATGTACATGTAATGTAAAGTAGAAAATAATTGGTTCTAACTCTAATAAATCTATTACAGGTTGATATAGGCGATGGCCTCCCACATTATGTGATATATCTACTCACTACCAATCTTTATCACATGTCCTACTATAGGTGATCAGGGGTTGGAACTACCATTTTACTAAGAACCACATGGGGGCCCATGGATGTGTTTCATAGTTGAATTGTTTGAGCTCAATGGTTCATACATAGAATTTAGGTGGACGATTAATCAAGATGTGGTAGGATTTTTATATAATAAACATTTGGAAAGTTCCTCTCAGCTATGAGGTGATACCAATTGGATTATTGGATGATGCTTGAAATTTATGGCTATGGTTAGGCATCATTAGTTGTAGGTTATGGTAAGATTCAATTTTATTTTTCAATAATCCTTATACTGGTGAACGCTGACATGAGAAAATCATATTACACAATATGTTCAAGGATTAGAGATTTTTGGAGAACGCATAGATTGACCTGCTTCCATCTAGATATTTTTATTTAATAGTGTACTTAATTTACATATCCCTATTGGTGAATTTAATTTTACCTTGTTAGAGAAATATATCTTTTAAAAACATTCATTAACAAAGAGAAGAGATGTAGTGGAACCTAACTCTACAAGGATTGTTTTTTATATTTTTTGATTCAGAAGGTTATTGGGTATTAAGAAGATGGGTTGGGCGTTTTATTCAGCAATAAATACAACCACCAGGGGTGTGGGGAGAAAGTAAAACCCATTGGTAGTTATAATCAACTACGAATATAATGGTTAGAGTGGTGTGGTGTGTGATTTTATTGTATGAGAATTCATATTCAATGTGTATGTAGGAAAATGTGGATGGTTTTGAAGGGTAGACCATGTCTTAACCTTATATATAATCATATGTATGCATCATTTTGAATTATTATAATGATGCTAGAATATTTCTTAGTGGTATGATGACCGCCCTTGTGGAATTATCAGGCATGTGCACCAAACTCTATAAGGAATTGGTTTGTGGTGGATCGTGTTGGACATCAAATGTATATTACCTTATCTTTCCATGAGTGTTCTAGTTTTATAATAAAATATCATAGTGTTGAATTTGGATTCATGGGGTAAACATGATATTCATAATGTTAAATCCATGGCGGTTAGTGAGAACAGACTAGTGCAATAGATGTGTGGTGGTTACCGCATCTATAAAAAGACTTTGAGTCTGGATGATAGAAGAGGTGCTTGAGTATCTTTTTTTGGGCCTATAATTTATAGTGTTTAGAGGGTGACATAACTTGTAACTACCCAAACTATTGTCAATGCAATTTATCCATTCATGTAGTAATGTCATAATCAATCACATTTGGAAACACAATGCCACATCATGCTTAAATAAACTAATATGTGACCTTTAAATATAAATTTTCCACTTATGTGTTTTATCTGACATACAAAGTTGTGACGAGTAAGATGTTTTGGAGTCTGATAGGGAAAAAATATATTTTTTGAATAGTAACCAACCCTTATGAATAGTAAACAACCCTTATGAATAGTAATATGACCCTTATAAATAGTAAATCCTCTAAAAGAATAGAAACCTTACCCATGAATATAGAAATAAAATTTACACATCTTATAAGTGAAAATATGGCCATAGTAAAAGTATTGGTACTTTTGTAAGTCATAAAAAATAATTATAATTAATTAATTATTTTAAAAGAAAATTTAATTTGATAAAATGTTTTTTTAAATTAAAATTCTATTTCTTCTAGTTTTAAGACAATTTTATAAGACCTTATTTACTTTTTGAAAGCATTATAAAATCCGTTTTAATTTTAACATATGTATTTTTCATGTAAATTATGATTACTATGAAAAATTAAATTAATCATATTTATAAAATTATTTTCGGAAAATAGAGTTCATTTTTGGATTCTACACATCCAAAACTGGTTAGGGTGATTTTTTTCTGAAATACTTTAATTTTTGATGAATAGTGAAATACTATAATTTACAAAATAGGCTAAATTAATTAATTATAGAGTCTTGTATGATGTTCTACTGATTTAAGCCCAATTGGATCAAACTAACATGCACTTATTACTATTCCTAGTAATGAAATCATAACTATTACTTTTATTGTGGGTATGTAATAAATTAATGTATATAATATTGAGAATACCCCTCTATCATCCACTATAAATATCACCCCTCATACCCTCATTTCATCACACCTCTCAAGCTTCAATACATGTACAAATGTTTTCCAAATAACTTCCCTAGACCTTCCCCCACGTCTAAGAGATCTTGGTCTCATCAAAAGAACAAGACTAGGTTCCAAAAGGAGGATCTGATGGGGATGATTCAAGAGGTAATTCCCCTCTTTCTTTTCTTTCAATTTCCTTTCAAATTTCATTTCTTTTCTTCTCTTATCCTCAACTTCTCTTATCAAAATTTCATGATAACCTTATTTTGATTCATATACTTGTATTATATCATTTTAATGGAAAATTATTTATTATACTCCTCCCCCGTCTCTCTTTGTTTATAAAAATGAAATCATTGCCTGTAATGTGTTAAAATCAATAATTATTATGGTTGAAACCATTAAATGGGTGAAACCAAACATTATTATGTATTTTATAACCCATTTTATGTTCTAGAAACAAATTTCATTCATAATACTAATTGATAAAACAAAACATGTTTTTTGTGATAAAAAACCACCCAAATTAACCTAAAACGATCATCTTTACATTTTATTTTATGATTAATCCACATTGAATATAACATAATTCATTATAAGATCATTTAAACTTATTTAATATAATTAATAACATGTAATATCTATTTTTATTTTTATCCATGTTTTACAAAAACATCCATTCATGTGTACAAGTGAACCGTTTAGGAAAAATAAGAAAATGAACACTCTCAAACAATGGATTTAAACTCTATGACTCATAAAAATGCCCTTAAAAATATTTAATGAAACCAGAATTAACAATATTCATTTATAAAATGTTTTTTAATTTCTAATAAATGAATATAATGTCATTATACTTGACAATAATGTGAAGGAAGCATTCAAATACAAGGTAAGGAGAATCTCTCGAACCGAACATTCATTCATTAGGTTCTCCCTCTTTCACTCCAATTTTGGAGTTGTTACACCATAAAAATCAGTTTTTCATCATTATCATAATTTTATGAGATATGAAAGTTCACCATTGGATTTTATGTCAAACAAATTTTTTTCCAAAATAAATCTTCTTTTAAAAATACACCTTTTACTTCTCACTCAAGGTCAATGGTTCTTGTATCAAGTATGTCCCTCTTTATTTTGGGAGACAAATTTTTATGAATGTGTTCCTATGACATTGAACCCATTCAATTACATGGGTTATTTATGTTCATATATGTTTTATATGGAATGCATGATAATAAAAATGTTATGTTGTGACGGGTGCACTTGGAATTATATAGCGCAATATGAATGTTTGAATGTGACAGGTCTACTCGAAATTATATGGCACTCTAATTCATTGAGAAAACTGATGAACCTCATGAGTTGAAGTGGAATAATATGTGAACATGATGCTAGTTTTTTTCACAATTATGTGGGAATTAGGATTAGTGAACGCTAGAGAAAACCTCTAGTATAATACTACATTAAAATATGCACACACAAAGATTTAATAAACTTATATATCCCATAATGTATTATATTGGTGTAAATTTCACAAATGAAGAAGTTATTTACTCCTGAATCATTGACTTATATTTTTTTTACCATTTCTATTTTAGAAAATTGTGGGAACCAGGATAAACCAGGTTAACAATCTGTGTGAGGGACAATGCAACAATTTCCCAAATGACATCTCAAATGATTTGGTAGGTGGAGTTCAAAAATTCATTGAGATGTTTACTCAACTATATCAGGTTATCAATAATAAACTGAATAATGAGGAATGTACTCCTTCACCAAAGAGGGTGAAACTAGGTATCGAGTGTTTTATGTTGGAATAAACACTTAATGTTAGTGGATATTCTAATCAACTAGTTGTGGAATAGTGGGTCAACTCCATGGAGAAGATATTTTCTGTGCTTCACTGTTCTGATATGGATAATGATACACTATCCATTTATGGTCTAGAGGGAGAGTCCGATCAATAGTGGGTGTTGATTAAGAACACCAAGCCATGAGATGAAATTGAATAGTTGGAATGGGAAGAGTTTAAGATCATGTTTCTTAACAAGTATTTCACAAGAACTCTTCCTATTAATATAGAGATATAACTCATATATCTCAATAAAAAGTAAGGAGAAGGAACTTGGGAACCAGAGGATTCAATGAAGGATAAGTACCCTCACCTATTTATGTAAAATGAAATTTCGAGGGTGAAATTTTAAAATGGGGAAGAATATAACGACCCAAACATTTTTCATTGAAATTTCTCCATTATTGTAGTAATTTAATAATCAATGACATTAGGAAAAAATTCCATATCAAGCTTAAATAAACTACTATGTGACCTTTAAACATAAATTTTCCACTTCTGTGATTTGATATGACATACACGGTTGTGATTAGTAAAATGTTTGGATTTTGATAGGGAAAACATAATTTTTGGGTGAATAGTAACTAACCAATATGAATAGTAACATATGCTTATGAATAGTAGTATGACCCTTATGGATTTTAAATCCTCTAAAAGAATAGTAACCTCACCCAAAAATTTATAAATAAATTTTAGGCATCTCATAAGTAACAATATGAACGATGTAAAAGTGTTGGTATTTTTGTAGGCCATAAATAATTTATTTAATTTAATTAATTATTCAAAATGAAATTTAATTTTCCTAAAATTATTTCATAAATTAAAAATTCTACGTCTTCTAGTTTTAAGATAATTTTTTAAGATTTTATTTAATATTTGAAATCATTATAAAATCAGTTTTTATTTTTAAATATGTATTTTTCAAGTAAAATATTATTCTATTTAAAAATTAAACATATCATTTTTGAAAACATATTTTTGAATGAATGAGTTACTTTTTGGATTCTACATATTGAAAAATGGTTAGGGTGAATTTTTGGGATTTTTATTAAATACAAGAATTTTGGATGAAGAGTGAAATACTATAATTTACAAAATAAACTAAATACATTAATTACATAGTCATGTATGATTTTCTAATGATGTAATCACTATTGGTTCTAAATTACATGAACTTATTACTATTATTGGTCATGGAATCATCACTATTACTTGTCTTGTGGATAAATAATAAATTAGGGAATATAATATTGGGAAAAACCTTCTCCCCTCCACTATAAATACCACCCCTCACACCCTCATTTTTTCACACCTCTCAAGCTTCAAGACATTTCCAAATTCTACCGAAATTTCTTCCCTATCCCCTCCCCCACGTCGAGGAGATATTGGTCTCCTAAAAATAACAAGACTAGGTTCATTATGGAGGATCTCCAGAGGAGGATTCAAGAGGTAATTTCTCTATCTTTTTTCATTCAATTTCCATTCCAATTTCATTTCTTTTCTTCTCTTATGATCAAATTATATTATACTAATTTTATGATACCTCTAGTATGGTTCATATAATTATATGGTATCATGTTAATGGATTATTATTTATTATACTCCCCCTCTCTCTCTTTTATTTATAGAAATGGAATTGTTGTATGTGATGTGTTAATTTTCTTACATCATGGGTGATGCACTTCCATTTTCCTTCAACTCCATCAAATATGTCAATGAAACCATTATATGGTTGAAACCAGATTTTATTATTATTTTTAACCAATTTTATGTTCTGGAAAAAACATTAATTCATAATACTAATTGATAAAAAAAAACATGTTTGTTGTGATCCAAAAACCGCCAAAAATTAACCTAAAACGATTATAATTAAATTTTAACTAATGATTCATCCACTTGGTATATAACATAATTCATTATTATATCATTTATATTCCTGTAATATCATTAATAACAGGTAATATGAGTTCTAGATGCTTATCCATGTTCTACACAATCTTCTATTCATCTGTACAAGTGAACTATTCAAGAAAATAAAAAAATAACACTCCAAAAAATGGACTTAAACTCTATAACTCATCCAAAGGACCATAAAAGAACTCAATGAAACCATAATGAACAATATTCATGTATAAAAGGTTCATTAATTTCTAATTAATGAATATAATTTAGTTATACAGGAAAATAACGTGAAGGAATCATTCAGATATAAGGCAAGGGGAAATTTTCAAACCCGACATTCATTCTCAGGTGCTCCCTCTTTTACTTCAATTTTTATGGTTACTCCATAAAAATCATTTTATCATAATTGTAATAAATTTGATATGATTTAATTTTTTACCACTGAATTTTATGTCAAACAAAATAGTTTCCAAATTTACTCTTATTTCAAAAACACACCTTTTACTTATCACTCAAGGTTGAGGGTTCTTGTATCAAGTATATCATTACCTATTTCATTTGGTAACCCAAACATTATTAATGTGTTTCAATGATATTAAACACATTCCATTCCATGGGTTATTTATGTTCACATATGTTTTATGAAGCATGCATGATAATTAATATGTTTTTGTTCGTGATGGGTGTACCTGAAATTATATATCACAATATGAATGTATGAATGTGATGGGTGCGCCCGAAATTATACACTGCCCCAATGAATTTGGTAAAGTGATGAACCTCATGAATTAAATTGGAATTATGTGTGAGTAATATTTTAGTATTTTTCACAAATATGTGTGTCTGTTTACCACTAAGACACGATGTTTCATTTTTTATGCATTTCCACATTCCATGCCTTATCTTAATGTTTCCTTTAATGATTATGATTTTATTCCCATGTGATGATGATAATGACTATTCTCATCAAATGTTATGTTCTTTCATGTTCTTATGTACACTCTTAATGGGGTTTTAGGTCACACCTTTTTTAAGTATATCCAAAGGTTACTACATGTACTAAGGAGAGGTCAAGTTCCATTAAGAATCTTGAGAAGATGAATTTAAATAAATGTTTTGTGTTTTAAATGTTATGTATGGTCCTAGTTCACCAAATTCACTAAACCTTTGGATCCTTATTGTATAATTTTTTTATGTTTCTTATCAATAAAATGATGTAAAAGTAATATAAGAAAATTAGGGTCTTTATATAACTCTCCATTGATTAATGATCTAGTATCCAATACTCTTTCACTATGTGCTAATAGTATCAAGTGAAAATTTTGAACTTGTGGTCCAATGCAACTAGACATTCTCTAGAAACAGACTTAAAGATTTTCTTCAAGGTGATGAGAATTTCCACCACACTCTTAGGTGGATAGTGTTTTTTTACTTCTTTGAGGGTAAATATATAGTTGGACATCCTTAGTGGGGAATACCCTAGTGAAACATGACTCTCAGTGAGGTATGCACTCTAGATCTTTATGGGTGTACCCATTTTATAGAATCAATTTCTATGCAGTAGAGGATGATAGTTTCTAATGAGGTTGTGGATTTTGGTCACTAATGGTGATGTTATCTTGTGGAATGATACCAACAATGTAGGTTTATCTGAATGTTCAATATTATTCACCTAAAATCATGGGATATTAGTACACTTAATTGGTAGTGGTGTGATGCTGAACAGTTGAGAGAGGTCAGTGTGGTACCTATGACACTTTTCAATAGATTTCAAGAAAATGTGAAAACAATATGACCAAGATTTATTTGATAATAAATGTGTAACTTGTAGGGTATTAGAATATGGATGATGGATTCCTATGAATGCAGAGGTTGGAAAGAGGGATTATATCACATTTTTGTAACAACCTAGTGATATAGGTACACTTTCATTATGGGTGGGGGGTAACAGAGGAGTTAGAATCAAATCAGGGGAGATTTATACTTGGAAACTATTCTAATGATTATGTGGAATTTTTTTCAAATCCCAGTGAAGTATGAAACATTGATGGATTGTCCTCAAACAACAACCATATATAACTCTATTTAATTTTAGGTATCAGAGTGCTCTCAAAAGTGACATGATTGTCAACAAATCCTTTTTGGTTTTCGTGTTGATAGATCGTGGTTTCATTATATTATACGTGGAGGTGGGACCCTTGGATGAGAAAGGGTTTTGGTGTTGATTCATGATAACTCTTACATGGACTTCGTCCCTATTTACACATTGTTATTTATTCACGATGGATGTATCCATTATATTAATTGATTCAAAATGGTATTCCCTTATAAGGAAATTGTGTTTTGAGTTTTTTGGATCTCGGTCCTTGGAATGTGAAGGATGTTCATGTGATGTTGGGCCACTTTCCACATGAGGTTTTTTCATGACCTTCCCTATTCAACTACTCTAGTTGTTTTACTCTTTAAGGATGAAAATGAATTTAAGGTGGGGAGAATGAAAATAATTGGGTTTTTTGCCAAATGAGACTTTTAATAGTTTTGAATTTTATATTTTGGGACCTCTCTAGGGATAAAATAGTAAATTAAATCTATTAGAAAACCTAAGAAATATAATTTGATTATTTTATTTATTTTGAGGCATTGTGTTTACCCCCATGATGATCTGGGGCAGTATTTTGAATACAATATGTACATGAAAATATATATTAAGTACAAAAATATTATCTTTAGAATATGTGTATGTAGTTTTGATGATAAAATTATATATCATAAATAGAGTGTTGGATGGGAAATATGACATTGGGTTTAGTCCGAAATGGGTGGATCAACCTTGAGATAGTATAAATTTGGTTCGTATTGGGAACCTTGGGGTTTTGGCATCATGGATGGACTAATTAAATAATTTAATTAGTCAATTAATTGATTGTATTATCATGGGAGACCCCTAATATCCCCTTTTTAATGCTTTATAATCTCTCATAATAGGGTTATCCACCATAACCCTATATTGAGATAAATATAGAGGGAGGGTGGAGGATGAGGATGATTTGGAGGAACTGACAAAACTGGGAACCAAAGAAAAGAATTTCAATGACATTGATGATTACATGTGATGAAGAATGTAATCTCAATTCCAATTTTGGATTAAAGCATCAATGATTTACTTTTAGGTAGTGATTTATGTTTTTATATTGATCAATTCATTATAAATTATAAATTGGATCTATGATCAAGGATCTCATTCATTGTGTTCATGGATAAACATTGAAATAAATATTATTCTCAATATTAAATACCAATTATTTGGATTATTTTCCATATATTCCACCATGTGTTTCATATGGAAAATAATATTTATTAATAAATATGTTCTTGTAGTTTTCATCTCATGAATGCATTGTTTTAAATAAAGTTCATTCTAGTAGTTTATATATACATAACCTCCCCATGTTTTAGAATATCTTCTATACTTGAGATGTATCTATTACATGTTGGTATAGTATAAGACCTCCCATGTTTTGATATATTCTAACTCAATTCTATTCACCTAACCCTGGCATATGGGAGTCAGGAATATGGTTTCACTCCCAGTATACAGTCAGTCCATGTAGGGCATTAATGGGTCTAATCAGGTCAATTGTAATAAGGTTTTCCTTTTCCATAAGTTTTTCATTATAGAAAAGTTATTTTATCATCAAAATAGATGGTATTGTAGTGGTTACAATAGAAGTCACAAATATTGTACCAAAAAGTTTTTTTATGGAAAACCATGATTCTATGAGACTTAGTTACATGGCCTATATGCCCTATTGGTAAGGCCATTAGGCCCTATTGTAAGGCCCTTGTGAAGGTTATGGGCATAGAAGAAGCACATACTGGGTTAAATATTAACTCATAAATTATCAGAGTCAATAAATATTTTGGGAGTTATATGATGTGGAAGACATAACCAATTAAAAAATATGACAGAAAATTTACTATCACTTCGGAACCAAGAGAATATTTCAGGTCACATTTATAATTAATTTAATTGGATAAGAAGAAATAATACCGCATTCTTGTGATACTTCATAGATGAAGATGTGGATCATCTGAAACCCTTTTGGTCTACCATCATTGTGCTTATAGGTTACAAGTGTAGAATCCCTCTAGTGGTGATCCAAAGATGCTCCTTTGATCTCCAAACAAAATTGATGGATTATCGGTTGGTAGCATGATTGATTAATGATATTTAATTGGTAACCTTGATCACTATGATGGTTAATTAAGGATTGAAGAATCATCCATGCAATCTCATTCTTTAGAATATAGTGGTGGGAGGAGGATCTATCAGGTTTATGAGAAGAAACTGTAGAGCATTATATATTCTTGAGATGGAGTTCTAGATTTCATTATGTAGAAAATTTCTACAATTACATTAACCCTATAACAATAGAAATATCATTCTATTTATTGTGTTATGGGTTAGGTTTAAATATTAATTAAATTCACATATCCCCTTAATAATATATTAATCCTTTAAATAACCTCATTCCATGTAATAATAATATAATAATTATTATTTCATGATGTGTGAAAAATGATGTGTTGATAGATATTTTTTTTACCATATGGAAAATGAATATTTATTGTCGAACATCATATTTGTCACGAACCGGATCTGGTTGCCACTATTAACGGCACCAAAACCGTCTTGTGGCAAGGCCCGAAGGGCGTTCTCTATCCCCACGGTCTGGCACAAGTGCCCAGGTATCAAACAAATCTGTTTTGGGAATGATTTACCCGAGTATGAAAGCAGAAATCATAAAAAACAATCAATTATTAAAATCTGATATTTTTCATGATAAAAAATTATTAACAAAACCAGATCTGAATACATATGTTTAAAGACACTACAAGTGGTCTAAAAACAAATAATTACAACATAAAGAAATCCCCATGGACTCCACATGAAAAGGGTATCATCACCCGCAAGCCGTCCCCACAACTCCGCCCCAACCATGGGGACTAACATCCTGAACCGTCATCACCCTTAGCCTTCCCTTTACCTGAGTCAAGCATAAGCAGGTCTACTTACAACCAAGGGGTGTAAGTAGGGTGTGATCCTAAGCCCAATAGGATACCACCAGTTGATTCCAAAGAGTATGCAATTCAATGTGAACAAAACAAGAAATTTTAATACACAAGGTGAAACAGTGTTAAAATTCAATGAAATGCAACTTTCAAATGAAAATAGTTTTCAATCCGAGAATTTCAGAATGTTAACACATTAAATAGACATGTGAGCTACTGTAATGTACTACCAAAAACAACCCACAACAAGGGTAAATACCACAAATCCTATGAGCATCAAAATCAGGAACACCCCTAAGCACTAGGTTTTCTCGGGCCCTATGTACCTCGTACCTCGGTGTAGAGTAACCATAGAAAAATCTATTCTCGTGCACGATCCACTAGTAGGGAACATAACCATAACCTAGTGGTCCCCAATTATCATCCAAATAGTTTAGTTATAGTTGTCGTTATCCAGATGCTAAGTGGAACAGGGAAAAAACCCATCTGATCCACTAGCCGTACTAGTACAAATCCGCCCCACCTAAGTACCCGGGCTTCTCCTTTTTGTTCTCAAACAATTTTAGCAAACAACACACATCCTTTTTAATATAAAATTTCACTACTGGTCACAAACAAATTGTACAGTAGCTACACACATTTTATACCATTTAAAACACACAATAAAATAATTTTATTTCCAATAAAACAACCTCTCAAAATATCACATTGTTTTTCACCCAAAGCTCTTTAAGATATCCACCTTTCACACTATGATAACACCTGTAAGATATTAAAACAAAATTTCAGTTCAAAACCCTTTAATGAAACCAAAAATTTATTTATGGGGCATCCCAAAATTAACCAATAAATGATTTGAATGGAAACCCCTCAATTTCACCAAAAAGTTGAACTTAAAATTCATTTGCATTATAAATGAAACTAAAACCAATTTTTACAGAAACATTCAAGTCAAATAAACATTAGAGTACCATGAAAACATCAATATAATTCACAAAAATTTCACACACAATGGAATCACCTACCAAAATAACAAAACCCCTTGAATCTCCGTGCGAAAATCAAATCACACCCCCGCCGCACCAAGAGAGAACTAGATCAAACCTAAAACCACAAAAATTGGCCAAGAAAGCCCAAATTTAAACCCTAGGTTCGAAATCCTTGTTTTGGGACATTAGTAAACTCAATTATAACCGAAGAAACCCTAAGAACAATGAGTTAAACCCAAATTAATTTGAAATAGGAAAGAAAATGGCTCATTTACTTGAAGTATCTTGAAGTAATCACTCCACAAATCCAGTATCTGATATTTAAAAGAGTCCAAATTTAGGGTATGTTTGAAAAAGATGTATTATCTCATTTAGGAACTGGAATGGAGGAAACATATTGAGAATTGAGAGAGTTATTAAAAAATATTTTACCTCTTCAAATCTGGGCGATTTGACAAACCCTATGAATATCGGCACAAAATCGCGCTTCTACAGAGCTCCAAATGGGTGGGAGAGAGTTCAGACGCGTGGCTGGGTTATGTGGGCTTGAGCGAGACTTGGAATAACCGAACAATCCCAAATATTGAATAAGTTATAACAAAATCAAATTTTATTTTTAAAACAGGAATTGGGCTTTCGGGCAGGCCCAACCCCTTAGACAAAAACCCAAATAACCCCTGGTTATGGATTTCTAAAAGCTCCAAATTACCTTGGTGGTTTTAATAGGTTAGGGGAGGTCAATTAGGAATTTGAATCGATGAAGAATGATGAATAATTAAAAAGTTATAAAAGATACAAAATTTATTTTTTAATCTGGAATTGGGCTCACGGTTTGGCCCAATTCATGAATACTCATCTATTCCTCCCTAAAACCTAGGGTAACCCCCCAAAAAAGAAAGGATGTAAATTAAATGAAAAAAATACCATTAAAATATGTCTTTTATGTGACAATTCTCCCCACCATTAAGGACTTTCCGCCCCGGAAATTCAACATGAATCTCTGTTGGAAAACAAGAATGGGTACTCTTCCTCGACCCATGACTTTCACTCCCATGTCTCATGTGTATCATTCCCATGTTGCCATAAAACCCGGACTAAAGGAATAGACATTCCTCGAAGTATCTTCTCTTGGGAGTCCACTATTTTCATCGGTGTCTCAACGATAGACAAGTCAGGCTCTATCTCCAGTTCTTCCCAACTCAACACATGGGATGGATCCGGATTTTATTTCTTCAACTGAGAGACGTGGAAGACATCATGGATAGACATCAACTGAGAAGGTAAGGACAACATGTATGCCACCTTACCAATACGCTCGGTGATCTCAAAGGGCCCGACATACCGTGGCATCAGCTTACCTTGCTTCCCCAATCGACGATGACCCAGACGAGGGGCCACTTTTAAGAATACCTTGTCACCCACAGAAAACTCTCGGTCTCGACGCCTCCGGTCAGCATAAGATTTATGACGACTCTGAGCTATCAATAAGCGCTTCCTGATCAACTTGACCTTCTCAGAAGTCTCCTGCACAAGGCTCGGCCCCAACAGTGAAGTCTCTCCTACCTCAGCCCAACATAGGGGGACCGACAAGGCCGACCATAGAGCGCCTCAAAAGGGGCCATTCGAATCGTGGATTGGTAACTATTATTATAAGAAAACTCTACCAATCCAAAATGGCTATCCCAAGAACCTCCAAAGTCCAGGACACTTGCACGAAGCATGTCCTCCAATATCTGATACGCCCGCTCTGTCTGACCATCCGTCTGTGGGTGGTATGTCGTGCTCATCTTAATCTGAGACCCCAAGGACTTCTGAAGGCCTTCCCAAAATCGAGAAGTGAAGCAGGGGTCTCTATCCGAGACAACAGCTGATGGTACACCATAGAGTCTCGCCACTTCCTGAAGATACAAGTGGCCCAACTCATCTACTTTAGTTGTATCTTTTATCGGAATGAAGTGGGCTGATTTGGTCAGACGATCAATGACCACCCAAATAGAATTCTTACCCCGAGGTATATGAGGTAAGCCAACAATGAAGTCCATGGAAACCTCTTCCCACTTCCAGGTAGGAATGGGTAGTGGTTGGAGCAAACTGGATGGCCTTTGGTGCTCTGCTTTCACCTGCTGACATGTGTAGCATCTCGAAACAATGTCTGCTATGTACCGTCTCATACCAGGCCACAGAAACTGCCGACGAACATCATAATACATCTTAGTGGAACCCAGATGGACAACCCACTGAGACTGGTGGCTATCTTGCATCACCACCTTCCGCAGAGATAATGGCACTACTGAACGGCCCTTGAAACAAAAGATGCCCTCGGGAGACGATGACCAATCAG
Organism: Viscum album; assembly: GCA_963277665.1. Lineage (NCBI taxonomy): Eukaryota > Viridiplantae > Streptophyta > Magnoliopsida > Santalales > Viscaceae > Viscum > Viscum album. The sequence continues at coordinate 326,186,494 of OY728140.1, forward strand.
AGGATGTGTCCCCACCATGAAGGAACTACTTAGACCACTGACAAAGATCATCACTGGGCTGTTCATGCTGAATAAAATCCAATAGAGAAGGATTCAACTGGAAACTTTCCAAGAATGCCCTTCCACTGTATTCCCTGGTCTCCACATGCATCTGAGAAAAGAGACCCATCAATGCCCACTCATCACTAGACTTCCTCAAAGCCTGCACTGGAACTCTTCTGCTCAAAGTGTCGGCCACTACATTACCCTTTCCTGGGGTATAGACAATGTCAAAGTCAAACCCCTGCAAGTACTCGATCCAGCGACGTTGCCTCAAGTTGAGGTCCTTCTACGAGAAGATATAAGACAAGCTTTTGTGATCAGAGTATACCAAAAACTTCTCCCCAAAGAGGTAGTGACGCCAAGTCTTCAAAGCATGCATCACCGCTGCCAACTCCAAGTCATGGGTTGGGTAGTTCTTTTCATGTGGTCGAAGTTGGCGAGAGCCATACGCGACCACATGATCATCTTGCATAAGCACGCACCCAAGACACATACCTGAAGCATCACAATAGACCACATATCCCTTTCCAGCCTCTGGAAAAATCAGCACGGGGGCGGTAGTCAGCCGCCTCTTCAGCTCCTCGAACGATGCCTGACATTCTAGACCCCATAAAAACTTCACCCCTTTCTGGGTGAGGGAAGTAATCGGTGAAGAAAGCCAAGAGAAATCCCGAACGAATCGCCTGTAATAACCGGCCAAGCCAAGAAAACTCCTGATCTTGAACACATTCTTCGGTTTCTCCCATGACATGACTGCACTAATTTTCTCAGGGTCCACTGAAACTCCATGCTCTGAGATCACATGCCCCAGAAATCTCACCTCTCTGATCCAGAAAGTACACTTTGACAACTTTTCATAGAGGTGGTGATCTCGTAATGTACCCAAAACGATCCTCAAGTGATGTTCGTGTTCCTCCTCAGAGCAAGAGTGTACCAGAATGTCATCCACGAACACCACAACAAAGGAATAGAGATACTGATGGAACACCCTATTCATAAGTTCCATAAATACCGCTGGAGCATTGGTAAATCTGAAGGGCATGACCAAATACTCAAAGTGGTCGTACCTGCTTCAGAAGGCTGTCTTAGGGATATATGACTCCTTCACCCTGAGTTGATGATACCCTGAATGGAGGTCTATCTTTGAGAACCACTTTGCCCCCTTCAACTTATCAAACAAATCATCTATTCTGGGAAAAGTGTATTTGTTTTTAATTGGTACCTTATTCAGCTTCCGGTAGTCAACGCACAACCGGAGGGATCCATCAGCCTTTTTTGAAAACAACACAGGAGCGGCCCAAGGAGAGACGCTCGGGCGAATGAATCCTTTGGATTCTAAGTCGTCCAGCTGTATCTTTAATTCCCTCAACTCGGTGGGGGCCATGCGATAAGAGGGAAGAGATATCGGCTGTGTTCCCGGCGCCAGATCAATCGAAAACTCCACATCCCGTTCCAGGGGAAAACCATAAAAATCATCAGGGAATACCTCGGGAAACTCATTCACTACACGAGGTAGTGAACCTTCAGGGGAAAGAACTTCCTCTAGCACAATCGAAGATAACTGGAAGATAACACTTCCCAACTCTGGGAGTGGAGGCCCTGCACGACTTGATCGTGGATCCCATTCTCCATGAAAAACCTGACGACTCCCATCAGGTGATGTGAAACTCACATGCCGTTTGTAGCAATCTATGTGTGCCTGGAAGTTTACTAGCCAATCCATCCCGAGTATGACATCAAAAAGGTCCATATCTAAGACCAAGAGGTCCCACTCCATCTCGACCCCTGACACATAAAGTGCACACGAGGGGCACCTCAGGCCCTGCTCCTTCTTTCCCAATGGTGTCACCAATTCCATCGCAAAAGACATCAACTCAGTTGGAAAATTCAGCTTGTCCACAAAATGTCCAGAAATGAATGAAACAGAGGCACCAGTATCAAAAAGAGAAGTAGCTATAGAAGATGCGATCAGAACGGTACCTCGAACTGTCGACGGTCCCACCTCTGATCCTTCTGGTGACTGATCCACTGCATGGAGATGTCCAGTATCTGCCTGAGGACAACCGCTAGTCTGTGGTTGTGCCCTGAACTGGCTCTTCCCAGAAGATGATCTAGCCCTACCACCCTGACCACCAAATCAAGATCCCCCAGTCCTCGACGGCTCGGACTGTGCTGGCACTCCTCTTGAAGCCACTGACCCTGCCCCACTTGGGAGTGGGCGTGCCACATCGCAGAAGCGCTGCAAATTCCCTATACCTCCACACTGGTAACAAGGTTTCGGAGGAATAGGACATGATGGTCGGATATGCCCAGGACTCCCACATTTGTGGCACACGACTGATCTCGCATCAGAAGCCGCAGAAGAAAACTACCTGGAAGAGTGGCCTGAACTGCCCCCTCCTTTCTTCACATGATCCTCCTGCTTCCTTTTCTTCTCTGAGGAGCTTCCATTACCCACTGCTGATACTGAACCATAGAAACTAGCCCTACCTTTCCTATCAATCTCCACCATGCACGCCCGATCAACATCCTCAGCATAGGTCCTCATCTTAAACAAGAACACCTGGGAGTATATCTCTGGTCCCAAGCCTTTCTCAAACCTCTGGGCCTTCGCTTGCTCATTAGAGACAATTTCTGGAGCATACCGAACCAATTCAGCGAAATGGTTGGCATACTCCATCACAGATAGATTCCCCTGAACAAGTTCTATGAACTCTCTAGACCTGTCATAAGCCAACACCTCAGGGAAATATTGTTCATTGAAGATAGCCTTGAAATCTCCCCAGCGCATCTACTCATTCTTCCCAGACTGAAGCACTGACTCCCACAATTTACGGCTGGGACCCTCCAACAGAAAGGAGGCACACTTCACCCTGAGCTCCTCGTGTGTTTCTAGGAACTCAAACATACACTCGATCTTCTCGAGCCATTCTTCTGCTTCTTGGGGTTCTGCGCTACCTCGGAAGGTAGGAGGCTTGTTTTTCAGAAACTCTTGTGCTTTATATTTTCTAGGACCTGTGTCCTCTGCCCTAACAGGAATAGGAGTATGAGATGGTCCCTGTCCCAAATCTTGGATAGCCCGAACAACAGCCTCCACGAGCCTCTGATCAATCGGCGTGGGAGAACTCACTCCAGCTTCCTCCTGTGGGTGCGTGGGAGCTTTCCGGGGAGGCATGTTTCTACAAAATGCAACAGTCACAAAACAATATTCAATACCACAATTCTGAAAATTGTAATCAAATACATCAAATATAAACAAACTAAACACATTCTTGAAATAAAAGAAACAACTACTCCACATCTGCCTGATGTCCACATGTGGTCTGCAGCCCACACGTCTCACCTAGAAGTGAAGTCAATCAGTAAATTCCAACATCCTCTAGTGACTCAAGGTCTGCCGTGAGAGGTGCGGGCCGGACACCCTACTCACAACCAATACCCCGAGCCCCGAAAGTCCTAGCTCATGTCAATCCCGACTCATCTCAAAATAACAATATAACCCAAAAACATTAACCTCCTTTGATACCATTTTTGCATGAACCGGATCTGGTCGCCACCATTAATGGCACCAAACCCGGCCTGTGGAAAGGCCCGAAGGGCGTTCCCTATCCCCACGGGCTGGCACAAGTGCCCGGGTATCAAACAAATCTGGTTTGGGAACAATTTACCCGAGTATGAAAGCAGAAATCATAAAAAAACAATCAATTATTAAAATCCTAAATTTTTCATGATAAACAATTATTAACAAAACCATATCTGAATACATATGTTTAAAGACACTACAAGTGGTCTAAAAACAAATAATGACAACATAAAGACATCCCCATGGACTCCACATGAAAAGGGTATCATCACCCGCAAGCCATCCCCGCAACTCCGCCCCAACGATGGGGACTAACATCCCGAACCGCCATCACCCTTAGCCTTCCCTTTACCTGAGTCAAGGATAAGCAGGTCTACATACACCCAAGGGGTGTAAGTATGGTGTGAGACTAAGCCCAATAAGATACCACCAGTTGATTCCAAAGATTATGCAATACAATGTGAATAAAACAATCAATTTTAATACACAAGGTGAAACAGTGTTAAAATTCAAAGAAATGCAACTTTCAAATGAAAACAGTTTTCAATCCAAGAGTTTCAGAATGTTAGCACATTAAATAGACATGTGAGGTACTGTAATGTACTGACAAAAACAACCCACAACAAGGGTAAATACGACAAATCCTATGAGCATCATAATCAGGAACACCCCTAAGGACTAGGTTGTCTCGGGCCCTATGTACCTCGTACCTCGGTGTAGAGTAACCATAGAAAAATCCATTCTCGTGCATGAGCCACTAGTAGGAAACATACCCATAACCTAGTGGTCCCCAATCATCATCTAAATAGTTTAGTTAGAGTTGTCGTTATCCAGATTCTAAGTGGAACAGGGACAAAACCCATCCGATCTACTAGCCGTACTAGTACAAATCCGCCCTACCTAAGTACCCGAGCATCCCCTTTTTGTGCTCAAACAATTTCAGAAAACAACACACATCCTTTTTCATATAAAATATCACTACTAGTCACAAACAAATTTTACAGTAGCTACACACATTTTATACCATTTAAAACACACAATAAAATAATTTTATTTCCAATAAAACAACCTCTCAAAACATCACATTGTTTTTCACCCAAATCTCTTTAAGATATCCACCTTTCACACTATGATAACACTTGTAAGTTATTAAAACAAAATTTCAGTTCAAAAACCTTTAATGAAACAAAAAATTCAGTTATGGGGCATCCCAAAATTAACCAATAAAAGATTTGAATGGAAACCCCTCAATTTCACCAAAAATTGGAACTTAAAATTCATTTGCATTATAAATGCAACTAAAACCAATTTTTACAGAAACATTCAAGTGAAATAAACATTAGGGTACCATTAAAATAGAAATCTAATTCAAAAAAATTTCACACACAATGGAATCACCTACCAAAATAACAAAACCCCTTGATTCTCCGTGCAAAAATCAAATCGCACCCCTGCTGCACCAAGAGAGAACAAGATCAAACCTAAAACCACAAAAATTGTCCAAGAAAGCCCAAAGTTAAACCCTAGGTTCGAAATCCTAGTTTCGGGACATTAGTAAACTCAATTATAACTGAAGAAACCCTAATAACAATGAGTTAAACCCAAAGTAATTTGAAAGAGGAAAGAAAAGGGCTCATTTACTTGAAGTATCTTAAAGTAATCACTCCAGAACTCCAGTATCTGAAATTTAAAAGAGCCCAAATTTAAGGTAAGTTCGCACAGGATGTATTATCTCATTTAGGAACTGGAATGGTGGAAAAATATTGAGAATTGAGAGAGTTATGAAAGAAATACTTTACCTCTTCAAATATGGGAGATTTGAGGAACCCTATGAAGATCGGCACAAAATCGTGATTCTACAGAGCACCAAATGGGTGGGAGAGAGTTCAGACGCGCGGCCGGGTTACTTGGACTTGAGTGAGACTTGGAATCACCGAAAAATCCCAAATATTGAATAAGTTATAACAAAATCAAATTTTATTTTTAAAATAGGAATTGGGATTTCGGGCAGGCCCAACCCCTTAGAAAAAAACCCAAATAACCCCTGGTTATGGATTTATAAAAGCTCCAAATTACCTTGGTGGTGTTAATAGGTTAGGGGAGGTCAATTAGGAATTTTAATGGATGAAAAATGTTGAAAAATGAAAAAGTTATAAAATATACAATATTTATTTTTTAATCTGGAATTGGGCTCACGGTTTGGCTCAATTCATGAATACTCATCTATTCCTCCCTAAAACCTAGGGAACCCCCCCAAAAAAGAAAGGATGTAAATTAAATGAAAAATATACCTTTAAAATATGTCTTTTATGTGACAATATTGGTCTGGTCCTACTCCTTGAAATTTATTTAATACTCAAATTAATATTTTATATTAGTATAATTAAATAATTACCCTATGAATAAATATCCATTTTAATTATGAAATCAATAAAACTGAAATAAAATTATTTCATGGACTTGTGAATAATATTTATTCCTATAATTAAATTCAAATATAATATAATTGATATCAATAAAAATAGTTAGTGAGTGACCCTCTAGGCTTCTTTCTCATTTTAATTAATAAGGATTTCCTAAAGTCCAATATTACTATCTAGAAAGGGATTAAGGAACCTAAGAAGAATAAATTAATGTTTCAATGTCGATGAGCACATATGAGTGCCAATTGGGTATTATAATCCCTTTATCATGATATATCTTCATGCTTGTTGTATACTTGTTTCATTCACATTAATTCTTGGTATGTATTTCTATAATTATCATGAATGATCATATCTACATCACCATGTCCATGGAATTTATTTTAATGATACAATTCCAATAAAAGGGTCAAGATATTAACTTCTATATATGGAATGGATAAAACCATACTCTACTAATTTATTAATAACAATATGATAATGATGTACCCAAATAATAATAATTTTCATGAAAATTGTTCATAATAGGTTTCATAAATACATCTAAGCATGCATGTCATGATATGTATTAATATTAATATTAAATTATAAGTACCATTAAATTTGATCGCAGTTATGAATATCTTATTACACATGAATATGCTAAATACGAATTGGTGGGTATGTCCTCATAATATCCCATCTTGGAGACCACAAATTGAATATTTTATAAGACAAAGACTCATCTTATTATGATCATCCACACTTGAAATTCAAAAAACTAAGTTTCGCATCACAGTTCATCATTATGGTTGTAGGGAAAAAAATATAGATATATCATAATAACATTTTAAGGTTATGATTTTAAATTAGAAATACTATGACCTATTTTGATGCAGAAAATACCCTAGGACAATATGAAATTATATTCATGTAGTGTAATGATCAATATTTGATAATATATATTTCATATTCAATTATTTGGTTATAAATAGTAATATAAGGTTCAAATCATTTTTTTCTATGATACCAATTATAAAAAACTATAACTTGGCCATGATCTAATTGATAATGACTTTTAGTTCACTATATATCACATGATTATAATGTTTCCCATGAAAGAATGGTTTTTAGGGGTATGCCTCATTATATTCCATGGAAATACTGATCACTGTAACTTCTCATCTCTGAGTATAAATCCTACAAGAGATGACAATTCTAGAGTTTGTGCTTTATCCACTGATGTCAACTAATTTATTTGGTGAGGTACACCATAATAGTATTATCAAAATAAATTTGTATTGGTTCTCTACTACTAGGAACGACCTATTTCTCTTAGATGAAATTTATATCTATTCTACTTATTTAGTAACATCCATGGTCGCAATATACTATGCCTCTATTGTAGAATTGTAACCACTACTTTCATTGAGATCTTCCATCTCATGACACCTCTATTGATACTAAAGACTTATCCTCATTTCAACTTCAGATCATCATGATATAGAATCCCACCATTTAATTACATAACCCCACATAGCATTTTACAAACAGAGGATTTTTTAATGTTTAGTGTCTTGGAAATAAGGTACGTAATATCTGAAAACATAAAACATTATTTTATTCCACATGAAATGATTTTCAAGATTTATTATATGTAATTTTATTAAATATCATAACCTGGGTACATATATCAAAGGAAAGAGTGAGCATAAGTCCCAGAAAGGGAAAATAAGGGAAACAATTTACATTTAATCTTGAGGAATATGAATAAGAACATGAGGAAATGCATAAATTCATGATAAATGGGAATATCGTAATTAATAATTACATGAATCATAACATGTAAATGTGTTTAAAACATTTAATTAAGTCATTATCAAGAATATCACCATTTTTAATCTCCGATGTGTTATAAAAATTACCAAGCTTATTCACCAAGGAATCCTAAAATATATCATTTTTATAGATTAATTTTTTTTTACCCAATGCATTATAGAGTTATCCAGACACAAAATTAATATGTATTAATTAATGTGAGGTTCATATATAATAATAAAACATTCTAAAAATAACCTATGTAGAATAAAAGAAATGGGTTTCATATCAAAATAACAATATTTTTGAAAAAGATCCTTAGGAAGAGATATTTATGTCTTTTAAAAACCATAGAAATGGAATTTAGGTTTCATGTATATTAATACATGAAAAAAAAGATCTTTTTGATATTTAGGTGAATACCCCTAGAAAATAAAAAGGTTTAGGTATTCAAAAAATAAAATAGGAGAGTTCCTTGGGAGAGAAAGAAATTTTGAGAAGAAAATATGGCAGTGTAACAGGTATGAAATATGGTTTTAGAAAACATTAAAAAAGAGGGGATATGGTTATCCCATTCATTAAAGAATCTTATTATAGTAATTTTAAAAAATAAAATATAAATAAGTACATAGTGTGGTATTTTGAAAGATAAAACAAATAAAAAAGAAAACTTGGAAGGAAAAGAGAAGATGAGATTTCCCTTACCGTGAAGAGTGACTCCTAAAACATGTAGATCATGACCTTGGGGGATTGAAGAGACCGTGGGAGGACTCCATGGGAGGGAATACTATCATATAATCGTGTAGGATGAATTGGGACTGAATTATAATGGAGGAATTTGTGGGTCTTTACAGCAATATTGATAATGTTTTTTTTTAATTTCCTTTGACACCATATTAGTTTTTATTGAAAAACCTTGGGTATTTCCATGGTATTTTCTCATGGTTTTGGGCACTTGTGACACATAATAAATTATTTTAATCCTTATTAATCTAAAAACATTTTATATTACTTGTTACATCATTGTGACATAGTTATGATTTCATTAAACAAACCAAAAAAATCAAATTGTATTTTTACTTTTTCTGAAAAAATGTTTTTTAATAAAATTCTCATAAATTCACCCTAACCCAATATCAAGGCTTTGATTCCAAAAGTGAAATTTATTTTATCATAATATTTATCTAAATATTAAAAACTTATCATTTGACTATAAAAATACTAATTTAATAAAAATTACAACGGACAGAAAATGCATAGTAAAAATTTTGACACATGGAAAAAAATTATTTTATCAGTTGTAATTAAATAATAATGTTTTGATCGTAATATTTAATTAAAATAAACACTATTAATAAAACCATAGTTTAATACACTAATTTATATCTCTTGAAAAAGTACAATTTGTACCTGAAAATTCAATTTATCAAATTCAATCTCAATTTCTAACCAAAACTATTCATAAAACGGAAAAGATGAATTTAAAATTTTATTCTAGAAAAGTGATTAAATTTTATGTAACTAGTGTAACTCCCCGACCCTAGTTACCCAGAGTCGGTGCATTATTACATTACATTGGCATGATCACAAGAAAGGTCAAATCTCGAAAGACCGATTGGTTTAGTAGCCTTGGAAACACTAGATATATTCATAAAGTTTTACATTACATGAAAAAGTGAAAAACTACTACAACAACATAGTCTCCATATTCCAGACTCATATTCCCACATACTATCCCTGTAGGTCATTCATAACATACTTCTTCACATCCTGGGAAAATTAAAACATAGAAAAGGGGTGAGCTCAAATGCCCAGTATGGATGAAAATATAGCGGAAACTTTCAAAAATAAGTATAAACATTTAAGGCAATGTATAACTAAAAAAAATCCTTTTAAACTTGAACTTCAACATATTATGGAAAAAGTAAAATGAAATAATGCCATTTACTTATTCACATGGATATTCTACTAATCGAATAATCACATGCAATATCAATAACCACTTTCATAATGATGGAATGCATAATGCCAGACTATCATAACCACATAGCCAAGGCCTCGTGCCAAGAATACAAATTTGATTTTGTCAAGGCCTTGTGCCAAGACACTAGTTTGTCTCATGAGACCTACCGATGCAACGAGGAGCTATAGCGGGCTCCACCCGTCACATATTAAGTCCAATTCATTCCCATATGAAAAGGTTTAAACATAACATAAACATTCGTATTAAAACTAGCATACGAAATGTCAATACTTTCATCATAAACTATGAATGGTATATAAATAGCACATCCACAATCAAACATATCAAAAAACCTTCAATACAATATAGAAGTTTTGTATCATAATAAATCAACTACAAATAAGCATAAAATCCATCAAAGGATGTTGACATAGACGAAATCAAAACTCTTTTTAGAGAAATATCTCTTTATATTTTTGAAATAATTTAAGAGTCATATATTTATAAAATAAAACATTTTCTTTGAAAATATTCTTATAATCTTGTAAGGGAAGGTTCGATGATTTTATAACGGTGGAAAATAGCTGCACCCGCCGTATAAGTTAAAAAAACATTCTTACCTTAATTTTGTCGAAAAGGTTAAAAAGCACCGTGTTTGGAAGATGACGGAAAGATTCCTTTATAAACCTCTTATAAAAAGTCAAGAAAGTGTATAAATGACTTTAAACCATATTCTTGTAAATAGTAAAAATGTTTTGAAATATATTTTTGAGAAACATGGATGTGGATGATAAAGAGATCCCAGTAGATTATTACGTATAAACAACCTCAGACAATGAAGAGATTGTGAAATAACCCTTACCTTGTACTTTTCCTTGGTTGGTGTAGGTTAACCTCCTGTATAATAGTGAAATAATTTTTATTAAATTATACAAGAATCATATTCATTCATATGATATCATATATTATCTTTTAACATTGCTTTGTTAATAATATCTTAGTATTATAGTTGTTTCGGGTGTCAACTTACTCATTTTCTTTTATATGTTTTGTTATGTAAGCCATGTTTGTAATGGATAGGTTGTATATTATTAATATCCATAATAATATCAAGTCCTTAAAAATCATTTTTAAATCAGAAAATGATAATTATACTTGAATGGGTACGATGGAGAATGAATCTCATCGTGTTCGTGGAGACGGTAGTCCGTACGTACGCACGAGCGACAATATCATTCTTTTGATATTAAAATAATATATAAATGGATGGTATATCATATATAACGAATCATTATCATGTTATATTTATTATTTTCATGAGTTACACATCATTATTATACCCATCCAAATAATAATATATTGAATAACAATTACACCACGACGTGGAGACGGTAAGCCATACGTACGCACGTATGGTGACATGTTATTCAAAGGGTGGATAGAATACTGAATATGGTTTTACCATATTTATAATAAAATCACATTATATATATGATACTGGTGTTATTATTTTATAATGGTAACAACAAAGGAAGAAGATGTGGTAGAAGAAAGGAACTTGGAAAAGGGTGGTGAAATCATTATCTCTTCTTCGGGTTCTTCCTTTTGATTTGATCAAAAGGGCTCCTTAGGTTGGATTTCTGATCAAAATAAGGCCTCTATGTTGTAGTGAGGGATGTTGGGAGAGTATTTGGGTAGAGTTTCTCCGAACCAAAAGGCTTTGATGGTGTGAGGAAATGAGAAGGAAGAGTGCCCTTTTATAAGAGGGGTGAGGGGCACCTTTGGAAAAGCTAGAAATATTAATTTATAATAAATTTGTATTCGGTTTCTAATGGCTCCAAAGTAGATTATTCAAAGGTTAAGGTGGGTATAGGTTTAAAACAACTCAAAAAATATAATTTAGATAGGTTTGGGTACTTATATTAACCTTATCTTTAATTATTAACTTTAAGTTAATTAGTTTCACTTTTACAACGTCTCTTTGTATTATAATATTATATGGTTAATAAACTTGCCATATACATCCAAGAGACCTTCAAGTGGCCCATTAATGAGACAAATATCATTATATAAGTCTCTTGGCCGAACCTTAGATTTTTAGGAATTTAATACCAATTAATAATATAATATTTGTTTTAAAAACTCTTTTATGTCAATTTTGACACTATTCAATAGTTGATTTTTGTGAAACTCATAAAAGATTGATCACTTCGAAAAAAGTCAATTAAATAAATCCTAATATATCATATTATCCTATAAAATTAGTCTAATTCATTAAAAGGATCATATTATATTTATTTGGGTATTTATAATATCAATTAGTTTAATTTTTCACTATTATAGTAATTACTGCATCATCATTGTGTCATAAATAAATTATATTATTTAATATCTAAAAATTATAAATAAATTATAATTATGTATTAAATCCTTTTATATTTCTAATGAATATTTATAATCTAAAATCCAACATATATAACCCTATGTAAAAATTGTTTTTTAAAAGATATATGCTTGTGTCATTTTTGTATTCATTTTAACTTAATTAAAATAATGTGTCCCTATCACCTACATGTGGCTCCATGAGGTCCCAAAATTGACCCAAAGATGACCCTGGTCAGACATGTATCCACCAATAAGGTTATGACACGTTTTAAGGTAATTTAGTATTATTATAATATTATTTCCTTAACCATTATTTACCGGATTTACCCTTAACCATGGTAAATAAAATATTTACCGAAGTAATTATTTAAAATGTCTAAAAATAAAAGTTACCTATTTACACAATTTGAACATTCTGATTCCAAATATCAATCCATTTTTCCAAAATTCAAAATACATAAGTGGCAGAAATTAATTTAAAATAATTCTTGTTGTTAAAATAAAAAGCGTGTTTTTAAGAGATAATAACTATCAAAAGATTGACACTTGTTTATGTCCGGTTTAATTGTAAAATTATGTCCAATGACAAAAATTGAATTAAATGGTAAAAATATATTCTAAATATACTTTAATACCACTCAAATTCATAATTTATCAATATTAATTATTTTTATTAAAAAAGTTTTTTTTAATTAAAAATTTAGTAATTTTCACTATTCATCAAAATATGAAAGTTATCCGAAAAGTACCAAAATTTCACCCTAGGCTAATTTCGATATTCCGAATCAAAAAATGAAGTCCATTTTGAAATATAAAATATATATAATTTCAAAAAGTAGGTATTACTAATCATAACGACTAGTTTGATTGGTTGTGGTGTGTTAGAATTCGATGTTGCGTACAACACACGCTATCACATTATTCAAAGAGAAGTGTACCGTAGAAGCTTGGGGTGTTACATTCTCCCCTCATTCAAATAATTTCGTCCTTGAAATTTCTAGAATACTTATCACATGAAAAGACTCGGGTGGTTCTTCATCATAAGTTCCTCGGGTTCCCACGTTGCCTCTTCCATCTTATGGTTTCTCCACAAAACTTTTACCAGACGTGTCGTCCAGTTTCTCAGTACTTGTTCTCTCGTATCAAGATTCCTGATGAGCTCTTCACAATAGGAAAGATCGGGTTCAATTTCTAATTATTCATAGGTGAGTATATGCATTCGGTCAGGCATGTATTTCCTCAACAGAGATACGTGGAACACATCGTAAACTTTGGAGAGACTTGGCGGCATTGCCAATCGGTAAGCTGCAGTCCCAATTCGTTCTAGAAATTTGAAAGGTCCGATGTACTTGGTACTCAATTTACCTTTCTTACCAAAACGTATGACTCCCTTCCATGGAGATGCCTTCAATAAAACATGATCACCGACTTGAAATTCCAAATCCTTCTTTCGATTATTGGCATAGCTCTTCTGCCTACATTGAGCTGCTTTGATGTGATTTTGGATTACCTTCACCTTTTCCATCATTTCCTCCACCAGTTCTGGGCCTACAAGTTTTCTTTCACCAACGTCATTCTAACAGGTTGGTGTGCAACATCTCTTTCCGTATAACGCTTCATATGGTGCCATCTGAATACTCGAATGGAAGCTATTGTTATAGGAAAATTCTACCAGAGGTAAATATTGATCCCACATACCTTGAAAGTAAAGTGAGCAGGATCTCAACATGTCCTCTAAGGTTTGAATAGTCCGTTCTGATTGTCCATCTGTCTGAGGGTGGTAGGCAGTGCTCAAATGAAGTTCAGTATCCAGGGATTTCTGACGACTCTTCCAGAATCATGAAGTAAAATGGGGATCACAATCAGAAAAAATCGATAGGGGTACTCCATGAAGTCTCACAACTTCATTAATATATAGTCTTGCTAGACGTTCCAGTGGTAGATCTTCTCTTATAGCAATAAAATGTGCTGACTTGGTAAGACGATCAACAATAACCCATATTGCATCGTTCCTTCTAGGAGTCTTTGGTAGTCCCATGACAAAGTCCATCGTAATATTGTCCCATTTCCACTCTGGTATGGGAAGAGGTTGCATGACTCCTCCAGGTTGTTCCCTTCCAGCTTTCACTTGTTGACAAACCATACATCTTGACACAAAATCAGCAATCTCCCTCTTTATGTTGTCCCATCAAAAATTTTCCTTCAAATCACTATACATTTTGGTGCTCCCAGGATGTATAGAGAAATTGGAACTATGAGCATCATCCAACAATTCCCTTTTTAGATCAAGTAAATCGGGAACACAAAGTCTCTTCCCGAATTTCAAAATTCCATCTTCATACACAAAGTCTCTCAATCTCCCATCATTCATAGCTTTAATATTCTTTTTAAATTCTTCATCATCAGTCCGAGAGCTCTTAATCCTTTCTAGTAAATATGGTTTGGCAAACATTTGAAAAATAATTGATGTTTCACCTTCCCTAGTTATTCCCATGTCCATCTTCACTAGATCCATGAAAATTGGATCCCTTTCAATTCTCATCATGTTCAAAAATCCATGATCTTTTCTGCTCAAAGCATCTTCCACCTTGTTTGCCTTCCCTGGGTGGTAGTGTATCGTGAAATCATAATCCTTGAGTAATTCAAGCCATCTCCTTTGCCTCATGTTGAGTTCTTTTTGTGAGAAAATATACTTCAAACTCTTGTGATCAGTATAAATCTCACATTTTTCACCATAGAGGTAGTGCCTCCATATCTTCAAAGGAAATATCACAGCTGCTAACTTGAGATCATGAGTAGGATAGTTATTTTCATGAATTTTCAACTGTCGTGATGTATAGAAAATAACCCTATCATTCTGCATAAGGACACAACCAAGTCCTTTCTTCGATGCATCACTATAAATAACGAACCCATCATTCTATGATGGTAGAGTCAATATAGGAGCATTGACTAATCTTCTATTTATTTCTTCAAAACATTCTTCACACACTTTTTTCCAAAAAAATTTAACCCCTTTACGTGTGAGCTTCGTTAATGGGTTAGCCAATCAGGCAAAATTCTGGACGAAAAGTCGATAATAACCTGCTAAACCAATAAAACTACGTACCTAAGTTATACTCATAGGTGCTGGCCATTCTTGGATTGACATGGTCTTAGAAGGATGAACATAGATTCCATATTTAGAGACAATATGGCCAAGAAAAGAAATATCCTAAAGCCAGAATTCACACTTGCTAAACTTCCCATATAATTCATGTCTTCTAAGAGTCTTCAAGATAATGCGCAAGTGATTTTCCTGATCTTCGTAGCTTTTGGAGTATGCTAAGATATCATCAATAAATACCACCAAAAATTCATCGAGATACTCCTTGAAAACTCTATTCATCAGATCCATGAATACAGAGGGTGCATTAGTCAATCCAAAAGGCATTACAGTAAACTCGTAATGCCCATACCTGGTTCGAAATGCTGTCTTTGGAATGTCTTCCTTCTTCACACACAACTGATGGTATCCAGATCGAAGGTCAATCTTTGAAAAGTATTGAGCTCCATGCAGTTGGTCAAATAAATCATCAATGCGAGGTATGGGATACTTGTTCTTTATCGTTATAGCATTGATCTCCCTGTAGTTCACACATAACCTCATAGATCCATCTTTCTTTTTAACAAAAATAACAGGGGCTCCCCATGGAGAAACACTAGGGAGAATAAATCCCTTATTACTAAATTCCTCTAGTTGTTTCTTTAGTTCAACTAATTCTACTGTGGCCATTCTATAAGGGGTCTTCGATATAGGACTTGATCCAAGAATTAAATCAATGGAAAACTAAACTTCTCATTCTAGAGGATGTCCAGGTAAATCTTTAGGAAATACATCTACAAATTCTTTCACAACAGGTACATCCTCTATTTGAACATTCTTTCCTCACCCGCAGTCATTTCATTCTCTTCCTCCCCAATAATTGAATTTAGTTGAGCCAATGGTGGTGGATCTAAATAAGAATTAGGTGGTGACGATTCTTCTCTAAAGATAAGGTGTTCCTTATCATTATCATCAAGAATCGTAACCACGTTATTCTTACAATAAATCTTCGCATCATAGTCCGAAAGCAAGTCCATACCGAGGATTATATCAAACTCAATCATAGGTATGACGATGAGATCAGCAGATAAAGAACATTTATGTGCTCTAATGGGGACTGATTCACAAAACTTTGTTGCAATGATACTTTCCTTAGGAGTTTTAACTGAAAACTCCCTTATTAAATCAAATTGGAAAAATATCTAATTTTCTTAACAAACAGGGAAGATATGAAACAATGCGATGATCCAGAATCAAATAATGCATTTTATAAACTTGAGGAAACCATTAAATTACCTGCCACTACGTCTTTCGGAGCTTCCACCTGAGCAGTAGTGATAGCATAAGCTTGTCCTTGATCCCTTGGCCTTTTCTGAGGTAAGTTCTCCTGACGCTTAGGACATTCATTTACATAATGCCCCATCTCCCTACAATTGTATCACTGAACATTGGTTTCTTCCTTCTTCCCCTTACAATCACGAGCTTGGTGGCCTTTTTCACCACACTTCTAACAGACTCCCATTCCCTTCAAGAAAGAACTGGGGTGTTTCTTCCCACATTTACCACAGGATGTATATTCAACCTTTACCTTCTTCCCCTTATTTCCTTTCCCAGACTGATCAGCAGGTCTCTTCTTCTCTTGCTTTGCTTTAAATTCATAAGACTTATAGAATTCCTTTTCGGTCTTGATAGCACATGAGACAATGTCTTCGTACGATGAGAAGGATTGTGAGACTAATGCTCGATGGAGAAATGGTTTTAACCCATCAAAGAAATGATAAATCTTTCTTATTGGGTTACATATATAATCTCCAGCATACCTTTCTATCCTTGTAACGTTAGCCTCATACTTTGTGACATTTTCATCCTCCTTTTGTCTCAGACTCAGAAATTGCCTTTCCATATCTGCTCGATGGTCGCGAGGAATGTATTTTTCTAAAAACGGATCTTTGAACTCTCTCCATTCCATATTTGATACTTCATCATCTTCCTTCGTGTTTTGAATCAATGACCACCATTGATCAGCATCTCCAGTGATTCGGTAAACTGCCATGATAAATTTTTCCCTTTCGCTACTCCCCAAAGCCTGAAATATTTTCTCTAGGGAAAATATCCATTGCTCAGCTACTAAGGGATTAGTACTCCCATTGAACGTTGGTGGTTGTTGCCTCATGAATTGATCTAACATTGATCCTCCACGCTGCGGATCAGGGTGCTCCATACGGGTATGGTTATTATTAATAACCTGAGTGAGTTGTCCCAGTATGGTGATTAGCTGATCGGCACCAGTTGCATCACCAACTCTATTATAATTATCTTGAGCAGGAGGGCAATCCCTACATGGAGTGTGTGCATTGATTAGGTTTCCATTTTTTCCACTAGGTGCCATTTCTAAACAATGGCATAAACTAGATCAGCTTATGAATCAAAATACATAATACCATACTTATATAACACTTAACATAAATTGAACTATTTATGGATATAATCCATAATCATCAAAATGTTTTCTCTGAGAAAGTATATACTCATAAACCCTTCATAATGATTTTTAAAGAAAATGAGAGCTATCCTAAGCATATCCCCCGGGAGTGTCGTAACCAAGAGTGCAGCAAGGCCCGTTGTCGTGCACCAGTTCCCGTTCGAGTCTAGCTCAAAGTGGTGTTTTCAGGTTTTACCCCTAGGTTCATCTGTGCCAGAGCCGCCTCTACCTGCTCGTATCCATATAGGGATGTATTGCTCATAAAACTCACAAAATCTCTACAATACCAAAATTCTAGGAAGTTATTCTATACTAATCCTCAAAGTCCATCTTAAGTCTATGTTCTCTAATCAGAGTTTATCTAAATCTAAGTTCCAAGGTTTGTACTAAACTTTCTATGATACCAACTATAACGCCCCGACCCTAGTTACCCAGAGTCGGTTCATTATTACATTACATTGTCATGATCACAAGAAAGATCAAATCTCGAAAGACCGATTGGTTTAGTATCCTTGGAAACACTAGACATATTCATAAAGTTTTACATTACATGACAAAGTGAAAAACTACTAAAACAACATAGTCTCTATATTCCACACTCATATTCCAACATACTATCCCTACAGGTCATTCATAACTTACTTCTTCACATCCTGGGAAAATTAAAACATAGAAAAGGGGTGAGCTCAAATGCCCAGTAAGGATAACAATATATTGGAAACTTTCAAAAATAAGCATAAACATTTAAGGAAATGTATAACTAAAATAAAAGCCTTTTAAACTTGAACTTCAAAATAGTATAGAAAAAGTAAAATGAAATATTTCCATTTACTTATTCACATGGATATTCTACTAATCGAATAATCACATGCAATATCAATAACCACTTTCATAATAATGGAATGCATAATGCCAGACTATCATAACCACATAGCCAAGGCCTCGTGCCAAGACTAAAAATAATATTTTGTCAAGGCCTTGTGCCAAGACACTAGTTTGTCTCATGAGACCTACCGATGCATCGAGGAGCTATAGCGGGCTCCACCCATCACATATTAAGTCCAATGCATTCCCATATGAAAAGGTTTAAACATAAAATAAACATTCGTATTAAAACTAGCATACGAAATGTCAATACATTCATCATAAACTATGAATGGTATAAAAATAGCACATCCATAGTCAAACATATCACAAAACCTTCAATACAATATAGAAATTTTTTATCATAACAAATGAACTACAAATAAGCATAAAATCCATCAAAGTATGTTGACATAGATGAAATCATAACTCTTTTTAGAGAAATATCTCTTTCTAATTTTGAAATCATTTAAGAGTCATATATTTATAAAATAAAACATTTTCTTTGAAAATATTCTTATAAGCTTGTAAGGGAAGGTTAGACGATTTTATAATGGCGGAAAATAGCCACACCCGCCGTATAAGTTAAAAAAAACATTCTTACCTTAATTTTGTTGAAAAGGTTAAAAAGCACCTTGTTTGGAAAACGACGGAAAGATTCCTTTGGAAACCTCTTATAAAAAGTCAAACAAGGGTATAAATGACTTTAACCCATATTCTTGTAAATAGTAAAAATGTTTTGAAATACATTTTTAAGAAACATGGATGTGGATGATAAGGAGATCCCAGTAGATTATTACGTATAAACAACCTCGGACAATGAAGAGATTGTGAAATTACCCTTAACTTGTACTTTTCCTTGGATGGGGTAGGTTAACCTCCTGTATAATAGTGAAATAATTGTTATTAAATTATACAATAATCATATGCATTCATATGATATCATATATGATCTTTTAACATTGCTTTGTTAATAATATCTTAGTATTATCGTTGTTTCGGGTGTTAACTTACTCGTTTTATTTTATATGTTTTGTTACGTAAGACATGTTTGTAATGGATTGGTTGTATATTATTGATATCCATAATGATATCAAGTCCTTAAACGTCATTTTTAAATCATAAAATGATAATTATACTTGAATGGATACGATGGAGAATGAATCTCATCGCGTTCGTGGAGACGGCAGTCCGTACGTACGCACGAGCGACAATATCATTCTTTTGATATTAAAATAATATATAAATGGATGGTATATCATATATACAGAATCATTATCATGTTATATTTATTATTTTCATGAGTTACACATCATTATTATACCCATCCAAATAATAATATATTGAATAACAATTACACCACGACATGGAGACGGTAAGCCGTACGTACGCACGTATGGTGACATGTTATTCAAAGGGTGGATAGAATAATGAATATGGTTGTACCATATTTATAATAACTTCACAGTATATATAGGATACTGGAGTTATTATTTTAGAATGGTAACAACAAAGGAAGAAGAAGTGGAAGAAGAAAGGAACTTGGAAAAAGGTGGTGAAATCATTACCTCTTCTTCGGGTTCTTCCTTTTGATTTGATCAAAATGGATCATTAGGATCGATTTCTGATAAAACTAATGCCTCTAGGTTGTAGTGAGGGATTTTGGTAGAGTATTTGGTTAGATTTTGGCAGAACCAAAAGGATTTTATGGTGTGAAGAAATGAGAATGAAGAGTTCCCTTTTATAAAAGGGGTGAGGGGCACCTTTGGTAAAGCTAAAAATATTAATTTATAATAAATTCATATTCAGTTTATAATGGCTCCAAAGTTTATTATTCAAAGTTTAAGGTGGGGAGAGGTTTAAAAAAACTCAACCAATAGAATTTAGACAGGTTTGGGTACTTTTATTAACTTTATCTTTAAGTATTAACTGTAAGTTAATTAGTTTCACTTTTACAATGTCTCTTTGTATTTTAATATTATATGGTTAATAAACATACCATATACATACAAGAGACCTCAATGTGGTCCATTAATGAGACACCTATCATGATATAAGTCTCTTGGCCGAAACATATATTTTTAGGAATTTAATACCAATTAATAATATAATATTGTTTTTTTAAAACTCTTTTATGTCAGTTTTGACACTATTCAATAGTTGATTTTTTTGAAACTCATAACAGATTGATTACTTCCAACAAAGTCAATTAAATCAATCCTAATATATCATATTATCCTAGAAAATTATTTTAATTCATTAAAAGTTTCATATTATATTTATTTGGGTATTTATAATATCAATTATTTTAATTTTTCACTATTATAGTAATTACTGCATCATCATTGTGTCCTAAATAAATTACATTATTTAATGTCTAAAAATTATAAATAAAATATCATTATGTAGGAAATCGTTTTATCTTTCTAATGAATATTTATAATCTAAAATCCAACATACATAACCCTATGTAAAAATTGTTTTTCTAAAAGATATATGCTTGTGTCATTTTTGTATTCATTTTAACTTAATTAAAATAAGGTGTCCCTATCACCTACAAGTGGCTCCATGAGGTCCCAAAATTAACCCAAAGATGCCCATGGTCGGAACTGTATCCACCAATAAGGTTAGTACACGTTTTATGGTAATTTAGTATTATTATAATATTATTTCTTTAACCCTTATTTACCGGATTTACCCTTAACCATGGTAAATAAAATATTTACAGCAGTAATTATTTAAAATGTCTAAAAATAAAAGTTACCTATTTAAACAATTTGAAAATTATGATTCCAAAAATGTCACCCATTTTTCCAAATTCAAAACACATAATTGGAAGAAAATAATTTAAAATT
The DNA here is from genome assembly GCA_963277665.1 of Viscum album. Classification (NCBI taxonomy): domain Eukaryota; kingdom Viridiplantae; phylum Streptophyta; class Magnoliopsida; order Santalales; family Viscaceae; genus Viscum; species Viscum album. The sequence continues at coordinate 326,207,973 of OY728140.1, forward strand.
AATTCCCGTTGTTAAAACAAAAAGTGTGTTTTTAAGAGATAATAACTATCAAAAGATTGACACTTGTTTATGTCCGGTTTAATTGTAAAATTATGTCCAATGAAAAACATTGAATTAAATTGTAAAAATATATTCTAAATATAATTTAAAACCACTCAAATTCATAATTTATCAATATTAATTATTTTGATTAAAAAAGTTGTTTTTAATTAAAAATTTAGAAATTTTAACTATTCATCAAAATATGAAAGTTATCCGAAAAGTACCAAAATTTTACCATAAGCTAATTTTAATATTCCGAATCAAAAAATGAAGCCCATTTTGAAATATAAAATATATTTAATTTCAAAAATTAGGTATTACTATTCAAAACGGCTAGTTTGATTGGTTGTGGTGTGTTAGAATTCAATGTTGCATACAACACACGCTATCGCATTATTCAAAGAGAAGCGAACCGTAGAATCTTGGGGTTTTAAAACTAGGGACTCAATAAATGAACCCTTATAACACATGAATACAACCTAATGGTATGGTGTGTGATAGTGATAGACTCTTGGGGATGCTCTGATAAAATCCCTCGAGTCGTAATCTTCACTAACTTGCACTTCTATCGTAGGTGATTTCATTCCATCCTAAAAAGTTGAAGCTCATCATGGGCTTGGTAAAGACCAAATCCCATTACACTAACTCCTTCTCAAGATTCAATAAATGGGATTCATATGGCATTACTCTATTAGATGAGGCTATCAACTCTTCTTTCTACATTAATTTACCATTATCATTTCTATTATAATACTAATTATAATGTTAAAATTATTATTAAGAGTATTTTTTCCAAAGATCATAATGAAAATTTCTCTTTATTGACCAAGATCCATGTAATGGTTGAGACATAATGTTTACATTTCAAAATATACTCACATTCATTATTAATGAGCTATTGTTTTGTGGAGCACAAAATAAAATAACATACATTTTCCGGAAACAACTATCATTCAAATAGTTCAGGTCGTGAAATTCTTCCCCCCGTAAGAAATTTCATCCCTAAAATTTACACTTGTTTTATCATATGAGAAGATGTGTGGGAACTTCTTCCTCATTGTCTCCTCTAGTTCCCACATTTCTTCTATATATTTTTGGTTCCTCCACAACACTTTTACATGGTGGGTAATCTTGTCGTGTTGAACCTTGCATATACGATCCAAGATATCCAATAGTTGTTCCCCATAAGAGATTTCATGTTCCTGTTTTACCACTTTAGGATTCAAGACATGCGAAGGGTCAGGTATGTACTTCTTCCCAAGAGATACATGGAATACATCTTGAACATGATCTATATTTGGAGATAGTTTAAGCTGATAGGCCACTACTCCTATACCATCAATGATTTAATTGGGTCCAACGTACCTAGGGTGAGCTTCCCATTCTTCCTAAATTACATGAGTCACTTCCAAGGTGAAATTTAAAGGAAGACTTTTTCTCCAACATCAAACTGTAAGTCCCTTCAACATTTTTCATCATATATCTTCTATCAACTATGATAAGTCTTTATGTATTGTTGGATAGAATTAACCTTTTCTGTTATCTCTTGACCAAGATCAGTCATAATAAGATTTCTCTCACCAACTTCAACAAAAAAATTGGATTTCTACATCGATTTCAACATAGATCTTCATAGGGTTCCGTTTGAATAATTGAATGGAAGTTCTTGTATGGGAACTAAAATAATGTGATATGTTGATCCCATCCACCTTTAAAGTCCATTAATCATGCTCTCATCATGTTATTGAGTTTCTAAATAGTCTTTTAATATTGGATAACAATTTGGGGGTGATAGGCCATAATTAAATTCAATTTGGTACTTGGAGTTTGTTTAAGAAATCTATATAATTCTGATGTGAACCTTGGATCATGATCAGAAATGATGTAAATTGGTTCACCCTACAGTCTCACCACTTCACATAAATTGGTGAAAGTTGGTTAAATGATAAATATTCCTAAATAGAGATAAAATGTGTAGTCTTGGTGAGATGTTCTACTATAATCCATATCACATTATTTCCTCTCGATGTTTTTAGGTGACTAGTGACAATTTCCATAGTGATATTGTCCCACATCCATGTAAATATGGGTATTGGTATTAATATCCCTTTATAAAGTTTTCTATTTCCCTTCACATGTTGACACACCAGGAACCTTGTATTGTAGTTGACAATCTAACTTTTTAGGTTATCCTACACATAATAATCATGAAGGTCCTTTTACATTTTGCTACTTCTAGGATGCATAGAGAAAGTAGAGCTATGAGATTCATCCATTAGTTCCTTATTTATTTCTAGAATAGATGGAACAAATAGCCTTGTAAAAAATTTAAGTACACCATCTTGATCAATATTGAACTCTAGAAACATACCATTTATTAGACCCTCTTTCTTTTTTGCAACAAAGGATATTCTCTTTGAGATTCTAGATATTTTCTAGTAATGATGTTTGAAAAACCATTCAAGATATGGTTGATTATGTACCTTCCCTTAAAATTATCATTTCTAATTTTACTAGGTCTTTGATCAAAGTATCTCATTGGATCCTCATCATTGCCAACACTACAAGGTCTTTCCTACTTAAGGAATCAACACAATTGTTTTCTCTTTTGGGGTGATAATGAATTGAACAATAACAGTCTTTAAGAAGTTACAACAAACTATTATATCTCATGTTCAATTACTTTTTTGTGAAAATATACTTCAATAATTGATGTTCTATTTATACACAACATTTCTCCCAATAAGGATAGTGTCTCTATATCTTCATAAAAAAACAACTGCATCCAACTCCAAGCCATTTGTAAGACAGTTCGACTCATGAGGCTTTAACTATTGAGATGCATATACAAACACCTTTTCATTTTTCATGAGGATTCACCCAAGACCTTCTAAGTATGAATAAATAAAAATAATGAATCATTCTTCGGTAGAGGTTAATGTAAACATGGTTATAGTAACCAAACTCTTCTTCAGCTCTTGGAAACATTCTTCACGCTCCTTTTTTCAGAAGAAATTTTTTCCTTTTCGAGTTAACGTGGATAGGGGTTTATTAATTTGTGATTTTTTTACAAACCTCCTATAATATCCCACTAATCCAAGGAAACTAGAAATCTCAGTTAGTATTGTAGGATGAGTCCACTCCTCCTCAACCTGTGTCTTTTTCGGGTCAACTGAGATTCCTACATTTGTTACAATGTTCCCAAATAAAGAAACATGATGTAACCAAAATTGACATTTTTTGGACCATACAAATAGACTCTCATTCCTCATTGTTTTCAATATAACCCTTAGATGATCTCCATGTTCCTTGTGACTTTTTTAATATATCATAATACCATCAATAAAATCTACCACAAAGTTATCAAGATAATACCTAAATAATCACATTCATCAAATCCATAAAAATAACAAGAGAAGTAGTCAATACAAAAGTAATAGCATCAAAATCATAATTCCATTATATTGATCGGAAGGTATTCTTTGGAATACATTCCTTATTTAACTTCAATTGATGATAACAGAATCAATAATCATTCATGGAGAATAATTGAGCCCCATAAATTTGGTTAAATAAATAATTAATTTTGGAAATGGGTACATGTTCATCACTATGATCCTGTTAAGATCTCTATAATCAATATATATCTTCATTGATTCATCATTCTTCTTCTCAAAGTGAATAGGCTATCAACAGAGGGACACATTTGGTTGGACAAACCCCTCATCCAATAGATCTTGGAGTTTCTTCTTTAATTCATCCATCTCCACATTTTTCACCCTATAAAGTGTTATTGATTTCATCTTTAAACTAGGCATGAACTCAAAGGATAACACTACCTCTCTTTCTAGGGGAGGTCTAGAAAACTCCTTAGGAAATACATAAATTTATTCCTAATCAATAATGAAACTATCTATTCAGGTTATTTCATTTCCTCTTTCTTTCGAAAAAGGGGATTCCTATGTGTGGCATTTTTGAACCCTCCACACAAGGAAACCCCCCTCCCTGAAAAGAGTCCACTCAATAATGAAGGCTACGGGTGGTGTTTATAGACAAATATTAGGTTGAGATATCTCTCCTTTGATGAAAAATTTAGGTTTCCTATTCGAGACTTATCGTATCTCCTTTATTATACATTTTATCATAGAATTATACTTTAAAAACTAGTCCATCCCTAGTATAATGTTGAATTCCATCATGGTAATGACTACTATATTTGGGAAGATATTATACTCATAAAGTGAATACTATAGTTTCTTTACAATGTTTATTCCTGGATAATCCCTCTAGGAGTCTTGACTAGTTGTTATACTTCTGGAATTTCATGGATTGATTATGTACTATTTAAAAACTTTTAAGAAATAAAGGAATGTGTAGAACAATAATAAAAAAATGTAACTGCTAGCTGTGAGAGAATAATGAGAGTACCTGCCACCACATCATTTAGAGCCTCAACTACATCCATGGTGATAGAAAAATCAAGACCTAGTTCATTGGCCTATGCTGAGGTAGATGGTGATTCCCCTCAATTAACTTCTAATTTAGAAATTGATTTGAATTGTTAAACAATCTGTCAACAATTAAAGCATTGGACTTTAGGTAGGGCCTACACCATATTCCCACTGTCCTTAGTGTCAATAATTAGAGGCTTCAACTCACTATAATTGTTCTTAGAAACATTACCATCTCTTTTATACTTTTTCCATTTCCTGCTCCTGAGAATGTAGTTCCTCGAATTCTTCTTATCACATTTATTATTTGTGAAAAGTTGCACTTTTTTCCTCCTCTTCCTTGACCAAGGATCATCCCTAAGTTTGGCTCCAAATATCTCTTCTTTTCAATAGATATATAGGACCACTACATCTCTCAGAAATCCAGTTCAACCCTAATACCACTTATCACTTTTGACTCATAGCTGTTATAGTCTTGATTGTAAGATTCATTGATAGATGGAGTCTTAGTCAACAGATTAATCTATCAACCTTCCCATTAAGATCAATGAAAAATATATTGGTGTAACAAAAATGTCTTGTGAAGTCCATCTTCTAGATTCCCACAGATTCATTTTCCTTCTCCTTCAAAATTAGGAATTCCTTCTCTATTTTTGTCCACATTGAATGGTGGAAATATTTTTTGAAAAAATTCCCCACAAACTATTCCCATTATATTACATCAATTTCCCCTCTTAGATTCATGTTTTTAACCATTTTAACTCACTAATATTCTTCTCCCTCAAAGAGGTATATAGCCAGGGTGTCTTTCTCTTGTTCTAAATAACGGAGTACAGAAAAGATCTTTTCTATAAGGCTTATCCACTATTCAGTAATCAATGGGTTGGTATATCCTTGAAAATTTGGGGGTCATTTACACATAAATAACTGAATGGAACGTTTTTACCTTTTAGGTGAATCTAGTAACTCATTTTGATTAATATTATTTCTCATAACTCGAGTAATTTGATTCATCATTCTCACGAGGTTCTCCATTTCATATTCCTTTGTAAGGCCATTAACACCCGGTCTGTTGTGATCACCATTTACACAGTTTCTCCTATTTCTCACAATTTTCTAAATGAAGAAAGACATATTGAGAAACATATTTCATTTAATAATCTTATAATTTAAAGGAAACTTTTATTTCATATGAAATCATGTTTAAACATGTTATTCATTAAAAAATTTACCTTTTTTTAAATCCTTCACAATAGTTGAGAAAATGCTTATAATTAACCAAAAATATCCCTCAAGAGTGTAAAACGAGGAGTGAAGGAATGCTCGTTGTCATGTAATTGGTTATGTTGGGTCAGGTACGATGCACCTTGTTAGATTTTTTACCCATAGGTATATTGGGGGAGCCACATCCACTTGTTGTTATCCAGATATGGATTTATTTGTTTGGGAACCTATAACTTAATATTTCACCAAAATAACAAGATAGTTTCCTATATTTAAACTTTTTTCTATGGTTATTCATCATTTTATCAAATACTAATTTTAAAAAATAACTAAACCATCCTTTGATACTAATTATGGCATCATTCCTTTTTATTAAATTAAATTACATATCATTTTCAAATAGATGATCTTTTAATGTTTAGTGGCTTTGAAATAAGGTACTTTATACATGAAAAGTTAAATCATTCTTCTATTAAAAATTAAAGGCTCCTTCAAGGATCGTCCTAAGAACATTTATTTCAACTCATAACCTAGGGACATATTTCAAAGGAATGTTTTATCATAATTCCTAGTAATGGAAAATAATGGAAACAGTTTACTTGTGAACTTGAGGAATAATAATAAGAACTTATGGAAATATAGAAAGAAATGAAAAAGAGGAATATAATAAATAATAAGAACATGAATAATAACTTGTAAATATGGATACAAAATTTAATTGATCCATTTATAATAATATCAGTAAGTTTTATCACTGAGGAGTCATAAATATTACCAAGGTTATTCACCAAGGCATCGGAAAACATGTCATCTATAGAGATTAAATTGTTTACACAATGATTTTGATCCCAATCAGGGAACACCATTCATATTTTTTAATTAATTTTAGCCATATAGATAATTATAAAACATTTTAGAAATAGCTTGTGCAGACTAAATGAAATAGTTTTCATATCTAAATCATGTCGTTTTGAAAAAAGTTCTTTAAGACAAGATATTTATGTACTTTTAAATCCACTAAAAAAGAAAGCATGTTTAATGTATGTTAACCAATGAATATAATAGATTTTATTAAAATATATGTGAATACACATAAAAAATAAAGAGTTTTGGGTATTTAAAAAATAAAATAAGAGAGTTTCTTGAGAAAAAGAGAGAATTTTGGAGAAGAAAATCTCACAGCATCTGGGTGTGAAACATTTTTTTAGAAATAATTAAAAAATTATGGGAGAAAGGAATAATATTCAAAAAATAATCTTAATATAGTAAAGGTATATAATAAAATTCATAGAAGAACATAGTATTGAATTTTCAATGATACACCATAAAAAATGGAATGTGAAATGGAAAAAGAGACGTAGAGATTTACCTTACCTTGAAGAGTGACTCATAAAACTCAAAGATCAGGACCATGGGGACTTGAAGACAAATTGGGAGGACAAAATAGAATTAAATACTATCAAATAATCATGGAAGATGAATTTGGAAGGATATATAATAAGGAAATGGGTGGGTATTTATAAAAAAAACTGAGGGAGTATTTCATTAATTTCCTTGGACACCTTGGTAGTGGTAATTGAAAAACCGTAGTCTTTCCCATGGTATTTTCCCTTAGTATTTTCCACTTTGAAACCAATTAAATTTTTTAATATTCAAGTTTATACCATAATTTTATATTACTCATTACATAATTATGACATAGTTATCTTGTCATTAGACATAACAAAAAATGGAAACTGCATTTTTTTATTAATGAAAAAACTACAGTATTTTAGAAAATTCTACAAAATTCACCCAAATCTAATATCGAGGTTCTGATTCCAAAAATGATATTTGTTTTATCATAATAATTATCAAAATTTGATAAATTAAACTTTTAACTATAGAAATACTTATTTAATAAGAATAATATTGGATAGAAAATGCATAGTAAAAATTTAAACACTTAAAAAAATAAAATTATTTTATCATTTGTAATTAAATTAGGGTGTTTTCACAATAATATTTAATTATAATAAATATTATTAATAAAAAACTAGATTAAAATAATAATTTTTATATATCAAAAAATTACAATTTTTACCCAAAAAATCAATTTATCAAATTTCATCTCAATTTTAATGCAAAACTATTCTTAAAATAGAAAAGATGAAATAAAAATTTTATATAAATCAAGAGATTACATTTTAAGTAACTAGTGGTTCAAAAACTATCCCCCTATAACTCTAGCATATGACCTATGGGTAAGGTGTGCTATGGTGATAGACTCTTGGGGAGGTTCAAATAACATCACCCAAGTGGTAATCTCCACTAAAATAAACATATCCCGTAGGTGATTTTTCTCAAGATTAACAAGTTGAATCTCAGATTGGGCTTGGTTAGGTGCAAAGCCCAGTGATGCTACCTCCTTCCAAATCCCCAACAAATGGGATTCATATGTAATGATTCTACTGGATGAGGACATCGACTCTTCTTTCTGCATTAATTAACCATTATTATTTCTACCTATAATAGTTATTATAATGTTAAAATTATTTTTCAAAGTATTGTTTCCAATAGTAAAATTGTCCAATGGTCATAATTGAAAAATGGTCTTATAACGGTTGAATCAAAATGGTCATATTTAAAAATATGATCACTTCATTATTAATTAGATATAGTTTTGTTGTGAACAACATAATATAAAACACATTTTCAAGAAATAATTATCATTCAAAAAGTTCATGTCATTACACTTGATTTGTTTGGAAACTGGCATCGAAAAATCCCATAATAACTAGCTCCCCATATATTTTATATACTAGTAACATATCCTTAGGTCATCTCATATTCTTAAGTATTTTCATGATAGTGACCCATTAGTGGTATGCTATATCTTATTGATATCTTCCTCTTACATGTAAGGCATATGAAACATGTAGCCCAGTACATATCATGTCATACATGAGTGACTAAATTACTAACACTTATGGAATCATTTCCATTCTCTGTCTCACCTCCTGTATTTGAAGACAAATTTTATTGGAAATATTAATACCATGTGACATAGTAAACAGTACTCTCTTGGATTGTTCTGTATAGAATCTCCTCGATATCTTGTCAATATATTTCCCCTAACATAAAAGAAGTAGTCTCTTGGATCTATCATAGTGGATCTTGATCCCAAGAAAATATGCTTCGTCACCCATATCTTTCATGGAGAAGCATGTAATTAACCAATTCATATTTTTCTATAATAATGGTTTCTAATTTTTCATAAAAAAATTTATCAGCATATACTATTAGAAAAACAAATGAACCCCCACTAAACCATTTATAAACACAAGAATCACAGTCATTTCTTATAAAATGAAATTTCATTATAGATTTATAAAAATAATTTTTCTATGACCTCAATTCTTGCTTTAATACAAATATAGATCTTTTCAACTTTCACACTTTGTTAGAGTTTCTTAGTGTTTCAAACCCTTCTGGTTGTGTTATATAAAAATATTCCTAAAGGCTCTCATTATGTAAGGTTTCCTTGAAATCCATCATTTCGATCTAATACTAGAAAAATGATACTTTGGAAATTATAATTCTAATGTACTTATACATGCTTATAGGTGTAAATTTTTTATCATATTCTATTCCTTGATGTTTTTTACCCTTTTCTAACCAGTCATGCATAATAGGTATCGACTTGATTATCCATGTCCAATTTCCTCATGAATACCCATTTAAAACCAATAGACATGACATCAACAAAAGGATCCACCAAAATATAGATATGGTTTTGGTACATGTAATCCTTTTCTTAATTCATTTCTTCTTACCATTTGGAAGCATATATTCCATTTATTATATCCTTGTATCTTAGAAGATCATTCTTATCAGCTAATAATGAATCATCATCCCCATTGACTAGAAAAAAATATCTTTCAGGTTCCCCATCCTATCTTGTAGTCCAACCTAGTACATGTGTCTCTAGAATAGTTTATTATATAGTGATTTTTGGAACATGTTGTTGTACCAAATACTCTATATACTAATCTTGGAAATCAATGAAATCTATCTCACTCTCACTATCAATTTTAAATATGTGATCCATCTCAAGAAATATGGAATTTCATTCCACTATTACATTTTTATTTTATGGTTTGTATTTTTAATATCCCATTGTTTCTTTAAGGAATCCATTAAAGATACACTATGTGACTTAGGGTGTAGTATTTTTTCCTAAAGAGGCTTTAACTAATGCTTCATATCCCAACACATGTATGTTCAAAAATACAGGTTTCTTTCCACCCCATACGTGGTATGGTATACCATCTTTCACATTAATTGGTACTTGTTTTAGTATCTATGTTAATGTATATAATGAATATCCTCATAATAATTGTGGATGGTTTTCATGACTCATCATTGGCCTCACCATATCCAATAATGTGTGGTTCCAATTTTCAATTACACCATTCCACAAGGGTGTAAAGGGAAATGTGATTTGAAATAAAATCCCATTCTCTCATAAATAGTAATTGAAGTATTGATAAATATATTTTCTACCACAGATTCAGTGTATTTTCTTAATCCTATTACCAAGCTTGTTTATAACATCATTATTGAATTCTTTGAATTTCTAAAAGTATTATAACTTGTTCCTAGTTATGTAAATATATACCTACCTACTAAATTCATCAGTAAAAGTTATTAATTATGACTACCCACCCCTTACTTAAACTAGTAATGGTCCACACACATCATTTTTAACAAATTATAGAAAATTTATGGACTTTTTACTTTTTCCACTAAATGGAGATTTGGTAACTTGACCTTGTAATAAAACTATAAAAATACCAAGTGGTTTTAGTTTTAATGAATCTAAATAATGATCTTGAATTAACTTTATCAAGCATTTATCCTTTACATAAACCATGTAGTGATGATATATTTGGGTGTGGTATCAGACATGTGATCCAAATTCATTATCTATTTCCAACACTTGGTTATCATTTTTTAATACACAAAGTCTAGTTTTTAAATGTTCCTTACCATAATATATTATTTCTTTATAAAACGAGAATCTTTAATTTCTGAACTTCAAAATAAATATTTCCATATCTAGTTTAGATATAGAAATAATGTTTTGGTAATTATTCGCACATAGTAATCATTATGAGGATCCATGATCATTCTCATGATTAAAGTGAGGTGGTTGTCGCCAATGGATTATTTTTCTAAATTAGCCCCATTTTCAGCTTAAAAATCAATCTCACCCTATACAATCATTTTAAACCTACTAAGATGTTGATTTTTTTATACAAATATGATAAAAAAATGGAATTAAATAAAAAATTTATAGAAATTGAAAGGTTACAGTTGATAATGAACATACCTAAAGTATTACCTTACTTCCTTCCAACTATGTAGTTTTTCTCCCAGTTACCCTTCTTACCGCAATGGAAATAGAGACTATACCTCACCCTCACATCCCCTTTGAATTTCCTCATCTTGGAAAAGAGTTGAATGTAAGACTTGTACTTCGACATAGTCTTTGTGATCTTTTATTTTCCTTTGATATTATTCACCATAAGGATAAATAACAATTCAGGATTCAGTTCCTTATCAATCTGGACAATTAAGGTGATGAAATATGTGAGTGACATCTATACAATTTTCTGGTTGAAATTCAAAATAATGTTAGAGAAGCTCTGATAAAACTATGTTATAAGAAGATTGGTTCATAACTCATTAGGTAGATAAAAACCTATAATTTTAAATCACTTTCTATAGGTAACAATTTTTACTACATTAGTTACATCTTGTTCTCCACCTCCATGATTTAAGATGAATATTTCCCTAGATATCTCACATTTTTCTTGTCCTTCTATATCCTAATAATGACCATAGAGATGGATAAGAATTTCAAATGAATCCCTGGTCTCAAATGATGTTTACAGTAAGTTGGAAATGGAATATTTCATTAAACACTGTACATCAAATGAATCTTCCAAAATTTTCTCTAATATATTTAAATATTCCTCACATGACCTCCATAGTAATAAGATCAAGAATTAGAGATTCCAACACATAAAAATTTTGTTCCTTGCATAGTTAAACACATAAGTGCATGTAAAATAGGAATTGTGTGGTGGTTATTGAACATTACACTTGATTATAAAATAATTTGGGGAAGTTTATTAGTGCATTATAAAATTATAACAAGTGAGATAAAATGAATTTAATTATCTTTATCTAATTGTTTTATCAAGTCCCAACAACCCACAACTTTGGACATGGAATGTCTAGTTTCTTGACTATTATAAAATCAAGTATCCATATTCCCCTACACTTAACCTATGTAAGGGATTTATTCATTACTTGAAGGTATTTAGGTAGGATTTTATTTTCTAACTATGGAATTGTAGCCCCTTAATCTATTGACTGGACTCCCCAATCCAGAAACCATCACTCTTATTTCCTCAACAATCAACTCCAAGCTACATCATGTCTAGAAATGGATAATCCACTTGATGTAAAATGGTTAAGTAATCCTAAATATTTCACAAAAACTCCTTATTAAAGTAAGTGTTCCAATAGGAGTTCGACCAACACTTAGTTATATGGTTTATCTCCTAATTAATTCATAGGAGGATTAATTTGACTTAATCTTTTGTTTTTGGATTTTATTTATTATACATAGAATTTTATTATTTTATTATTTTATACTTTTCATGTATTATTAATAATAAGTGTATTTTAAATAATTGAATAATCATGTTATGATAAAACACCGACACATAATATATTTATTCTAATTCCACACTTATATATTAGTTTATTTATTTATGTGACCATAGTCTTGCATCCATAAAAAAAATCATGCAGTAGAAAAAATAAAATATATAAGTAAATGAAAAGTTCATGATCATTATCTAATTGATGAATTCTCAAGAAAATAGTAAATCAAGATATGACCCTAGGGGAAAAAACTTTGTACTTGTTTAGGAAATAATTTCTACGTCCAACTAATACACTACTATGTATCACCCAAGTTTGTTTCACCTTGTTTCTGCCTGGAACATCCTTTTCCTCGACTCATCCTTGAGAAGACTCCAGGAACCTTTAGATGATCCTATTGTAACAAATGTTTTATAACTCACACATGTGTGAGGGGAACAAATGGATTATTTTAATGGATTTACATAAAAATATCATGGATTAACAATCCATTATATTTAATTTTAAAAAATATAACAAACACCTGAAATAAATTAAATTAAATTAAACTGAACCACATATAGGTATAGTAAAATCTCATGACTGGCTATGCCCATAAAACAACTATTCATTTAAAATAATTAGTTATAATTAAATTCAATTTGTTCTTTGATAAGAATAAATGTGTTTGAATTAATCCGATTAATTATCTTATAAATCCATTAATCCATTTTATCTCATTCAATATTATTTTCCTAGATATTCACGTTTACTATGTTTTTTATATAATATAAACTATTTTATTTTATTCAAAAATTTAACAAAAATATTATACTGATTTACACATGGAATAAACATGGCAGTTATCTATTCGGAGTACTCAGTATGATCCTTATTGTACACAGTGCACTCATATGATTTATTCTATGCACAACATGTGTTATAATTTCAGGGAATATACTATCAATGTAGAAAATGTTCCCCACTAACAGAACATGAAACATTCCTTTTAATATGTACATCATGCCATGGTCCAGTGAGCCATGGTCTGTCGAGTACCACCAGTTTGTCAACAGACGCATGGTCCCCTATTGGGGCCCACCCATGTGCTCGATTGGATCATAAAACTTACGATTATCCCAATAGGAAAACACATGTTCTTTTGTGATCTTTTTCATCATTCACACACAGCTTTTGAAAATTTTTAGTAGATCACCCATCGTAACACTACTTTAGTCTAAGGCTGACTAATCTATAGAGTTATAATCGATAGGCTCTCGAAAATAAAGGTTCACCTTATTAACATGGATAACAACATTTAGTATTTTAACCCTTTCAATTTAAAAAGTTTCACATTTAAACCCACCCCAAGAGAACAACATACCTATTGTAGACTCTATATTTTAACCGATAAAGTTCCACTAGACTTCTAGCTAGATACCCATTTTATACCTCTATAGCAACCAATACCCTTTAACTGCACATGCACCAAACATTTTAATACGTTAATTAGACCCTGTCCCTAAGGAACCAATAATTTCTCCATTGACATCTGGCCCCCTACTAGGGACCACCTACATGCTCGAATGGATCATCATAATAATGATTGTACCCATTGTCCAATGTACATTCATTAAATGTGCTTTTTCCTCCCTGACACACAACCTAAAAAACATCATAAGAGGTCTCCCATACTGACCCTACTTTATTCCCAGACTCTCTTAACTGTAGAGTTCTTATCAGGTAATCTTCTGAAAATAAAGGTCCACCTTATTTAAATAGGTAGTAACATTTAGTCTTTTATACCTTCGACTTTTGGGGGTGTTATAGTCAAATTAATGACACACACAACACTTTAAAATTATGATTCATGTACAATTTAATGAACCCCAAGTCTTTAGTATACAATGATCAATCATTAATTTTTAGTATCAAATATTATGTAGAATTAAAGTAGAATTTAATACAATATTAAACCTAATGACCATTTTTTACTTCCAATTTAATGACTGACGGAACTCTGGCTGATGAGGTTTCATGGAGTAAATAAATAAATTTACTATTATTGTGTAAAGAGTTGAAGTATACAGTGTGGAAATGATTGAAAAAACGTTTAATTTGATTAACTGGAAATCCATTGTACACACCGAAGGACATGGTGTGTACTTTATATTGACATTTCTATATTTCATAGTGTTTTGAAAAGATACATGATGTGTACTTCCTGTTTCATATATTCCATCTTGTAGTTGTCACATATTAAATACATGCAGCATAATAATTACATGACACATCATGAAATATTTTCTTTGGTAGTAAAAACATTTATACTACACTATGTGTAGGATGTGTACACAACATGTAGTCTAGAAAAACTATGTTCCACCCTATATTGTCAACACACTGTATATTTAATGAATGTTTCATTTAGTCATTACAAGATGACTTGATTTTCACACTTGTGTCCTGGTGTAATAAATAAATGTACACGGCTTGTGATAGAGAAGGACACATCATGTAACCATGTGTTACATGTTCACAGTTTTTGGAACTTATAGAAGAGTTTTAAGGATGAGATATTCATTAAATTTTAACCAATATTAGTTAAATGAGAGAGTTGATATGGATCTATATTCCCTTGGAGAGGCAACCCTCTAGCGTTTCATGTGATCCTTGCAACAGAAGGTTAACTTACCCCTCCAATCGATTGTTCTGGCCGACCATACTTGGTTAGGATTCATCGGTGGGGTTTGGATCCATCTTCATTTACAGTTATTACTGCTACTTGGGCTAGTTTCCATATCTGGATCATTTGGAAACATTCGTTTCTAGATATATCATGCTTTCCTCATCATGTAATATACTAGAATCCTTGTTCATTTGTCACATGCTGGTCATGGTGGAGATGACATCTTTAGCAATGGTTAGAAATGCATGTGCAGATTATTAGAATATTGTAACTATTGTTGATTTCATCCATCACGAGCTTCAGGGAGAGGTGTGATGATGAATATTCATCGGAAAGTTCTCATTCTTGATTAAGGGTTTGATGTACCTAACATGATATGGTGTTGTGGGATCTTGTTGGATGGTGAATGGGTTTAATTCAATCATTAAAAATTAGATATATTTTTGGTTTATATGTCAAAAACAACACTGATGTGGTAGGCATTAGACACTACCACCTCTCTGTGTAAATTACTGCCCAGGAATGCTCACCTAGCAGCATCGATGATCGAGGGAATGGTGCTGTTTTGGGGAATACTGTTTAGTGTAGTTATTTTTTTCAGCGTGTTTTTTGTTGTTGATGGAGGTTATGAATATCTTAATCTACATTTCCTTAGGGGTAGTTTGGATTTTCATGCATGTTTCTACAGGATTCTACACTATTTCTTTGGACTGTTAAATTATTGGAATGTTGATGTATTTTCAATAAATGGTTATTATCTTGGTGCATCTGGTGTGGTACAACTTCTACATGTTCTGTTGGGTGGGAAACCTCAATAGATTTATGGGTTTGCAGACACCCATCATCAGTTATCTATCCTCCTTCTTGTCGGAAATATGGTCATTCTACCATTGAAATTATTCATAGATTTTTCATTCTAGTTTTTTGTTGCAAAAATTCGACAGAGTGGTGGGTTCCTTACTTATTTGTCAGGTGGGTGGTTCGAAAGAGAGATAGGTGTGTCATAACCTATCATCCGTCCAACCCCCACTTTTCAATTTTGGTTGGATGGTTTCTCTTCCATGTTGTGTGGACCAACACGACCCAATTTATTTGAATGGGTGTCACATCTTCTTTAACTGATTCCAATATTTCATTGAATGGGGGGGTGATGAGACATTATTAATGTTTTTCTTGAGGTTTTATTCCCATAAACACTTCAAGAACACATATGCACATTCGGTTCATGTTTCATAATGACAATTTTTCCACTATGTCTTCTATTAATTCCCACTTTACCCATTTCTGAAAAGGGGTTTCATTTTTTATGTACAAGAAAGATTTATTTCCCTTAAAATGATAAAAAAATAGTTGTATGAGTCGTAAAATAAGAGGAAGAAGAAGAGATCTCAATGATCAGATAAAGAAAAAATTGTACTTCAAATGAAAATTTAAATTTTGAATTCATAATGATCAAAAATCAAATAAATAATTATGAATTTGATCAAGACTGATCTGATACAATATAACGGTTCTGAGAACAATGAAATTTCTTATCAGGTTAAGCTATTACTCAAGATTAGTAAAATTCAACAGATATTTAATGATTCACATGACATGGAAGTCATGAAGAATGAAAATTTTCTGATGAAACTTCATTATCATAGTGAAATCAAGAATATCTTTACCATTAAATTTATAATTAATTTAATTTTATTAGAAGTAGTAAAACATATCCTCCTTTTTTATACACTAAAAAATTGTTGATGTTATAAGAGCTGATAGAATGGAGTCCCATTTGTCAACACTAAAAAATTGATAAATTCCCTTTTTATCATTGACAAAAATATCCCTAATAGAAGGCCTATTTTATCAGTGATAGTGGAATTAATAAATGACCCCTTTTATCATCATTTTTAGCACTAGTAAAAGGAGACTTTATCAATGCTAATGAATAATACTAATAAAAGTAATAATAAATAGTTATTTCCTTGTTAATTGGTTAGTGATTCATAGCGAGGTCCCCCCTATTATCAATGCTCAACCTCCACGACCACTTATATTAGTTCTCTTCTAGTCCCCATGCACTTTATCAATACAAGACAATTGCTTATGGCCACACCTGCATGTGGCTTTACTTGGATTCAAATTTTGGACCTCCTCCCTCATGCTCTATGTTTTTTCATTATTTTATGATATATATATATATATATCTTAATTTATATATACTTATTTAATTTTTTTAACTATATATATTTTCTTATATTTATATAAAATATAATTATTTTTAAATAAACTTATAATATATGTTTTTTGGGCGTGTTTATAAATATGTACATACATAAATACATATTTTTACACATATGTGTGTGTCTATAAATATAATTATGAAAATTTATATTTACTCACATATATTATATATTAATATTCATATTCATATATTAGAATATATAGATAAATATATATCTATTTTTTAATATTAAATCACATAAATATATTTATATTAACAAATATTATATATACATTGTATATTTACATAAATATTCATAAATATTAATACATACACTCACACCTATATATTTATAAAGAAAATTTCTATGTAAACATGATTGTGAATATATTTGTAAAATTAAATTTTTATGTGAAGATTTATAATAATATGTTTATATGTGTATTTACTAAATTTTAAATAATATAACAATTTTAAAAATGATAAAATTTGAACTCTAAAAAACCTATATGATTTTAATAACTGAGACTAAATTAATACTCATTAGAAAAAAGATAATAAAGCCCCCATAATAAACCATGGACAACATAAGGTACCTTGAAAAAACCTAATTTTAGAGGTATTCTGAGATTTTTTTCATTGAAAAATTGCTAACAATGGAATGCTCAAGTAGAAATTATGTAGATATCTTTTCAATCTTCAATTTACAATATAGTGGACCTCAAATGGAAACCTAGATCAAAAGTTATAGTTTTATTTTTGATCATTTATGGATTTATTGAATTTTTTAATCCTCAAACTATTATTAAATTAATATTAATCAATAAGAATTAGAAAATTGTTAATTAAAATTACTTTCAAATTATTTTATAATTCATATTTGACTAAATATCTTATATATTGAATGGGATAACATATTTAGTATTATATAAATCATATTTGAAAAAAATATAATATATTTATATCAATATATATATATATATAAGAAATTTAATAAAATATTTTTTTTGAAATATACCTTTTAGGAGCGGTAAAAAGAATAATTTCAGCACTAATAAAGGGTAGCGCAGAATAAACCCAAATATATAGTTGTGAAGAAAGAATACCCTATCCTTGAGTTTTCTCTTTCATGAAAATTTTGATCATTCGAAACTATTTTGGTCTACCATCATTGTGATTTTAGGATCCATGTGTATAATCCCTCTAATGGTTATCCACATGTACCCCTATGATTGTCAAAAAAATTCAATGGATTGGTAGGTAAAATAATGAAACACAAATCATCTTCTGGTTTTCAGTTTGATTGTTGTGACAATTCCTTCTATATTGAAGAATCATCCATGTAATTTCATTCTTGAAATGATAGAGGAGGGAGTATAATTTTTTTGGTATGAGAGAAGAAACACTAAAGTGTTCTTTAATCTTGAGAGGGTTCCTTAGATTTTATTGTGCACAACACTTCTCTAATTCCATTAACCATAGTTCAATATACATAATATTCTATTTATAGTGTTATTAGTTGTGTTTAAATATTATTTAATTTTACTGAGGCACTTAATAATATATTAAATCCTTAAATGACGTCATTCCATGTAGTAATAATTATATTATTCATCTCTCATGGTGCGTGCTAACTGGTTCAATGATAAATATTATTTTTACCATCTAAAAAATTAATAGTTATTATCAGAACTCATATTGGTTTGTTCAACCTTCTTAGAATTTTTTGAATAATCAAATAAAAATTTAATTAAATATTTATTCAATAAAAAAATAAAAAAATAAATGTTTTATATCCACATAACTAAATAACATCCTTATGAATAAAAATTTATTTAATTTATGTAATCAATAAAAACAAAAAAAGTATCCATCATACTTTTGAATAATATTATTTATCTTAATTAATTGAAAATATAATTTAATTTAGATCAATGATAGCACTTAATGTGTGACCCATTAGGAATCATCCTCATTGAGAATAGTTGATATTGTTTAGAGTGCAAGTTTACTATTTAGAAATGGTTCAAGACAATGAAGAGGAAGTAGTTAATTTCACATCATTGATAACCACATATGAATACGAACTATGAAATATAATCTCTTTGAAATGATATCCCGTCATGTAGGTTTCATACTTGTGTCATGAACCCTAATATATGATATATGTTTCTTTGATTACCCGGAATGAACATGTCTAAATCACTATGACCATAGAATTTTTTTTCAGTGGTTTCATTCTAATCAAAGGTCCAATATTTTATCTTCTATAAATAAAATGTAAAACTTCATACTTGACTAATTCATTGATAATATAACAATCATTATATTCCCAACATATCCTACATAGCATGAATATAGTGTTTCATATGATTCTATGATACATCTAAGAATTCATTCCATGATATATATTCAAAATAATCATAACTTCTAAGGAAATTTACACACACTTTCATAAAGAAATATATGGCTACACACTAACATCTAGAATTTCGATTGGTAAGTTTGCCCTCATAATATGACATCTTAGAGATCACTAAGATTAAAATTCATGAGATGATTCTTTATAATTTTATGATCAGTCACTCATGATAGTTGAAAAACAATTTACCTCATCATAGTTCATCATCCTAACTATAGGAGAAAATATTTCAGAGATATCATTATATAATCCTAAGGTTATCATTATAGAGAGAAACTAATATTACCTATTTTTAAATGACATATACCCATGAACATTGTCAAATTAAATTCTTGTTAAATAAAGATCAATATAAAATAAGATACATTTATCACTTATTTGAATATAATTAATAATCTTGATTACAAACTATTCTGTTATAGAAAAACAATACCATGACCTCATGCCTGATTTGAATAAGGACTTGACCACAAACATTATATAATATTTAATTTTAAGTCAATAATTAATTTCATCACATTTATGGATCTTTATGGTTTAGATTTTTCGAGAATTATTCCTTAACTCTTACATGAAAACCCCATATATTTCAAAACGAACATTTATACTTATTATCCATTTACCCCAAAATATAAAACTTTTAAAATAAAAACTGTTTCTTTTAATGAAAAATCCTCATGATTTTTAACATGACTTCATATTTTCTCTTAAAAAACAATAAAAACTGTGAAAACATTTTTAATGTAGGGGATGAGCACATAAATCATAGTGAGTGACATAAAAAGAAAATAAATAAACTCGTTAGTCATCTTAAAAAAATAGGTGACCATAAAAGAACGTTTTCCCTTAACATAATAAACATTGATATCAAAGAATCATTTACTTACTCATGAAATCATTATTACTAACCAAATTGTTTTGAAAAACTATATATATAAAAACATAAGTGTAAATAAAATGTCGGTTTCTTAAAAAACACGGGAATACATGAAAAAAATTTCTTAAAACATTCCCTTTTTACCCCAAAAGACATAATTATTACATTAAAATGATCTTTAACATACCTTTTGAAATCAAAATATTTTCGTGAAACTTGTTATAAAGCACAAAAAAGGTCATGTGGGTTCCCGGGATATCATATCTTTAGAACACATACAATAACCCTTACAATATGAAGAACCATATTGTAAAATTCCAATATAATTCTATGGATCACATAATCAATACCCAATGTTTTGCAGTCTAATTTTGGCACACTCATTATATAAACTATTAAGCTCACCCATAATGAGGAGCTATATTAGGCTCACCCATCATCAATAATAATTTCCTACGACCAAGTCATGAATAAAAATTTATAATCTATCACCTTTTCATCATAATTCCCTTGAAAAAATCCTTTAAACCAATTTGAAAAAAAACTTTAGGGTATTAAAATAACCGTTAATTTTAAAAACCCATTTTCAAAACTAAAATAACTAGTAAAAAGATAAATATGGTTTCCCTTTTATGAATACCTGAATTCTTGTAAATGATTCCAAAAATAAAATAACGTTTATGATAGTATGAAATGTCATTATCGCCGTATACGTTAACATAGAACATTTATTTTTTCCTTTTGTGAAAAAATTCAATCATTTCTAATAAATTAAGTAAATATATTCATTTTAAAAAACATTTAAAGGAATGTAAAAAAAGAAACATATAAAATTCCATTTATAATTAATTTTGTACATACAAAAAAATCAATAAAATAATTTTAAAAACACTGACAAGGAAGAAAAATATTTTGAAAATGAATATTTAAATTTTTTAAAATTATGTTTTTTAGGTAAAGTATCCCTTAGAAAGAACAATAAATGAATTAATTTATTTTTTGAAATAATTTAAATATTTTAAATTATAGTAAAAATTTAACATTATAATCCATTAAAATATAAAAAATTATTTTCTTGGAACATTTTAAAGAACATGGACACATAAGAAAAATAGTTTGATGGGAAATATGAAAAGAATATTTTTTAAAGGAAATTCCTTACCATGAGTCTGAATCATCACGTACATTCTTTATATTCATGAATAATAAACCTATTTTAATTATTTACTTTAATAAGAACAATTTTTATGTATATTTTCCCTTTTACCATGTTATAATCTATTACTTGATTAATTAAGTTAACGTCAGACGTTTTGAGGATATTTGGCTCGTATATCCAAAAATGAAATTGGTAGGTTGACTATGATCAAAGAGGTCATTATTACATAATTTATATAATAATAATCATGACATATTTATAATTTTTATACTTAAATTATACTTTTAAAACAAACCTTGAATTATTGTTATAAAAATGAACAACATTACAATCATATTGATGATAGACTGTACATACACCTGAGTAAGGTTTCCATTTTCAATAATCATTATGAAAAGAAGGTAAGTATTATATTATATTTATAGAATGAAAATTATATTAGAAAACCAATATTATTTTTTCTGAATATGTTTATATATATCATGCATGTGATTTGGTGATGAAAAACGAATCACATTGCTTTATGGAGGTGGTAGTCCACACGTTTTCACGAACAACGTTATCATCTTTAAGTGATTGGAAAGTTAATAAAATTGTAGATATGTTAATTTTTAACAATTAAAATTATGTAATTAATTTAATATATATTAATTAATATTTTATTTATAACCAACCATTATAGGTGGTGGTGGAGAATGAAATACATCAGTTCGCGAGGAGTTAGTCGGTCGTACACACGAATGATGGATTAGTTTCCCATTTTATGTAAGATAAGATGGATATAAGTCTTGAAATAATTTAAAAACAAATCATTATATTTAAGATAATTGTGTTATAATTTCATCTTGTTTTAATAAAGTTTGAAGGAGACAGAATAAGAAATAAAATGAAAATGCATTATTAAGAACTATACCACTTCTTTTGACAAGCTCGTATTGTTTAAATTTTTTTTTCTATAATTGTTTTAAGATAAAAACAGTGAAAATAAGGATTAGGGAGGGACGCTAGGAAGTAATTTTGGTAGGGATTGGATAAACTAAAAAATATTTTAGTTGTGAAGAAGAAAGAGGATAGGAGGTTCCCTTTTATAGGTGAGGGGAGGGGCACTCTTGTAAATTCTTAAACAACTAAATCTATTTAAATTAATTCTCATATTCATATGGATTCAAATTTATTATATTAAAATATAATATAATTATAAGTATAAATACTATAATAAAATATTTTTTTTCTTTTTTAGTTGATGCTTTCAGGCTTTTGTTTTTATTTTTACCCATGTTAACCCTTTTCAAAATTACCACAATTTTAATGTTTTTACTATTTCATGGTGTAAAATGTTACTATAAAAAGAACAAATAACCCTAAATAGATCATGTTTGATATTATCAACCATATACCAGTTAATTGGATGAAAATAAATTTTATAGTAATTTTAAATCATTTAATACAACATTACTTATTTTAAAATATCATTAATGTAAATTTTGAATCTATTCAATTAATTTGACAACGAAAAAATATTGAAAAAGTTTAAATTATAATATAAACCATTAAAACACCGCAAATATGTTATAATTATATATGTTTTTTTAGAACACAATAACTCATTCAAATTATATTACTTTTAAAAAATTTAAATTCATTTTAAAAAAATAAATAAATATCGTGTCAGTATTGCGTAAGAATTTATGTTATTTATATGATTACTAAAAATTAGAAATAAATTACCATTATGAAAGTAATTTAATTATTCTCAATATAACCATTAATATTCAATCATAACATTAATTTTCTCCTTTTATAAAACATAAGAGATATTTAAAAGTTAGTGGGTGATGTTATTCCTTTTTCTTTACATAAAAAATTATATAGGTCACTATCAGCGTAAAATAAAAAAATAAAATAGTATTCATAAGGTAATTAGTGTAAAAAATGAATCATCTAATAATATTTTTGATTAAAAATAGTGGCCTTATCACACAGTTTTAACCAATGTTAACTCGATTTACCCTTTTACCATGGTGACAAATTATTACTGTTTTTACTATTCATTATAACAAAACATTAATTTGAAATTATTAAATAATATTAAAATATATTATTAAAAAAATGAAATTCATTTTACCAAATTCAATCAATATATGTGGAGAAAATTGATATTATAAATATCACGTAATGAGAAGAATAATGGTTTCTTAAAGAAAAAATTTACATTTATGTCTAAAAGTATTTTTATACAAAAATTTCGTATAATGTTTATTCTAGTTTAAATAATTAGATTATTTTTAACTAAAGTAGTATTATATTAATTTAGTATCAAATTTTAATAATATTATGGGGGGTTTTTAGTGAAAATAAATGACATGTTTTTGAAAATTGGAATTTTTCAAGATTCGCTAGAAATCAATATTTTCAAAAAATCCCAAATATTCATATTTGTATTTTTTTTTAAATTATTGTTTCAAAAAAGAAATCATTTTTATCAAAAAAAAAATTTTAGATTTTCCATAAATTAATTATAGTATTTTCTGACCAATAACAAGAAAACCCATTTTTATTGAAAATTTATTTTTAAATAATTAAAAGACATTACTAAAATTTGAGAAATTTTTTACTAATAAATTATCAATTAATTTAAATTTTTTAAGACCTTTTTATATATTATATAATGTAGATAATCTTATTCATACATACCAATTTAATATAAATGTTATAACAGTCGTATTAAAATAATAATATTTCATTGTTCGTTTAGGATTAGTGTTGTGTGTTGTATATGCAATAAAAAATGGGGTTTTTTTTAAAAACATGGGGTGTTACATTCTCCTCCTGTAAAATAAATTACTTCTTCACAATTTTTAAATTTATCTTTGTAATCAAAAATTTTCCATCCAAAAATGCATTTGTTTAAATCCCATTGTAAATAGGGTAAATAAAACACTCTCTGGAAATAAGAGAGGGAAATACGATTTCCATATTGATTAACACATAACTATGTTCCCAAATAGGAAAACATTAGTTGGAAGTGAAAATATAGACATGGAATAAAATCATAATTTCTAAATAATGAAGGCCAGTGACAAAGATCATTGATCAAATGATGATGAATGATCTTGAGAAAGTTAATGACTAAAAAGCCTTATAACAAAGAGGTCTGAAAAAGACTATCAATTCATTAAAATGAAGGAGATGGGATAATTTTTTTTCAATATACTTTTCCTAGAGATTAGGTATTCCATTACCATATAGACTAATTAAAAATGATATATACTTACATGATAACTATGATTTCAACCTTTAATTAATTTCAACCATAGACTCATATTTTTCTCTAATAGATGACTATTCAGTATGAATTTCTCACGTTGGAAGAACTAAAATAAACTTTTAATCCATCATATAATACAAAAAAGGATAATAATATATTTTATAGTGTATTTTCATTAATAAAAAAAAAATAGTTCGCATAAGGTAGGACAATTCAAAAAATGAATAAGCCTTTATACAATGAAATAATACATTAATCTCCAAAATTCAACAGTAATACCAAAAGTAAAAACTAACACATTATGTAAATAACTATCCTTAAAATTATTCAATATATTCCAAACATAGTTTGAAATACAATTATTATAATGATTTTATCATATATATTTCCAAACATTGTCTCTAAATAACTTCAATCACTCTTAAAGTCTCATACCAAAAATATATATTACATAGTCATATAATATCCAAGATATTATAATAATTTGAATAAATGAACATAATATACATACATCCATATTAGAATCATATATTATTTAAATATTTAATTTAGCATTTATTCATCAAATAAAATCACATAAGATTCTATTTAACCTCAATCATATATTTTTCCATATTAAAATAGTGAAATTTTTCAATCCCAATGTTATCTATTAAAAAATTATATATTCACAATGATAATATAATATTTATTTTTAACATATATAGCACTAACTATAATGTCACAGTTTTGTGGAAGTAGTTTGACCCTTATCACACTTCTGTTGTGGGTTGAAGCCCTACATCCTTTCCAGATGCAACATGATATCTTTTTTTCAGAAAATATATTAATATAATTCTAATAACCTTACCAAAATTATAATGAACATCCTAAATGATATCATTAATCATAAAATTAGTTTTTAACTTCAAATGTTTTCTATACCTATAATTTTCAACAAAACCAAATAATCTTAATTGACTACCGTCGAGAACATATTAACTTGAAGGTTTATTTGTCCCTTTATCACATGTCCTTAAATGAGAATCTTAAAAAATTATCACCATTTAGACAAAAAACATTTCAATGATATTTATTGCATCTTATGTATGCCACAAAATTTTGAAAAATATATCTACTATATAATGTTCCATATTTCTCATAACATTTAGAATATATCAAAATATCACTGATAAACACATCCTTTTTAACATCCTTCTTCAACCTATTACCATTATTTTTTATATTTTTCAATAATATTAAATACTTCATTATATTTTATCAATATCAACTCAACCACGTTACAAACAAATAACGTAACAAAATAATTCATACCTAAAATATACACATCATAGTATTCTTTCTATGTCACTAATATCTCTTTTATCCTCTGTCATGAAGTTTATATATTGGGAGAAGAAATATTAAAGTACATGGTGCAATTTACCTTATCGAATGATATAGATGAGTTGATATTTTGAAATAAAATTAAATAATTACCATCATCCATAGTGTTTTATAAATGAAAAGGTGTTTAATATATCAGAGACATTATTGAAAATGATTTGGATGTTCAAAAAGAATTCAAAATCATTCAAATATATTTTTCCATGATAGTGATGAATAAATCATATAGAAGGGATAATAAGGCTGTGTGAGATCCTTTTCCTTTCATCTTCATCACTGATATTTAAAACATAGAAAAGAACATCATTAAAACATGAAATGAATTATTTCATTTTAAAATGAAAATTTGACTTGTAAAGACAATACCCATTGAAAGTCAATAATATTTAAACATTCAAATACTAAAAAATAACATTACAAACTTTAAAATAATATAATGTTTGAACCTTAAAGGTTATCTCATATCTTTTTAATTACAAACACAAAAATGTAACCATATTCTTCTGAAATAATACTCCCTATTAAGATAAGGGTTTCACATTCCTCAAGAAAATAAAACATCTCCCAAAATCTAATTTATAACCTTAAAATACCATCACTTAAAACCTCTAAAAAGGGTGTCAATGCATTGGAAATTCTTATCAAGATTAAAATTAAAAACCTACGATGGTATCCATAACTCTTAAAATATTATAATATCTACATTAATCTAAACCTTTCATTTGATAACAATTATCAGGACCCAACCTTAATCATTATATAATACTAAATTTTACATTAAGGATTTATTTTTTAAAATTTGATGTTCTTTATTATTTAGAGTTTTAGAGAATTAGGCCTTATACATTACATAAAAAATATATATTACAAAGTGGTCACTTCTACTCAGTATCCATTTTCCCTGCAATGTAAATCATTTAAATTAAAACATGTTCTCATTTTATAAAAAATCATTCTGATTTTTGACATGACTTTTTCGTTTTCCATTACCGATCCATAAAACCCTAGGAAAAACATATTAAAACATTGAATGAGAATAAAAATCTAATCATGGGAGATATAATAAATATAAAGAAACCTATTAGTCATTTAAAAAAAAGACCATAAAAGATAGTTTTACTTTAACATAATAAACATTGATCTCAAATAATTCTTTAATTTCCAATGAAATCATCTTTACTGCCCAAATGTTTTCATAAAACTATTTATAAGAAAACATAAAATAAAATTCCTATCAATTATGGTTTATTATTAAACATGAGAACCAATGGAAAATAATTTCTTAAATATTCCATTTTTACCTTAGAAGGAAATAGTCATTCCTTTAAATATATCAGTATATTAGATATTGAATTCAAAATATTCTTATGAAAACAGATTATCATGAATATGAAATATCTTTTAGGAACCATGGGCCATCATATTCATAGTCCCCAAACAAGAACCATTATAATAGCAATAACCATATGGTTTACTTCTAATATAATTTTTTAGAGAACAAAATCATCACCCAATGCATTAGAACACTATTTGGGAACACCTATATTATAAGAAATATCTGGCTCACCCATCATCACGATAAATATCAATCTTACCCATCATCATAAATGATTTCCATGTATTATAACATGAATAAATCATTTTAGCCTTGTATATTTTCATTATAAAAATTTTAAAAAAATCTTTTGAACCCATTTGAAAAATATTTTCATATTTTAAAATAACATTTAATTTTTAAAACTCATTTTCAAGAAAAAATACCAATAAAATGGGGAAGATGAGGTTTCTTTTACTAAATTGTTAATTATTTTAAAGGAATCCAAAAATAAAATAACAGTTGTGGCAGCAAGAAAAGTCATTATTGCCATATTTCTTAACATAAAACATTCCTTTTTCATTTTTAATAAATGTTAATCTGTATGTATAAATTACATAAAAAGATTCATTATGGAGAAAATATGAATGAAATTGAAAATACACATAAAATTCGTGCTGACAGATTGCTTAACGAACCATCGTCGCCCGGGTTGTCACCCTCCGGGAGGCTCTGCCATCTCGGCTAGCAACAACTCCTTCCTGACCGAAACTTTCATTGGAGTGAACTCATCGTGGGGAGGGGGGTTTCCTTATATAGAGTGTTCTAAAAGGATACACATGGGAATTCCCTTTTAGAAAAGTAAAAAAGAAAAAAATATATAAAGAACATACATGATGAGTCAGACTCGACGTATTGGGAATTTCTTTAAAAACAATCATCATCTAACATTTTCCGTCAAATTCTTTTATTCCATGTACTTGTTTTTCAAATTGTTTCACAAAAAATATCATTTCAATTTCAATGGATTATAATGTTTATTTTTGACCATATTTAAGTTTATTTAAATTTTTTAAAAAGGAATTCTTTTACGTTTTATATAAAGGATACATTACTTTAAATACATTATTTTAAATATTTTAAAGATTTATTTTTTTAATATTTGTTTTATAGGTCCATATTTTTAAAAATATTTTATGGATGTTTTTATATGGACATTGAAAATTTATCAAGGAAATTTTATGTGTATTTTCACTTTCCTTCAAATTTTCATTATAAAGAAACTTTTTATGTAATTTATACATAATGATTAAAATTTATTAAAAAACCAAAAAGGAATGTTTTATGTTAAGATATATAGTGACAATGACTTTTCTTGTTGCCACAACCGTTATTTTATTTTTGGATTCCTTTAAAATAATTAAAAGTATGAGGATGATATTTTGTCTTTTTCTTTAAAAAAAATATTATATATGTTACTTTCATGGGAAAGGGTATCATAATAAAATTAGTATTGAGAATAAGGTGATAATGGTATAAATATAATCATCCAATAAGATTGAGTCTAAAAAAATTATGGCCATATCAAAAGATTTAACTTATGTTCACCCAATTTAACCTTTTACCATGGTGACGAAATTAAATAGGGTTTACTATTCATTATAACAAAAAAATATGTTTACCTTATTAAATAATATTAACAGTTATGATTAAAAATATTCAATCCATTTAAAAATTCAATATCTATAAGTACTCAAAATTCACTTTATAAGTATCCTACCAAGATCGATGAAAAACAGTTTCCCAAAAAAACCGCCTTTTTAGTTAAAAAGAAATTTTATCCTAAGATATCATATAATGTTGATTATTATTTATTTAATTATATTATTTTATACATAAATATAATTATATAAATTTAGGGTCAAATTCAAAAAATAATGGGTGGTTTTCAATGAAATGAAATAACTATTTTAAAAAAAATGGTATTTTAACTATTCACTAAAAAATAAATATTTTCAGAAAAATCCTAAAAATTCATATTAGGATAATATTTACATGTTGATTTCAAAAATTATATCATGTTTTTAAAATAAAATATATAATATTTCCTTAAATTATTTACAATATATTTTCACAAAAAGTAAATAAACCATTTTCCTAGGAAAATGTATTTTTAAGGAAAAAAATGAATTTACTAAAATTTGATTGATTATTTACTAAGAATTTATAAATAAATTTATATAGAGTAGGAAAATTTTATATATTTCATAAATTAGTTATTCCTATTTATACCATTTTATTTAACATCAAGGTTATAATTATCATATTAAAATAATAATATTTCATAGTTCGTTTTGGCATAGTGTTGCATTTCAAATACTCAATCAAACATAGATTTCTTTTAAAAAAATTTCAGTTTTACATTCTCCCGATCCCTTTAATAAATTTAATTCTTCTAATTTGAACATGATCTTGGTAATAAAATGTTTTCCATCTGATAATACCTTTGTTAAAATCCCACATCATAAAAAGGGTTAATAGAACTTCCTCTCGAAATGAGGGAAATGGGTAATCTATAATTACAAATAACAAGGTTTATAAAAATGAAAAATTTAGTTGGAAGTTAACATTTGAAAATGGATGAAAATTATAATGTCCAAATAATTATAGAAAGTGACTGAGATCATTGATCATAAGAAAGTGAATGATTATTAGAAATTTAACGATCACAAAACCTTAAACCAAATTAGTGAGAAGAAGTATATCGATTCATCATAAAGGAAGGTGATTGGATACATTTTTTTAACGATACTTTTCCAAGAGTTCAGGGATTCCACTACCATATAAACTATTATCATAAAGAAATATTCTTAAATTAGAAGTATAATTTAATCCTTTAATCATTTTCTACCAAAATACCATCATTTTCTCTAAATGATTAGTGTTCAAAATTAATTTTTCATGCATGGAACACTAAAATCAACCTTTTATGGATCATTTAATATAGAGAAGGATAAAAATATATTTTTATTTTCTTTTTTCATTAACCCAAATAAATACTATAAGTAAAAGGTAAGATGATTCCCAAAATGAATAAACATTTATACCCAAAAACAATACACTAATCCCAAAAATTCAACAGTAATGCCAAAAGATAAAATTAAATAATTATTTAAATAAAAAAATTAAAATTAATTATTATATTAGTAAATAATATCGAAGCCATAAGATTAGAATGACTTGATCACATATTCGTCCAACTGTAATCTCTAAATAATGTCAATCACACTTAAAGCATGATAACATAAATCAATATGACATAGTTATATAATCTCCATGATATGGTAATAATTTACATAAATGGACTAAATCCCCATAAAGAAACATTAAAATACAATATTCATATAAAAGATAAATAACCTTTAATCTGAAAATTAAATATCATAAGTTTCAGTTTTACTTTAATCATATAATGATCCCAAAAAATAGAGTGATATTTTTTCAAAATAACATTAATCACTTAAAAATAAAATAACTTTTTAGTCCTATAGTAATCTGTATGATAAAACATATATAACAAAAAAAAATCTTTATTTCCAATTTCATACTAACTTGCACATCACGTAGGCTAGTGGTACGTAGTGCACCCTCGTCACTCTTTGGTTGAGGTTTAAATCCCTATAGCCTTTCCAAATGTGATGATTTGTACATTTTACTAGATCTATATTAATATATTTCATATAATGTTCTGAAAAAATATAACAAAAATTCCCTAAAATATCATTAATCATTAAATCAATTATTAACCTCAATGTATTTCTATAATGATAATTTTTTCCAAAAATTAAATAATCATAATTGATTACCATCAATAAAAAATTGAACCAATGGTTCATGTATCCATTTATTATATGCCCATAAATGAGCGTCTTCAAAAATTATCACCTTTTCACTAAACCAATTTTCAAAATTATCGATTTTATCTTTCATATGTTTCCAAATTTTGAAAAAAACTAATTAATTCTTTACAATTATCATAATATTACAAATATATTATAATATCATTGATAAACACATCCTTAGTTCATATTCTTTATTAAAAGTTTAACCATTTTTTTCATCTTATTCAATAATATGAAATATGACATTATGATTCATCAATATCAACTAAATTATGTTTCAATATTAGAACAAAAAATAATAATTCATTCCTAAAATATTGACATCAGAGATTTCTTTTATACTATTTATATCCCCTTTATCTTACATCATGATTTTTATATCTTAATAAAAGAATTTTTTGGTCAGAGTGAGTAAAACATGAGGGGTATAATTGGAGTCCCAATAACATTTCTGTTCAAAATAGATTTAAAAAAACCCCCAAATTTAATAAAAACACGAAATTAATCAAAATAATATAAATATATAAATTTCATCTTTAAAATACCTTCCCAATAGAGGGATCATGTAATAGTAAAAATATCTTCTAATCACATTAAATTTTGAAATTATGTTACTTAATCAAACACTCTATATAAATACAAATAAATACTAACAATCAAATTAAATATATGTAACATTTTAGAAAATAGGAAATTATTTGTAAATTAAAATAAAAAACAAGGAAGAAACACATCAGGATTTAAATATGGGTTTTGGTGTCAAGATGAGACATAATCCCCTCCACTAGGAAATAACTTATTTTCTATTAGTTTATTACTAAATAAACCAATCCACCACCATTTCCATGTTTTAAAAGCAATAATACACAATATTGTGAAGTCATAGAGCTTCTTCCATTGTTGTTGAGGGGATAAAAAGGATATTAGGCCATAGAGGAACTCTCCCATAGTTATTCATGGGAATACAAGTAAATGGATTTGAGAGATCTCAATTATTCCCTAATTTAGTATAGGATACTAGGTTTCTATAGATAACTAGAGTAATATATAACATATCTCTAAATTTTAATCATAAAAAAATAAAATGATATTAATAATGTGAAAATGTGATGGAGATTGATCCTAATAGCTTACCTTGTCTGGATTCCACGAAATTTTCTTTTGATTAATCTTGGAAAATTTTATTTGAAAATTATGGAAAATAGTGCATTATAAAGTCTTATCTATAGAACATGACCTCATGTAAAGGATCCTGTGTTATTATTTGTGTTAGAAAAAATCTAGTTCTTGATACTATCACCACTGAATCAAATATATATTTTAAAGAGATCATCATCAGAAGTAACCATTGGAGAATAATAATTCTTCATTAAATGTATTGATGTTCCATTTAATGCTTCAAAACTATCATTTGGATATTTGAAACACTCCACTATTATTTTAGAGCCGACAAGAAGTCATCACTTAAATAATTATTAGGTGAGCTCATGGAAACTTAACTCGGTCAGTTGATGTAAAAGGTGACACGGTAAACTCATCTCTTCTTGGGATCAACTCATTTTCACATGAAATAAGTTGATGAAGTAATGTGGTATGTTGTTTGGTCATTCAGTCAATATATTTGAAGGCACCACTAGTATATTTTTTATAAAAAATTATACATACCTTTCCATTGTAACTTGATCTATTCATGTGGTATGCAATTTCATTAATGTGGTAATGGGATTCCCAACGCATGGTAAAATGGATCCTCAATGTGTGGTATGTTTATGATTTTGAAATTTTTTGTTCTTATGACTCATAGAAAATATGTTTTTTATAGTAAATTGAATTATAATGTGTCGTAAGGTGATACAGTTACTTGACCTTCACATTGTAAGGCGACCCGGTAATCTAAAGACTTAGCCAACATTATAATTTTTTTACTAAATAATTTTATTTTAGAAAACATGAAAATAATTAATAACAAGATAAAAATGATTTGGGATCATTAAAATAAGTAGGTTCTATTATAATGATACTATATCCCCCTTTTTATGATCACAAATCATGATATTTAAATTGAAATGAATTGCCTATATCAGAAGTATATTTTTAAAGGATTGAAATAATTATATAAAATGTTTTTGAATCATGAATTTTCTTCCTTTAAATTACATTAACTGTAATTTATAACACCGATTAATTATTAATCTACCTTTTGATATTATTAAAAATAAGAAATATAAGGAATCAGATAAAATAAAAATGATAATAAAAGAAGAGTTTGGGATTAATATATCAAAAAAAAATTCAAAAAAAAATAAAAACAAATTATAATAAATCCATATCAGAAATAATAATAGAAATAGAAATTAAGGTAATATTAGATTTCAGTAGGAATTATAAGATCAATTCCTTTAGATGTATAGAAATTAGACTAGTTTCACTCCATAAAAGATGAGGAGGTAGGGTCTTAAATAACTACACATTGGGAAGCTGGTCAAAGCTACTGAAAGTCGTGGGTAGGTATTATACCAAAAGGATTGACGGTAGATGAGGTAGTGAGATAATATAGATGAATATATGAGGGGGTTAGCATAAATATATAAGAGGTATAAAGATAGTGTTTTATAAATCATTTTAAATAACCAACAACCCATGATATGTGCTAAAAAAATGAAGGCAATTATCCCAATTTTCCATGAAAGCTTTCAAAATAGGATTCATAGCTCTAAGATAATCAAATTGTAACATAAAATATTGAGGTAGATGGGACATATTCAAATACAAATAAAGAGTTATTAACATCCCTATTAGATCATACTTTGGGAAGATCCTTCTTAGATAATAATCAATCACCTTCTTGATTTTTTTCTAGGTATAGAATTTTCTTTTTGACATCATCACACACTATATCATAGGCCATGTCATCATACGTATGAACTCCATAATAAATTACATCATGATCCTTCTTAAACCATTCAAACAAAACATTCGATTCTCCATGGATGAAGAGTTTGATCATATCTTCATAAAAAACTAACTAAATAGGAGGAGCAGAATACCCAGGAATAGGATGAAATGTAGGATTCATGAACCACTAGTATAAATGAATCATCATTATAGGTAGATAAGCCTATAGTGACACAACATAGTATCTCAATTATTTAATATCTTTCTCTATCATATTTATTCTAAAATTAGATCTAGTTTAAAGATGATTTAATAGAAAAGTAACATCCTCATAAATATTAGCTTGTCTCACTTTGTACAATGAGTTCTCGAAGTTAAAAAATTCAAATTTGAATATATCCAAACATATTTTAATTAACACATACAACATATATTTAGTGACAAAATAAGAAGATTGAATGGAGGGTGTAGGGGAAGAGGGGTATAGATCATTAACTTTATTCTTACAATCTACCTCAATAGAATCTTCCACATATTTGTCTATCACAGTCTGATCCTCACCACTGTTAACTTATTCAACTTCAAATTTATATGAATTTTTAACAATTACCTCACAAATAAAAAGTTGAGAATCCTCAATTCATTCTTGAATGTCAACCTCATCAATCAAATATCCTTATAAAGTTCATCAAAAAAAAGATAATGGATGGTCAACTAGGACTGGTTGGACTACCTCCATGATCTTTTTAATCTGAATCATGATAATCTAGGACCAATACAAGAGACCCAGGGGACTTATCCCCATAATATCGTCTATTAGGTATTGTTTTTCTAAGGGTACTCCCAATAATAGGAGATCCTTTTGATCTATCCCTATCATCGTCAGTTTTAGATGATTAATCCCATTCAATCTCATACTTATAAGATAATAGAGATTTTTCATTAAGGTCTACGACTTCAGTTTCTTTTTCTTCCACCTATTATTCTACAACAACTTCCTCTTATTTTTATTTAGAAGAGAAACATTATCATCTGAATAATCCACAATCACATCAGGATTAAG
This sequence comes from Viscum album, assembly GCA_963277665.1. Taxonomy (NCBI): domain Eukaryota; kingdom Viridiplantae; phylum Streptophyta; class Magnoliopsida; order Santalales; family Viscaceae; genus Viscum; species Viscum album. The sequence continues at coordinate 326,243,574 of OY728140.1, forward strand.
ACATGGAACTACCAGATCCCTTGGTCTAACAGGATACATTACTGGGTTAAACTATTCATATAGTTTCATTGGGTCTTCTACCCATATTTATTTACATGGAATCTAGTTGACTTTAATTTAATTAAAATATTTTGGATAATAAACAATCTATCAGATGATTTTATCTTTTCCTCCACCCTGAGGAACTAATCCTTTGAACTCTAGTAAGGTAGAAATGATCTTAGGATTGGGCAAGGAACTTAACATTTAATATAGAATGCATACCTAAACCATTTTTCTAATAATCAAAAGATCATTTGAACACCATTATTCATAAAAAAAATAAACATAGGTCATGATACCTCAAGATACTAAAGTCACCTTTTTTATTTGGATTATTCCATGCTATGTAAATTTAACCAGGAGCCTACATTTAACACCCAATTCAACAGTAGTGGGTCATTTGGGAGTCCCATTCCAAGTGATCTCATCACAGGTGTTTATAAATTTAAACTGAAGATGATTAATAGGATATGAACTTTGATAATCCTCATATTATTCACCGCATGGAATTCCAAAACACATTTCCCAATGCATTGATGAGAATTTGAAAACTTCACCAGTTATCCTTGATTTTACTGTATCAATCTTCTCTCCAGGTAGGAACTCAAGGTTCTCATAGAATCCCTTAACTAGATTCAGATAGAAAAGTATACCAGTTTCTTTAAGAAAATCATCACATCCTTTCTCCTCAACGTATTGAAAGCCAACAATCATATCAAATTAAACCACCGTTAATCAACATCTTTTTCTTTTGTGAGCAATGACCAAATAGATGCAGTTTACTCAGCTTCACTAATGTGATGAAGCTAGCATTTTACTTCTTTGACTTCTTTTATGGAGTTGAATAAATATGAAATTTGGTTTCTGATATTCACTACATCCTCAAAATTCTAATTCAATTTGAGATATTTGAAGGATTAGAAACTAGAGTAAAAATAAAGAGGTCTAAGTTGGAGGTAGAGGACAAGTTTTGGGTCATTTATACACCTTATATTCTAAGTTTAAGCATTATGTAAACTAATTCTTTCTTTAATCACTGTAATTAATTTAAACTATTTTCACTAATAATTTCAGTAAAACAATTAAGTTTATTTTATTAGAAAAAAAGGTTCATACTTTTTAAAAATATTTATATAAATTTTTACAAATTTAATTCAAATAATTAGTTAATATTAAATTGAATTTAATCGTGCAACCAATATGAGTCAGTAGGTTTTGAAAGAGAAAAGTTCAGAAGTTGGAAATGTTTTTATATAAAATTTCAATGTGAAATTAAATATATTAACCCAAATTGAATTTATTGATGTATAATTGAACAAATCATACTTTAAAACCAATTTATTATATAATCTAAATATATAAATAAATTAGTTGAAAAATTTGTTTTCCATTAAAATGTAATGTTTTTCACAATTCATCAAAAAATGAAACTTCGTAGAAAAATACCAAAAAAATACCAAAAGTAAACATTCATATTATTAAAAAATAAATTTATTTTCTTAAATAAAATTTATTAATTTTCAAAATATATTTTTAAAACAACTCTTTCATTAAAATTCGATGACACTGTTTTTTAGAAAAATATATTTTTAAGAACAAAAATGGATTTATTCGTATGTTATGACTATAAAATATATTGGATGAATGTTTAAATATTTTATAAAATTATGTAAACATAATATAGTTATTCTTATTTAAGATCACCAATATAATGGCTAGGTGATGACATTCATATTTAAATAATAATAATAATAATAGTATATTATTGTTCGGTAAGACTGAAACTTGCGTTTAACACAAGTTATCGAATAAACTCAATGTTATGTGAAATATATGATAAACATGGTGTTTTGTATAATGAAATCCAAAATTTCCATTAAATTTAACTAAATTTATCATATAAATTAAGTAAGTTTGAAAGAATATATTTCATAAAGTCTCAGTAATTTACATCCTACCCCCTTAAAAAAAGTAAATCCTCACAATTTGAACATTATCTTAGTAAACAGTGGTTGGACATTTGAAAATATCATTGTTGAAAAGATCATCTTCCTAAACATTAGGCACTCTCTTGTTTTCAAAGAATATAATGAAATATTCCAACTTGATATATTTCAATAAGAATAATTTAATCCTTATAACATTGCTCAAAATATGATGAAAATGGCTTTAAATATCCTTAATCATCATAGATCATATAAACCCAAAAGGTTATCAATACATTAAAAATAATATCCAAAAGTAAAGGAATACTTATTATTAAACTAGAGCCTTACATATACATAAAACTCGCTAAACATCTCCTAAAGGGAAATTAATCGCTTTATGATCACACCACTTAAAACCAGAGAAGGAGTGTCTAAAATCTTTAACTTATGGATGACCTTCAAAATATACTAAACATCCTAGAGCTTCCATCACTTCATTAGATTTCACAAAATTAGTTGTAGTAGAATCAAAATATTTTCGTCACTATTTTCTTTTTGATCATGAGGAATTCCATCGTGAGTAAGAAAATTTAGGAACACATTAGAATAATGTCCCAACTCATTTAAACTAAAAAAACACACTATTTGATGGATATTAGTTACCCCATACTTTGGTTTTTAATGATATTTTCTTTATAGGATTGAATCATGTGACCAAAATGACCACAATGGAAACACATCCCACATTCCTATAAAAAATTCTTTAAAATATTGTTTTCCACACTTTTTCTATTTAGGGGACCAAATCTAGACTCTTTGTTGGCTTCTTCTCCATGTCCTACCACATTAACCATTTATTACACTTTTCATCTCATGGTAGATAATTTTCAGAAAACTCCATCTCAAATTTCACAGGGTAATGAAAAACCATCTCATTACTTTTAAATTCTCAAGAGGCCAAATATAATATTGTACTTGGTTTCAATGTTTAGTAAAATCTATTAATTTTACTATAAATATATCAAATAAAATCTAGAGCTTACCTATCCAATTGGGTGATATTTTCTTCATATGTGGACACTAAAGCATTGTCCTTTTACTATAATTCCATGAATTGTTTCCCCATCCTAAGCTGAACAACCTTTGGAAATATTTCTCAAGGAAAATATTCTCAAAATGGTCCCATTAAATAGAATTAATAACATATTTATCTCTATTATTCTAAACCAAAGACCACCATATATCAACATCACCTTCAAAAATATAAATGGAAGGGGTAACCTTTTTAACTTCTAAACTTTCCATGACATGAAATATCTTCTCAAGGGCATTGATCCATCCTTCAGCTACCACTGGGGAAAATGACCCATTGAATTATGGGGGATGTTGTCTCATAAAATTCTTCACTATAAACATGTTCCTACATGGTAGACTATGTTCATCTCTAGTATGGATACCGACACCGTTAATAGATTGTGTCAACCGGTCCATCTCTATAAAATATCATCTCGTTCTAACTCCAACTATCTCAGGATGCTGTTTTGGAAGGGTATTTTACTCTTGGTTCCTTCCCACTACAGTTTTCATGTTTCTGTTATGGAAAATCATTCTAAATAGACATATTTTAGATGATGAATCATGTAAAACGTAAAATTATTTATCATATCAAATTAACCAAAAAGTAAAATATTCGTGGGGAATTCTATTAACACCATCCTAACCACTAAACTTATCTAAAACTTTCCATTGATATCAAGTGTAATAAATTTACCTTAAACATTAAATAATATTTTGTTTTAGCCAATAATTTCCTTTCTTTCACTTTGAGTATCTTTTCAGGTTGAGTGTTTTAGATAATTAGTCCATAAATCATACACAACCAAAACCCAAATAAAATGAAGTGGACACTTCTGATCAGTATCCATTTTTTTCATAATATAAAACTCTTAAAATAAATCTTTAATTATTTTTTTTGTAAAATATCTCAGAATTAAAACTTGAATTCTTTCTTTCCCTTCCCATAATAAAACCATGTGAATTTTTTTTACAAATATGGGGGGACCAAAAAATCTTAGTAAGGTATATAAAAATAAATTAAACAGTTTTTTCTAGTAAAAACATGAAAAGTAATATAACATTTTCCTTTTCCTTCAATGTTATTTGAGAATAAGTAATAAATAATTTTCACATTAAATAAAAAAATTAACTTTTCTCAATGAAAATCATTAAAACCCATGGAATGAAATTAAAAACCATTTAGCTGACAGAGAGGATCACATACATAATCCATTTCAAAACCCTTTTAATTGGAATAGTTGTATGTCCAAATTCCCAAAATTTCACTCTTACAAATGGAATAATAATATGGTTGAATTCCATACCCAATTAATTGTTTAGATTTAATTGGATCACCTAGAACTATTTATGCCACCCAATGTTAATATGCAATGGGCTTTCCCGGCGCAATACGGGCCACCCCTTGTTAAGCTGTAACGTGTATTACTGATGCAATCTAGGTCAACCCATGTTATACTGTAATGGGTATTCCCAGCTCTATCTGGTCTACCCCATCATGTAATTCTCAAGTTCCACTTTATGAATAATAAAATTAATCATAAAACCCTTTAAAAAATATTTAAAATTCATATGAAAACACATTTGGATAGAAATTCCATTTTTCATTTAAAACACCATTTTCATAAAAAAAATATGCATTCTATTTTGAAAAAAATTCAATAACAAAGTACCTAAAAAGAAAATTAGGGTTTTCCATTTAATTAAAATTAAATCTTTTAATAGAATCGAAAAAATAAAATACTGTCCATGGTGACTAACAATTCACTGCTTCCATTCTTATTAAGAATTGAACATTTCCATTGTCCTTTTTCAAAACCTTCCATTTAAAATATGTAAACTTATTAATTTTTTAAAAAACATTGAATGAAATAAAAAATATACATAATACATTCCTTATAATTCTTTAATATATTTAAACATATAAAATAATATTATATAAGAAAATAATTTGAAATTAAATCTTCAAACATTTAAAAAGATATTTTTAAATTAAAGTGTCCCATACCACATTGAAATACTTGAATCAAAATCCCATTAAAAGAATAACCTTTACAAAAACATTAAATTACATGAGAAGAAATAAATTCATGATATGATATGTCAAAGTGGATTTATATACACCTCATGAAAGAAGGTGGGTGTATAACATCGAAATATGCTTCACTGAATGGATATTGGGATGAAATCCCTTACCTTGAGTCTGACTTGTCACATGTGTTTTTATCATCTTGAATAATAAATTTATAGTGATTATTTACTTGATTCAAAACCTTTTCAATGTTTATAATTACTTTTATTACACTTATTAAAATTTTTTGTACAACTACTTAAAAAATTTAGTTTTTGTCGGGTGTTTTAGCCTTATTCAGTTTTGGTGTAAAAAACAAACAGGGTAGGTCAACTATGGTAAAATGGGTCATTATTTAAAAAATCTCCAGAATAATAATCATGAAATAATTTTCATATTTTAAAAAATAAATTATACTTTTAAAACAAATCATAAATGATGTTTATGAAAATGAACTTCCGTTAAAATCATGGAGACAGAAGGTCATATGTACGCATGAGTAATGTTCCAATTTTCCCTGATCATTATGGAAATATGGTAAGTAATATTCATATTTTAATAATGATCATTTTATAATAAATTCCATATTATTTATTCATATATACTTATACATATAATTATTGTGTTGTAAATGGAATCACATCGCTTTGAGGAGGTAGTAGTCCACTTGTTCACGACCAATGTTATCATTTTTTCAGTGTGTGAAAAACTGTTAATGAAAATGATATATTATATTTCCATAAAAGTAATTATGTAATTAAAATAATATATATTTAATTTATGTCACATATTTGTAACTAAACACATCCTCAATACATTCCATGAAAAGTGTGAGTGTATCACGTCGTTTTGAGGAGGCGGTAGTCCACACATCCACAAAAAAGATGTTATCATATTCCCAAAAATGGAAATAATGAAGGTATGTGTTATATAAAAATTATATAAGTATTAAGTCATAATAAATATAATATATATCATATAAAAATAGCAATTCCATCATTATTCATAACCTTAAGAGGTTGTAATGGAAGAATGAATGACGTCGGTTCATAAGGTTGTAGTCTGTCATACACATGAATGATGATTGTGTATCCCATTTGATGAAAGTGTGTGAATGTGTAGGTAGAACCATTAACATGAAAAGATATAAGTATATTTATTCTGTTTTTTATTATATATTCATCCAATAAGAATAATTGAAGTTGTTTTATAATGAAATAATACAAAAGTTATCATTGATTAATGTTACCCCTTTTCTCGGGTATCTTCTTTTCATTTACTCAAAGGACTTCCTTGGGTTTCATTCTTCCAAAATTGAGGCTTCTAGGATGAGAATAGGGATTTTTTGAGCTTATGTAGTTAGGGTTTTAATAATCCAATGGGCTTGAGATGTGTGAATTATTGGGGAAGGTGAGTGCCTTCTAATAGTGAAGGGGGAGTGGCAGTCCGGTAAATATGAAAAGGTAAACACCATTGGGAGGTCTCCCTCACATAATATGATTACAAAATGAAACATATTTGAGTAAATGAGAATTATTCTCAATAAATATGCACCTTGCACAATAATAAAATAACATTTATCATTTTTTCATCCTTCTTTATGTTTCTTTATTTTTTCTATTTTGGTTTTTCATTTTGGTAGCTAGTTTTCTAACTTTTGTAATTCATCCATTAAGAATAAATTAATCATATAATTATGTGAACATTTTGACCCAATGATTATAAAACATTACATAAAATTTATAAAATAAAAATATTATATGTTTTGGAAATTAATTTAAACCAAAATTCATGTAAATAACCATTGACCAATGTTTTATCTTAATGGTGAGAATTATGGTTTCTAGTAGGTGTGGATGATAATGTATCTAAATAACCATTTACCAATTTTTTATCTTAATGTTTTCTATCCTTATAAAATTCTAGAAACCCAACATGAGACTTGGGAAGCCAATGTTGAAGCTAGATATGATCTGAACTCTAAATCCATGAATGTTATAATTTTTTGACTTGGTCTAGAAGAGTTCAACCGAGTTTCACAATTTCATAAATATCATGAAATGTAGACTACTATTTTAGTAGATTTTGAAGGTACCGAAAATGTATGATCTTTCAGATACCATACTACCAAGATTAAATTTGATACTTTTATAATGATAGAAGGACAAAAAATCACTCAAAAAATGGAAGATGTACCGATATTGTAACCAATGTATCTTCCCTTAGAGAACCAATCACTAAGTTAGATCAATCACTAAAAGTTATATGAATTCTAAAACCATGACGGTGTAGAATCTCCTCTTCCATTTGGAAATATACATAGGTAACATAATTTAAAATAAAAGATCTTATTGGAAACCTTATGTTTTTTGAAGTTTAGATAGAGGCTGAAGCTAGAGATCATAGATTAGTAATGAAATATAATGATTAAATAAAAGTATTAACTTCAAAATATGAATATAAAATCAAAAAGATTAAAATAGTTTATTCATCTGATAAAGAAACTTTATGTAGTACAACATTATATGGTGAGCATTCACACTTTTCTAGAGAGTTAAAAAATTATAAAACAACAAGAGAAGAGGTTTCAAGAAAACATTTCAATACATTCATGATGTAATATACAAACTCTAAAGAAGTGAGATTATATGAGTGAAGGAATCTTAGACACATCATAAAAGATTCTCTACAACTATAATACAACAAAAAGTTTGATAAAAAGTACTTTATATTGGTTGGATATTAGAAGAAATACAGAAACGAAATGAAGACCAAATGGACTACTTTATAAATTTCCTGGGATGTCATATCATCATATTAGAATATGAAAATTATAATTAGTAAAAAGAAATGTGCTTTATGACACACTCTAATTATGTTCAATCATATTATTTCACTAATCACGAGTCTAAATATGAGAATAATTTTTACCCTTATGAGTAATTAAATTAATGTTGTAAGATGTAGGAACCAAAGTAAGGACATTTGAAAAAGAAATATAATGATCTTAAAAATTCCAATAATCATATGGTAACATAAAATGATTGAATTGAATAAATAAATATTTTATTTGAAAACCAATCTAGAAAATTCTAACGCATCACACATTGAACCCGGTAATAAGATTAATAAATTGAAAATAGATGTTCAACACTTTAAATATTTTACAAGTAGTATCAAAAAAGGTGAAAATTACTTGAATCAAATGCTTGGTAATTATAAAAAGAAAAATAAATTTACAATATGAATGAATGGTGAAAACCCAATGTTTTATAAAAACAACATTGTGTCTATTTCTAAGATTACAAACAACTCCAAATTTACTTATTTTAAATGTGTAAAATTAGGAAACCATTCCAAAAAATATGATTTAAAAAACAATCAATTTTTTGGATTCAAATAATAATATTTTTTGAAAAGTTTTCCAAAATTCAGTGCTTGATTTTCTAGACAACACAAACATATTTCTGTTCCAAAACCATTAGTTTCTAACATTACTAGACCCGATAGAATATCGGTACCAAAATAATTTTTTATTTAATTGGTCATTGTAATGAAAAAGGTCCAATAGAATCAATTAAAAATGGTACATGGATAGTGTATTTTTGAGGAATATGAGTGGATATTTCATAATTTCCACTCCATATCAAAAATTGTTGAATGTTATGTCACTTTTAATGAAAATTCTAAAGGAAAAAATTATAGGAGTTGGATATTTTGGAAATATAAGCTCATTCCTTATTAACTATGTTCCTTACATGGATGGATTAAATTATAATCAGATTAGTATATTAGACCATTGTGATGAAGGTTATTTTGTTGATGTTTCTAATAATGCATGATCTATTTTTTTAATATAAAATTAATAAATTCAAGGAACCTTGAATGGAGAATGCCTATAATCTAAATCTTAATTCATTGAGAAGGAAATAATTGATCTTATTAAATGATAAAACAATTGAACCATATATTTTTAATAGAATACAAAGGATTTTTAATGACCATTCTTTGAGAAAATTATCTATATGTAATTTAGTTTAATATTACCTCAACATAAAGTAAAAAAAGGAACTATGTGGTGTATTCCAAATGTTCAAGCAATAAAATTCATCTTTAAAAAAATTTAACGTTGTTTCCACTTCTATACCCCTAGAATTAATTCATATGGATATGTTTGGGCCATCTAGAACTAAAATCCTAAGAGGAAAATATTTTTTTCTATGCTAGTTAATTATTTTTATGGATTTAAATGGGATTTATTTTTAACTATTAAAAGTGAAGTATGTTCTATGTTTATAGATTTTTATAATCTAGTTTAAAAATAGAATTCAAAAATTATTATATTGAGAAGTCGCTATGGAGGAGAATTTGAGAACCATGATTCTAATTCTTATTCTTTAAAAAATGGTATTAAGAATACTTTTTTCCAATGTAAACCTCAACATAATAGTGTTATTGAATGGAGGAATAGTACTATAGATGAATTTTATGTAAAAATGTTCTCTGAATATAACTTACCTACTCATTTTTGGGTTGAATCTGTAAATAAAACATTTTATGTCATAATTTGTTTTCTAATAACACCTATTTTGAAGAAAAACCCTTATGAGCTATAGAATAATATAAAGAAAAAACTAAGATAATTAAAAGTTTTTGTATTAAAGGTTTATATTCTACACACCATATATAATCTTGGTATATTTTATGTAAAAGGCGTTGATGGAATCATCCTTGGATATTCTGCTACTTCTAATCCATATAGAGTGTTCAAAAAAAATGTGAAATATTTTTTAACAATCATGTCATGTAAAATATTCTGAAAGTGACCCTTTTGATTACAAAATTAATCATGTTAATGAGGTAAGTGATTATTTTTAAAAAATTATACCTAAACTCTTTTTGATATTAAAAAACATGAATAGTTAGAACCTGATTTTCCAAAACCAAATTCTAAATGTTTCGATATCATTTAACCAAGAAGTATGATTCCTAGACATCCCAAAACCCTTAAGACCCATCCCATAGAAATAGTTATAGGAAACATTGATAAAAGTTATTATGAATAGAAGGAGTGTAGTAAATCCTTTATATTTTTGTTGTATTTTTATCTCAAATAGAACCTAAGACTATAGAGGAAGCCATAGTGGATGAGGGTTGGGTTTTATTAGTAGAAGAATAGATAAACTAGATCAAAATGAACAAGGCATGTGAATTAATCAATATACCCTCAATCTATCATGTTACTGGGAAAAATGGTTTTTTTAGAAATAAACATGAAGAACATGGTGTGATCACAATCAATAAAGCCATACTAGTTTTTAAATTTTATAACCAAGAATAAGGTATAGACTATGAAGTGTAATTTTCTCCTATAGAAAGATTATAATCCTTTTAGATTCTCCTAGCCTACGCATCATACATAAATTTAAAATTATATTAGATGGATGTAAAATCCACATTATTTAATGTTTTTATTATGATGGAATTTTACATTTTACAACATCTTAGTTTTTAAAATCCTAATTTTCAAAATTCGTTTTGAACTTACCAAATATATGTATGGCCTTAAACAAGAACCTAGAGATTAGTATAAATGTTTATGTTCTTTTAATTTATCAAATCAGTTTTTAGTATGAATGGTAGAACCTACTCTATTTAAGAAAATTTAATGTTCAAATATATTTTTAGTATAGATATATGTTGATGATATTATTTTTGGTTCTACAAATAAAAAATTATACAATTAATTATCATAACTCATGGAAAAATAATTTGAAATGAGAATGATGGGGGAGTTAAATAATTTTATATAATTTCAGATTTATGAAAAAGACATTGGGAATGTTCTAAATCAAATAAAAAATATACATGTCTTACTTAAAATATTTGGAATCGACAGTGGTAAAGTGAATACAACTCATATGTGTTCTAATGAAAAGCACGACTTTAATGAATATAGGAAACCCATTGAAAACAATTTTTATAAAAGAATATTAGGGAGTCTATTGTATTTGAATTCCTATAGACCAAATATTTTGTTTTCAATATGCTTATGTTCTATAAAATTTTGATAGCACTAAATAATATCATTTAAAATCCTCTAATTTCTTTAATGTATTTTATTGGAACAATATTTATACTTATTTTTTCCCAAAATTTATAATTTTATTCTAACTTCATATACAAATGCTGACTTTTGAAGTTGTAATCTATATTGGAAGAGTACATTTGGAACATTCTATTTTCTGGGTAAATCACTAATGTCATGGTCTGTTAAGAAACAACACTATTTTTCATTATCCAATGTCAAAGTTGAATATATTGCAGCTATTATTTGTTGTGTACAATTATTATGGTTGAAAAACACTTTAATGGATTTTGGATTCAATTATAATCAAGTATCAATAAAATGATATAGCACTAGTGCTATCAAAATTTGAAAGAATCCAATAAATCATTCAAGAATTAAGCATATATATTTTAGGAATCATTTATTGAGATATTATTCACAAAAAGGTGATATTACTCGTAATTGTATCTCTTAGTAAGAAGAAATTTTTACTCAGACCCTTACATATAATAATTTAAATTAAATTAAAAAATAATTGGGGTTATTATATATTAAATTAATTAATTAATTTCTTTCTTAATATTGGAAGTTAATTTATGTTTTATTTTAATAATATATTATTTTATTTAAAGAAATAATTATATGAGTTAATTTTTTTAGTTATTTTAAAAAAGTATTCTGCTATCTTATTTAAATCATTATTATTATGTTTAGAAAATAATCTATTCCTTTTTAGTTTATAAGTTATTTTTTTATTTTATTTAGTTACTTTTAGTCAAAATCATCCGAAAACCAAATTAGGTATGTAAGCCTTTGGGAATATGAAAAGTGAAATAAAACTGATTCAACCTTTAACCCTTTTATCATTTGTGTACATTTCTTCCTCAAAGAGACAAACTACCACTTAATTCCCTCTTAATATCTATCTCAATCTCCTCACGCCTTCCAATTAAAATGTATTTCATGGGATTTTCAATGCATGGTTATGAGGGTAGATTTTATTTTTCCAAGAAATAAAAATAAAGTGGTGTTCCATGAAAGGTTCTTGCGGGAAAGGCTATTTGCATGAGCTGGTTGACGTATATGGAGATTATACTAACGAAGGTACTTCAGTTTCAATGATCAGCGTTTTTTATGAAAATAAGTCAGGTTTCTTTTTTATTTGAGTAAGGATTAATTAATATTTAGAGAAATACTATGATCAAGTTCACTGGAATAGGGGATGTTGTTTCTCCAAGTGTAAATTGGAATGTCGTGCTTCTTTTTTAGTAGAGTTGTTTGAGATTATTCATTTTCTCCATGAGCGGGGTATAATTTCAGTTAGATGTTGGTTGCTACAAGTTCATATGAACCAAAATAGGTGTGTAAATTTCCATTTGGAACTATTTATTTCAAAAAGAATATAGTGATGGATTTAATAACTATGTGGAATGTCTTATGAAAGTTAGTTCAAACTGGGATAGACTAAAGAGAAAGAGACATAGTGAAAGTTTATTTTCTGGATATGTACTTGTTGTATGTTATGATTAATAATATAAAGCTCAAACTTCCAAGATACATGATGTATTTTATTCACCATTTATATAAAGGAAAAAATAAATTATACTATTATCCCTATAGTATTCTAATATCCCTAGTTTTAAATAAGAAGGAAGTGGATCTTAATAAGGGATATGCAGTAAGATGACACAAGAGTACTAATTTTTCTTCACTTCTTTTAAGTAATATCATGTACTTCTGGGACTCATGTTCAAATTCCATGAAGACCATTAGTGAGGAGATTATGGGTCAAGAGGAATCCCCCACAATACTCACTATATATGAATGCATCACCTATTGCGTTTGTGCCTACTAGGGAGGTGTATGAGATAATAGTTATCAAATCCAAACATTCAGTGCTAGTTATCAGACCTATTATGGTTGAGCCTTATTAGAGTTAGAAAGTAGAAACTTATAATGTTATTGAAACTATTTATACTATTGATAATGTTTTTATATCAGTTTAATGAGTTTATAATATGGAGCTTGTTATTGATACAACTATTGTATCTCCTAAAGATAGGCCAATTAAAGTTGTCCCTATTGTATCAGCTACTAACGAATGACCTAAAGTTGTGTTGGAGCATCAAATATTGGATTCAAATATTCTCGGATAACATATTAAAGGAGATAGGACTAGTGATGTGGTTATGGATACTGTTGAACGTTCTCAAAGGCCATAATTTCTTTCACATCCTCCTCCTATGCATGAGGATTCACCCTTAGTTAGCAAGATTTTATATAGTTCTTAAATATAGTCATTTTCTTAAACTATATTAACTAAGTTTCATAGTCTCTGAGGGGAATATAATGAGTTGAAATAGGATCTAATAACCTCAAAGGATGAGACCAGATACCCCAATGAGTGTTGTATTTCCAAAGGTGATTTTGATTAATTGATTTGGATAATGGAAAAACCAGACAGATCTAATCATAAATATTTAATCACTTCCTTCTATCCAACATGTATTTTATGAGGTAAGTGAAAAAGATATTGAAGATATGAAAGCTGGAGTGAGTGGTCTGAATAAATTTTATACTACCAAGTATGAGTTTAATGATCTTGGAGTGATGGTTTCATCTCATAGATTGATGATTCAAAATCATTATATGGTTCAATCTAACATTTCTCATAATATAGTGGTTGAAATTCAATGTTTTAAGATTGAAATGATTTAATGAATGAAATTATTATGTAGTGTAGTGGTAAGTCAGTTTGAATTTATTATGAGGTTTCAAACATCTACCATAGTTTCCGCCCCAGGACCTTCAACAGAACCTAATTTTCAAAATGGATTTTATTAGTTTCTTTCTAAAATGAATATTTTTTCTTCATATATACAAAACCAACAAAGTGATATGTTCTCAATAGTTCTAATGAAATATCTCAAGAAAGAGCTTATGGATAAGTTCCATGACAAAAGAGAAGTAATTAGAAAACATGGTGAAGGAACAAATGTTACATTGAATGAACCCATGGGGTATCATGAAGAATCTATTGGTAGAAAGACAAAATAGATCGTTTATGTTTATAAATGTGTTCAAGGGATGGTCTATATATAACTTGATCTAGTTTCCTTGAATCATCAATGATTGTTAACCTTGTTGTACGAGGTTTATGATGAAGTTGTAGGGTTGAAATCTTCAGAATAGGGATCTAGTTAAGAATATATAGAAGCTCCATATGTTCCAGTTTCTCATATAGGTAAGAATTTTTTTTATCTATAGACCTCCAAGGAATAATCCTTTTATAGAACCAGTCTCACCTACTCTAGTGGTGCCAATCCCAAATGCAGCTAAGCAATCTATTGTTTCTTTTGGTGCACAAGTATCTCAAATTTTTTTTAGTGATGTATAGGATGTGGTAAAATGATTAATAGTATATATTTTGTAAGGATCAAAAGATTCAATCAATAAATGTCATAATTATTGTCATGAAATTTTTAGTGGATCAAATTATAAAGAATCCATTTGTAGAACTTCCATATGGTCCATTTTCTATCGAGCTTTCTCTCTTGCTTAGTTCTTATCCAAGATTTTCATATGGAAATATTAAATCCATCAAAGGGACTATAAGAAATGGGTTTTCCTATATTTATCAAATTCATGGACATATATATATATATGTTTACTATTTTTTTATGAATGTCAGTTATTATTAACAGAACAGAAATGAGTGAATATGCGATATATTATCTAAGAGTAATAATAAATCTAGGACATAATTACCTAGATGCTTCAAGATGCACTAGAAAAAAAGTGGATGTAGTTTCTGATCTTGATCGTATATATTATAAAGAACAATCCAAGATGGATTCATCTATAATTGCTAAGTGTTATATAGAAGTAATTTCATCATTTGTCCCACTAATGAAAGTGCATTTTGTTCCTGCTAGATCATATCATTCCAATATAGCTAAAGGAAATCTTGATGGCATTCATGACCAACCAATCCAGAGGCCATAAGAATGGAAAATTGTGGGTATTTATTAGTCTACTAATGTTTAACTTGTAAGAGTTATTCTACTATCACTAATGGACCATCCAAAAACCCATAGAACTCATCCTACCTTCATGTTACCTCCACCAAAACCTCTTTATAAATTTTTCCCTATCCATAAGATTAGGTCTTCTGACTATTCTATTGAATACGTGTTTTTTATGTTTAGTGGTTGTATTATGTACACATATCAACAATTAAGGACATTCCCCTTTATTCATTTCTAATATTTTTATTACATATTGTTTAAATTTAATGTTATTTCTTTACTTTGTTTTTATATCCATTATTTCCATTTATGGTTATTAATTTATTAGGTTTTTCTTAGATATTTTTTTCCTTTAATGCAATTAATTTCTCATGTTTCTCCTAGGAATTAATTTCATTTAATGTTTTGATCACATTATTTTGTATATTTAATTTAATTCTTAGCCTAATTACAAATTTTGTTTCATCACTATATTCAAATAGCTCATTACTCTATGTGCTACATTAAAAATGTTTTTCTTATCATTATGCTTCATTTTAATGAGATTAAAAGGGGTATATATTGGAGTGGTTTGAAAATTACTCAATTAATAAGAAGGGGAGAAGTTTCTAATTAAGGGCAAGAAGTAAAGGATTAACACAAAATTTTAAAAATGATATATATTCTTTAGTTTTTTTGGGGAATCTATAAATTCCGAGTAAATTTATTTTAATATATTATGGGTATTATGATCATCAAAATGAGGAGATTGTATTAATAATGTTGTCCCAATATATCCCATGTACATTAGGTTTTGTTGATCTCAAGAACCCTTTATATTTTATTGATGATTTTTCTTTAAAATGTGTTATTTAGGGTTTATCTTTATTATGTCATGTATAAGTTCAATGATTTAAGTCCACAATTCTAAATATGTTGGATGAAATTTTACGATGTCTAAAAAATAGACTACGTGTTAATTTATCCACATCAATAGCCTACATGAAGGATTTGCCTTTGTGAAATAGGTACATCAAGGAATTGGTTATCTGGAACTTTCCAACATCAATGAATTAGATGTGTGAGAAATTGGTTGTGTAGATCATTTGGATACATAAATCTCTGATGTGTTGAAATTGTCTATGCGGTTCAAAATGGATACATGATTCAAGTTAGCCACATCAAATTAGGATACATGTGTAAAAATACAACATCAATCAATTTGGTTACATGAATCAATTTAGTTACACAAAAGAATTTGGCTACGTCAAGAAAATAGGATACCTGAAGAAGGTATATGTAAATTCTAATACATATATAAATCAGCTATGTGAAAAATGGATACATTGACTAATTAAATTATGTGAATTGAAATATTTTAAATTTAGCTATGTGATGATCCGAAACCGACTATGTCATTCTGAAACTTGGTATTTATTACCATTTCTAATCATTCAGTGATATTAAATATTGTTGTGAGTTCATAAATTAATTATTTACCTTCTTATGGTAAAAAAATTATAATAGGAGGAAACTACTCGGAAAGGTAAAAATAATAATAATGAATTAAATTTTACTATATTTTTCGAGGGTTTTCTAGAAAAACATTGTGTAGATTTCAATACTATGGATTTGGATTTTAAGGATTTGTTCCTATGAAATTAAAAGTATTTTTTAATGATTTTTTGAGTTTACTGAGATTTAAAATAATATAATAGAGAATAACTAAATCTCTTAAACAACCCATTCACTGAATGTTCTATTATGATACTCTTCATTTTACATGTGAGGAAGAAGAAGCTTCGTGATCTACAACATTATGATATTGATTATCTTCATTTTTTCAAAAGAATATCCTCAGGTTATCATCATTTCTTATCATCCCTCTTTTTGATTTTCTCCTTATATCATTTTTATTTTAAAACTATGAGACTAATCTATAATCAATCTATTTATCCATTGTACCATTATAAAAATTCCTTGTAAACTATCCTTGAATGTTTTTGTTTTTAAATCGTTACTGGATCCTGATTGAATGCTCCTACTACTATTGTACTATGTTTTGACTAAATTCACTCAGTCATGCACTCTTAGGAAAAAGGATGAGAAATCACTAGAAAAAGGATTGTTCTACTAAAATCACCAAACTCATGGATATGAAATTTGGTAGAGGGATTAGGGGATTTATATTCCTTATATATAAAATTTAATTTTACGTATTTATTTTTTGTAGCATCTTGTTTTCCAGAAAATATTAAAAGTTATCATATCTTTAGATATGGTGGATTTCTAAGCGATGAAAGTTTCAAGAAGTCAATCCACCCCCTCTTGAGTCTTTATGTTTTCTGTCTCCAAAAATAAATGTATAAATTAGTCTCATCTCAATTTTATTTCTTTGAGATATATACCACATTCATTCCTTGTTTAATATTTATTGGTCTATATTCTATCATATGATTGTTTTTACCATAATTTAATGAAATTAAATGGATGTAAAAATAAATATGAACTTAATTCTTTCATGGAAAACTGATTCAATATATACTAATGTTATAAGGGATATTGTCAATTTATATTTCTTTTCATTGAGTTATATTGATTCATATTTTAATTATTATTTTTTAAATATTTGGTTTCTTCAACCATAATATTTTAATATATGAAACATAATATGTCACTCTATATAAATTTAAAATTTTAACTCCAATCCTCTTCCTTGATGAATTTGGTTATCATAAAATTATAATGCTTGTTAAGAATAATTCTCATCCTTTTTAATGACTAATTTCCCCCAAATTCACATTCTCACTTCCCACCAATATTTTCCTTTATTATTTGGAAATCCAAATATATATCATTTCTCGTGATCTTTAAATTTCCCATTACCCTTCTTAGAATGAAATATTTATCATTCTTTTTATGACATGGTCTTCAATTAAGGTATTCTTAAAATATTGAAATGTTTTTTCATTTCTCAATCATATTATTTATCCTCCAGTCCATATTTCTTCAAAAAACCCATTATGTGTTTTCTAAGGATCTATTTTTTATATTTCTTTAAAAATAATGTTTTAAAAGGCCTTTATGTCATGCCTTTGATGATATAATTTGGAATTTAATCATAACATCATCTTTTTATGATAATGTTATAATTGGTTTCTAAAATATCATTTTAACATTTTTTTTATGTGAACACATTATTTCATCATTATGACCCTTCTTCTAAAAAATATTTCTTACCATGCTTTAAAAAACCAAATAAACTTAATACTTCATGAATTTAAATTTAATAGGTTGTATTTCCTCTTATTTTTCGAAGCTATTTATCCAATGATATTAAAGACATATTTTTCTCTATGTCAATATCCT
Source organism: Viscum album (assembly GCA_963277665.1). NCBI lineage: Eukaryota > Viridiplantae > Streptophyta > Magnoliopsida > Santalales > Viscaceae > Viscum > Viscum album. Next base: position 326,262,135 of record OY728140.1, read on the forward strand.
TAATTATCCCTATGACACACTGGGTTGATGTTCTTATACCAATATACAACTTCTTTCTATGTATGTATTATAAAACATTCTATAGATTGTTTTATAAAACACATATTTTTTCTATGGTTTAATATGTGACATTTATAATATGGGTGTTTTTCATATTATCATGGAACCCATATATATATATTGATGATGATTATTGGATGGGTGGGTTTCTATATAAAACTGAAATGCATTGGTGATATTTATATCTCATGATATCAAAAGGTTATGTATGAGATTATACAAAGCCAAAGGGTGCACAATTTTTAGGCTAACCCCAAGAGGGCACACAATTTGTTATAATAATACTAAGAGGGTAGATAGGTTGTTAGACCAACACCACGAGGGTACATGGGTCGTTAACCGATTCCTAAGAGTGTGTATGTGTTGTAGTCCCATGACCACGAGGGTGCTCAGTTTATTATATCATGCCCACTATGTTATTGGAATCATGTTGTAATGAATTATCTACTTTGTTATGATTTCCAAAGATTATTATTTGTCATGTTGCTTTGTCAAATTCCTAGGTTACAATCCTTGGCTCAATAATATTGTCTCATATTTTTTATTCTTATACTATGGTGTATTTTGGGTCATTTGAGATTACATTTCCTTAATTATTCCTCATGAACAAATATTATAGTTGAATGTTCTTTTTAATTAGATATTTCTTTCATTCTCATATTAAATCCCATTCTTAAGATCTATCCATTGATGAAAATTTGATGATTTTTCCCTCATTGAGTGTTTGAGATCACCAATTTCTTATAATTCCATTCCCAAGGTTATTAAGATGAGTATAGCCAAGGATATATATAGAATGGGATGTAGTATGGTGTGATTTTGGATAAATTTTCATAATTTTTTTATATCTAATCACTAGAGATGCTAAAAAATTATATTCTTGGAATGTGTGTTTATTTTGATATTTAATGTATGAATTATAGAAGTACAAGTATGTTTTTCTATATTCATATCACTTGGTAAAAAATCTATTAATTTACGTATTTTTCAGCACTATATCTGGGACTACGAGTCTAGGGAACCTCAGCAATGGATGATATTATGAGATGAAACCATAATTATCCTTTTTCTTCGATATAAATCATATTTTGTCAAGGTCTTATTAGATTAATTTGATATTAATATTTGAGTAGAATTAGTTGAAATAAATTTTGAATACAATGTGGGATTAATTACCTTATTAATTCTTAAAATTAATTGACTAGGAAAATTAAAAAAACGATCAAATTGTAAATTTTAAGAACACATCCTTTTAAATCATTCCACTATCATTGTTCATTATAAATGATTTTTTTCAATTAAAATAAAAGATCTTTTTTTTGTTTTTTTCCACGAATCTTACTATGTTTTCTCTCTAAAAGATATTCTCGTTTGTTATTTTCACACAAATTAATTGGATAAAAAACTAGGGAAGGTTCATTATGATAGGATCTTCATGTTCTTAGTGGAATAACCTTAGTGTTTTCAATTATTAAACTATATTTATGTTGTTATAGAAATTAATGTGATTTGAATTAAAAATTAAAAACTCTAAATAACACCCTTGAGTGTTGGTGACACATGAGGTTGTGCTATTTTTATTTTTATTTTAGGGGACACAATATGAAGATAACCAGAAGACCCTTTACTAGTTGACCAGTCCATTATTTCTCTCTCTTTTTTATTTTTAATTATTTTTTTGTTTTACATTATTGAGAACTCAATTTATTATCATTGTAGATTTTAATTGCATAAACTCATTTTAGGATCTTTGATTGAATTAACCACTCTTATTCAATACTGATATTGAGTGATTTATTTTAAGAAAATACAGAGTAGAAATGGTGAATAAAATGACCCATATTTCGCATAAAGATCTTGAATGCATCATCTCTGGATCCCAAAGAGGACCATCAACGATGATATAGATATATTGTGAACTTACATACAATTAATGAGAATATATAATAACTATCAAGATTCTAATTGAGGATACTAACTTTGAGTTGAATCCATGTGTCTTTTAGATGATTTAAAACATGGGAAAGATAATTGGGATAAACAATGATTACTCATAGTTACCTGTCACATTTTATAAAGATGTGGAAATAATTAAGGAGAAATATAGTCACTAATTATTCCATAATAGATTGTGTCATCCCATTTTCATTAAAGGGGTAAGCTAAATAAAAGTTTAAATCTCATCGTCTAGGATCCATCATGACTCTAAATAATCTCTAATTTTTATTTTTAGAGATATATTTTTGTTCAAAAAATATCGTGAAGCTAAGGAGTGATATTTAGAATCATACAAAGGATAGAGAATATAAAAAACATTATTAGTGGTATTTAATTAATTTTGAATTGGGGTAACCACTTCATGAAGTTTCCATTTGGATGAAAATTAAAACATGTTATTTAGGGATATAAAATAACTCTTGATTCATCATAGATTAAAAAATTAAGGATTGATCATTAGAGACACCCTAAAGTGGTGTAATATATTTTGGATTTTTTTAACAACCTCTCTCAATGGAAAGGAGAGATAGGGATAGACATTCAAGGAATTAATTAATTTGAATAGACAACCATGTTGGCTTCCAAGATAAAAGAAATTTCATATAAAATAGAGGAACTATTATACTTCCACAATCATGGGTAAACACATGATCCACCACAAGTTCATTATTGTGAATTTTTTGGTAGTCTATACATATTTCAATATTTATAAGAATGATATAAAGATAACCAAACATTAGAGGTGGATTTCTTATTTCATAATCAACCTCAACATTAGTATTAGAATCAATTTTGGAAATCGGTGAGGTCAATTATCCAAAACCAAATTTTTTAAAAAGAAGAAGGATAAAACAAGAATCATTCACAATTTCTTATAGATATTCTATATTGATATAAAGTAGAAAATTTGGTTGATAATCAATTTTATTAATCTTGGATGAAATTTGGTCAATAAAATAAGGATTAATTTTACCTACATGTTTAAGAATACCAAAATTATTTTTAGGAATGGGTAATTAAATAAATTATTAATAATAGAACAAATATATTTCATGTTTTCAATACCCTTAAAAAGAATTATAATTCATTTTTATATCACCATGGTCTTCTCTAGAACATTTTACCACAGACGGGATATATTTTATAAAAACTGACTGAGAGAACACTTGTTATTCTATTGGGAAACACATAGGTACAATCAGATGAGGTGAAGGAAATTATATTATTGACTGGAAGGTATGTATATGAGATGACTGGTCACAAGTCCAAAGAGTATGAGAGATAAAAATCAAGTGTAATAATTGTTTAAAATGAGATAAGGAATGAAGGGATATAACCCTATTAGGAAACCAATGAAGATAACACTACGAGGGAAGAAATGTTAGAGAAATATAAGTTAATGAATCATAATATTCTGCCAGATAGACCACATATTCTTTTTTTGGATAGGATGTATAATGGTAAAATAGTAGAATGATACAAAAAATTAATGTATATTTTTTCAAACATCTTCACATAAATATTTCATTAACAAATAAAACTTCAAAATTATAGGCGTACACTATGTTTCTCAAGGAGATACTCTAAAAAAAATATAAATAAATGAAATAGGAATAATTTTCATTTAGTGAGGATTTTTTTCCAATGGAAACTCTGATAAAAAAAATTTAAATTTGGTAGGATTCTTGGTTCAATGTATGATTAGATAGTATAACATTTTAAAGGACCATTCTGATCATAGATATAGAATTAAATTCATGTTAAAGAACATGATAAAAAATAACAGGATTAGAAACTAGAATCCATATGATATTTTCAGTGCAATTAGTAGATAGGAAATTAAAATAAACCTTTTTATTATCAAAAACATCTTGTTAAATATAGGAAATTTCATGTTCCACCAAGATCTATTGACATTTAACATTGATAAATAATGAGGGGTACTGATCATTCTTAGTTTCCCTTTACTAACCTTAATAAAAGATCTTATTGATATCAAATTAGGAATTTTGATTTTTCATGTTAGATATGAGCATGTTCAATTTGACCATAGGAATATAATGAGACATAGAGATAAATTAGAGTAGTTTCATCTTACCATTAAAAATGAGATAAAATACAAACTTTTGGAGATTGAAGATGAGGAATATGAAGTCATTGTTGAATATTTTAATGAACACAAGGAGTAAAAAATTGAAAATGAGATAGAAATAGGAAATTCTTATAGGTGTAATTAAATATTTGAAGTATTATTTTATATAATTGATTCCCTTTGTAATAAAATAAATAAATCTAAATTAGAAGGAAATAAAAATAAAAATATGATATCAGTTTTTGGGGGAATAGAAGCGATTACAGTTATTTTTATTACATTCCTCTCTAATGAACAAGATAAATGATTGGTTGTGGTGCTGAATAAAAGAAAGAAGACAATAACATTGATCATTATTGACATAAAAGGAATCAACCCCTCTATTTTCACAAACAAGGAAATGTTAGAAGAAGGGAAAAAACTAACAAGAAAATTCCCAAAGAAATAAACTCCTCCTTTTAAGAAGGTAATGAAGAAGGAATTGTTAATGTTTCTTGACTTTGGAATTATCTATCCTATTTCATATAATGAATGGTTGAGCCCACTTTAGTCCATTATAAATAAAGGAGGAATAAATATTATTAGGATAGATGATGAACTAATTTACACTTGAATAGTGATTGGATATATTATATTTATTGATTAATAAACTCCCAATAAATACATGAGGAAGGATAATTTCCTACTCCAATTTATTGATTAAATTCTAGAGAAACTTATCAGTAATGAATTCAATATTTTATTGAATTATTTTTTGGTACAATCAAATACCCTTGGACGGTCAATATCAAGCTAAGAAAACATTTATATTCCCATATAAAACATTTTCATATCGAAAAATATCATTTGAACTGTGTAACTCACCAACCACATTCTAATGGTGAATGAAAAACATGTTTCCATAAGATTGAAATGAATTTCTATAAAGCCATTAAGGGTGATTTTTTAGTAATGAGTGTTCATTAAAAGTGTTCATAAAAAATCAAGATTTTTATTTTGTAATGACGTGATGTGACTTTTTTTATCATTAATTGGGAAAATTTTCATTTCATAGTGTTGGTTTTAATCATTCTTATGAAAAAAGTTTCAAAATAAGGAATATGAGTCGAATCAATGAATATTAATGTGATCAACGAGCCACATCAGCCAAAAATAGTGTTGGAAATCAATATTTCTTATCCAAGTTTATTTTTGTCAAAGACTCATCATTGATATTTCATGGATTTATCAACCCTTAAATAACATATTAAAAAGTTATATGGAATTAATCATTATAGGATAATGAAAAATGGATTTCAAGGAGTTAAAGACAAGGCTGATCACAACCCCAATCATATTTCAAGTAATGACACTAATTTTTTCATGTATTGATTTAGAATATTATATGTATTATTTTTATAGTTAGGCATTGAGAGGCTATGATATTTTGAGGCCTGATGTGCATGGAATTAATTTTTTAATTATATTCAATATATTAAAATCACACATGTCCATTTTTACATAAAAAAGGGGAATAACTCTCTAATAGGGCCAAAATTATAAATGTTAGGGAATTTTTGAGTTTAGAACTATAGTTTTACCATAGGCACAATATAACCTTTGTCGGAATCATCCATTTGTGAAAACGTTTTTATGGGTGATGAATTAATAAAATAAATAAATAAATTTATTATTTTTAGGTAGCAATCAAACTCGTCTATTTTAGAATGATTATGCATGGATCCTAGGTTTAGCTACAAATCCTAGGAATGAGAGGAACCATTAGAGAGGATCTTCTGGACGATTGTTTTTAGACGACGTCTGATGGTATTGCATCAAAGATTATGTACCAACGGATTTTTGGATCTCACCAACAATGGAAATGGAGAATCCTTCCTCTTCAGACATTGATCCAAAATCTAAGTAAGATTTTTTATTTTTTGATTTCCAATATGTTTTTTATCTTTTGTTGAACTCAGATCAATTCCATGAACATGAATTGATTATCTCATCGACAGTGGATTTATTTTCAATGGATTTATTTATTATTAATTTCTTATTTATCCCTCTTCATTCATCAATTCGTCGACAATGGATTGAGGTCAATTTAAAAATATCAAGGTTCATTCATCACATCTTGTGGTTTATGGATATCTCCTCAGTATAAATTAATGTTTATCATGGTAATTTTCTTCAACATGTGGTTTGATGATTACTTGGTATTTTAACATTGCATGAATTTTATTCAATTTAATTGATCAATATTATGGGTATGTATTATGATGGAGGTTTCAATTTGAGGATCAACGATGGTGGTGGATGATTCGATGGGGAGTGAGACCAGATTGGACTGATGGTTTTGATCATGCAATGGATATGTGATGGAATCTCAATGTGGTGGCAGATCAACATGATGGATCATTCTCTGAGAAAATAGAGGATTGGAATCTAGTGACTGGGCAATGGAAGGGTTGGGCGACCTTAAATATATGGATTCTAGTGAGGAAAATGATTTAGAGATACGGAGGATAACACAAATAATATCCTGATGGATCTAGAAATTTTCGGATTAAGAGGTGTGTAATCAAGGGTCACATGTCTTGCGGGGTCCCTTACCTATAGTTATAGGGTTTCCATGGAAAGTTAAATATCACACACCATGTGACCCTATCACATTTCACATGAAACGTTCTTGGTATATTTGTGTGTAAATAAGAGGCCACATAGGCAATAGTGGGATGAATTATATGGACACAAACGGAGTACACAGACATGGTATGATGTACATGGGTATGTCCAGATGGCATGGGCCGAGTGTTGGGAGATACACACTATGTAATATTATTGAATGTTTTTTATATGTATATTTATATATTGTGTGATTATGAAACACACAATAAGACTAGGGGTTTGCAAGACACCTCATGTACTCCCATGTATACACCGTGTACCCCCTTTGAAGGTGTTTAGAGCCCTTCATTTATTTGTTCTAGACTAGATCGATTTATCATGTTCCATTGGTACATCACATTAGGGGTACAATGCGACATTACATAAAAATATTTGTATTGTGATCCCCTAAGGAGGATGAGTCTAAGATAGTGTTTTTGGGGTCCCTATGTGAAACCATATAGTGATCCTCTATCATTTTATACCCTAGGTGTGGTTTGTGAAATTAGTCCAGCCTCCTTCAACATGGTGTTCCTCCTACTTCTAGTAGGTAATTTCAGTAGGGGTTGTGGTATTGTTGAAGTATGATCCTCTACATAGTGGGTTGATCAAAATTTGGTTCATTATGACCCCCATCATTCCTGAGTGTGATCCCCTATATGAGTATTAGGGACTTCTCATACCAGTGAAATTTCTTGGGTGGGGAAAAAATGATCATGAACTCTTGAATAATATTCTTAGATGATGGAATTAATCGTGGAGTGGACTCTCCAAGAATGATCATTTCTTCAAGCAGATTCTTTTCCCGATAGTTTGGTTGTTCCCACCTAGAGTTGTTGTTTCCTTCCTGACTATATATGGGTTTCTTATTTCTATTCAGTATGGTATTTCTGTTATTAGTTAACTATTCCGGAAGATTTGTGTTTGGTATTTTCAGGGTCTTTTACTGGGTATTGTTATACTCATACCTGTATTGAATTTTCCATCATGTTTCATGTCTTATAGAGATGACAACCCTTTTGATAGATTCCTAGGAGGACAAGCAGAATTTGGTGAAAAGCATGAGATTTACTGACTGAGGTGATTTATGGATGGTTTTATTTTATTGTATACCTTTAACTTGGATAACATTGGACTTTTACGTTTTTGGTTGGTTTTTTATTTTTACCCCTTTATTTCTTTTAATACTTTACTATCATACTTTGAGCTATGGGATCATAGTTATATACATGAGTTGGTTTCATTTGTTTTACATTTCAATATTTTATGGGATTGGTGATGTGTGTGTGTATAATTTCATTAAGCTAATTCTTCCCATTCATGTGATGTGCCTACTTGGAACCAGTCGCCAACCCCTGTCCTTTTGGAGGCTGTCTTAGGGTAATCATGGTTTGGGCCAGTGAGGCCGATTCATGAAAAAGTTGTATTATAAGAGTCATTTATACCTTAGGGTTAGAGTTTGTGAGATTATTTTGGGTTTATATAAACAATTTTAAGTGTTTATAGTTTCTATTTTATGTAAGGAACATTAATATATGTGTGGAGACCAAAGTATCCATACACCAGGACTCTGATCACCTACCTTTTGACACAGTACATGTAGAAATTAGTTGCAGGGAAAACATTGGTTCATGCATCATATATGAATGGGTTGTGGTTTCCATGAAATTATTGAGTTATCTACCTAGATATACTCTTTTTCCATGTTACTTTTTATTTGTTTTAGGATACCTCCATGAAGACAGCAAACTAGGATTCCATTGTAAGATCATGAGGATGATCTGCTGAGTGACGATGTTTCAGTATAGGGGCCTGTATCGTAGATATCACCTTTGGGTATTTTACCAACTATACCATCACCCATTGAATAATAGATAATATTGAAGTTCCAAATGTGTATGCACACAGGATCAGTGTGCTACATGAGTTCTAGAGGTAATGACCTCCTAGGTTTCGGGGAAATCAAGACCCTCATATGGACAAGGACTGACTAGATCTAGTTACTTGAGTGTTTTTCCTTGCGAGGACTCCTTCATATCTAAAGGAGGTCCTCACAATGAGACATCATTATGGATTCAATAGGTTATGGTGGATGTCAGTGAATCATTCACATGATGATGGATCTCTCTTAAGGTCTAACTTCGAGCATATCCACGGCGATGAGTTTTATCTTGTGACATTATGATCAGTGTGCATCCAAGAGCTTCTGAATAAGTTGAAGGGTAGTTTTTCCATGGTGGAATATTTAGAGAGTTTTACTAATCTCTCATGGTACTCTAGGGATATGGTGCATGATTCTTACTTTAGAGCTTGAAAGTTTGAGTAGAGATTGTGCTAAGATATCATGGATTCAATGATATCTCTATGAATCCCAAAATATGTGGGGGTGATCAAGTAGGCTTTTGTTGTAGAGAGATTCCTAGAAGAGAAGGAACTTATCATGGGTGCTTGTATGGGAGACCCATGAGGTGATACCTCAACATCAGGTAGTGAACAACAATTTCAATGATTCTACTATTCCATAGAATTCATGAGATGATCCAAAGAAAGAGATTTAGTAGTGTAGTGATCTCAGGATAGATCGATTAAGCTAAGGGATATGCGGTATTTTTCCATTGATGGTTGGGGATATATTTCATGGGATTATTTAACCCAACACATTTTTGATCATGAAAAGTTTGAGGGATTGCTGAGGTAGGGACCGAGGTAGGAGATGGGTGGTCTGCAGGGCGTTAGACTTGGTAGAGGGGAGGGTAGAGAAGTAGGAGGTGGTCAAAGTTTTGATTTCTTACAACCACAACCCCTAGTTTTTCCATGATAAGATCAGGGAGATGGTGGTCAAGGATGAGGACAGTTATAAGATAAGGAGGCCTACAACCCCAAGTTTCTTAGGATGATACGATGCATGTATGCCTTTTCTAACTTAGCTGCAGTATTGATAGACATAGGTTCAAGTTATTCTTTTCTTTACACTTCTCCGGTTCAAGACTTAGAGACTCTGGTTGAGCCTTTGGCTCAAAACTTGTTCTTGTAAACTCCGATGGGGGTTGACTCAGTGATTGCATAATTTGTTAGATCATGCGATCTGACACATGGAGGCAAGATATTTGTTTGGGATCTATTTTTAGCAGAGATGAGGCCTTATGATGTGATGTTAGAAATTCTCTAAAAATCCATAGTTAATGCCTAGATTGAATGTTTAAGGTGGATGATATGGTGTGTCCATAGTAATGGTACAAGGTTTTAATTTTTTGGTAAAAAGGTAAGAATGGAAGATAAGGAAGATCTAAATCATAGGATAGTATGACTAATTACTCACTAGATATATATAATGAATCTTGGACAAGTGAATTATATTGGTTACTAGTTCCCTACGGTGGTAGAAGAGTATGAGGATGTCTTAACCATGGGCGTGACAAAATTACCTCCCAGATGATAGATAGACTTCTATATTGACTTATACCCTAGGATTTCCATGATATCTACACCAACATATCAGATGGCTCTCGTAGATATTCTTGAGATGAGGGTTCTATTAGAGGACTTGTAGGAGAAGGTCTTTGTGAGAGCTAATTTTTCTCCCAGGGTATACCCAGTGTTGTTCACCAAGAAGGATGATGGGGGCATGAAGTAATGTTTGGATTACTGAAACATGAACCATGTGACCTTGAAGAATAATTATCCACTATTAAGGATAAATTTCCTCTTCGATCAATAGAGAGTAGCAATATGGTTCTTAAATATTGTCTATAGATTAATCTATCATTGTCTATGACTAAGGGACGAGGATATATAGAAAATTACATTCAAATATCACTATAGATTCTATGATTACATAGTGATTTCCTTCAATGTGAAAAATTGACTATGAGCGTTAATAGAATTCATGAATCAGATCATTCTGCCTTTTTTAGACCAGTTTGTGGTGGTCTTTATCAGTGATATCCTAGTGTACTCAGTGTCTAAGGACGAGCACATGAGAAACTTCAGGATAGTCCAGGACATACTCTAATTGAATAATATTTATGGGAAGTTCTCAAAGGGTTAATTATTGGTTTGAGAGCTCCACTAACTGGGACATGTCATCTAATATGTGGGAATGTTGGTGGACCCAGTTATGGTTGAGGCAGTGCATGATTGGGATCCACCCAAGAGTGTTACCAAGGTGATGAGATTCTTTACATTGGAAGGGTACTAACAGAGTTTTGTACATGATTTTAAAATAGTGGAATCACCCTCGAAAGCTTTGAACCATAAGGTTCAGCCATTCATGTTAATATAAAGTTTCCAGTAGTGTTTTCAATAGTTAAGGTATATATTGATGAGCACTACCATATTGAGATTTCCATAGGTGGGTGTCAATTATTTAGTGTTCCATGATACATTAGGGAATGGTCTTGCATGTGTTCTAATGTAGAGGAATGAAGTGATGGCATATGGTTCATTTTAGTTGATACCACATGAGCATAACTATGTGACCCACAATCTATGTTATTAGTAGTAGTCTTTACAGAAAATATGTGGTGACAATACATAATGGGTGGGAGTTTTATCGTCTCCTTGGACCACAAGTGTATCATATATATCTTCTCTCAGAAGGATCATAAATTTAGATAGAGGGGATGGTCAGATTTCCTCCCGGACTATGAATTTGAGATTTTCTATACTCATAGGAAGGGGAACATGATCACATATTTTCTAAGAAAGAGATCTCATTCTCAGTTGTTTGCTGAGGCATTTGAGCTGTTATCCACATTACAATTATCCTTCGAGAATAAGGATGGTGCTTCATATCTTCAGTCGGTGGTTTTTACCCCACTTCAAGGATAATGTGTTTAGTAATATCAAAAAGGAGTTACTGAATATGAGACCATATGTGCTGAGATATCCACTGGATGCACTCTTGATGGATATTATGAAGGTGGGGAGCATTCTATTGTTTTTTGAGGATGTAAAATGGTATCATTGGAGTTCTGAGTAGAGGTAAAAAGGGATTTTAATATATCCCCATTAGTGGTGAATCTAGGTGTGGAAAATATGTACCATGACCTCTAATGTTAGTTTTGGTGTCTGTGAAAGAAATGTTGTGTTGCTGATTTTGTCTCTAGATTCCTTACTAGTTAGTAATTAAAGGCTGAGCACTATATTTTAACAGGTTTAGCTCAACCCCTAGAGGTTCCAGAGTAGAATTGGGATGAGATATACATAGACATCATGATGGGGTTACCATGTAAATCCATAAGACATGATTCCATTAGGGTGATCATATTCTGTCTCTCTGAGAGAGCCGACTTCATAGCTATTCATGAGGAGAGCCTGGTAAAGATCATACGATGCTTATATGTGTAGGAATAGTTTAGATCAACGGAGTTCCCTTAATGATCATTTTAGAAACTAATTCTCTCTTTACGCCTTTATTATATAGAGGATTGTAGGAATTCATTAGGACTCAATTGTGTTTAAGCATAGTGTTTCACCCCTATATTCATGGATCAACTGATCGGACCATTCAGGTAATGTTGGACATATTGTGGGATTTCCTGTGAGATGTTTTCTTTAGTTGGGAGGATCACCTAACCTTGGATGAGTTTTCAAAAAGAAAACATATACCATTACACCAATAGTATGGAACTATTCAAGCCTTTGTATGGGAGACCCTATAGGTCACCACTTTGTTGGACTAATCTAGGTGAGTCAACACTAATGGGCCCATATTTGGTAAAATATACTATAAAGAAGGTTTAGATAATATAGGAGTTGATGAGGAATATGAAGAGATATTATAATTCCTATGAATACTAATGAAGAAGGCCACTGGAGTTCAAGGCGGGAGACTTTATGTTTCTAAGGGTCTCAATTCAATGTGGATTACAGAGATTTGGTTGAGGTGACAAGATATCTCATAGATTCATTATCCCTTTATATATACTATGTAGTGTTGCAGAGGTGGAGTACTACATAGCTCTATTAGTGCAGCTGGACTAGGTATATGATGTCTTCCACATGTCGTAGCTGAGGTGGTACATGCACAACCCATCACACATTATTGACATAGGTGAGATAGACCTTAAGGATGGAGATACCTTTTATAAGTACCCAATGGAGATCGAGGATCTAATGAAGATAATCATTCATGTTTAAGCAATTCCCCTAGTGTGTATCTGGTGGCAACATGAGAATCTTCATGAGAGAACCTCAGAGCGGTATACCTATATGCAAGCCTAATACTAGGGATGAAAATTCATAATGTGGGGATAATGTAACAACTTCTATTTTTCATGTATTTCATTAGAATATTATATGGATTACTTTTAAAGACATACACTAAGACAATATGATATTTTGAGGTCAGGTGTGTCCAGAATTAATTTTTGAAATATATCAAATATATAAAAATGATGTGCATGTAGTTTTCCAGACAAAGTGGAATAAATCACAAAATGCTGGCCTAGAAAAGAATTCCAAGGGAACCATTGAGTTCAGAATGCATGTTTTATCTTAGGTGTGACATATCCATTTTCGACATTGGTTGTTTGTGAAAAAAATTTCATTGGTGGGGAATTAATAAAATAAATTATTTTATAGATTTATTTTATTATAATTTATTCTAAAAATGAACTCCTCTATTTAAACATGGCAATGCCTCAACCCTAGGGTTGTCCCAATAACCTAGGATTGAAAGGAAACATTCCAGAGGATCCTATGGGGGGATTGTGAGGAAAAAAATCATATCACATCATATCAAGGATCATTCACTAAATAATTTTGTGGATCTCACCAACCATAACAACACAAAACTGTTCTTTTTCAATGATTTATCCAAACTCTAGGTAGGATCTTTAATTTTTTATTTCCATCCCATTATTTATCTCATGTAAAATGTGGATCAATTCCATGAACAATAATTGATTCATGCATTGATGGTTTATATATTTGCGGTGGAACTATTTATTATTCATTATTTACTTATCCCTCTTCCCTCATCAATTCATCGAAAATGGATCATGGATGAATGAATAAAGCCTGAGGTTCATTCCTCAAATATTATGGATTATTCATTTCTCCCACATTACATCACATGTTCATCAAAGGCATTTTATTTTTCTCGTGGTTCAAATATTACCTAGTATATTATTGTTGTACGGACGTACTTCGGTGTAATGGACCAATACCATGAGTATATCTTGCAATAAAGGTTCCGTATTTAAGGATCGATGATGGTGGTTGATTATTTGGGGAGGAATGAGAGTAGATCATATCAAGGGCTGTGTTCCATGATGGATACATGATGTCAAATCAAGGGGTGATATATAACTTTATGGATCAATTTTTTTAATGTATCATGGATTAGAATCTACTGAGCTAGATATGATAATGTAGGGTGACCTCAGATGTGAAGATTTTTGTGAAGAAGGAAGCTCTAGTGATGCAGAGGATAGAATGAAAAAAATATTGATGGATCTAAAAAATAATGGGTTACACAACGTTTCATCTAGGATCACACACCATGTGGGACCCCTTAGATGCGCTGTTGGGGATTCCAAGGAAAGATAAATATCACATTATGTGTGACCCTATCACAATCCATGTCACACATACATAGCGACTCGATGTGTAAATTGGGGGTTACACTGGCAAAGGTAGGCTGAAGTAAAAGGACATGGCTAGAGTACATAGGCACTGTCTAGTGTACACTATAATATACAAATAGCACGATCATAGTTCTGGATTATTTTCACACATCATGTACTATTCCTAAAATCTTTTTATATGGATATTTACATGTCTTGTGAGGAAACACCACATGGGTAGACCATGGGTTCGCTGAACACACCATGTACTCCCCTCTATAGGCCGTGTACCCCCTTTGAGGGTGTTTGGAGCCCTTCATTTATTAAATTTGGTTCTATTTTAGTAGAGTGTATTCCCTAGGTCCATCCCCTAGAGGGTATAGTGTAGTATTACGACCACATATCTAGATTGTGATCCCCTATGGAAGATGAGTATCAAATAATGCTTTTGGTGTCCCTTTTTGAGACAAGAAAGAGATCCTCTATCATTTTATGTGCTAGGTGGGGTTTGTGGAAACAGTATGACCTCTTTAAGTAGGGCATTGATCCTCCATCTTGTAGGATATTTTATTAGGGTTCACAGTATCATTTTAGTATGATCCCCTATATAGCGGGTTGATCTGGATTGGGTTTTTAGTGTCCACCAATAGTGTTGGGTGTGATCCCCTATCTGAGTATCACGGTTGTCTGAGACTAGTGATATTTCTTGGGCAAGGCCCAATGATCATGAAATCTTGGATTATAGTATATATTGTAATCATGGTTCTTGGAGTGGAATCTCATAGAATGATCATTGCATCAATAAAAATCATGCATCTTGCAGTTTATTTTTCACCACATAGAGTCATAGTGTCCTTCTTGAGTATATTTGGGCTGCTCATTAATATTTATTATTGTATTTTTTCTATGATCTGAATATTATTGATGCTTTGTGTTTATTGTTTCTGTGGTGTCCTACCAGTTATTTTTATTCCCACCCTTTCATGGGCCCTCTCTACGTGTGTTATGTCTTTTGCAGATGAGGCCTTTTTGATGGTGTCCTGGGAGGATAGGGTGCAGTTGGATCTTAGCATGATCTTGAGTAACTGTGGTGATTTATGTGTGGTTTCATTTGATAACAGTCCTCTCCCTCCAGAAAGGATGGAATCTCTACAATTTTTTAGGCTTGTATTTGGACCCTTTTATCATTATCTGTACTTTACTGTCATACTCAGAGCTATGGGATCATAGATGTATGCTAGAATTTTTTTCAATCGATTCACATTTCCCATTGTATGGGATTTGATATTTGTGCTTGTGTATATGTACATTAGGATAATTTTTCCCATGTGTGTGATGTTCCTACTTGGTTCAGGTTTCCATCCCCTATCCGATTGGATGTGGGCTTGGGGTAGTTACTTTTTAGGCCTCATTGGGCCTAATTGTGACATTTCAACTTATAATAACCCATATTTATAATAAATTTGACATTATTATTTTTTACATAAAGATCCATATCATAAAAACATATAATATGAGAGGGATAGTGTATTTAAGAAATTAGATCCATAAACCATTAATATGATGTAAAATAAAACATAATTATTTAAAAATCTATGATTTCGACCTAGTTTCCTTTAAAATTTTAATATTTCACAATATAGCCTGGGGATATATATAATGAAAGGTTAGGAGATTAATCCTATTAATAGAATAATCAAATCACATAATTATGATAAATAACCCATATGATTCAATGTGAATATCAAGATAAAAAAAAGTAGTAATGATAATACTTTCTGATATGGAAGCATGTATTGAAAAAACGACATCATAAAATCATGGTATCATAAGAATGTGGAAAAACCTAAAATGGGACATAATAAGAATGAATCAGATCAAACTACTACAAAATTATAACATTGGTTTCATCAGATAACCACCCATGCACTATACTTGAAATCTCATGGGATGAATACATTACCCAATGCATTCGAGCGCTATAAGGGGGAACCCTTTATATATATAACTTTAAGTGTTCCATATTGATCATAGAACATAAGAACATATTTATAATTTAAATACCATGTTTTGGGAATGTGGGTTTCATACATGGAATTATAAAATAGATGAAGTATAGTTATATCTAGGTGAATACACATGAACTAAAATAGTTTTGGGTATGCACACACATATGTATAGAATGGAAAATTAGGGGATAATTTTGGCAACATAACTGGTGTATTTAAATTTTCATGGAAGGGAAAATGAGAGAGGGAGATGGAATATAATTATTTGAAAGAATTTGGATAGAAAAGGAATACTCATAAACAAAATAATTCATAATCAATTGAGAATCATAAGGCTTATTACAACATGTATTTTTTTATTTTAAAAGAGGATGGAGAGAATAACTTACCCAGAGAGGTTGCTACTAAATGCTTCGGAGGATCACCTTAAGACTATAGAAACTCTACGAGAGTGGTCTAGAGAGAAAAATTATAGGAACACAATTACAAAATTCATTATAGTGAAGATTAATTATATAATAGGTGGGTATTTATAGAAAAAGAGATGGGATTGTAAATTAATTTATTAACATTGGCTTCAGACATTGAGTTAACAAATAATACTATACCATTATCCTTCCCATGGATTTTACCCATGGTATTTCCCAAGGAGGAGTGGTTTTTAATATTTTATTATTTTAATTAATTGATTCATAATAATAATACCATTCATGATGTAAAGGTGAGTCATGATTTTAAATAATTATTTTTAAAATCTAAAAATATGTTATATCTTATCGTTGATTCATTATAGGTCTGTAAATTAAGAAAAATTACATTAAAAACAAATTCTTTTAATGAAAAACCCCATTTATAGTCAATAATACATCTATTTCATCATTTACATGTCTTTTTTATAAATTATGTTGTCCTAAACCTTAATGTATATTTTTAAAGTATTCAATTTTCACCCAAAAATTTAATTCCCACAGAAAAATAAAAAACTATCACCTGATTATTTTGGACATGTTTATTTCAAATATGTCATTTATTTTTTCAAAAATAATTTTTTAAATATGATAATTTCTTCTATTAAATATAAAATCCTCCGTTATTAAAAAGTACTAGTTTTTATATCACTAATAAAATTCTAACAATTATAAAATTTACATGAGACTCTATTAAGTTATATTATCAATCATATTTAAAGAAATATAATTTTATACGACTATTAAATTAAAATATATTTTATTGAAAATTATTAAATTTATCAAAAATAGTGATTAAATTTAAATGATATATTTTTTCAATGAAATGAAATATTGGTTTCTTTGTATGAAAATATAATTTTTATAAAATTATTTTATACTTGAGTGTATTTAAAATAGTATTGAGAAAGGGATAAATATAACCATTATAATTTTTATTAAAAAACTTACATATTCATACTAATAGGGTCTAAATACATAACCCCTTTTTACTCTTGTGTAAAACTTAAGGTAAAGGTGTGTGATTTTAGTACTTTCTCAGGGTGGTTCTATGAAAATTATGGTTGGTGATCTCTATAAGCTTTAATATTTCTCATAAATTAATCCACATAGGTTTTAGTTATTGAATCTTAGATTGGCCATGGATAAGGGAGAATCCTAGTGATGACATCAACCATGTAAGATCTAATAAATGACTATGATCCAACTTGTTAAATCTATCACTTCATTCTTCTACATCAATTATATTTTTTTATATCCCTTAATATATTCTAATCTTAACGGTTATTACATAACAGTTATATTACCAATGGTCATGACCCTTAACATTTAATATTCACAATAGTTATATTATGGATATATTTTATAATACTTCAAAATAACAATGAAACATAGTGCATGAGTTTTATATAACTACATTATATAATAAGGCATGTATTCATTAATAAAGAAATTTCATTTATAAAAGTCTAGGTTGTTACATTCTTCCCTCTTCAAAAATTTCACCATAAAAATTTCATTTCATACCCAAGAATATATAAGTGTACTTCTATAATCACTTATTTTGGTTCTCATGTTACCTCCTCAAACTTATGGTTCTACTATAGTATTATGTCTAGGTTAGTTTTCTTGTTTCATATGACATGTTCTTTATGATCTAATATCTTCACCAGATGCTCCTTGTATGAAATATATTTCTTTAATAGAATCACCTCAATATTTTGATAATTTTATGGATTTGGTATGTGATTCCTCAATAGAGATAAGTTAAATACATCGTGTACTTAACATATTTTAGGTGTGAGTAATATTTGATAGGTCACATCTATGATGAAATCAGGAATATCAAAAGGGATAATATATCTTGGACTTATCTTTACCAAATTTTCAAACCTCAAGACTTCATTTCATGGGGACGTACAGATGAAAACATTATCTAGGAACTCACACTATAGTTCCCATTAATGATTATTAGTGTAGATGTTTTTCTGTCTTTGTGATGATTTCATATAACACAACTTGGTTTGAACCTTTTCTACCATCCATTGAAATAAATATTTTCATATTAACTTACCCTCTCCAACTTCATCCCATAATTTTGGATTCTAACACATATTCCAATACATAGCCTCAAAAGTTTCCATTTGAATATATTAATGGAAACAATTATTATATGAAAACTATACCATGGTAAGTTTTGGATCCCAAAATATTTCTAAATCAATTGAACCATATCTCAATATATCATATAGAATTTGAATATTTTTCTTATACTGGAAATTCATTTAATTGTGATATGTGGGGATAAAACTAATCTATATATCCAATGCTTGTTGAAGGATTATCTAGAACCATGAGGTAAACCTCATATCTCTATTAGATAGAATGGATTGTGGTAATTCATACTATTTTACCAATTCACTTATGTATATCTTTGTGATTTTTTCAAGAGATAAAGTTTCCTTTATAATAATGAAATGTAATGAATTAGTAAGGTGATCAACTACAACAAAAATAGTGTTATATCCTTTATATTTCATGGGGTGTCCTTCGTGAAAATCCATTGTTATGTTTTCCAAATTCCATACTGGTGTGGGAAATGGTTGCATGATACACTTATACTTTTTCCAATCATTCCTAACTTGTTAAAATACTACGAATCGAGATGAAAATTATAAAATATACCACTTTATGTTATCTAACAATAAATTTTTATTTAGATATTAATTAATCTTATTTATCCATGGATGAATAGAAAAGGATGAGCTTTGTGCATCATCTATAATTTTCCTCTTTTATCATAGTTCTGATGGGACAGATATCTGGGTTCTGAACCTCATCACTTTATCATTAGAAAATTTTAAATCCAAAATATTTTCTACCTGTACCTATAGCGCCACCTCCTTTTTATAGTCCTCCTCGATCTTTTAGAGAATAGTTGGTTAAGTAGTTAATAGATCCTATAAGGATAAAATTATTATTTTTTGATTGTGATTACCATCCCTTGAACCCCCGTGAAGATTATATCCATCTCAATCCTCATCATGGATAGTATTTTTGGATCTTTTAACTTGGGTCATCTTCTACTATATTCCCCTTCCAAGGATTCTAATGGAATGAAAACTCTTAATCCTTGATCAACTTGAATCACTTTTTAGTGTGTATTATGATTTTTTTGTAAGAATAGACTTTATGTTCTTATAATCTATATATATGTCAGACTTATCTCTTTGTAGTTAATTTCACAAAATCATTAATGAATATTTTAATTGAGGAAACTCCATATCATGCGTACGATAATTATTCTCATACACCTTCAACTATCGAGAGGCATAGTCTATCACATTATTTTTTTCATAAGGAAACAACATATTCCTTTGATTGACACACTTTTATATTTTATATATCCATCACTTCTTGGGGGTAGTATTAGTACAAGTTTAGTGATTAGTTTTTTCATTAACTCTTTGAGGATTTAATCATATTGATTAGTCAAGAAAAAATACTCCATTCTAATTTATCGTGGTTAGCGAGTTTGAAAATCATGAGAAGTTTCTAAAAATTGATGATATTACCTATCAATTCCAATGAACTATAGTTATCTATTATAGATGTTGGTTTAGTGCATCCCTCAATCGCTTCTTTCATTTATGGATTCATATATATATATATAGTGATAAAATTGAACAAGAATGTTACTTTCTCTATATAAAACTCAAATTTACTTTAATTCACAAAAAAATTCTCATTTCCCCAAGCCTTTTATGTATTTTTTAAATTATTCTCATGTTGCTCATTTATTTTGGAGAATGTGAGAATATAGTTTATAAATACTAGCATAAGTTTATTGAGGTAATATTTAATAACATTATTAATCAATCTCATGAATATTGTTGAATAATTACTGAGTCTAAATGAATTACCTTGTACCTAAATTGTACATATTTTATAGGAAAATAATTCTTGGTAATTTCATCCTTATTCAACATTACTTGATAATATTCTGACTAAATATACACATTAGAGAATTATTGGGCTTCATGTACCTGATAAAAAAAATTCATCAATCTATGGTTGGGGATACTTATATTTATCAAGATCCTGTTGAGTATACAATAGTTAATGCAATGATTCATTAACAATTCTTTTTAAATTAATAGGATCGATGAGACTAATGATGAATCACAATGTTTTATAAAGCCATTATTTGGACTCTCTTATAGGCAATTATTCGTCTCTTAATGTTCAATAGTGTTCTTTGTATATAGAGTCCCAGATATTAGTATGGATTCAATTATTATTTCTATTGAGAACTCAACCTCGAGGTTAGGAGAATGATGAATAAATTATTTTGGAACACATCAGCATACTACCTTGTAATGGGTATGTTATATAGGATTAAAATTTTCAGTCTCAATCATTTGACCTATATTTTATTTCTCATAGGGAAATAAAATATATGATTTAGGTGGGGAATTGAAATTTGACTTATCATACTACTTACACTTTTATTGGATAAAAGGTTGATTCATGATACATAAACTAATTTCCTTCTCCCAAAAATTTATGTTCTCTATATATAAGGATAGAAAATCCAAGCCAATAATATCATTGAATTCCACTAAAGGGATTATCACAATGTTCACTAGTAAATTTTTTCACACTAATATTGACTGAGGAGGAGTTATAAATTTGGGATGTAATAATTTCCCTATTTTCCATTTTCATCGATAAATCAACTGTTATTTTCTGATGTTGGATTTCAACAGTTCTTCTAAAAATCTATTATATTAAAGAATTAATAAAACCAGAATCAAATAGTATGTGTTTTATAATTGAATAAAAAACTAGTGTACATGTCACCACATTATTTATTGTATAAAGCTCAACAATTTTGGTTGAATATTCTTATCCTTTATCTATAGTAATTAGAGGATATTGTCACCAGTTATGTTTGATAACCCTTGGGTTTGGGAATTTTATTTCATAGTGCCTATGTTACTTATAGTTGAAAAACTTGACCATGGGTTGAGGATTAACTGGAACCTTATTTTCTTATGATGCCTTAGTTGTCTTTATCCTATACCTTCAATATTCATTATCATTATTCTCCTCCATTCAAAATTTATATCATTTCTATTCTCCCTTGAGAAAATTTCATGGATACTTTTCCACACACCTTTTGACACATGGGAGGTTGAAATTTTCTTAATATCTTGGTATTTCAAAATTTCATCCCTAAATTTAACTCCATTATCTATATCTTATCTCATGTCTTATTAGATTTTCGAGATTCACCAATAATTAATTTGAATTTAAGGGAATATTGGATAATTTTCTCATATCTTTCAAAGTATAGAATCACCAAATTTCTTCATATAATGATCTTTGACCCACTAAATAAGTGGTTAATATTACTTCTAGGGTCAATTAAAAAGTTGAAGTCATATCATTAAAGCGTTGTGATGTTTTCATTATATAACCTGATTGATTCATCCCCCTTTTATTTAATTATAATGAATTTCCTATCTAATTTTAGATGGAGTGTGAGAGGAAAATATATATAGAAAAATATTTTTCGTGAATTCATCTGAATCTAGAGAATCAATATCTTACATGGTCTTTGTATTCATAATAAGTTTCCACCACTAATAATTTTATCACTCTAAGAGATAAATAGAGAGTATGACCTCTAACATAGAATTTTGGAGGATATATAATATCATCTCAATAAATTTTATCTACTTTTTATTTATTAAGTGGTCAGAAGACGCACAAATGGGTCGAGGCATTTGTCACATAACGGAATCAACCACAACATTATTTTTCTTAAAATGAATTGGGTTTCCCATATAATTCATGTGATTTTTTAAAACATATCTCAGTTGAGAAATCACTACGATGAATTTCTTGACACCTACTTTAATTAGGTTAGGAACCGTATTTATATAATCATCACACTTCTCCTCATACTAGTTATTAATTTAGTTGCTTATATTTCCCATAATTTTCTAAAATAATGGAAACATGTGAATGAGAACACTCAATCTAATTAGGATATAAAAAAGGAAACGATGAACATAGAAGTAATAACTTATTAATGAAACATATATCATATCTTATGAGTCTGTAGGTTTCAATCTATGTTATCCCAGATAACTTTTCTATTACTTTCTCAAGCCTAAAAATCTATTAATGTTGTTCCAAATGATTCATAAAGAGTTAGTTAATTCATTAAATAATATCCCACTGGTGTTTAAAACAATGTTTACAACAAGTACTCTTTTTCAAGCACCAGGTATAGGTTGAGTTAATACCCCATGATAACTTTTAATATAATTACCCCTAGGTACATCTGTGCTAGAGGCATATCTACTTTTAGTATCTAAATAAGGATTTAATTTCTTGAGAACCACTTTCTCTATACTTTAAAAAAACCAGAATGTTTTCCTATACATAGAAATATCCCTTTGGTTTTTTGAAATGTATTCTACTCTTTATACCCAAAAATATCTAGGAATTTCTCTAATACCAACTATAACAACCCAAATTCCTAAAACATTTTATTTTAGGATTTTTAAAATAAATATCCATATAATTAAATAATTGAAATTGAGAGACTGGGTTTGTTGGGGAAATTAAATATAGAAACCTTGAAGTTCAAGTAAAATTTATACAAATTTATTTGAAACTCTATAATGTTTTTATAGTTTCATTTGAGTTCTTAATACATCACAAGATAACCAAGTGGCGTACATAAGGAAAGGGTGATCCACAATCCCCATCAAGAAAACAATCAAAGTATATCATGATGATAAATAATACATGTGATTGAAGAGTAATTTAATGATAACATAAAATGTGTTACAATCATACATACTCACATGGAACTATGAGTTTATAAAATGAAATCATAAATTCATAGTAACATTAGAATATAGTAAAAAAATAAAATGGCATATCATTATCATAAGTTGAGTCTAACCACTAAAACCTAATAACATAATGTTCTTATTATAAATACAAATTCACAATATATGGTATCTCATTAGTTGAAAAAATTACCGAATGCATTGGAGTGATATTAAGGTGCACCCTTTATATGTCTAATATTATGTGTTCTATATTAATCATAAAACATAAGGATGTATTTCACCATTCAAAACCTATGATTAAGGAATGTGGTTTTCATACATGGAAGTACCCAATCTAAAAAAGTATAGTGATATCTATATTAATACCCTTCAATCAAAACATGGTTGGGATTTCATAAAAAACATATGGAATGAAAAATCATTAGATAATTTCATCATCAAAATTGGTGTGCATGAATGTTCATGTAAACGAAAAATTAGAGAAGATGATAGTCTCTCATTATTTTGGAAACATTTTTATAGTAATGGAATGTTCATAAACACAATAAAACATAAATAATTCATAATCAAAAGGATTATAACAAAGGAAGTGCATAAATGGAGGAGGGGGGAGATAATCCTTTACATTTAGATATTGCTTCTTAATTCTTGGTAAAAGATCATTAAAACTATAAAAAATCACTAGGATGTATCTAGAGAGGAAAACTTAGAGTAAAATCATGCTTAAATGGTATTTAGTTATGATTAATGGGAGAATGGATTGGTATTTATTGAAATATAGAGGGAATTGTTTTTTAATTTCCAAACATAGGCCCTAGACACCTAGTCAATAAGAAATACAATACCATTGGCCTTCCCATGGTGTTTTCCAATGGTATTTACCAAATGGGAGTGGTTTTTATTATTTTATTATTTTAATAACTAAACTCGTTAAAATAATATCATTAATGATGTGGGGGTAAGTCATGTTCACAATGAATTGTTTTTCAAATCATCAAATATATTATAGTTTTTGGAATATTCATTATTGGTTCATAAAATTAATGTTATTTAATAAAAAATAATTTTTTAATGACCCCATTTAAATACGGGAATGAATCTATGGTATTTATTACATAAGTTTCTCCCTATTATGATGTCATAATACCAAAAATATTTTTATATCATATTTTAGTTTTATGGAACAAATTTAATGTCATAAAAATTATGAATAAATCACTATTTTCTGTTTTTGATGCGTATATTACAAAAATTTCATTTATTTTATTTAAACAATTTTATGAATATTATAGTTTGAAATTTAATTAAAAAAATTATTGATAAATATTATTTATTACATAAATGACATCATTACTACAATTATTAAAAATATATGGAACCAAATTAAATTATATCACCATTTTTATTTAGATTATTATCATTTTTTCACGAAAATAAATTTTACTTCAAATTATTTATTTTGTAGAAAAATAGTGTTTTAATTGATATTATATTTTCTTTCAAAAAAATAAATTTTTGTTTCTTTGTATCAAAATATTTTTTTTATCAAATTCAATATATTTTTGATTCTATATAAAATAATAATGATAAAGGGATCAATATATCATTATATTTTTTATAAAAATGAAATTTACCTGTTCATACTACTATGGTGGGGATACATAACCCCGTATTACTCTAACGAATTCTTTAAGTGTATGGTTTGAAATGGTTGGACTTTATTGAGGTGGTTCAACGAACAAAATTCAGCAATGATCTCTATAATCTTGAACTTATCCCCTAAATAGTTAAGATATAATTTTAGATGTTTAATATCTTCTTAAGCTTGGTCAAGGGTGAAGCCCATGGATTCCATCACCATTGGATATTCTAATAAATGAGTCTCATATGATATGATCCTTCTAGTTGAGGGAATTGCTTCTCCCTTATATATTTATTATGTTTTATAACAACCCTTAATAGGTACTAATATTAATGGTAGCATTATCTATGTTATATTACCGATGTTCATGAAACTTAATGGTATGTTTTCCCAAAATTCATAATACTGATATATTTTACAATGTTCCAAAATAACAATGAAATATAGCACATTATTTTAATATAAATACATCACATAAGAGGCAAAATATTCATCCAGAAAAAAATTCGTTCATAAATGTCTAGGTTGTTACAGTACCTAATTCAGATGAGGCTTGAATGCTTATGTTGGATTCATGTTATTACACAATAAGAACATTTCATTTAAAATGGGTGTTTACAATTTTAGACATAAATACTATTATATTAGGATTGTGATGTTTGAAAATCTCAATAACACTTTTATGTAGAATATGTTACGTGTGGTTGTATTTCTTTGAATAAATTTACTATTTATATCGTGCTTTATAGAGTATTCGTTCTCACCAATAATGTGGAATTGAAATATTTATTTATAAATAATGATCCAAAACATTATTAATTTCTTTGATTACTTTAATTTAGGAAATAAATATTGAAATTAAGGATATTATGGGTTCATAGAAACATATTAGAGACTATTTTCTAAAGGTGGTGTTACTCTACTTGACTGAACAATTAGAAGATTGTATTTTTTTCTGAATTTTTGGATGAATTACTATTAAAAATGGATCTCACATCTAGGCCTTCATTCACCAGCATCAGGAACTACTTGTAAACCAGAACTATTAACTAGTAGTTTTCATACCAATAAAATCATATATTTTTAGTTAAATCTCACCACTACTTTTGGTAAGATGTGTTAATATTAAAATAGTGTGGAGATGGTATTAATCATGTATTCGTACCTGAAAGTGAAATTGATTTTTTTAGATTTTTAATCTCTCCTCTCCTACATGAGGACATTATGGACAAGAAATTACCATAGCTAAAATCTTACAATGTAAATTATTTTGGGGAACTCTACATAGATATGAGAGGATATTTTTTGTAGTTAGGCACCATTACCAATGAATGGGAAATATTGGAAAGATATATGAAATGATACACCATCCTTTCATCCTAGTTTAAGTATTTTAAGTGAGTGGAATTTGATCCATGGGTCCTTTAAACAACTCATTTGAATAGAATTACATCTTTGTATGTATTTAATATGTTCCAACACATATGAATATGAATCCATCATTACCAAAGGTAGGGATTTAGGTGAAAAATTATTGAAGAAACATATATTTTCAAATTTAGATAGGTAATGTTTCTAATTAATGATCATGGGACATAGGTTGGCAATAACATATTGAGAGGATTATTGAAGAAGTTTGCGGTTTTCTATAAAAATGAGTTCCAAATATCAACCACACATGAGTATACAAATGTAACTCTAAATTAAGGAGTTGAAGTTGATTTTTTAGAATAATTTATAAACTTAAGTTGGAATGATTATTCAATAAAACTTGGTGATGATTTGTAGACTTACTGAAAATCTAAAAATACACATTGGAAGATTTATATATTTTTTTCAGTGTACGGGAAACCATTTTGAACTTATGGTGGATCTCTCTCACAAATCTTATTAGTCGGTCAAGGTTATTAATTAGAAAGGGAAGACTCTAAAAGGAAGGGATTGTTACAGTCAGATGAGATTAGAGAGATCTGTATCGATTATTATGGAAACATGTCAATTTATAAAATAAAAGGTGAAGAAATTTCAAGATCGAATCATCCAGATGAATGAGATACAACCAAGAGATAAGGTAAATTTATTTATTGAATAATTACAACAATTTCCTCTTAATTTAAGATAAATATGGTAAGGTTTATTTATAACCACACAATTTTTTCCACATGGATCCATGTAGATTCAAAAGGATAGGGAACAACCCTTAAAAGTGAATGCAAATTATATCATGTTGTATATAAAAAACGACCATCTTGGGAGTTTCTTTCAACTAAACAGTGAATATAGAGAATAGAAATAACTATCTTTCATATTTAAATAAATTGCAGTCTAGGATGAAATAAGGTACAATTTTCCATCTTATTTTTCATATTAATTTTTAGTTCAATGTTTAAATATATTTGGGATAGTTTATTCATTCATAGAGGATCAATGGGTTTCCCTCCAAAATATCCCGATTATATAACTCAAATCTTGATAAAATATGAGTACGAAAAATTATAATTACTTAAAGAAAAGGAGTTATTTTCATTGAGGTATATAAATGAATTTTTAAAACAATGATGTTCCAAAACATAATGAATAATTTCACACCATAATCTATGGTGAATCATGAAATTTAAAATCAAAAATACTGAAAATATATGATAATAGGAACCACAATAATTCTACATCACAACAAAGGGTATTTCAAAACAAACCTATAATAAAAAGATTATGGAAATGTTGGTAAATATCACTCCATATGATTTAACATTGTGTCATGAAGGTATAAAATGATTGAAATTATAATCTTATATATGAAGAATCATTCCTTAGACCAAATTCCGCACACTATAAAGAATTATTAGAAATAAAAAGTAATATTTGATATAATAATAATTTACAAAACCTCTAAACCATAGAATATGGGCCATGACATAATGATAAACCATGAGGTATCTTTTGAAATGGATTATACTCCACCATCATATGATATAATGTAGGAACCATGACATTTAGTGTTCTTAAATCTGTGATTCATGAGATTTTAAACCTTAAAAATTATAATACATAGTACTAAGCTTACAAGAATTAAAATATATTAAAAAAAATTCAAAATAATATGGTTTCAGTATGAAGCTTCACCTCCCCTACTCTAGATCTCTTACAAATCAGCTACCCATATTCACAAATAACTCTATGAGTTGTTTTTTTTCATGGTAAGAACATTGAAAGACATAATATATCAATTATATTCTATTATAAATAACATTAAACACCCTTTCTGAATCCTAGTTCCCCACCACACACCACAAATGTAACACATTTATATTTGAATATATATTTCCCATTAAATAAATATTGGGTTAAATATAATTCTTCCCTTGAAACACTAAACCAGAATAAACTATGGAGAATTATCTAACCATTAAAATGTCTCCATAAAATTATATGGAAAGGATAGAGGAAATATAATTTAGAAATATATATATATAAAGATAAATAGTGGTAATATGTTGATGAAATTAAATTCGTATATCTAAATAACTAATAAAATCATTTGATGCATAGAAATATATTTTACTAAAAAGATCATCTTATTGTGATATGAATTTAATTATATTATGTTTAATTAATGATTTTAGTGTAATATAGGGATAATATATACAAAATAATAAGTTAAAAACCCTCCAATAGATATACTTGGTAATTATTAAAACTATTTTACACTTAGAAGATTCATTTGCCCAAAAATTTTATTACGCTCCATGCACACTTATATTAAAAAGATTTTTTTTCACTTTTAAAAAACAAATATGAAAAATGAATTGTATATTTACAATCATCATGATAAAATTAATTAATGGGTTCAATTTCACTTTTAATCATAGAATTATATTATCATGGTAAATATTAGTAACCATGGAAAACTATTATTTATTAAGGAATGATTATTTTATAAATATTATTATATTAAATTTAAATGGATCTGTTTAAAATTAAAAAATTTGTGTGATGTTTATAAATATATAAAAATAAATTATCACTCATTTAATTGTTATAAAATTATAAATAAGATTAACCACTATTTAATGATTAAAAAAACTACAAAAACATGTTTTCAAAACATTATCTATTTTAATTTAAAAGATATTTTTCTAAAATGTTAGGTTAAATAGGGGGAAAATTTGGATTTAGAATGTTAAAATTTATTAATATGGGTAGTATTATATTTTTAGTGATTAAATAATATCCATGACTAATATTTAATCAATATTAATAAGTGTTAGAAAGATTAATCTAATGTGGATTGAGCTTTACTGAATCAATTTGACACAGAGAGGTTCAAGAATGCCTTTATTAGGTTATTACTTCATACCTATGGATCCTAAAAACATTTACCCACATGATTCCCCTAACTTTACTAACCCTTCTAACACCTATGTGATACAGTTCTGACCCCTTACATATCATTGTTTTCATGAAAATTCTCCTCTTTTCACCTATTAAAGGAGCTCACTCCCACCCATTATATGAACCTTATTCACCATAAATGATCTAATCATGAATTTACATTCTCTATAAATATATAAATCCCTCATAATAGTTCCTAATGTTATATGGAGTCATCCTGATCATTATGAAGCTACCTAGAAAGGTAAGGGTTCTCCTCCCTCTTCTTTTGAATCACATACTGCTTATACGATAAGACCATTGATTTTAACTTGATTATTTTTCCAGGTGTTCATAATAAATACTTTATTATAAAAATGATTCACTATTGAAGATATAATAAACATCCCTATCATTAAATCCATTTCATAATCCATTTTTACTGTCGTGATGCTGCTGAAATCAGTCCTTGATTCTACCCATCATATTTTCAATTCAAGAACTTCCTTTCATAAAATAATTTTAATTTCCATGTAATTATGATTTCACATGTTCATAATAAATAATTTAATATCAAAATTATTTTATATATATGAGAAAATATGCTTCATTATCATTATTCCCATTCCATAATCGCTCTTGTTAACCCATCTTGTTACCGAAATCATTCATCAATTTTTCTTGACATATCATCATATCTTGATTACCCTCCTCCAAAACCATTATAACCACATGTATATGATGAAATAATTATAAAAAATATAATAATATTTTATTTTAATAGTATAAAAATTATCCATTCCCCTCATATTCAATAAAAAAATGAAAACGTTAACCATGGGCGTGTGCTAACTACCACCTCCATGAATAATAAATTTCATTTTTCATCACAAACATTCAATGATGGTTTTATAAATATGCTTAGAGAATTAAATATTATTTGTGTCATTATTTATATTATATAAGTATAAATTTTTCAGTTTATTTTTAATATTCTCAATAAGTAATCAATGTAAAACTAATAAATTAAAAAATATACTAAGTGGAAAATCATTTTATTTTTAGTGGTAAATTCTTTTTCATTTACTGTATTATAATTTTTTCCAAATATGATTCATCACCAAAATAACATATAAATAATTTCATTATACTTTCATGATGCTGATATTATAAAATATATTCCCTTCCATATCCGTACTTAAACATATATTGTAGCATGTTATTATTGGCTTAGTTTGACAACATACATGAACAATTCTATATATTTCAATCAATGATGGATCTTGAAACATTGTTTTTGATTCTAATAAGTAATAAATATTATTTCTTCTTCCTGAATTTGAAAATAAAAATCTAACACATTAATTAAGATAACATCACTCATTTGTTATAAATTACCAAAACAAGCACTCCACAGACTTCGTCGCCATGGATAATATCTAAAATAATTATGAATGATATTGTAAAATTATAATTAATTATATAAAATAAAATAAAATAAATTTTATGATATAATATTGACGAAATTTTTAGGAATAATGAAGTGAAACACAGCTATTTTGAAACCAATTCCTAATGATAAAGATTCCTTACACCTGATATTGAAGTAAGATAATAGTTAATTAATGTACACATAATGATTTATTATAAATGATGGTTATAAATGGTAATAGTTATGAATAAGGTTATTATGTAATTAACTAAGATAGTTATATTTATTATAAAGGAGGTTAGGGAACATTTGGGGAAATGAGGGAAAATGTAAGGGGTTTAATCAATATCACCCTTCTCTGAGGTATGCCTTGATATTATGAACCAGTATTATTTTGTATGGTGTTACTACTTCCCCATGAATTATAATATATTGAATAATATTTTATCTTGGAATATCCATTTCAATTCATGGTATTCCTTTATTTAAATATGATTGATATATTCCCTAAAATATAACGATTTTTTATAATTCAATTAGTATTCTTATGTTAAAATGATTCTCCTTGAGATCCATCTTTCATTTCATAAGGTATACCTTATATATACCTTCATAGATCACTTTTATTCAAATCATACTTAATTATTAATCCCCACAATTCTTGAAAATTCAACTTTGTAAAAAATAATTCCCATCATCATAAATGAGAGGTTAACATGCATGTCCATGATCTACTATTCCCATTAATGTTATCCGATCATATTTCGAAAACGTATTATATATTAAATATTTTAAATATATTATATAAATTTACCTTTTTTTAAATTGATGCTCCAAAACCGCTTTTTTTGTTGTCGATTTCCAACCACATATTTTTAAAAATATCAAATTATTTTCTCTTTATGATCAAATGTTTTTCTTCCAAACCACATATCCATTGTAAACCTTTTAATAGTTCTCAATGATCCATTATTGGATAAAAGTTTTAATTTTTCAAATTTTATTTTATTTACATAAATATTTTTTGAAGGACTTTTGAAAATTACCAATAATATTATCTTATATGATAATGTTAAAAATATTTTCTAAATTTCTTTTATTATTTAAATTTTATTTTCCTTCCCACATTCAAGAGGATTTTACATCTTCAGATTCATGAATCATGATTTAAATAAAATTTCTATTAATACTTTGGGGTATTTAAATCATCAAATCAAATAATAAAATTTATAATCCCTTCAGATGTAGTACTATTGGATGAATTCTTTTTATAATGGTTTTTTCCATATATGTCAACATCATTGTAAGTTTCATCTACTAAGTAGGGATATGTTATTTTTAAACCATCCAAATTATTTATTTGTATGATTATGTTCATGTTTTATGTAAATAATAATGAAACTCATTTGATTCATAAGGTATTGATGATTTTATGAAATTTGATATGTTTTTCTATGTGGTACGATTATAAATGTACATAATATGATGTGGGATGAAAATTATATATCCATATAATGCATTGGGTAAAACATTATGTCTTATGGTATGTCATAGGACTAAAGAGTTAACATAATACTATATGGGTCTCCATCCATTATTTGAGGATGTGTGGGCTTGAAATAATATATCCCTCTAATAAATTGGACAAATAATTATAACACCTGATATGTTATGTATGGGATTTAGGAGTCAACCTAATTCAATATGGAACTTTTTCCACTATGTGATGATGGTATTCAGAGAAAATGTTGGATTATGGTAATGATTTCATGAATTATATTATGGTCATAAGATCAAAATTCCAAGTTATATTGATATTGATTCCTTTATGAAAAATTATCATGATATGATTCTTAATTTATGATACATGTTTTATTCGATGTTAGTTTTTTATATTATGTACACATTCCTTGTGATAATTCTCAAGATATAACCCCATCATATTAACTTTAATGATCTTAATTGTTAATTTGTATACTATTATAAATGACTATTTGAGAACTCTCCTGCTTATGATTACATTTCCCTAAGTAATGAAGTAATGTAACACATGTGTTATGTATAAAATATTTTCTTTTTTAGTAAATTTAAGGGAGATATCGAAGAGCTATAATGGTATGACTAGTTTTTATAATAGTTAAAAAAATTCCATTGGATGAGAAAGACATTGGTTATTTGTTAGTAAAAGGATGTTGTTTTATTTAATTATTCCAAATACAAAATGCCTCTCAATCCTTGGTTTGTATTAATTAAATAATTATATGTTTGAAATAATTTAATATTATATTTTTAAGGATCCATTCACTATAGTAGGTATCAAAGGAGGGAATAGTTATTTTTTGATATTTATAACAAAACAATCTAGAAATATGTATAAGTATAGGATAATATAATAAATTATTTATAAGGTTTAAATTTCATGGTTATCCTACAAATAATATTCTTTCCTAGATTATACAAGATGATACAGGCTCTATAACATATGTACATATGGGTAATAAACTTTAAAAGGGTGTATTGGGTATTAAATCAATCGTCCTTGAGTGTATGAAAAAGAGTCTGAACTACAAGCTTAGTTTGACACTCCTAGAGGATATGATTTTTTATTAATATTAAATTTACAAGTAAGTACACAAGACTTATTATTTTATGAAATTAGGGTAAGAAGTAAGAGAGAGCCAAATTTATAGAAACATATATTGAACTTAGAGTAATTTTGGTTGAACTGAAAGATAATTTGATGGTTTTCGAAGAGTTTTACATTTAAAGGATGAGTGTCTCATGAGATCCTTTATGATAATTTTATTATGATGATAATTATCTACCACTCATGTTAACCTCTTTTAGTTATAGTAATGGTTGAACCCAAAAGGAACCTAAGCTAAGATTGGAATCCATAGACAATGAAAAGATTTTCCCAAAAATCAACATAATGGGACTTGACATAGAGTAAAAAATCATATTATTACGAAAAAAATCTATCAAACAAAATATTAGCAATATGAAAATAATTGAAAAAAATGAGTAGAAGGGGGGTTTCATGGAACTCTGGGTGATAAAGATAATAAAGTAATGAATATTAAAATTACATCATGTCAAAAATGTGAGATAAGATTCCCAAAAGAATTTATTAATGAAACGGAAATATATTTTATCTATGGTAAATGTGGATATATAGAAACTAATTGCTAAGGAAAAATTAAGATATAGTTGGAAATAATTAAAGGAAAAGGCTTTTCCTTGTGGTACAACTGGCATTTTAATGTATAAAATGAGGAGAACTCGGACATTTTCTAAGACAATACCTTAATTCAAGGGACAATATGAATGATAATATTGTGCAACATCCACATACAAGTGAATAATAGAATTCCTCCACAACCATGACTACTAAATCAAGTTATTAAAATGATGCGGTGTAAGGAACATTAATTATCCACTCAAGAATTTTGAGTGTTATATTTTTATCTTATTAACTCCTTTCATTAAACCTGGAATATATTCTTTGGACATAAAATCATCACCAACATGACTATATATTGATTTATTAATAAATATTTTAGTGGTAATATTATTTAACCACATTTAATTAACTTCTCTTTAATATATGTTTATAGGAATGTGCTTCATATAAAATCCTTATATCTATCCTTTCGATAAATTTTTTGTGATATCATGTTGGGAATGGACCTTGCTACATACGGATTATGATATTTTCCAAGATAGTAAAAAATTATTTAAAATTATAAATAAAATCATGATCAAATATTGGTAGATTGTTTTTTATATACTCTTTATGAAAAATGAATCCCACTATATTTGAGTATTTATATAATGACCTGAGATTTTGGATCTTCATAAATACATACAATGTTAAGTAAATTTTATCAAATGCTACACCCAATGTAAAAAACCATAAAATATGAAGAAGAAATTAATAATATAGTTATAATAAACGCTATGATAGTAAACCATTAGTACTTATCACCTTTAAAAGGTAAATAATTAATATGAGTTAATATTGAAAAGGATAATTTAAATAAAAATGATTTTATTTTTATATATTTTATTTTAAAATGATAAATTTAAAAAATTTAGAATTTAAAATTGATTAATTAATTTTTATTTTTGAATTCCTCATGAAAAAATTACATTTAGATGTATTTTTTACATTTTTCTAAATAGCCGATTTTTAGGTGAATTAAAAAAATGATTTTTTAATATCATCACTTTTATATGAATTAGTTTTTTCGCGAACCGTTTAAATATATTAATTATATATTTACAAATTAAAAAACATTTAAAAATACTATGTCATTTTATATTACCTATGGACATCATTTCAAAAAATCATGTAATATTTTATGAAAACTATTTTTCAACACTTTATTTAATTAAATTTATGAATGAGGAAATTAGGTTTTTGATATATCTTAATGTCTCATAACTCTTATATAAATAATTATAATAATCTTGATTTCATTATAATCTATAAAATTTATAATATTTTCTTATAAATATTATTTATGCATAAAAACTCACATTTATTAAAAATTGGTTTTTATGCGTCACATGCGTTAATGTTCAGAATAATTTCAGAACACATAGAAATTTAATTTCATTAATTGATTATTATATTTGAGAAAATAATATTAATATATTTTATTTTTTTATTTATCATATATTTATTTTTTTATGATGAATTTTTGATCATTTTCCAGAAATGTTGATTTTTAGTTGAAAATGTGGGATTTACGGAAATTGTAATTTTTCAAATTTGATCACTATGTAATATTAACCTCAATTATTTAAGAATAATTAAATCATTAAAATATTAAATAAATTAATAAATACTGAATTTTTAAATATTCATTTTACATAGAAAACCTTTTCTAAATATTATTAGAACTAAAGAAAAATGTTACTCTAAAATAAATAAAATACCCTTTTGTCTTCTCTTTAAATCAATTATTTTCATGGTATTTTTAGATTATTGATTTATGTATATGTAAAATATATTTTTTTATCATAATAATCCAATTAATGGATCTAAAATAACTAACCATCGTAAATTTTTCATTTAAAAATTTAAAATCATAGTAACATTATTTTGAAAAAAAATTATTTTGCGCGTTTAACTATTTTTATTTTAAAATTAACTTCTCATACTAATAGAAATTTTATTTTATAAAATTGTTTCAAAATTATAAATCATAATTTTAAAATTAATTCATGAATAAAACATTAATTTATTAAATTAAAATTAATTTCTAATGTTATATTTTAGTTACCTCAGTAAAAAGTAAAAATTATAAAAAAATCTATTAGTAAGGGGAGAAGGAAAAAATTGTTAAAATATGTTTAAAATTTTGTGGTTGAGTTTTTTTCTCAACTAAAACTCCCCCCATTCCTAATTTTTCGTTTTTTGAATCCTTATACCATTTAATAGTGAAATTAAATTATTGAAATACAATAGGTATTTTAAAAATTACCCTTCATTGAAATTATAAAAAGATAACACTTCTACCACTTGAAGAATATATTGTACTTCAAGTTACCCCTTTATAATATATCATTTTACTCTCCTTATAACCATATCCTTTGAAAAAAAATCCTACAGTCACTCATTATTAGCCTATTCATTTAAAAATCAAGGGGACTTCCAATGAAAGACCAAGTCTCCAACGTAAGTATTATCTACCTCTTATGTGTTTATTCTAAATCTTATTCATACTAACATATTACCAAAATAATAATATGATGATTATAGAAAAATTATAATACTTAATTTTTTTATATTAATTGAAAATCCCTTAGTTATTCATTTTCATCAATTTATAAAAAAAAAGGAACGTCAATCGTGCTTGCACACATACTAACACCTCCAGGAAGAATCGTTTTAACATTTTTCGTTTATATTTTCATTATTTATCACAAAAACATATAATCAGGTTCAATATAATAATAAAATAAATATAATTTCATTATCATTCTTTTATAATTATATTATATTAAAATAAATACCTCCTTAACCACACTTACCAATCGAGTTAAAGCCTGTTCAGACTGGGTTAGTATAACAACCTATATGAACGATGCTACAAAATAGTATTATGTATGAATCTAAGAAACTTAATACTAGAATTATTGTATTATAATAAGAAAATAATTATATTTTTATGGTTATATAAATATTATATTAAGTATTTAACATTTTATTAATGCATTATTTCTGGTCACTAAAATCACTAAAACAACCCAACACTGATTCCATTTTCTCACTGTTACTAAAACACATATGGAATGGAATGAGAGTATTAAAAATAAATATATGGTCATAATAAGCTATAAATAATTAATGTAATCATGATAATAACATATTTTAGGAATTATAAAATCAATTTTTTTTGGATTAAGATTATGAAATTGGATATTTATTTATTTATTTTTGTTATAAAGTATCTTAGAGTTCACGTGACTAAGAATGGAAATAAAGTAAGGGTTTATTTGTCTCAAATTTAAACCCTATAAGAAAATTTTAGGCTATACACCATGTTTTAT
The DNA here is from genome assembly GCA_963277665.1 of Viscum album. Taxonomy (NCBI): domain Eukaryota; kingdom Viridiplantae; phylum Streptophyta; class Magnoliopsida; order Santalales; family Viscaceae; genus Viscum; species Viscum album. The sequence goes on from OY728140.1 coordinate 326,299,862, forward strand.
TCACAATGGTGTGAATACACACCTATTTCAATTTTTTATCATGATACTATTATCTTTCATAATATTCAGTTTTATATTTAATGTTATCCTTATCATGGGATTTTTGATTCAATGGTTACAAAGGCTATACGGGTTTGTTTTCTAATGTTCACCTTCATTTAGGCATGATTTCATGTTTCACACCTATTTCTCTTTGATGAAATATATATGCTACAATAATCGATTATTTAATCATAAATCACCCTTATTCATGATGTATAAATTTTTCATTCACAATATCCCCTACATTTTCATTCAATCTATTAACTTCTCAAAATGTAAGTTTTTTGTCTAAAAAATTACTTCATTGAGAAACATTTTGTTTTACACAACCAATTAAATTTATGTGGTGAAATTAATTAAAAATAAAAATATTATATCATGAATTACATTTAATTCAACATAATGTATGTTCAATTTTAATCTCTCTCTTTCAAGAGAATTTCATGTAAATTATATTTATGTTGTAAAATATTTTTATGACACAAATTATTTTTTAGGTCATAATCAATCTTTTTTTTAAAAAACACCATAAATATTTATTTATTACAACTTATTATGATGTTATATTATATATATAAATTTTTTAGGAAATCATATTTCACAAAATATGACCACACATATCTTTAAAACACTTTAATTCATGGTTTATTATATAAACATACACATAATACAATACTAGTAGATTGTGAGGCCTAATTACTTTGGTAAATTTGGTACATTAAATAATAACATTAATGGGGATACGAAATCATTATTTACGACACCTTTAACATACTCTTAAAAATATATTTCTCTTCTAAAATTTCATGGGTTTACATGGGGAAGTACATATGAAAGGGGTGTTCTATATATCCCAATAAGCGAATAATCAAAGAATAACATGATGAAATTAATACATTTTAGTAAATAGAAATATAAAGAGACGTAAAAAGGGTGATAATTATAAACATGAATATATAATCATGATGTAACATGATAACATGAAGGCAACATGGGAATGTGTAAAAAGCATAGAAAACGACATAAGTATAAGTAAAGGCGCCAACGAGCCCATACCCAAGTGGTAAGGGCTTTTGCTTACCATCCAAGAGACCCAGGTTCAAAACCGAGTGGAGGAAAATTTCTGGGTTACTGTAGCAGTGTTGTAGCAGGCACTGCTTAGTACTGTAGCAATCAGAACTATTCACCCGATTTGGGCCTTCGGGCCACCGGTTTGGGCCTTGAGTCTCGCAGGGCCTTCGGGTCACCAAAGGCCTTCTGTTCATAGTACCCTTGGGCCACAAAGACCATGGAGTAGCCCAGTTCACATAGAGCAGGCCCCAGATGAGGATCAGAGCAACAGTAGCAGTCCCCAGACGCAGAGCTAACCAGATTGTCAGAATGAGAGGGTATGGAAACCACCATTGGGACCAGGCACCGTATAGCTTTGTATGGGGCAATACTAGCCGATCAGAAATGTAAGGTGGCGAGCTAGGACAATTAATGATGCAGATGATGGGGGAGGGGCAATTCTAGTGGGCTGGGCCTACGGGTCATGTAATGGGCATGGTATGCCTCTGAGCCTTCAGGTCATGTATTGTAGGTCACGTCGGGCCTTCTGCCTGGGGCCTACTAGTCATGTATAGGTTCCCCTTCATCCCTTAAAAAAGAAATTATCTATAAAAAAATAAAAATGAAGGCCTTCGTGCCATTTGGGTATAAGTCAAGGCTAACACTAACACAACATCACATGGTGTATAAATTCCCACAATGGATTATCATCAATACATAATCCAATAAAAATGTCTCATGATACAAACAAATACTCAATTAAATGGAGAGAGATATAATTTTGAGTCCACCTGCCACATTTATAACATGTGCCTGTATAAGTGTGCCACATAATTTATAAAACATAAGGATATATTCTGGAACATTAATACAAAAATTTCGTATTGTTATATACCTACATGGAATTACCAAATAAATTATGTATAGGTATATATAGGTGAAAACCCTTGGGTGTAAATGAGGACAAGTATTAACTACACAAGTTTTTCTCATGGAAAATCACTAGAAATTGTTTCCTATATAACTGGGGTATATAAAGATTCATGGAAGGGTTAAATGATACTAAAATGGTTCCTTAATAACACGGAAATAATAATTAAAATAATAGGAATGTTTAAAAACATTTCCCAACTTGAAAAACTTGAAATTAAAATTCATAATATAAAGAAGGTTCTTGAATAAAGTGGAGAATAAGAGGATCCCTTACTCCAAGTGGGCACTTCTAAAATCTTAGGATGAGCATCATAAGAGAATTGGGGAACCTTAAGAGGGATCTAGAGAGGTAAGGGAATATTAAATTCATGATATAAGGGTTTTTAGTTAAGAGGAATGATAGGATGGATGTGTTTTATAGAATAATATTGGAATATTATTTATTAACGTCTAAACAAATGTTTTGGACTCTATATGGAAATTTAATACAAACTATAAACCATACCATGTGTTTTAACTCTGATTTTTTCTGATGGTTTCTACAAAGGAGGAGTATAATTCATTATTTTTAAGGCCATGAATTGTATTCATTTAAATAATATCCTTGGTGATGTGTAAGTGAGTCATGTTTATACATAATTGATTTTAAAAACCAAAATTAAAATATATGTTTGGGTGTATTAAATAAGGGATTATAAAATTAATCAAATAACATAAAGAGGTATTATTTTAAAAGAGAAATATATTTTTTAATTGATACACTTTATATTATTTATCACAAGTCTTTTTGGATTATATTGTGTCATAATACAAATTGTATAATTATACAGTATTTTATTTTTTCCAAAAAAATTGAATGTCATGGAAAATTATAAAAAATTCACCATTGGATAATTATGACATAGATATTTCAAAAATAATATTTCTTATATTAAATAATTCTTTAAATATTATAATTTAATCTTTTATGTAAAAAATGTACTTTTATAGAAAAATAATTGGTTTTTTGATAATAACACTTTTTTAACCATTAAATAAATTACAATTGATTTCAAGAAATTATATAATCATTTATATTTAACAAATTTTATTTATTAATAAAATTATATTAAAATATAATTTATTTCTAGAATTATTGAATTCATTAAAAAGAGTGAATTGATTAAAACTATATGTCTCCCATTTTTTTGTTTCATCGAATCAAAAATATATTTTTTATCAAACTTATTATTTAATAATTATAATTTAATAATATAAGAAAATTATAATAATTATTTTTTAAAAAAAATATAAAAAATCTAAACCGTTATGGTATAAATACATAACCCTTTTATTACACTTGCATATGCCTTAAGGGTAAGGTGTGCAATGGTGAGATTTTATTAGGGTGGTTCAACAAATATAGTTTCAGTCATGATCACGATGAGGTTGAAAATATCCCATAAAATATTTAACTCATTATTTATTTAATGAATCTTGTCTAGGCCTTGGTCATTGTAAAATCCTAGTGATGGCATCACCCTTGGAAGCTCTGATAAATTGGATTCATAGGTTATATCCCTACTACTCAAGGCCATCATTTCCTTTATTTATGTCTATTGGATTAATCATGACAATATATATATACTAATAAAAAAATAACTATATAAAGGATATAATATCATTAGTTATTATGCTTAATGTTGTTTTAAATTTAACAAGATATAACTTATAATTGTCCAAAATAACCAAAGTAGTGCATGTGTTTTCAATAATTTCATTTCTTGATTAGGAATCTACTCATTTAAAGATTTATTTAATTTATAAATGTTTAGGTAGTTACAAACCAAGACTTCTTCCTTCATTATTCTATTGTTTTGTGAAATGGAATTTATGTTAAGAATAATTCATATATCTTTTAATGTATTTTTCTTCTATATAAATGTTTTTACTTCCCACTAATGAACTCATTTCCATAGATTAAACTAAATTATTTTATCTCCAATCATTATTTTATTAAAATTTACCAATTTTAAAATAATGGTTTCGTTATCCTTTTCAAAATGTGGCTTTACAATAAAGGCATTTTTTAAATACTTTAAATTCTTTTCCTCCCACTGACATTCTTACACTATACTTCTCATTTTGAAATATGATTCAATTATTTTAATGTTATATTTATTAACATTTTCAAAAAGATTTTTTAAATAGGTTTTCTCTCTATTTAAAAAAAAGGTATTTGGAAGTGATTTTAAAATCACATTTTTTTATGATGATAATAAGATAGGATTATTAAGGAAAATTTTATTTTTTATTTCTCTACAAATTTTATAGGAATCTTCTACAATTATCTAATATTTTATAAATCAATCAATATATTCCATGTTAAAATATTGATTTCTGGTGATCGTGTTATTAGTATCAAATGTTCATGTTCGTTTTTATGTGATACCACTTTGTAAATTTATGAAATATATTTTATTTCCATGGGTTATTATGATAAGAAGAATGATTTTATTATATATTGAACTCATATGTATGTATGATTATGGGTGTGTTCCTATAATACCCCTCAATGCATTGTTTAAGGTTTCATATATCATGATATACTATGAAAATAAAGTAAATAATTTTCACTCTGATTTGATAATGGATTATGGAATGCTCGCTCCACTATGGTATTCAACTGGTTATGACTACTCCACAATAGAATTCCTAATTATGCTTATATTTTTTCTTGTTTCATTATTTCCTATGTGATAATTTATTTCCATGAAATTCCAAATATTTATGATATTTTATGTTATAAATATATTATGTTTTCTTAAGTTATGATTCCATGTTTTGTTTTATTTTCATCATATTCTTCTAATCCATTATTTTTTTTTGATTTTTTCAGCTATGATCTTATGACATGATCCTTATTTCGAAATCAATTTTGATTATTTTCATATTTGATTCAATGATCTTTTTATCTGATATTATTTATTTCTCATGTTTTCACCATGTTTATGATCTAACCATTATGATTGGTTGATATGTTTCCCTTATTGATAATTCGAGCTCACCCCTTTGTAATGTTTCTATTCTCCAAGTTATGAATGTTATTATATCATATGAAATTTTTATAAGATAGTCTATAGGATCACAGTTTTGGTTACATGTCCACAAGTTTTTTAAACTAAGATATTTTTATGGATAGTCTCCAAGACACTAAAACTATCAATCCTAAGGTCGTTCGACTATTTATGTGATGTATTAATTAAATCATGGTAGTAGTGTATTATTTTTCTTTATTTATATTGGTTTAATAAATTTGGTATCAAAGTAAAATTTTATTTAATTTTTAGATTAATATAGTTATTTTTTATATTAGTTTGGTTAACGTTGGTATTAGGGTTATAGAACCTTTGAAAAAACTCTTCAGTTGAGTCTAATTACAGTATAATTTCCTTAATATTTGGTAATGTTTTGAGTAGATTTTTTCCCTATAAATACATGCTTTTATGTATACTATACATGTTGGGTATTTAAGAAATCATCACCAAGTGAACAATAAATAGAATTAACTATACACCTAGTTAGAGACTCCCAGAGGATATTATTTGGTTGATCATATGCTCATTATGAACCATAATAAAGGATTTATTTACTAGTTACTCTAAGGAGTGTAAGATAACTCAAATTAAGGTAAAATAAATCAAAATAACATTGATATTGGCCAAACTAAAGTAATAATGGTAAAATGTTTACATTTAAAAGAATAAAACATTTTAAGTTTGAATTCCTTTTTATGATTATTATAATATCATATGATTTTAAATGATTCATCACTCATGTCAAATCATTTGTTTTTAGTATAGATTGAACTAAAGGGAACCATGGGTGAGAGGGACAATGTGGAGATCAACTCAAAAAAAAATCATTAAAATGTGAGCAAGAATTTGAAACCTTGTGATTTTTTAATATTACCTGTCATGAAATATGATTAACAATCTAAAAATAGTCAAAGTATAAAACACGCCAATAAAGACAAATATGGAGTCTCATGGAAGATCAGGTGATGAAGATGATGATGAAAAAAATGTTAAATTCCTTATATGGCTAATTTTCTTGAATATTCCCTAAGGGAATTATCTCCAAGGGATTAAATGATGCTTTACTTCTGATAAATCTTGCCCTTAAGTATATAACTGTCAAGGGAAAATGTATATTTTAATTAATATGAAGAAAGAAGATAAAACCCATCCTAGGGAACCACTAACTATTCAATGTCTTGTGTGGAGAGAACTCCATCATTTTCAAACCCAAATCCATAATCCAAGTGTTAATTAGGATGGTGGGAATCTGTAACCCCTAGACCGATAGAGCAAGGTATAACCTATTTAGTTACTATTAATGAATAGGATAGTGGTAATTAGGTTTACCTTACACTTTACCTAGAATTAGTGGATTTATTTTAGTCCTACAAAACCTATTTTTTCTATGGGTTATCTAATAACATCAAGTTACCATCCTAAGAGATTTTTACTTTAATGAAAACATTTAATTGTTTGATTATAATGTTTATAGAAATAAATTTTTGAAAATCATAATATCATCTCTAAATTAAGTGACTTGATTTTCAAAATATAATAAATATCATCACATTGAATGAACATTAATATATTTAATATGTAACAACTCATTAAAAATCAATTGTGACTATCTATTAGTCTAAGGACAATAATGAATTATTAAGGAATAAAACTTAATCCTTCGTGTGGGTTCTATTACCTAGTTTTGAGGACCATTTCTTAGAAAAATATAGGGAAAATTAAGTGTTTTGAGTATTATATATGATATTTAGGATCATATTCATTAGAGGTAATATATTAAGGCATGAAAATATTTTTTCAACTATTAGATTCTATTTTAGGTAAATGAACATTAAATTTAAATGATGCAATTTATTTAATGGTGGTGGAATGTAACGACCCTAGATGTTAGATCTTTAAAAATCCTTACTATGTTATATAACATGTGTCATATTCTACACTCAATGTAAACACACAAAAATATTAATAAGACATTATTGATAAATTTATAATAAACAGTTTTATGGTAAAGCATTATAAATTAAATTCAAATAACCTCTACCATATTAATTTATATAAATTATTACCTTTAGAAGGTAATTATTAAAATTAGTTAATATTGAACAAGTTATTTTTAATAAAATTTGATTTGTTGATATTTTATATTTTATTTTAAAAATATAAATTTAATAATTTAATAATTTAAATTTTATAAATAAAAATTTATTTTTTAATTCATTAGGAAATAATTATCTAAGGATGTATTTTTTGATATTTTTTTAAAAAATTTGATTTTTAGGTTAATAGTAAAAATATTGATTTTTCTAGTATCGTAAATTTTATATGATATAGAAGTTCTTGAAAACATACCTATATTAAAAATAATTTTTTCTAATGTATAATTATACATTTAATAATAAAATGTTTATTGATGAAACCCATGGATAACATTTAAAAATCACGAAATATTCCATGAAAACTATTTTTTGTCTGTCTTGTTAACTATATTTATGCATTGGGAAGTTACGATTTATAATTATTTTAATATAACATATCTATTATTTAAAATTTTAAAATTTTATAATGATCATTATAATAAAAAAACATTCAATTTTTTCCCTATGCATAAACATTATGAATAATATTACACATATATTAAAAACAGTTTTTACGCATTACACATGCTAACATAAAGATTAATTTCTACATTCATAGAATGTTAATATGTTAAAATGATTCTTAGAAATTAGAAAATAATATTCGTATATTTAATTCTTTTGATTTATCATGGATATATTATCAATAGATAAATTTTTGATCCTTTTCTGAAAATGTTGATTTTTAGTCGAAAATGGGGGATTTGTGAAAATTATATTTACAATGATTTTATCACCTTTTTATAATAACCAAGAAGATTAAGAAAAATTTAATGAAATAAAATATAAAATTCAGAAACACATTGTTAATTTTTAAATATTTCTTATACATAAAACAAATTTGAAAAGTATTTCTAAAACTAAAGAAAATTTCAAATTTAATATAAATTAACAAAAAAACAATTTGGTCTTGTCTTTATATGAGGTAGTTTCAAGGTATAGTTCAATTTTTTATTTCCTTAAAATACACATCCCTTTTATTTAATTCATACTAAATCATTTTATGGCTAAAAAAGAGAAACTAATGATAACATTATCATTTATAAATGTAAAATATTAATAATTGTTTTTTTCATGAAAAAGGGTTTTACTTGTTTAATTTCTTTTTAAATTAAAATTTTGTATTTGTAGAAATTTTATTTGATAAAATAGTATTCAATTTAAAATAATAAGGTTCAAATTTTTTCATCAGTACAATTATAATTTTTTTCACTAAAATTAATTTATACGTTTAAAAATTAGTTAAACTGATAAAATGTAAAAATGGTAGAAAAATATTTTAATAAGGGTGGAAGGGAAAAAATTAAAATGATTTTTTAAAATTTATGGTTGAGGTATGTCACAAAAAATCTCCCAATATCTTCATTTTCTACATTTTGAATCTCTTAACCCTTTAATAGTGAACTTAAATTATTACAATTCAATGGGTTTTTCCAAAATTGTCATTCTCAATACTTATATAAATGTAACACTTACACCAATTTAAGACTCACCTATCCTAATAATTCATCATTTAATCAGTATAATTCTACTCTCCCTATATCCATAAACCACTAACAGAATCCCCCGTCATGAAGCCCTGAACCCACACTTCCGATTTTAGTGCTTAAAAATACCATGTAAATGTTTTTATAATAGTAAACGAACAATTAAACAACACTAAACACGATCCAGAAGATTTTACCATCCTAGGATCTAGAGTATTATACAATACATTAAATTTATTAATGTTGAAACAAAAATGAACATATTCCTAATTTGATTTTGTGTGCGCTAACTCCAAAAACGATGGAATCTAAATTTGAACTTTTACGATTCCCATGAAAATCATTTAAAACATGGGATAAGTATTTAATTACCCAGTAAATGGTTTTTAAACCATTGAAATAAATTTTATGAAATATTTATTTAAAAATAACATTGAGAAATTATTTCATAAATTCTTTAGATAATAACAAAAAAATACATTTCAGAATACCCTTTGTAAAAATAATTGAATTAATATGCCACTTTTGAAATTACTTATGTAAATAAATTGTTTTAAACATACTCAAATTTTTTTAGAAAAAATTAAAGAATATTTTGAAAACAAATAACTGTGACCACTTTTAACACTGAAGGCTATCTTGGGCGTACCCACTGGAGGTATGGGTTCACTCCCCAATTCCCTATCGTATTTACAACGTTCAAGTGACAATTTTCTGAAAACATTTTAATCTTTCCTAACTTATATATACGTATATATTTCACTTGAATTTCTTATTTGAAATTCATTGAATAAAATTCATATACATATGTATATATATACACATATATTTTATAAGAGATCATTTGCATGATACTGAACAACTGAATCTTACCATTTTTAAGCATTGCTTAAGTACGTGAAATGATAAAAAATGATTATTAACATTAATGAAATAATATTTCATTTATCAAACCCATAAAACAATTTGTTTTTTGGTATATTGAATGTACACACAAACACACACACACACACATATATATATATATATCTTTGTGTATATGTAAATAAAAAACTGATGCATATAATATAAATGCACGACATGTCATTGAATAAGATGATGGACATGCCTCTTAAAATAAATTACATCCATGTTTGTACATGTAATTACATATATAGAATTATAATATAATTCTCTAAGAATTATATTAAGTAATGAACATGACATAATTAATATCTTTAAATATAAATAAATACTATAATCCACTTTGAAAAATAATTTTAACATAATCTAAATTCTAACAAAATATAATTGTCAAAATAGAATTATTTTAAATAATTTTTTTATAAAACTAAAATAAAATAATAAAATTAACATATCCCTTAGTAAATTTTGGAAGGAAAACATTTAAATTTAGTAATAACTTAATTTTACATAAAAAATGTTTAAAAATGAGGAATGATATTACACTTATAAGTTCTTTGTAAAATAGTTTTGAATCATGAAAATAAATATTAAGAAACAATAGTTTTGAATCATGAAAATAAATAGCAAGAAACAATAGTCCCTTACATGTTATTTGCATAATTCTTCATCCTATTATTGTTGGCATGTTGGAACCACAAGATCTCTCATACTCCTATCTCTCTAATAGAAAAAAAATTAACTTGTAGTATTACTTATTTAAAAAAGATTCTTCCTTACAAGGAATATGAAAATAATGAAGAAATTAAGTTGAAATAATGTCGAGGATATGATACTATATATATATATACATATTAGTATATTCCTTTCAAGTTACACTTAAAGGTATAATTATTTAGTGCTTGATAGAGATAACTTGGGATAAGAAATATCACTTCATCATTTAATTCAAAATATATGGGTTGTATTTCTTTTTTATCGAACAATCATAATAGAATATATATAAATTGTGGCCATTAAACAAATAAAGAAACAATATAATGAGGTAATTAATTTATTGATTCATTTTAATAATACCTTTAGATGAAATCCATTTGGGCTTCTCTATGAAGCATAATGAAACAAGAAAAAGAAAAACTGAATACATTGAAAACATGAAAACTTAATTGATTTAATAAGAATTAAATCACTGTAACCAAGGAAGATATTTAGACAAATAGAATGAATCAGTTGACCAATGGAATAAAATAGACAATCATTCATTTAATAAATAATAGTGAATGTGATTTGGATATAAACAAATTGAATAAATAAAACATATATACAAATGTGTGGATATTTTCAAACCGAAGTACATTTTTCCCAAATAGACTTCAAAATCTCGATGCGGTAGAGATTTGGTTTTCGATTATGACTCATGAAGATCATCAGACTCGGTTCAAACTTCATCCTCGCTATCGTTTAAAATCCTTCGCTTCAAACTAGATCTCCATTCGACCTCCCAAATCAAAACCCTTCTGTGGTCGATTTTTCAAGATATCACTGATTCAACCCTCAATAATCATTGAGCCTTCACCCGAAACCGACCCCAACATCAACCTCAACTCTCGATGAAGAAAAGGTGCCTGATTCTATCTTTTCTCAAAACAAAACCCTATACCTCACGAATCCCTCAAAATCTTTACACGATTACATATCTTTATTTCATTTTATTCATTGTTTATTTTATTTATTACATAAAATCTTATTACCATAATTCTATTTAAAATTTAAAAATTAAAAATCTAATATTTATATAATAATTTTTATTAAATTAATTTCATTTAAAATATTTTTTTAATAATTAAAATTTTTATATAAATTTATAATTTATAAAAAAAACTATCTATATATTAATATGAATATTTTTTCATATTTTATAAATATTTTTTTTATTAATTATTATTAATTTATTCATTAAATATAATATAAAAACCTCAATATTTTCATTGAATATACAACTGACCCACAATTAGTATAATTTACTATTTTAATATATGTATATATAAGAGTCATTATTGATATGAATTATATTTCCCTAAAATTGAAATAATAATTAAAAAAAATTAATTTATAAAAAACATATTACCTTTAATAATATATAAGTTGTAGGTTGATTCACAAGAATTTAATGTTCATTATTTAAAAAAATATTATCATAATTCAAACGTAAATTAATAAAATAGTTTATATATTATATTAATGTTTGAAATCAACTATATAACAAAATATTTATATTTTTTCTATATATATATATTTTTACATAATTGTATTATTTTGTTTTATTATTGAATTAATAAAAATACTAAGAATAAAATAAATAACTCATTTTATTAAAACTTTGGGTGTCAGATTCTCCCTCTCTTAAAGGAATTGCGCCCTAACAATTTTTTCGTCATACTTTGGAAAATGATGAATTTCTATATTCATAATTAATGAATTTCAAAGGAGACATACCTATTTAAAGAAAATTCTATCACAAAATTTTTTTACTCAAAAGACAAAATCTAATCTCCGAAGATTTTTAGTACATTGCTCTCATACCAATTATAATTCCTTGAACCCACGCTTCCAGGTTTAGTGCCTGAAAATACTATGTAAATGTTTTTATAATAGTAACTGAATAATTACACAACACTAAACACAATCCAAGACCTTTTACGAGTCCAGGTTCTAGTGAATTAGATAACACCTTACATTTATCAAAGTTGAAAAAATGAACATATTCCTACTATTCTTTCGTGTGTACTAACTCAAAAAATAAAGACATCTAAATTTGAACTTCTATGATTCCTATGAAAAATCATTTAAAACAAAGAATGGGAAATTAATTCCCTAGTATGGGTTTTTAAATAGTTGAAATAATTTTTAGGAAATATTTCATAGAAAATAAAATTGATAAATTATTTCAAAAAAAGGTAATAATATAAAAATAAATTTCAAAATACCCTTTGAAAAAATAATTGAAATAATATACCACTTGTAAAATTTCCTACATAAAAAAATATAAACATAATCCTGTAATTTTTTTAAAACATTATGAAAGATTTTTAAAACAAAAAATTTTGGCCCCTTTAAACATTGAAAGCTATCTTGGGCCTACCCACTTGAGGGTTGAGTTCACACAACAATTCCCTATCATATTTACAATGTTCAAGTACATGTTTTGTGAAAATATTTTAAGGTTGCCTTACTTTTATATTCATTTTCCACTTGATTTTATTCTTTGAAATTCATTGCATCAAATTCATATTCATACATATATATATATATATATATATACATTTTATAGCAGAATTATTTCTTGATTATGAACAAGTGAATCTAACCATTTTAAGCATTGTTTAAGTATATTAAATGTTAATAAAAATATTATTAACATTGATGAAATAATATTTCATTTATCAAACTCATAAAACCATTTTATTTAATATATTGAATTCACATACACACACACACACACATATATATATATATTTGTAAATAATAAAACTAATGCATATAATATAAATGTAGGGAATGTCATTGAATAAGACGATGTCCATGTATATTAATGTAAATAATATCCATGATTGTTTATGTAATTGAATATATAAAAAGATAATTTAATTCTATATGACATACATTATGTAATTAACATGACATAAATAATATCACTAAATAAAAAAATAGAATAATCCACTCGTAAAAAGAATTTTAACATAATTTAAATTATCACAAAATATAATTGTCAAAATAAAATTATTTGAAATAAAATTTTCATTATAAAACTAAAATCCAAAAATAAAATTAACATATTTGATACTAAATTTTTGAAAGAAAACATTTAAAATTAGTAATAACATAATTTTACATAAACAAATGTTTCAAAACAAGGAAAGATGTTACACTTACACGTTCTTTGTAAAATAGTTTTGAATAAGTAAAATAAATAGCATGAAACAATAGTCCCTTACATGTTATTTTTAGAATTATTCTTCCTATTATTGTTGGAATGTTGGAACAACATGATCCGTCGTACTTTGATATCTCCAGTAGAAAACAATGTCACTTGAAGTATACATTTTTTAACAAAGCATGCTCCTAACAAAAAATATGCACATAATGTAGAAATATGGATGAAAAACCATATAGGATATGATGCTATATAATTTAGTATGAACCTGTCGATTTATAAATAAATGTATAATTAATTAGTGCCTGATAGAGACGAATTGGGATAAAAAATCACCCTGCATCCATTAATTCCAAATATATGGTTTCTATTTCTCGCTTCTCGAAAAAGCATAGAATAATATTTATAAATTGTGTCCACTAATCAAACCGAGAAATAAATTAAAATACAATTAATTTATTGTTTCAATTTAATAATCTGTTTAGATGAAATCTATTGACATATCTGTGAATCTTGATGAAACAAGACAATGATGCCCAAATATGATGAAAACATGGAAAATAAATTGATTTAACAAGAATTAAATCATTGTAAACAATGATGATATTTAGAAAAAAAAATGAATTAGATGACCATAGGAAGAAAAAAGACAATTTTTCATTTATGAATGAATATAGAATGAGATTTGGATTTATACAAATTGAATAAACAAAATTTACTTGAAAATGTGTGGATATTTTCAAACCGAAGGTCATTTTCCCCAAATATATTATGAAATCTCATCATGCCATTGATCTAGTGCTCAATTCCGACTCACAGAGATCTTTGGGCTCAGTTTAATATTTATCCTCATTGCCGCACAAATTCTTTGGCTTCAACCTAGATGTGTATTTAAACTCCCAAATCAAAACCCTTTCGTGGTTGATTTATTGAGCTCCCTCTAAATCATCCCTCGATAGTCATCGATGGTTCACCTGACACCGACCTCAGATTTATCCTTAACTACCACAAAAGAAGAGGCACTCAATTATCTATTTTCTTGAAACAAAACCTTACACCTCGCGAACCCCTCGAAACCATTACCCGATTGCACATCTTCATTTATTTTTATTTTTCCATCATTTTTTAAATTTTTTATTATATTTTTATTGCATAAAATCTGTTTACTATAATTCTATTTATATTTTCAAAATTGAACATCTACGATTTATATAATAATGTTCATTAAAATAATTTTGTTAAAAATAAAACATTTTATAATAATTATAATTTTAATATAAATTCATAATTTATTAAAAAATTATACATATATTAATATGATTATTATTTCATATTTTATAAAAAATAATTTTAATTTTAATTATTAATTCATTCAATAAATATAATATTATTTTAATATTATTTTAATTGAAAAATGAGATAACCGATAATTAGTATAATTTAGTGTTTTAATATATGCATATATAAGAGTCGTTATTGATATGAATAATATTTCCTTAAAATTGTAATAATAATTCATAAATTTTAATTTATAAAAAAATATATTACCTTTGATAATATATATGTTTTCGTTTGATTCACATGAATTTAATATTCACTATTCAAAACAATATTATCATAATGCAAATGTAAATTTATAAAATATTTATATATTATATTAATGTTTGAAATCAACTACATAAAAAAATATGTAAATGTTTTGCTATACATATTTTTAACATAATTGTATTATTATTATTTTTTATTAAATTAATAAAAATATAAAAAAAAATAAATAATTTTTTATTGAAACTCAGGGAATCACACCTATTCACTCATAATTGTCCTACGATCATCAATTTCAAGGGGACATCTAAACAAATATGTAGTCTTCGATGTAAGTATTATCTAATTCTTATATTTTTCTTCTTAATATTACTGTTACAAATATATTATCCCCATATTAATATAATTACTTAAGTATAATTATTAACATATTTTTTATTAAGGGTATAACCCTATTTATTCATTTTCATCCACTTTTAGAAATGAAGGAATGTCAATCATGCATGTGCAGAGACCACCACCTCCGTAAAGAATCACTTTTTCATTTTTGTGCCAATTTCTCATTATTTATCAAAAAATATTTTAATAAGGTTCACTATTATTAAAATAAAAAAACATTATGATTTTTTAATGATATTATATCAAAATAGACACATCTTTAACCATATTCACCAATTGAGTTAAAGTGTGTTTATGTTTGGCTCAGTTTTACCACATATATGAATGATGTTATAAAACTATATTGTAGATTTCTATGGGAACATGAAAAATAATATTATAAAAAAATAATTTTCAAATCATGATTTTTGTATGATTATGTGAATATTATATTTTGTATTTAAATTTTTATTAATGTATATTTTTTTCCGTAGTCACTAAAATAAGATAATATTGATTCCATTTTCAAACTGTGAAATTAAAACACATATTGAATAGTGTTAGAGACATAAAAATAAGTATATGTTATAAATTTAAGTATATTTAAATATATATTTATTATTAACTTGGTATCATTGAATGGGTGATGATATGAACATTACTAAACATGTGTAAAACAGTTAAAGTAAAAAACACCTAATGTCCATAATACGTTATATATAAATAAGAAAATAATTTTTAAAAATAATAATAATGTTTAAAAAAGGGTAATATTTATGATTAGGGCTCTAAAATATGATATGATATTATTTATATTTTTTATAAAGGATATTGGAGTGCATCTGACTAATAAGGTAAACAAGTTAAGGGTTTCATTTTCTAAAATTTGAATCCCTTGAGACATGTTTAAGATATACACTAGGTTTCCTTCATAAGGATGTAAATACTAAAATATTTATATTTTTATCATTATCCTCTTATATATCTTTACATTAAATATAATATTTTACATTATTCTTTTGATGGTATTTTTAGTCAAATGTTACAAAGGATGTAAGGTTTTATCATCCAATGTTTACCTTTATTGAGGAATAATTTCTTATTTTACACATATTTCTCTTAGATGTGATATAAATACATCCCACATAAATTATATCATTATAAATTACTCTTGGGTTCATGATAAAGAAATTTATTTCATAATATCTCCTATATTTTCTTTCAATTTTGTTCACATCTCAAATTGTAAGCGCTTTATCTCAAAATTTATTTCTTTGAGGAAAATTATTTTTTATGAACATTATTCAATTAATTTTATGTATATAATTCATCTTTATATGTTATATAATTAATTAATTTCATTCATTATAATATAAGTTTAATTTAATATATCTCTTTCATGGGGATTTGATTTAAATGCTCCTCAAGTTGAAAGTAGTTTTTGCGACTCAAATCCTTTCTTGAGTCATAATCAATCCTCTTTATCTAAAACATTTTAAGATTAATCTATTATAACCTATAATTATGTTATTTTTTATCTCCATAATCTTTTTTATGGAAATCATGTTTCACACAAAGTGATCTTCCTTCATGAATCCATTTTTTTGTGAAAAGGAATTTATATTAAGAATAATTCCACCAATTTTAATGGATTTTTACTCCATATACATGTTTTACTTCCCAATAATTTTATAGATTCTATATTTTGAACTAAAATTATTTTATCTCTAATGATCCTTTTTCCCCTTTACTCATTTTAAAACAATGGATTCATTATCCTTTTTATGATGTGGGTTTTCAATAAAAGTGTTTTTTAATAATTAAAAATCTTTTGTTCCAGAGACATTATTCCAATATACTTATCATTTTTAAATATGTTTCAAAAATTTTAAATGTGTATTTATAATGAAATCCCCCCTTTTTATTCTATAAATTATTTATTTACATGGTAAAAATAGGGGAATTATTAAAGTTCGATTTCATGGAAATTAGTGACATAATACATGAAAACATAACACATTATTCTAGTCCACTTGAAAGGAATATAAATTGGTTAATCCTAAGTACATTTACTATATCTCATATACTGGGGACATAAATCAAAGTAAAGAGGTGACCATAAGTCCCAGTAAGGGAAATCGTTTCCAAATATTTGTGAGGAATATCAATAAGAACATGAGGAATAACCTTGTAGAATGAACAATAAAAAAGAGGCTTATAATAATAAAAATAACATGATTAATAACACATAAATGTGGCTAACATATTGAATCTATCCATTCATAATAATATCGCCATGGTTAATCACTAAGTTGTTTTAAATAAAAATTAACCAGGTTATTCACCACGGTATCGTAAAACATATCATCACTAGATATTAGATTCATTACCCAATGAATTAGAAGTCCCTAAGGGTGCACCATTAAAATGTATTGTTTAATGTTAAACATATATATAATAATAAAAAATTTCATAAATAACCTATGGATAATAAAAAAAATTGTTTCATATCAAAATCATGGCATTTTCAAAAGTGCTTAAAAACTTGATCATTATGCCATTTTTGGCCCATGGAGAGTGAATGCGGGTTTCATGTATGTTAATACCAGAATAATTAAAATAATTTTTACATATATTTGAATACCCTTGAAAAATAAATAGGCTTTGGTATTAAAAAATATAAAATATAATATAATTTCTTTAGGAGAAGAGGGAAATTTTCAGAAGTAAAATTGGAAGCATAACGAGTATAAAACCTGATTTTGAAAAAGAGTAAAACGAGAGGTGACAAGGGTATCCCATTGATAACATATAATTTTTATGTAATTATATAATATAAAAAGTAAAACAATAGATTAACCATAACATTTAGATGATATATAAAAAATGATTTTCTTGAATCAAAAAGAAAAGAAGGTTAATGAACTTACCTTGAAGAGTTACTCCTTAATTTTGAGGAATGGAACCTTACAGGTTGAGGACACCTTGGGGGGACTCCTTAGGAGGTATAAATACCATAACATCATGATGGATGGATTTTGAGTATACGGAAATTTAGAAATGGGTGATTAATTATAGACAAAGTGGATGAATTATTTAATAGTTTCCAAATATAGGCCTTGGAAATCTAGGTTATTGAAAACAAAATACCATGGGGTTTCCCATGGTTTTTCCCATATTTTTTAAAATTTGGGTCAAATTTTATGTTATTTTATCCCAAATTAACTGATCATTGTATTATATTACTTACTTTATCATGGAAAAGTAATGCTTCTATAAAATAATGTTTTTAAACTTAACATTTCCATTTTAGACTTTTGAAAGTAAATTATTGGCTTGGAAATTGATTAAAATCTATTAAAATGGTCGATATTAAAAAATTAACATATTTTGAGTCAATTATTGTGGTTAAATAATTATTAAATAGTTATGAAATTATTATGAAGTCATTAAACACACTGAAATCCTGAATTATTTATTACAATTCACAGAAAAATAATATATTTTAGATAATTCTCATAAATTTACCATAACCAAATTCAATCCTGATAATTTAAAAAATGTTGTTTATTTTATCATAATAATTATCCAATTATTATAATTTTAACTTCTCACTATAAAAATCCATACTTATTAAAAAAATATGTTTTTGAATATACACAGTAAAATGTATGATACATAAACACATTTACAGACATAATTAAAATTTTATGATTTATATTTAAATAAAAGTCTTTTTTTCAAAATATTTGATTAAAATAGGTATTATTCATAATAAATTAGTTTATTATAAAGATATATACCTTTTTTGAAAAGTAAAATTTCTATCTGAAAATACAATTTACCAAATTCTATTTCAATTAAACCTATATTTTATAAAGAAAAACTATTATAAATGTGAAGTAGATAGAATAAATATTTTATTTATATAGAGGAATTATACTATATGTAACTAATTATAGGACCCATAACCCCTTATAACACCCATGTATGGCCTAAGGGTAAGGTGTGTGATGGTGATAGATTCATGGTGTGGCTCGATTAACATCAACAAAGTGGTAATTTACACTAACATGAACTTCTCGCATATGAGATTTTCTTCATGGTTCACTTATTAATGCTCATATTGGAAATTTGTATGGGTGACCCCCATAAATACCACCTCCCTCCAATGTTTTGACAAATAGGCTTCATAAAAAATGAGTCTACTAGTTTAGGCCATCGCTTTTATTTTTTGTATTAATATCCTTTTCAATTTGTAAATATAAACACTAATTATAAAATTAAAATTTCCAAAGCGCTTATACCAAAGTGGTAAAGGCTCATGCCTAGAATCCATGAACCCAGAATCGAATCTGGGAAGGGTTGATATTCTGGGTTGTTGTAGTAGTACTATGGTATGGGCACTTTAGTGGTGGTGGAACTATAGCAGCGGTGACACTATAGTGGCTGAGGTACTATAGTAATAACTGTAACGGTGGAGGCAATGTGAGTGGAACTATAGCAGTGAGGATACTATAGCAGGTACTCTAGTATCCCAAGTACTATAGTTGTACTATTCACCAAAGGGGCCTTTGGGAAAAATAATGGGCTTTGAAGCCTTTTATTTAGGCCACTTGGCCTTGGGACTTCGATCTATGTAATGGGTCTCCCTCTACTGAGATAAAAAGAGGTTTTTCTATAATAATAAAATGAGGCTTTGGACCCAAGGTTTATAAAAAATAATGTTTATATTATTATCGACAGTATAGTTCCCAATTCTCATATAATGATTGAATCCAGATGGTCTCATTTCTCTTTATATTCAATTTATTATTAAGTAGATATGGTTTTTAGTGTACAAACAAATAATATAACATGTATTTTATCAGGAAAAAATATCATTTAAAACTCCAGGTCATTACATTTATTTTAGTTTTTTCTGAAAAAATGTTTTAAGATGTGTTTTATTATTTTTCAAAAAACAAAATAGTTTTTTAAAAGTTATTTGAAAATCGCATTTTTAAGATTATATTAATAATCACTTTTAAAAAAATATCCATTTTATGATTTTTATCTATTTTTTGGATTCTTCTATAATATAGTAATGTTTTATAAGTCACCCTCTATGGGAAATTCCTAAATATTGATTTTTTATGATCATGTTTTTGGTATCAATGATCATTTTTTATGTGGTACAACTTGGTAATGTTATGAAACCCATTTTAATTCCATGGGTTATTTATGATAAGATGATTGATTTGATTATACGTGGTGCTAATAAGTAATGATGATAATGTGAAGGGTCCTATATCACCCCCAATGTATTACCTAAGGTTTCATATCTCATGAGATACAATATTAATTGATTAATGAAATATCTATCTACTATATGAATTTAGTATGGACTTTTTTCTCCACTCTAGGAATCAATTGGCACTGTTTTCTCCAAAAAGAAATACTTGCATATTCTTCTTTTTGTGACACTTTTTTCCAATTGTGATACTTTATTTTCAAGAATTGTGAAATGTTTATGATATTCAAATTCCAATGTATATTCCCTTTCTTAAGTTATAATTTCATTTTTTGTTAAATTTTTATCATATGCTTCTAAAACATATATTTTATTACCCTTCATTGGTCTCATCCTCATATGTCGTGACCCTTGATTCTCAATCAAGTATGATGATTGAAACCTTCAATTCAATGATATTTTTTTTTTGATATTTCTTCCTTAATCATGTTTTCAATTATGTTTATAATCTAACCATTATTAATGGATCATAGTACTCCCTTAATAACCATTCAATCTCATCCCTTTCTTATGTTTTTATTTTCCAGGTTATGAAGAAGATTATATAATATGAAATGTTTGGAAGAGACTGTAGGAGGGAATGGTTATGAGTAATTCTCAACAAGTTGAATAAAATAATATCTTCATATAGATAGTCTCTAAAACACTAAACTTATTGTTCCTAGGGTTGTGAAACTATTTCAAAGATTTATTAATTTAGCCATGGTAGTAATGTATAATTTGTTTCTCATTCTTGGGTTACTATAATTTATAAAAAATTATTATAGAAAAACCAATTTTTAGTTGTCATCCAATTATATGGGAAATGATGAGTTCACTAGTTAAACATCAGATAATATAGATGAACCCTCACTGAAAATAAAATCATGAGCCATATCTATCTTTTAGATTCCAATATATAATTTCATTTGTATGTATAAATTAAAAATTTGATGTTGTAATTTTTTAAGAGGGATTATGTAACTCTATGATATTTCAAAATATAATTTCCCTAAAATAAATATTGTGTTTGATAGCTTTCTTCATAAGAACCACTAAACTAAAATGAATATTGGAACATTATATAACTATTAAATTTTATTCATGGAATTATTGGGTAAATATAGATGTTTCAAAATTATGAAATATATATATTAAAATAAAATTAATAGTAACTAATTGATAAAATTCAATTTTTATATCTAAATGTCAAATAAAATAATATTATGCATCAAAATATATTTTACTAAAAATTTCCCAATTTTGGGATATGAATTTTATTATATAATAGTTAATTAGTTATTTTTAATGAAATGTATTGATAACATATATAGAAAATATCGTACCATCCATCCCATAGTTATTACTAGGTTGGTAATAAATTTATTTTATACTAAGATGATACATTTTCCATAAAGTTATGTTATGTGTTATGCATGCCTATATTAAAATAATTTTTTTACCACTTTTAGAAATTGAATGAGTTAAAATTATATTAACATGTTTAATTAGGAGGATAAAATTATATAATGGGATAAATTCCATTTTTAGTCGTAAAATATGGTTACTAAGGTAAATATTAGTTACCATGATAAAATAGTTATTTTTCAAAGAATGATCCTCTTATAAATAATATAATTTTTTTAATTAAAAGGATACATTTTAAATTAACAGACTAATAGGTTATTTATAATTATATAAAAAAATAAGTAGTCATTTATTTGGTAAAAATGTAAAATTAGATTAAGAACACCTAAGGACTAAACCATCGTTTTTTCAAAAAAATATTTTCCACACATTTTGTGTTTAAATTTAAAAGTCAATTTATGTATATTTTGAAGATTAATTTTTTAAATAGAGCCCAAATTTGGGATTTATAATGTATAAATTTTGTATGAGTTGTCATATTATATTTTAATAATAACATTGATTAATTTTTAATCTATATTAAAAAGAGTTAAAATGGGATATCTAATGTGGCTCAAATTTTTAAAAATAAATTTGACATGTATACCATCTATTATACCATTGATTTGTTAAAATTAATGAATATATGCCTCACCAAAATTTTCTCACATAATTAACTTGAATCACCAAACACACTTTACCCATATGTTATAAAATTCTTACGCCTTGCCTAACCTTATTTTCCATGAAAAACCCCTCTTTTCCTATAAAAGTAGCTCACTCCCACCCATTATCTCATCTATATTCACTCCAAAGGGATGGATCATGAATTTCACGTATCTATAAGGATATAAATCCCTCCCAAGGAGTTATTATTGTTCCATGAAGTACTCCTAATATTTAAGAAGATACTTAAAAAGGTATGGGTTCTCCTCCACTTCCTTTTGACTCAAGTACATATTTGGTGATAAACCCTTTGATTTTAAATTGATTATAAATCCATGTGGTGATAATAAATCCTCCAATATCCAAATTATGCACTATTTATTGTATACTACCCTATCTATGTTGGAACCAAGTTTTATGGAGGTTTTGTTTGAAAATGTTTTCTTGAATTTTTTTATTTTATTTGTATTTAAAAAAAATAAACGTACTTTATAAAATCTGATGAACAGAAGATGGATTTAGGACTCTGATTATCAAAAAAATATTCCTTTATAATACCCATCAATTTAATATTTATTTTCTGTATGTTGTTTTCTATGTGTTCTTGTTTTTTGAATTTTGTTTCTGGAATGGATCTTTTCAGAATAGACCAGGAAGTTTTATCAAATATAGAATTTCATTTGAGATTTTTACATATAAAATTCATAATATTATTTTCCACTCTCAGTGGTTTAGACATCATGTAAAATATCATTTTATTTTCTATTTCTAATGGGAAGTTTAAGTTTTTCTAGATGTAGGGGTTCTGATAAAATTCTTCTATAAATATGACGATGCTTTGTTGATCATTTAATTTTGTTAAATCATGAATAATTCTCTCGATACAATTTGGAGGTTATACATTATATGAAATTGATATTTGGTTTCTTAAATGACTCTATAAAATATAATGGGAAGCATTTTTCTAGATGCAGTTTGCTGGATAGTGTATTTGAATGAAAAATATATGTATGGATTTCCTGAAGTCAGAAAATTAGAAAAAGTATAGATCAGGCTGATCCATTAGACAATCCAATTCATAGGATTCACCAATCCATAAAATCACCCACTAGTTTCTTTTTTATATAATGTAAGAAGAAATTGTTAACACTATACCATTAGACTAGCGTTTGGAACTGATAAGGCATCAGATACAAAGTTACTTCAGATTAGAAACACCATAAAACCAAAATTGTATTTGATAGAGAAGATATGTTGATTATGAGTGAGAATAGCTTTTGAAGCTGATCCATCAGATAAGTCATTGACACCAATCAATCAGACAAGTTGTTGATCTAGATCAATTAGATGAGTTGTTGACACTGATCAGTTAGAGAATTTGATGAAATCAATCCATCGGGGGAGTATTATAGAATGATCCCTTGGTAAATATTCTGAGACTGATCCATCAGATGAGATTTTGATGCCAATTCAATAGAAAAATTATTTGACATTGTAAGTCCATAGATGATGAGTTTCATCAAACACACCATCATTGGACTGAGGATTAGTTAAATAGATAGAGAAGGTGAATGAAAATATGAGTCATAGAGAAGTTTCAAGGGTGTTTTAAATTATTTCAATTTGAATTAGAGATTCATAGTGATCATTATTTTGTTTTACAATTTTATATTGGGTCAAGATAAATAGAATGATTAATAGAGTTTCAGACTGAGATGTTCCAAAATATACATTTACAAAATAATACTTTGAAATTTTTTATCTAAGTAAATATGAGATGTATGAAGTTTTGTAAAACCCATGAATTTCTTTAGAAGACTCTAGAATAGTTGATAAGTGGGAAAATTATGTTCAAATGAATTTTGAAATTTAGAGTTCTAAAATTTGAGTGAGTGTAAAAATGAAATTGGTTTCTCTCCATTTATTTTTTCATACTACCTATAAATAGAGTGGAACAATACATTTTATGTTTCAACTATTCACATTCTCAAAGGGTTAAATCCCAATATTTTTTGATTCAAACTAGTTTCTGGAAAAAAGAATTGATTAGAGATGTAGTGTTCCAGATTCACCGAATTGGACCAAACAATCAAACAAAAAAAATCTGAAAAAATAATGAATGAGTAAGGTCCAAATTTTCTATGGGAAAACCAATAAAACATGTTTCTAGATATAAGAATTAAAATTTTCTAGATATATGAATCAGTAAGAAGAATTTTATATAGGAATCACACTGTGTTTTTCATAAATCCAAGAGAAGAAGGGTTTACCAGCTGCTGGGTAAGAAAGTGAAGAATTTTTTTCGGGATTATCAAAAGTTAATTTCGTTAATGTAGCACAATGACCATGTTTTGACCCTATTTTTTATGGTTTATAGACATGATAGAAAATTATATTTAAATATTTTGTGTTAGAAGAAGCACAAGCAATGTTGTATTTATTAGTTTTCTTTTTAATTTTATGAATATTTATTTCTTGTTATAACTACTCCAAAAGAACATTTCTTGTGTATTTTGTGATAGTGGATAATTTACAGACAATTCCAA
The DNA here is from genome assembly GCA_963277665.1 of Viscum album. NCBI lineage: Eukaryota > Viridiplantae > Streptophyta > Magnoliopsida > Santalales > Viscaceae > Viscum > Viscum album. Next base: position 326,325,237 of record OY728140.1, read on the forward strand.
GGACTAGATACTCTTATTGAGTAATGAACAGTTTAAATACTTTTTTAACTATGGATGTGGTTGAATGTTTGTTTTCAGAAAAGTTGTTTCTCTTTAAGAGGAGGCAAATGTTGTTATGAAAGTTAACTAAAAAAGTAAAAGATATCACTAAATCACACCATCCGCATCTCAAATATTTAATTAATCCTACATGGTCCTTTTCACTCTCTCATTAAACGAATTTCATAATCTCTTCTATATATCCATCATTCTGCTGAAATCACTACTTGATTCTCTCCCTCCTTTTTTCAATTCACAAAAATCCTTTGTTATGATCCTTTGGATTTCCATGTGGTTATGAATACATATGTAAATAATAAATCATTTAATATCTAAATTATTCCCTAATGATGAGTGAATTCCCTTCTCTCTCATTATACCAACTTCTTAACCCCCTTGAATACCAATCATGCTACCAAAATCATGCCTTGATTTTCCATCACATATATTCAAGTTGTGAATAGCCTCCTCAAAACCCAATATAACCTTTTGTATATAATGTAATCAATATAGATAATATACTAAAATTTTATTTTAATGGTATAAACATTATCTATTTATGTATTATTTAATTGAAAAAATGAAAATGTTTCTGATGTGTGTGTGCGGACTACCACCTCCCCAAATGACAAGTTTCATTTTTCATCACCACATTTGAATGATTTTTATAGAAATATGTTTTATGAATATATATTTAATTTATTCCATGATTTATATTCTTAAAATATGACTAAGTATATTTATATATAATATTAGTAATAAGTTATCATTGTAAAACTAACCAACTAAAATGAAAATACCAAGTTGAATAGTGATCTATTTATAGGTGAAAGATTATTTTCCATTTACTGTATTCTTTTAAATATTACTAATTTTGATTAATCACCTTAATAAAATCGAAATAATGTCATTATACTTCTATTATGATAATATTTTGACAAAATAATATCTTCCATTTTCAAACTTACACATAGATTGTAGCATATTCATGTTGGGTCAATTTAACCCCATAAAAGAATAAATGTAATATAATTATATTAGAAATGGATTTAGAAAAATAATACCTGATTTTAATATGTATATAATTTTTTTTGTTTTGGATTGGTAATATAAATATTTAACTCATTAATCAAAACAACACAATTAAATCATTAAAATTTACCAAAGAAAGTTTATCACCAACATCGTCATCGGGCATAATAACTAAAATACTTATGAAGTGAAATTATATGATTATAAATAATTATAGAAAATCACTTTTTGTACCTTATAAGATTTTTAATGTTTAATTTTGGGATAATAATGAAGAAGAATACCACTATTAAAAAATAATTTCAAAATAATCAAGACTACTCAAACTTGATATTGAACGTAGATAATATCTGATTAATAAACACATAAATAATGATTAAAAATGACGATTATAAATTTAAATATTAATTTATAATGAATTAAAATAATTAATTATCATATTTATTCTTTTTATAAAAGAGAGTGGAGCGTATTTGATGAAGTAAAGATAAAAGTAAGGGTTTTGATCATTATCACCCTTCATTGAGGAATGTTTTTGTATTTTATGAACAAATATTTTTATGTATAATGTTTCTAATGTTCCTATAATTATAATATAATATATTATTTTTGATCTTGTAAACATTATTTCTATTCACGCTCTTCCTTTCTATAGACTACAATTGATATCATCCCCAAAACCTAAGTGTTTTTTAGAACTCAATCTTTTTTCTTATGTTATAATGTTTTTCCTAGAGCTTAATATATCCTTTGATAGAGTATACCATATTTATATCATGGGAAATAACTTTTAATCAAATCACCCTAATTAATGGATTCCATTCTTCAATAAAAATGAAGTAATGTAAAGAATAATTCTCATACCCTAAAATGATGGTTTACCATTCATGTCCATGTTTTCCTCTTCCTGTAAATACTCTCCTATCATATTTTGAAACCCTATATTTTAATTAACATTTTGACTATTATATTTACCTTTATATATTTTAAAAAGGAAGTTATATTACCACTTTCTAGTATTTGGATTTTCAACCATTGTAATTTAAAAAATATGAAAAGGTTTGTCCATCTATGATCAAATTTTTTCATTACAAAACACATTTTCTATTGGATAAATTTTTGTCTTTTTAGTAATCTATTATTAAACAATATTTTCTAATTAAATGTTTAAAAAAAATCACTTCAATAATTTTTGGTGGAATTTCCAGAGTCACCTATAATACTATCTTGTACGATAATTTTAAAAATGTTTTCTAAAAATATTTTATGATTTAATTTCCTTTTTCTTTTTCTTTTTCAAAATAATTTCCCTTCTTGGGTTTTATCATTAATTATTAACATACTATATATATCTATCCTCCATGTTACTAAGCTCATAGTATAAAACAATACAATTTTTGATCCCTAATTTTTGTGTACCGTTTGATGCATTCTTTTTAAGATGTTTTCCATCTATATCAATATCCTTCTAGGATTCTTTAGTTAACTGGAGTTATATTTTCTTTCAATTATACTTTTTAATTTAATAGATAGTTTATGGTTATTTTTATTTCAATAATCATGAAATCCATTCCTTTATCAAGTTAGTGATTCCTTGATGAAATTCTATTCGTTTTTCTATGTGGAACACATATTCATATACATAATATGATGTGTCGAGTGGGATCAAAATTATATATCCTTCAAATTAATTGGGTAAATCATTATATATCATGAGATGTTATTGTATTAGAGATAGATTCTAATCCACTATGATACTCTATCCATTATGTAATGAATGTTTGGACCAGACTTATATATCCCTCTAATGCATTGGGTAAATCTTTATATCTCATGAGATGTTATGTATGGGATTAGTGAGTCATCTTAATAAACTATGGGATTTCTTTCCACTACATGATTATGTTATTTCAAGTAAACCATGACTTTTTATAATTATGTCATTTATTATTTTGTGGTCATAATCTTATGATTTCATGATCCATTGATATCGGTTCATTTATACTAAAAACCAATGCTATGGTTCTCATATTATGATCATTGTTTTATTGGTTAATAATTTTTGTATATTATTTTCGTGTTCCTTGTTTACATTTTCATTATAAATTCTCATCTTATGTGCAATTATGATCATTGATTTTTATCTCTTATGCTTAGCCTTATTATGTGATTGAGTTCACCCCTTATTATGTTTTCATTTCCCCAAGTAATGATGGATTGTAATACATGTAGTATGAGTACAAGAATTTATTCTAATGGAAATTTTTAGCATATGTAGAAGAAAAAGTATGGTTCATACATTTATTTGTATAGTTAAAATAATATCCATTAGATAAGAAAGTCCTTGGTTTTTTATTGTTAAAGGTTCTTATTATTTCTATTTATTCCAAATAACGGAGACCTAATTATCCTTTTTTATTCCTTAATTAATTTTATGTGTAAAATAATGTAATATTATGTGTTTATGTCTTGGTTAACTATACTCATCCCCGTCCTTCCCCTGAACCATCACCACCATTACAAAAACTACCCAGTTACTACATAATACCACCTCTTCAATCCTTTCAAACTATTTCATACAATCCACCATAGTTCACGTAAAAAATGAAATTGTTCTATCCAATACTTAAAACTCATTATCCTAACCTAACCAAAATACTCATCCCATAAGAAAAAATATCCCAAACCGAAATTTCCTCCAAAAAAAAATCCATAACCAAGTAAAAAGAATAAAAAAAGATAAGCTACCACTAACCAAACCACCAACATCACACTAAATGAGAGATCATCTCCCACCATCAGATCCTACATCAGAATCAAGACACAATTAATCATTATTATCATCGTATTACTTAGCCATTAGTTACTCCCATTACTCTCATGCAAACCAAGACCACTGTTACTACTACCTTTACTTTAGAAAGAACACTCAATACATTATATTTTAAATATTTAGTTAAAATATTATATTCATGAATAATATAATGGATCTTGAGTTGGTGATCCAAATTTGAATGAAATTACATTTCCTAGATTCCCTTTAATATATGAATTTGTAGAATAAGATTCATGTAATGAAGAAATATTATCGAGGGATGACTCTTATAATTCTTAAAGATGTTGGATATTTTTTTGTGGGTATAACTTTTACTTTTGTTGGAAATTTGTAGATGATGAAATTAGATGAGTTTATAGAAAAAATTGGAGTACATAGTGTTAATTTTTTACAAACCCACAAATATATATATTTATATAGTTGGATCTTGATCCTTTTCAGTAAGATTTATGAGACGAATAGAAGTTTCTGACATTCAATCTTCTAGTGTTGTACGGTGTTCTAATAACAAAAAGAAACCATATCAAAAAAGAACATTTTAGGATTATATATATGTCCATTACCCTTTACTAACTAGTAAATTATAATATATAGGGCTTATTGAACTAGTTATATATGTTAATCCATTATTCCATTAATAGAAAGTATAAATTGAACATTTTACAACAATCAAACCTTTATTTTTAGGGGTAATGGAAAAAAGAAAATTTTAATGATATTTGGTGGAAAAATCATCACCCATTTGGAAAATAATTTGAATGTGCACAACTTTTCTTAGACGCTTTCCTCTTAATGAAAGATGATGCTGATTGATCTCTATTGAATAGTGGAAATTGGATTTCTAATGAAAGAAAGTGATCAGTACATTTGGAATATTGAGTTTTCCTACATTTCAATTGAGCATAATGGATGAAAAATCCATTCACATACCACTTTTATTCCCTGATCACCTAGAGAACCATCCCAAGGATCATTTATATCATTCCAACTAGAGAATTGGAACTAATTATTCTATACATCATTTTATTATTTCTTCCATCAAGATCCATATTCAAGATGGGAGTTTATTTCCATTTGATTAACCTTTTGTACTACCATAGGCTTCATCACCCACAATTATATTATCTTGGCCACAATAGAGAACACATCATTGATTCATGCCCACCCTTGGTTTTGACCCCTCTCAACATTCAACCTCCACCATTAAGAATCTATCCCCACTATTTTTTTGCGATTACATTTTAGAGGAATCTTTGGTGAGTAGCACCAAATGAAAATATATTCCCTAGGTGTAACTGATTCTAAGAGAAAGTTTCATTTAGAAACATATATGAAGGGAAAATGGAAATGATAAATTCAGCCAATGATCTTTCATTCACTGATCATGTCACTCTATAGATGGACCTTCTCTCAATTAGAGATATTGAAATTGATATTTAGAATCATCTAATATCAAATGATTCTTTAACACCAACAAACTAAATATCTGAGAAAATGATCATAATTTTTATCTTTAAGCATGTTTTGTTGAAAAACCTCAAGATAACACTCAATTTACTAGAGTTATTCCTTTCCACTATCCCTAATTATAAAATAGTTCTCACTACATTACAAGGAATACAAAAGGCCAATCGTAATACTAATTCCCTAGAACAAGAAACTCAGGCTCTTAAACAATGTTCTACCATATCAGTCACACTATTTTTACTATGGGATTATGAGAACACTGGTGGGGAGATTAGAGATCATATTGAGTGGTCATATTAAATGTTTCCATTTACACATTTTTATTGTTTTTTCATTAGTTTTAATTTTTACTCATGGTTATATGTAACCCTATCATTTTTTATCTTATTGTGTTTACTTCCTACATTCACTAACTTGAATATATTGAAAATACTTTGAAAATAATATATTTAATGAAATTTAATGTGATAATTGTTTTGAGATAGTAGTTATTTTGATGTAATGTGATGAATTATATATTTTCAAAATAGAGACTTTAATTTTATCAATATATAATGAGTATTAAAGAAGGACAATGTAACATTTGGGTGATGAATTTTACATTTTCATGATATTTAGAAATTATTCTACTAATTTTCTCTTTGATTTGATATATATCACACTGATATTTTTTAACCAATGGGTAAAATGTTTAATTCAAGTGTGGGGTATGGATAATTAGACACCATTTGTCATTTTCCCACAACATGCATCAAAGAAATAAATAATTAGGAAGATAATTTTGAAATAATTGAAACCTTGATTAATAATATCCCTAGATGTTGAGGTCATAAGCGAAATTTTATACAAGTATCACGCCCATCAAAAATTTTATCTATTTTGAAATTACATCCAATTTTCATTCGATTATTAATTTCAATTTTTCAAAAAAATTATTCAATTTATTTATTTCTTTGTTCTTTCTATTCCATTATTGATTGATTCATAAAAAATTATCATTCCTGAGAGGTTTTCTGATCCTTGTTGTCATATTCTTTATTATACACTATTTTCATGATAGATTCTTGATATTTTCATAACTACTATAATATTATGGCTTATCATGATAAGTCAGGATGAATTAATGCTAAGATAAAATGATTGAGGCTACTGTTTTTGAATTTTTTAGCTAGTATGACCCTGATCCCTCGCAAACATTTTATATTTTTATAGACCATAGATTTCTAAATCCATATTACAAGTAAATTTTCCCTTTCTAACATAATATTTGATTATATTTACCTGATTTCAATTTATATTAAAATGATTTTATGTGATTTAACTATCTTACATAATGATTCATGAATAAATAAAGAATATGAATACATAATGTATTGTTCATTGGGAAATTTTAGTCACACTATATTTTCTTATAACATTATTTATCCTCGATAATTTTAAAAAACATGTAATAAAATATATATGGGATTAATTTGATTAACTGGTGGCTTAAAACTTTTCCCATTCTTATTTTAACTAGCACATATAGTTTCTATGGGAAAATAGTGGAAGGGATTGAGGTGTGGGAACACTTTTTCTTACATGGGTGTAAGAACCACTCTTGTTAAAATTCCATCTAAAAAATAGGACCAATTATAAAATGAGTAAAATCATTGAAAATTTCAATGTTGAATTTTTGACTCAATAAATAATTATTGGAAAATAGAAAGTGGAAGATGATTCACTAAAATGAACATTAAGAAGATATGTTATTCATTGAAAAAACATACAGAATCATGCATTACTCTTTAGATACTTGAATCATTTTTTAAGACTAATTTTTTACATCATTACCCACCAACACATACCCTTTAAGACATTATAACATTAATTAAATTTATTTTCATTATTGTTGTTTGAATCTTATATAGAGATTGATGTTAATTTAAATCCTATGTATAGAGTTAAATTACCTAAGATTTATTATAACTCTAATATAATTATATTGAGTGTTGATTGGTTTATTTTCAGGTGAGGTAGGTCATCAGTGGCCAGGATAATGATTAAAAGTACGATAATATGAATAAAATGGAATATCAATTTTGAATTAGAATAGTAGATGAGGCTTGATTAAGATACTCTTCTTTATATGGTTTGTGAACATTTTAAAAAAATATTTATAAATAAATTTAAATGATTATAATTGAATGAGTGTTTCCATTATTTAAGTTTGATTTCTCTTTGATTTGATGTTAGATTCAGTCTTGGGGAAAAGAAAAGGTTTACGTGTGGAGAAATTTCAAAATTCTAACTTCTAAATATGTTTTCATCATAACTTTCATTGATTATTGGGAATAATACTGCATAATTTGATGCGTTTTTAAATATTTTTGGAACGATGGTGATTAAAAATTAACTTATGAAGTGTTTTATTTGAGTAAAAATAGGAAAATCATGATAAAACCCATTATATTATGACATGATATGACTGAGAAGAGTTTAATGATGAAAAAACCAAAATAATGGGAAATTCAATAGTTTTACATGTTCATTTAAAAATTTATTTTCATTAGAATAATCTAGGGAATCAAGATCGGCTATTGAGTTTGAAAATTGATTTGGTATGTGGTACAACAAATTAATGTCAATTAAGCTCTATATTTGAATGAAGATAATTCATCCTGATAGAAGCTAGTGTTCTATAATGGTGTTGCAAAAGATCAATTAAATATAGATAAGTCATATTTAATAGAGAAATATTTGAAGGGTTAATGTGATAGAATTACATCAGATTAATTTATAAATATAAAGGGTTCTTGTTATACCTCTCTCTCAATCTCATGGTTTTTTCATAATCACAAACACTAATCTATGTATCTAATGGTTTCATTGAGCGTTTTTTAGTTATGAAATTTGAATTCTAAATCATGTTCATGATTAAAAATGTAATGGAATTAAATGGAATCTTGAATATCATTTTTTAAGTGTAAATGGATGTGGTGAATCGATAGATGTAAGGTGGAAGATATTTTAAAGGCTTAGTAAGAAAATTGATGGTCAACTATTTGTAGAATGAACCATAAGGTATCACCAGATAGTCTATGCATGGCCATTGAGTGATGGAATTCAAAGAAATATTGAAGATATTTTCAAATGTTTAAATTGATTTGATGAATCAATATATGGAAGGTGAAATATCACTTTAATGGTTAAAAATAATCTTGATTGTCCACTATTTTTAGAATAAACATGAAGTCATGACCAACTAGCCAATGGAAGCATCCAGAGCTAGTGCATCTCTAGGCGACCCACTGGTCAACAAGTGGGTACACAAGGTAGGTATTGGTGTCAATGAATAAGATCCAAGATAGATTTTAATGTGGTCAGAAGTGAAATAAATGTGGTCTTCTTGATATTCAATTCACCTAGAAATTTCTAAAGGGGTTTTAAATATTTTTGAGTCCTATAAATATAGGATTAAGGAGGACTTGATCTAATAATTAACATGAGAAACATCACTTATATTTAATCAATGTTGAATCTCTATCATTCTCCAAAGAATTCATAAGATCCAATTTTCCATTACCTATTCTAGAAGTCTACCATTTACGTTTTTCTCTATCTCTCTCTCTCATATATATCAATTCCTATAGAGAGATGTGATACCATTTTTGTAAATTATTTTTGATAATAAAATCTACCTTTTCTCACCCCTTCTTCTCAAAGGGTTCTCATTAACACAAAGTGGGGGATGGGTTATCACAATTGGAAAAGTGTGGAATATTCATAAATGGGTTTCTTTCCACAACCGTCAAAAGGAAATGGAGGCTTAGTTTCTTTCTACTTTATTAGAAAATAATTGGGGTACATTAGATTAGTAATCTCATAGTGGTAACCCCATCCCAATGGAATTTTATATTTTTATTTATCTTTTGATAATCCCCCCTTTTAGATGGGTTGAGAGGGAACCCTTACATGACCTATAGGCCCTGGGGAACAAGGCCCAAAACATGACCAAAAGGACTAGAGGTGCAAGGAATAAACATGAACCAATGGCCCAAAGACCCAGTTACATTGAAACATCCACTCCCCAGTATTTGCATCATTGAAGGCGCTTATCTCCCCACAATGCACGGTTGATCAGATATAATTTCCATGTGTAGTGTTTTATAGTGCCTAGTTTCAATGACCATTTTCATAACTTATCATTATTAAAACATTATTAGCTCAGCTCTGGTGGTTACTAATTTCTCTAAATCCTCTTCTAGGGAATAATTTTATGTGGTCCACCTAAACTACTTCATAGTCCTATGGCCCAAACGCCTATCACCTAGAGGCTTGATGTGGTAGGAAGGCCTTGTGAAAAGGACAATATAGACCCAAAGGAATCCATTAAAATCCAGGAAATAAGAAAAAATCTCAACCCTATGGGAGTAGATGTAGGTTACCGTACTACGAAAATGTTTACCTCCATTATAAAATCATTTTCACTACCTCATTTTATTTACAGATTTCAACATCGAATCTTAATGTGCATAATTTTATAAATTAAATTCATCAATTTTGAAATGTGTTTACTCACTTCATTAACATTGATATTAACTTAATAGTAATTTTACAATTTATCACTATATATATTCATCATATTAAAATAATTTTTTTTGAATTTTCCCATTTCCAATATTTTTATATTTTTTGAGAGAAAAATTAAGACCCCCTATTTTCATTCTTCACCAAAAAACATTTAGTATTAAAGTATACCTTTTTTGTTTTTCAAAAAATATTTGTTTTCACAATTAGATTTTATTTTTAATATATTTATCGATTTTAAAGAATTATTTTATAATGTAATCTACCTCTTATACTCACACTCCTTTCATTGGTAGCATAAATTACTATTATTAGAAAAATCATATATCAACCATTAATTATAGAATAAGATTCCATTTTTTTAAAATGGTTATGTATGAATATATTCCAACTAATGATCTAAAAGTTAAATGGACTCCTTATAATGTTGATGCTTTTGAACATAATTGAAAATAATAAACACTCTTTATTACTGGATTGATAAAATAATTTATTCACATATCCACTTGTAAAACTACCCAAGAAATATAGAAATTGTTAAAAGTTACTCAAGAAGTTAAGAAAAAAGATAAATTCGTTAGAATGAAAATCTTTAGAAAATATTTTAAAAGTTTCTATATGAAACTAAATGAATCCATAACCATTATGTTTACACATTTTACTAATATTTACAATCATTGATACTCTATTAGGGATGATTTTTCTATATAATATTTAGTGAAAAATATCATTTGCGTCTTACCAATAAATTGGGCACCCAATAATATGAAAATTAAAGAAGACAAAGACATAAAATTATTAGAAATCGATGATCTTATTTGATCTATCCTAACATACAAAATCACCTTGAAGCATCAATAAGAAAAATAAGAAAATCTTAAGAATCTAGAAGAACTATATACTATTGATGTTGAAGATTCATCTGATAATAAATCTGAGATTTAACACATGACCAAAACATTGAACAATTTGAAAAAAAAAATAATTCTTACATTATAAAAAGAAAATTCTAATTGATTTGATAGATGTAATCTGTAATGAATGTAACAAGAAGGAATATATTAGACCAGATTTCCTAATATTCAAAAACAAGTTAAAACAATACAATAAAGGTAATAAGGATCTTATAGACATAATTTATAGTGCTCATGAGGACACCATAGACTCAAACTCCTCAAGATAATAAAATAAAAAATTCCTAAGGAAACATATTAAGGTGATTGATGAGTTTAGTTTCCTTATTTATATCACTCTTTATAATTTATCATATCATATTATTCATACTATTCATTTTTCTATTGAAATAAAAAAATAAACTTTTATATTTTTATGAAAAAATCCTTTGACAATACAATGTTCTCAACTCATAATATAAACAAGTTCTTAATGTGAAAAATAAAAGTTATAATGAGTAGTATCTTCTTTCTAATTAAATATATGATTTTTTTTTCAAAATTAAAATAACAATACAAAATAGAGAATATAGAATCCCAAATCGAATATATTAAAAATGTATCTTTCTTAATTCACCCATGGTGATGAATATCATGATATGATTATGGGTTATCAAAATTCAATAAAAATTCACCATGGTTTTGGTATTTCAAATTAAATGGCTTTTTAAAAAAATTATACTTTTGTAAATATGATTTTAAAAAATATGTTTTTTTATTATCATTATAAAATAAATCATTTTATTTTTAATGGAATTGTAAAAATTATAGATATGGTATACCTATATATACTCATATTCATCAAATATTCTCAATAGAAAATATCATTCCAAATATGTTTGGGTTCCTAAAACCTCATTAGACAATCTTAGTGGACCCAATATTGGTTTTTCTTCTCAATGTGTATTATATTTTTTCATATCAATGTTTATTATCTGACACATCTGGACACATATTTGAGTATCAAAAGGTACATTCATTTAATATGTTACAGGGATCCACTATTGAGATTTATTGAAATATCATTAGCCATATTCTCAATAAAAATGGACTATCAACTCAATAAATAGTTTAACTTTTATTACATATTTATATATTTGTTAAATGATTCAATTAATAGGGAGATTATACATTTACTTATCAGTTAATGTTAAGGGATTATTTACTTCATAATAGGTTTTTTGATCTCTTTATGTTTTAATTTCCATGAAAATTATATTTCATTGTATATCCACTCTCTATACTCTCATTGAATTATTTTTCCTAAAATAGGATATTTTATCTTTAAAATATCTTCATTTATCTTTTTTTCATGTTCTTCTATACTAAAAAAATTTAATACATTTTAATTTTTTCACATTTTCAGAATATTATTTCTTTTTTTACTATTTTTAAAATTCATTTTTCATCTCTTTTTCAAAATAATTATCTATTTCAATACTTTTTCAAATTTCTATTTCAAATTTTTTTAAATTTTTTGTAATATTTATGCTAAATCTAATCCGATTATTTTAAATATTTGAATTTAATTCCAAAAGCATTTGTAACATGTTACCTTAGTTCACTCTATAGATATTAACAAGGATAGTTTTACAAAATACCCCAGGCATTCTTCCCCCTTATGCCAGAGGTTTTTGACTATCAGTGCTGGTGTATGGTAGTAACATGGGGAGACTATACACCATAATCATAGCTTGTAAATTTTTTAAAATAACTACGTATCACATACCAACAATTAAAATAGAGTATATGGGTTAAATAAATATCAACACAACTAAATAAATTGAATTAAAAGAAAATAAATATATACAAGATAGAAAAACAAATGAAATACAATAATGGATTGAATAGCCATGTCATAAAAACATATTATCACCCACTCTATTGGTTTCATAAAAATACTAAAATAAAATACACCAATATAATGGGATATAATACATCACTGAGCCTAATATCATTCATAATCATGATACCATCTGAGTTATCATGCCTGATCAGGATACTCAACATTGTTATCAGCCAAAACCATCCCTAAAATAAAAATGTGAAAGATTCTCAGGTACCCATGTGTAGTAGAAAACAAAGAATGGTTTGAGTATAACATTATAGGCCAACACCAATGGTGTCTAAATAAATAACCCTTATGGGTAATAGAGTAATGACCTTGACCCTAATAGCATAGAGTTGGTGAATTATATTAATACATTTCCATAGATACATGACTCCAACCCCAAAGTCAAAATAGTTTAGAATTTTTGGAAGCCAGATTATATACACGAACATTACATTACAACATGAAATAAAAACAACCTATAAACTCCATTATTAACACCCAAAAACAATTATATTAACCCTGAAAGTTAATCATGATATTCATATTCATATCCTAATAAAAAATAAAACATACGAAAGGGGTGGTAGATGGTGCTCAAAAAGGGTAATAAATACCACTTAATATATCATAAAAATAAAAAATAAGGCATGGTGAATAAAAAATGCATGCCTTTTAAACATAATTTTGAGCATAATATGGTAGGAATAAAAGATGATAAAATAATTCCATAATAAAACATAACCATGTATATTCTACTAGTCAAATAATCATATGGACAATAAATTACTAGATTCATAATGAGGGAAATTCATAATGATGGATATCTAAAACATACCTTTTAGGAATCATGCTAAGAATCTATTATTGTCAAGCCTTCATGAAAAGAATCTATTAATGTCAAGGATTCATGCCAAGAATCTATTATTGTCAAGGATTCATACCATGAATTAATTATTTTCATGAATTCATTCCAAGAATCAATTATTATCAAGGCTTAATTCCAATAATTTATTAAATGGGTATGGCCTCAGCCAAAATCATAGCTAGTTTTTTTCATGAGACTTACCGATGCACTGAGGGGATATAACGGGGGATAACTGAAATTTACTAAGTCCATTGAATTCCTCATATGGCTCATTAAAGATATAATTAAATATAATTATCCCATACCACTATGAAATATTTAATTCAATATCATAGATGAAATTACTCTAATAAAATTATTTATAAATTCTGGAGGAAAATAATATTTAAACACTCCAAAGTGTCCCATTCCACATTGAAAAATTTAATTATCAATCCATATAATATCATAAGAATAAGAAAAATAATGATTTATTATATCAATTGGATACACATAAACCACATGAAAGGAATAATTGGTGAAAAGTGAATATATCTCATAGAAGTAAAATTGAGTTGAGAAAAACCCTTTTTTACTTGGGAAAGAAGAGTTCATTTCGAAAATAATTTGTACTTTTCATAAAATAAGATTTTAAACATGTATATACCAAAAAGGAAATGGAATTATATTTGAGTCATAAATTATTTTCGTACAAAGTTAAAACATGTAAAAATATTTTTTAAGAAACTTTAGAAATGAGCCACTTTAATGTGGTTTAAGGAATATATTAATGACTCTTTAAAACAGGAAAGGGATTAATTATTTTTTATAAGACCAGAGACTAAAAAATATAGTTATAATGATAAAATAAGTTATTTTATAAAAAAATTGTGATCTAAAATAGATTACAGAGTGCACTTTTAAACAGGTGAGAAATCGGGATGTTCCCTTATTCATGTTTTCTTATCCGGATGAATTGAGAAAGTATAATTATAAAACATGTAACTTCCCATTAAATAAAGAAATATTCTGATAGATAAATTTCTATGTAAAAATAACACATAATTTAGGAGTATTACATAAAAATAATTAAGAATTACATTAGGGTAAATGGAGATAAAGAGTAACCCGAAAGAAAAAATGGGGGTTCGGGTAGAATCTCGTACCAATTTGAAAACATTCAAACCTTATGTCCCATAAAATTAATGATCATAAAATAGGAAATTTAATACCATGAAGATAAATAGATTCAACATATGGACCATCAATGGGCAATATACATATACCACACACAATAAATAATGGCGAGTAATGCACATCTCACCAAAATGAATGTGTGTTGAGAAAACCCTTACTACTCTGCAAACAGTCGAACCATAATTCCCATAAAATTAATGATCATAAAATAAAACATTTAATTAAATTAATATCAAGATATTTATGATATTATATATCAAATTTTAGTATATATACAACACATACAAGTAATAAGTGGCGAATAATGGAAATCTCATGGAAATAAAAGTGAGAGGAGAAACCCCACACCAGTTTGTAATCAATTGAATCATATGGCCCAAAAGTAATAATCATAAAATTATAAATTTAATAACATTAAAATAAAACATTTCATTATATGATACAAAAATGGTCAGTATATCTATGCCTTACACAATAACTAGAGGTGAATAATGAATATCTCAATAAATGGAAGTGAGATGGAAAAACCCTTACCTTATGTCCGAATAAGTTATATACCTGACCTTAATTTCCTAGATAATAAAATTAAATCCATTAATTAATTAATTAATTAAGAACCGATTAAATATGAATTTTATTCATTATAATTTTATTAATCTCATTTATGTTCATTTTTATGAGTTATACGATAAAATTTTATCATTGGGTATCGTTCGTTTCATTGGTTTTCACGATCGGTTTGCTTGTTTAGAAGTGATGATATTCACATAATATATGTATAATTATCCAAAATTGGAATTAAAATTTATTAATTAGAATCTAAAACTATAAATTTTTATATATATAATTTTTATATGGTATGAGGATGAATCATTATATAATACATTTAGTGATGATTGTTTATATTATTATAGTGGTTATTGATCATAACGAACTCATTTATTTTATAATTTGGAATCATGTAAATATGTTACAAACAAAACATAAAAAGTGTAATGATATAAATTTTACAATTTTTTTCAACCATTAAATGTTTTTATGAACATTATTTAAGGATAAATTGCAGAACAAAAATTCTTCATCCATGAAGGTTGTATATCCATACCACAGGGACAATGAGATTGTTTTTTAAAATAAAAGAGGGAGAGAAAGGATTTTGATGAAGAATATTACAATAACATGATATCATTATAGTAAATATATGATATTGGAGTTATCATTATCTTTTGGATAGATTAGTTGAGGATAGTATAGAAATGAAAAATGAAATTGAAAGCAAATTAAAAGAAAAAGAAATAGGATTTACCTCTCGAATTCTCATATTTGAGAACCTCCTTAAGGAACCTTGGTTTGGTCTATGGTTGTGACCAAAACCTCATGGAAGTGGGGGCGATACATGGGATGTTTATTTGGAAAGAATTTGGACTTGGTTCAAGACTTTGAGGTGTAAAGTGAAGTGGTGGTGTGGGGAGGTACTTATAGTTGAGGAGAGGGGTGATATTTGAATGTTTAGTTCATTTGTTTATTATTTTTTCTCAAGAATATGAATATTTTTAGAATTATCATAAAATATGTTAAACTAATGATGTTATTCTCGATATTATGGTGGTTAAATAATTCATGGCTCAAGTAATAGTGTATTTATCTTATAATGCATTTATACCGTAAATTACTGTTGTTTACTATTCACCAAAAATTCATGTTTTTCAGAAAAATTCCTAAAATATACCCACATGAATTTTTAATGTTTAGAAATAAAAAATTAACACCATTTTATGAATGTAATTTTCCAAATATTATAAATTTAATTTATAATTTAAATAATCATTTACTCAAAAAATACCAATTTTAATATTATAACTTCTTTTATGACACTTTTAAAAACCAACTAAGGCCTCATAAATTATCCTATAATCATAAGACCAAAAAATATTAATATTCAAATATATTTTATGAATATAAGTTTTCTTTTAAATGATTAAATTAATTATAAAATTGTAATTTACTATTTATTGCATACAAAAATACAAACAGTTAATTATTAATTTTTTAAAAATTTTATTTACTTATATTATGATATATGTAATATCGTAATTTAATTTATAAGATGCCAAATTTTTATTTATACTTTGAAAGGTGAACTTACTATTCGTTTGGTTAGTTTAAAATTCATAAGGGTCATATTAATATTCTTAAGGGTAACATTTCTATTCAAAAGGGTCAAGTTACTATTAATTAAAATAATTAAGTTGATCCCATCATACTCTAAATATATTATTAATTGAAACCATGTATTCCCAATTTTCTAAATTAAATTCACAAAAGCGGAAAATTTGTATTTAATGTAAATCCCTTGGGTGTGGCGAGAAAGTGGGTAAAAAGAACATTCAAAAGTTTAATAAGACTTTGTATCTAATTTCAATATAGAAAATGATTCCAATGATCTACATAGGATTAATATATGTTTTATATATGTGATCCCATTATAAATTACATTTAATAGTACTTATTACTATTCATATTATTATGTTTAACAGTTAGGTTATAACTATCTTCTTAAAAAAATTATAATAACAAAGTGTTGTTTTGCATAGGCTTAGTGTTGTGTGAATTACATGCTATATTAAAACTAATTTTAAATCTGTAGGGTGTTACAAATAGTGTATGTAGATACAAAATGGGATAACAGACAATACATAAATGTAGATACATTTAAAAACCCATTTATTAATTACCCTTTTGTCCCTCGGGCTCTCAAGAGACACCAAGGCCAACCAAACTTGCTTTGGCCAATATCGGTCGTCTGATCCATAAACAACAGGGTGATATATAATTTATTTAAAATTAAATGTTTCCATTAATCATTTAATTCTTTGTCCCATGAAGCATATGTCCAAGGTACCTGTAGATAGTTTAAGTACTTCTAAATCCCATAGTGTTAGTCCTTCATATACCATGTATCAATATCAATGGTTCCTCAAGAATCATTCTAGTACTTAAACCATGGATGCAAAGAATCATTCTGACATCTAAATCCATACAAAATACCAATAGTTCTCAGAGAATATGTGAAACACCTAAACTATATAGAATACTATTAGTTCCCAGAGCATCAGTTAGGAACCTAAAACATATAATATACTATTGGTTCCTATATATTTAATACATATCCTCAACTATTCCATCATTTACTAATTCCCAAGGTTCAATATATTTTCCTTTAAAAACATTCAAAAACTACAGGTGAACCCTTTACAACCATCTTTATTTACCAAGGTCTCAAAAAACTATTAACGCTATAATAAGGCACGAAATGTGGATCCATTACACATAAAATAAAAAACTAATCCAAAAACAAATTGTAAATTGATTTCAATCACAAGTCAATTTAAAACATTTGAATTAACCCTTAAATCACAGGTCTTCCTCTTTGACATCCATAAAAAGGTCAAGACATTCACATCCATAAAATCATTTAAAATATCCATTAATGATTTTTTCGTAAAATGGGAAACCACACACTCATTTCAAATAAAAATTTTAAATTCATCAAAAAATACCCTTTTATATCAAATTGAGGTCAAGAATATATTTTAAAAAAATATCCACATTAAAATATATCCTTCAGTCATTGAAAACCAAAAATGGATTAAAATACAATGCAAGTGAATATAACCAGTTCAAAATCCTTAGAAGAATTTCACAAAATCATATAATATAAAAACATTAAAATTTAACCTCTTGACATTTCATAAATCATTTATCCCAGGTTATGCCAAATATCACACAAAACCTTCTATCAAACCAAAAAATGAGTCTAATTGGGTTAAACTTGTAACCCACCTATTTCAACATTTAAAACTCTATTTTATGATTTTTACAAATCGGTACACCCCATGGGACGTTGTGGATTTTGTATCAGAATTTACAATATACCTAAAATATTTTTTGAAGGTATAATGCATCATCTTAATGTCTAAAGCTATTTTATTAAAAATGGAGGAAATATAACCCCACATTAGGGCTATCTCACCTAACACATACAAATGAAAATTATTAATCAAGACTTTGGGTAATATCTATTTTTCCACCTACCTCATACAAAGATTTACCAAACATTCCCAAGGCCCAACATCTCTTACAAGCCTCATCCAAGCCTCACCCAAACTTCTCAATATCTAAACAATATCGCCTCAACAACATGATCTCTATCATCACACCAAGAAAACAATAATTAATTAATTATAAAAATTATAATTAATAAATTAATTAAACTCAAACACAAATAAGTCTAAAAAAATCAATAGGTCATCACACCACACTATAACTAAATCCCACGACTCACCAAAGATGTCACGACCCGTTCCCAGGGGATCGTGTTGTGACTCCCCAAGGCTATATTCCATAGTCTAGGGGTTGACGACTAGCACCAGAAAGGCATATCCCTGAAAGTGGGAGGCATTGCCTTTAAAACTGCAAACAAACAGACCAAGAACATGACAATATGGAAACCACATAATAAAACTACAGTAGTAAAGTTTGTACTGAATGTAAAGCATCTGGAATACAAGACAAACTGAAAAGATACAATTACAAAAGACAACAGCTCCTGAGAACTTCCACCAAGGATCCTACTTCAAGGGTAGGTATATCTCATCTCTGCAGCTCTCCATGCCAACTAGTCACCTCTGTGAACCACCTGGACCTGGATCCCTAAAGTCTCAGCCAAGATGGTCATCATCTGCATAAGACAAAAAAAGCTGTGGGTGAAGACCATGCAGGGGTGAGTTTAACAATACCCAGTAGGGACCCCGAGCCCCCTGAAAGTATCCTAGAATTCCACAAAGGAAAACCACAAAGCATTATCTCAATCAAAAATGACAAAGAAAAAGACTCATCTCAAACCAGGTGTAGAACTCAGAGTCCAGGAATTAAGATGATTATTCTTAAGATATATCATTTTATTCCATTAGGAAGTTTCCACTGCTGAACCACGAAGGAGTTTTTCCAATGTCGATCCACATAGGGTTGTATGTTGCTGATCCACGATGGACCACTATAAGGATAGTCCTCATTGGTTCATGCACTACTGATCCACACAGGGTCTCTAGAATGATGATCCACACATGGTCGCTATAATGCTGATCCACAAAGGGTCGTTATGATGATTATCCACACAGGGTCACTATGATGTTGATCCAAACAAGGTCTATATGATGCTGATCCACATAGGGTTTCTATGATTCTGATTTATAGAGGTTCATAGTGATGCTAATCCACATAGGGTCTCTATGATCCTGATCCACACCGGGTCACTATGATGTTGATCCATTCATGGTTTCTATTCAAATGACAACCAACCATAGGATTCTCCGCACCTAGTGCGCTTGAGTTCCATAGTATCTGATCCCCAAGATATTGGTCGTGCCAAAACTACCACGATGTTCTACAATGGAGTAACTCAATAGACTGCCTTTTCGTAAGGGTTCCAACGCGATATACAGTGCATTAATCAGACGCTCGGTATGTGAGTTATAAGCTTTTTAGGGCTAAGGGCTCAGTTGGATTCGGGTTTGATCCAAACTGCCCATACTCCAACATTCTCCAAAACATAGTTAGAGTATATAAAAAGGAAAATCCCGTTCCATGGATTCCAGCGCCGTAGATGGTTCATCAAACAGACATCTGGTTTGTGAGATACAGTCTTTTAAGCATATCTAGGCCGAAAAGGGGTCCGGGTTCAGTGTAACGCCCCGACCCCAGTTACCCAGAGTTGGTGCATTATAACATAACATTAGCATGATAACAAAAGATAAAGTCTCAAAAGACCTATTAGTTTAGTAGTTTTGGAAAAACTAGATACATTCATAATGTCTTACATTACATCATAAGGTGAAAAACTACAACAATATAGTCTCCCTAGTCCACACTCATATCCCCCAGGCTATCCCTACAGGTCATTCATGAAATACTTCTTCACATCCTGGGAAAAATTAATCATTTATAGGGGTGAGCTCAGGTTCTCAGTAAGGATAACAATATAGTGGAAATTTTCATAAATAAACATAAACATTGAAGGCAATGTATAACTAAAACAAATTCCTTTTAAACTTGAACTTCAGCATAATATGGCAAAGATAAAATGAAATAATGCCATTTACTTATTCAAATGGATATTATACTAATTGAATATTCACATTCAATATCAATAACCACTTTCATAATGATGTAATTCATAATTCCAAACTATCATAACCACATTGTCAAGGCCTTGTGCGAAGACTACAAATAAGATTTGGTCAAGGCCTTGTGCCAAGACACTAGTTTGTCTCATGAGACCTACCGATGCATCGAGGAGCTATAGAGGGCTCCACCCGTCACTTATTAAGTCCAATTTATTCCTCATATGAACAGGTTTAAACATATCTTAAACCATAACATAATCGTATCACATAAATCATGCATAAAGGAAACATAACATTTCCTCATTTCAATTACAAGAAATCAATACAACACATTGATATAATAAAAACACATTAAAAACCATTTTCAATACCAAAATCGAAGAAAATTAAGACATGGTATTTATTTTTCATTTTAAAAAGTTTATGTCTTATAGAGGAAGCTGAAACTCAAATAATGGTCACGGTGGCAGAGAAGTCGTTGTCACCGCATACGTAAGACAAAACATTCCTTTTGTCGTTTAGTAAAAACTCTTCGTATAAAAAGATTCATTTGGAAAAAAATTAAAAGCAAACTGGGTTTATACACAGTATAAAGGAATGTTGTGTATAAAAAAAATATGCCTCAATGAAAGGAGATTGAGATGAAGTCCCTTACCTCGTGTCCGACTTCACCCGATCATTCTTTAATCTCCTTAAAATCGGGTAACTCTTTTTGATTTGAGCCAAATGATTCTTTGGGAAGACCATTGCCCAAAGTGAGGCTTATAGGAGGAAGAGAGGGATGTTGAGAGAGTATTTGGGTAGAGGTTGGCCAATCCAAATGGATTTGATGGTGTGAATAAGGTGGTAGAGGTGGGGGCCATTTATAAGAGGAGAGCAGGGGCACTCTTGGAATGTCATGAAATGTTACATTATTAAATTATTTTCAGATTTTAAAGGTCCCACAATGATTTATTTCAAGGTTAAGGTGATAAGGGTTCGAAATAAACCCATCCAATAGGTTTTTGACAAGTGTACGTCTTAGATATTACCTTATCATTTCATTTTATTTAAATCGTTCATTAATGACGTAATCACTGCATCATAATGGTGTCATAAATAAATTTATTTATTTAATGTCTAAAAATTATAAAAAAATACCATTTTGTAGTAAATCCTTATATCTTTCTAATGAATATTTATGGAAAAAAATATGACTTGTATAACCCCATGTGATAACTGTTTTAGTAAAACAATACATGTTTGTGACATTTTTATTTTTACTTTAAATAAAATGTATAAATGTCATTATCTTACCCAAGTGGCTCCATGGTGTCCCAAAAATTGACCCATGGGTTGTAATGGTCGGCCATGACTCATCCAATAGGCTTAGGACAAGTTTCAAGATATTTTCATATTTTTATAATATCATTTTTACCTTAAATTTCACTAATTACCATTAATCGCGATTAATAAAACATAAAATTTACTATTCACCAAAAATTATTTTTATCCCATTGAACCAAATTTTACTTACTAATGGCAACCATGTATGTCAGATTTTTGAAATTCATTTTATAGAAGCGGTAATGTTTCATTTAAACGAAAATTTAGTTTTTTAACTACCACTTAGTGGTTTCACTATACATCAAAAATTGAAGTTTTTCAGAACAATACCAAAAATTCACCCTAATCTATAATTGATATGCCAAATTCAAAAATGATTTATATTTTACAAAATTCAGAACATATAAGTTTCATTAATTAATTTTATAATTAATTCCCGTTTTCAAATCAAATAGTGTGTTTTTAAGAATAAATATCAATCAAAAGATTGACAATTGTTTATGTCCAATTTCAAAGTGAAATTAATTCTAATGACCACCATTGGATAAAATGGTAAATGTATATTATAATTATACTTTAAAACCACTCAATAGTATAATTTATCTCTATAAATTATTTTGATTAATAAATTTCTTTTAATGTATTTTTCACTATTCATCGAAAATTGGATGTTCTCAGAAAAATACCAAAAATTTAACTTAGGCTAATTTCGATATTCCAAATCAAAAAATGAATTACATTTGAAATATAAAATTTATATAATTCAAAAAGTGTGTATTACTATTCATAATGGCTACTTTGATTGGTCGCGGTGTGTTAGAATCTCGAACTTGCGTACAATTCAAGCTATGCATTATTGAAAGAAAAGTGTACCATAGAATCTTGGGGTGTTACATTTTACCCTCCTTCAAATAATTGCGTCCTCGCAATTCGAAATTGTTCTTCGAAAATAAAGGGTTGAAAATAGGAAATACCTTTGCGGAAAACCCATATCGGAAATGGGGTTAATAAAATTTAGTCTTAATAAGAGGGAAAGGGAAATGAGAAAGTCACCACCAAATTAGGGTTTCAAATAGGAGAACATTGGTGGAAATTATAGACACATAATTAGAGGAAAAACATAAATATTTATAAGGATTTATTGAGGTCATCAATCACAATCTAGTGTAAAGTTGAGGGCCTCAAAGCCATCGATCCATGATGAAAATATCATCAGTTCAACAAAACAGAAGGTATTAGGATAACACATTTTCGTTTTAATATTCCTCCCCTAATGTTTAAGAATTAATTTATTCATAGAATAATATATATATATATATATATACTTGACAAGTAGAATTTCATCCGTCAACTAATTTATAAAACAAACACATCTTTCACTCAAAAATATTATATTTATCCTAATCGTATAAGGTTCCAAATATTAACACATAACAAGGGAAAAGCTATTTTTTAATAACCAGGGACTTCCTGTAGGCTAGTGGTATATAATAAAGGCATGTCTCACTATGGTTTTGGGTTTGATTCCTGCAGCTTTCTCCGATGCGATGGGTTATCCCCCAACCTGCAGGTTGTCCTTTTCCTAAAACTATAGTATTATAATATTACAAAAATAATCCCTAGAAATGTTTTAACCTTAAACAATACTATAGAAAGTTAAACATAATCAATTCCAACCTTTATAGTTATCCAAAATACCTCTGTCCTAACTCACAGTCCAAATTTTATAAGGAAGGTAAACACAATGAAGATCCTTTTTGCCGTGTAATAATATGTGAACACCTTCATCATGTATTCTTTTAAAACACAACAACATCCTAAATTTCCATAAATCCTTCTTGATTACATTCAGGATCCCTTATTCCTTATAGAATACTAGATATACTCCTTCTATCAAAAAATGTATACAAATCATTAATCAGTTTCAAGGAAGTCAAGAATATCCAATATAATTTATCCAAATCAATCATATATTATTCCAAAATCACTATCTCGGTATCAGAACTATATTATTGTTTATCTTTCTCTCAACCATATATTTTCAAAAAATTAACCTGCCATTGAGTCAATTTTCATGGTTCCACACAACCTCAAGTCCTTAATGAAATAGTACTGCAGTACAATCCTTATATACTCTATAATTATTATAACAAGTACATCGTTGATAAAACACTCAAATGACATAATTCTTTAATAACAACATAAGAACTCTAATCATTCCTCCTCATCTGTGGTAGTATCATAACCTGATTATTATCCAATAGCATCATTTGGGGCATACTCTGATGATTTGGATATTGTTTCACGTAGTGTCCCAACTCCTTGCGGATGAAGCATTGTACATTTGAAACATTTTTCTTACCCTTGCAGTCACACACTTGGTGTCCTTTTTCTCCACACTTATAACAAACTCCCATTCCCTTGAGGCAAGTTCCAAGGCGTTTCTTCCCACAGTTATCACATATTGGAAAATTCTTCTTTTCCCTCTTCCCTTCCATCCTTTTCTTCTCGTGCTTCCCTTCAAAGCCATAGGACTCAGATAATTCTTTACTTATCTTATTAACACATGATACTATTTCTTCATATTTTTGAGAATACATGGGAGACTATTTCTCTTCTAAATGTTGGCTTAATACTGTGAAAGATATGATTCTTTTTACTCTTTGAATCATACATATTGTTGGAGTTCACATTCCTTCTAATGGGTGCCATTTTTATACAATGGCATAAACTAGGTCAGTTTAAGAATTGAAATGAATAATTCCAAACTTGTAAAATACTTAACATAAATTGAACGGTTTATGGATATAATCCATAATCATAAAAAAAATTCTTTGTGGAAGTATATACTCATAAACCCTTCATAATGGTTTGTAAATAAATCAGGAATTATCCTATGCATATCCCCCGGGAGTGTCGTAACCAAGAGTGCAGCAAGACCCGTTGTCGTGCACCAGTTCCCGTTCGAATATAGCTCAAAAAGGTGTTTTCGGGTTTTACCCCTAGTTACATCTATGCGAGAGCCGCCCCTACCTGCTCATATCCAGACAGGGATGTATTGCTCGGAAAAATCAAAAAATCTACCTAATACCAAAATTATAGGAAGTTCTTCTATACTAATCCTCAAAGTCTATCTTTGGGCTATGTGCTCTAATCAGAGTTTATCTAAATCTAGCTTCCAAGGTTAGTACTAAACTGCATCTGATACCAACTGTAACGCCTCTAACCCAGTTAACCAGAGTCAGTGCATTATTACGTAACATAGGCATGATCACAAAAGATCAAGTCTCGAAAGGACGATTAGTTCAGTAGCCTTGGAAACACTAGATACATTCATAATGTCTTACATTACATCATAATGTGAAAAAATACAACAACATAGTCTCCATATTCCACACTCATATCCCCCCAGGCTATCCCTGCAGGTCATTCATGAAATACTTCTTCACATCCTAGGAAAAATAAATCATTCAAAGGGGTGCGCTTAGATGCTCAGTAAGGATAACAATATAGCGGAAATTTTCATAAATAAACATAAAAATTGAAGGCAATGTATAACTAAAACAAAAGCCTTTTAAACTTGAACTTCAGGATTATATGAGAAAAGATAAAATGAAATAATTCCATTTACTTATTCACATGGATATTCTACTAATAGAATATTCACATTCAATATAAATAACAAGTTTCATACTAATGTAATGTATAATGCCAGACTATCATAACCACATAGTCAAGGCCTTGTGCCAAGACTACAAATAAGATTTTGTCAAGGCCTTGCGCCAAGACACTAGTTTGTCTAATGAGACCTACCGATGCATCGAGGAGCTATAGCGGGCTCCACCCATCACTTATTACGTACAATTCATTCCTCATATGAACAGGTTTAAACATATCTTAAACCATAACATAGTCGTATCATATAAAACATGCATAAAGGAAACATAACATTTCCTCATTTCAATCACAAGAAATCAATACAACACATTGATATAATAAAAACACATTCAACACCATTTTCAATACCAAAATAAAAGACAACTAAAACTTGGTATTTATTTTTCATTTTAAAAAGATTATGGCTTGTAGAGGAAGCCGAAACTCAAATAATGGTCATGGCGGCGGAGAAGTCGTTGTCGCTGCAAACGTAAGACAAAACATTCCTTTTATCGTTTAGTAAAAACGCTTCGTATAAAAAGATTCCTTTTGAATAAAAGTAAATTTAAAATGGGTTTATACACTATATAAAATAATTTTGTGTATAAATCAAAATATTCCTCAATGAAAGGAGATTGAGACGAATTCCCTTACCTCGTGTCCGACTTAACCCGATCGTTCTTTAATCTCCTTAAAATCGGGTAACTCTTTTTGATTTGAGCCAAATGATTCCTTGGGAATACTTTTTCCCAAATTAAGGCTTCTAGGAGTAATAGAGGGAGGTTGGGAGAGTATTTGGGTGAGGTTGGCCGAGCCAAATGGATTTGATGGTGTGAATAAGGTGGTAGAGGTGGGGGCCTTTTATAAGAGGAGAGGATGAGAACTCTTGGAAAGTCATGAAATGTTACATTATTATGAAATGATTTTCGGATTTTAAAGGTCCCACAATGATATATTTCAATGATAATGTGATAAGGGTTCTAAATACACCCATCCAGTAGGTTTTTGACATGTGTAAGTCTTAGATTTTACCTTATCTTTTCATTTTATTTAAATCGTTCATTAATGAGGTAATCACTGCATCGTCATGGTGTCAGAAATAAATTTATTTCATTAATGTCTAAAAATTATAAAAAAATACCATGTTGTAGGAAATCTTTTTATATTTTTAATGAATATTTATGGTAAAAAATATGACTTGTATAACCCCATGAAATAATTGTTTTAGTAAAACAATACAAGTTTGTGACATTTTTATTGTTTCTTTAAATAAAAGGTATAAATGTCATTATCTTACCCAAGTGGATCCATGGGGTCCCACAAATTGTCCCATGGGTTGTAATGGTCTGCCATGACTCTTCAAATCGTCTCACTCGGATGGCATTGTCTCCACGCGATTGTCAGTACGTAGGACCTGACACGCGACGAACCCCGGCTCATTGTCATCGCTTTTATGGTGCACTACCCCGGATCCAATAGGGGTAGGACAAGTGTGAAGATATTTTCATTTTTTTATATTATAATTTTACCTTAAATTTCACTAATTACCTTTAATCACGATTAATAAAACCTAAAAGCTACTATTCACCAAAAAAAAAATTTATCCCATTGGACCACATTTTATTTACTAATGACAACCATGTATGTCGGATTTTTGAAATTAGATTCATAGAAGCGATAATTTTTCATTTAAACGAAAAATCAGTTTTTTAACTACCACTTAGTGGTTTCACTATTCATCATAAATTGAAGTTTTTCAGAACAGTACCAAAAATTCATCCTAATCTATAATTGATATGCCGAATTCAAAAATGATTTCTATTTTACAAAATTGAAAACATATAAGTTTCATTAATTAATTTTATAATTAATTCTTGTTGTCAAATCAAATAGCCTCTTTTTAAGAATCAATATCAATCAAAAGATTGACAATTGGTTATGTCCAATTTGAAAGTGAAATTAATTATAATGACCACCATTGGATAAAATAGTAAAAGTATATTCTAATTATTCTTTAAAACCACTCAATAGTATAATTTACCACTATAAATTTATTTTGAATAAAAAATTTTTTTTATGTATTTTTCACTATTCATCGAAAATTGGATGTTCTCAGAAAAATACCAAAAATTCAACATAGGCTAATTTAGATATTCCAAATAAAAAAATGAAGTCCATTTGAAATATAAAATTTATATAATTCAAAAAGAGGGTATTACTATTCATAAAGGCTACTTTGATTGGTCGCGGTGTGTTAGAATCTCGAACTTGCGTATAATGCAAGCTATGCATTATTGAAAGAGAAGCGTACCATAGAATCTTGAGGTGTTACATTCAGTCTGACATCGTTGGCCCGACCTTCCCTGACAAGACCTGATCTGGGTCAAAATCAAGTCCATCTCGGCCCGGCCTGAACCGGTTGGGCTGACCCGAGTGGGATCGGTTGTGGGCTCAGCCGGCTAGGCTGCAGACCAACCCAACCCACCTTGGCTGGCCGCGGCCCATTAGGTTACCCGGCTAGGTGGCTGGTGCGGTTTACCATATGGGTGGCTGCCCTCCTCCCTGAATGGAAAATCCATTTGGGTTCTTCAACCATTGGCTCCATGTTGCACCTCCCTTATTTTAACAGGGTGTGGGCCCCCTTCATCGTGGCTTCGAAGTCATGGCCTCCTTCTGTGGCACGTGACAGCGTGCAGTCCTACTACCACCACGGCCGGCTAGTGCCAGCCGCCTCCGACATCCACCATAGTGCCTACATACACCACCTCCCTCTGTGGCCAGCGACGTTTGACTGGCTCCATCTCCCACCAAAGTCAGTCGCCTGTACCGCCATGCCGGTCTCGCTGTAGTGGGACTTCTACGAGACACCGGGTGAGCTCCGGTGGTCCGTTTTCCCTTCCGAACACGCCTACAGGCCTCCCGAGATGCGTCCTTTACTGTGTGGATCCCAGATTCAAGATTTCCTTCATGTTGGAAATATTCCCCCAAAGAACGCGACAAAATCATAGCCACGGAGGGTCTGGTCACTGTTTGCTTGTCCCTCACCCTTCACGTTATCATAATATCAATAGGGAGTAAATAAATAATCACATAGATAAAGATTAAATGTCATTCAAAAGTCCCACAAAAATCACCTGAAATTTTATACGAATCATAGATAAACTCATTTTGGTTGATCCACGTTCATCATGCTTTTCAATAATGAGGTAATGAATCAAGAAATTAGTTGAATTTAATAACAACTCATACCTCGGAATCAGAGAAGACGTCATGGATTCTGGAAGAAGAATCCTCATTTGAAAAAGTCACTAACATTCATTGATCCCTAATCGATTCCTCCAACGTTGTCATCCAAGCTTCCATTCTCCGTTGGTGGAAGATGTTGCAGTACTTCGCCATAGGTTCCTCACTTATGTGTCAAAATCCCAAACCCAAGGCTCATTTAAATTGTGGTAGAATGGTGATTAATTAAACGAGAGATTAATGAGGTACATTAATGAATGAACCTCTTAATCTCAATTGTGTGGTTACAAAACTGAAGATTCAAGCCATTAAATGGCTTGAAAAAATCAGTGGTCCCACCACCGCTACTCAACCGTTGGTAGAAAAATAATATAATTTTTTTGTTATTTTATTATTCCTTAAAATGTCTATAAAACATAATTTTTCTCCCAACCTACTACGGTCGAAGTTAAGCCTCCCTTAAGCGAATCCTGGCACTTCAGATTCAATGGTGCCCTCATATTTTTAATCCAAGCACCAGTTCAAATGATAGAAAACTCTGCACATGCGTTTACTGAGCATACATTAAAAAAATTTAAAATATTCCATTCTAATCACATTGGGCCTTAGAATTATGATTCATCAATTTCCGCAGACTCATAATAATTGCAAATAATTTAAAAAATTCATACAGAATTTCTGGGTCTTTATATTCTCCCCACCTTAGGTATTTTCATCCCCAAAAGTTACAACAAAACTAGGGGAACAAATGGGGATACTAAGCATGTATCTAAGCCTCCCTCTCCCATGTGATTTCTCAGAGGTTCCTATGATGCTAAAAAACTCGCACCAGAGGAATCGACCGCCCATGAAGGACCCGCTCCATCCAATCCTCTATCTCTACTGGGTACTCTGCAAATATCACACCTTCATCGATGTCCAACTCGCCCCAGTCAGTAACGTGCAATGGATCATGCACGTACCTTCTCAATGGTGACATAGGGAGAACATTATGCCCCTGATGCATCTATGGGGGACAATCTAGGAGTTACACCACAACACCTACTCTGCTGAGGATTTGGAAAGGTTCGATGAACCACGTAGATAGCTTGCTTCCCCAGTCAAACCCCTATAATCATTATCTTGGTGAGGCCAGTAGGAGGACATGGTCTCCCCCCTCAAACTCCAAGGGTGTCTGTCTCCTATCGGCATAAGACATCTACCAGCT
Source organism: Viscum album (assembly GCA_963277665.1). Taxonomy (NCBI): domain Eukaryota; kingdom Viridiplantae; phylum Streptophyta; class Magnoliopsida; order Santalales; family Viscaceae; genus Viscum; species Viscum album. Next base: position 326,355,626 of record OY728140.1, read on the forward strand.
CTTTGTAGTCTTCATTTTCTCCTGGATTATTTGCACATTCTCTTTGGTAGTCTGTACCTACTCTGGACCCATAGTGCTGACTCCCCTGAGTGTGTCCAGAAAAGTGTTTACCTGTAAGGTCACCCATTCAGGGCCTCAAACAGAGCCATGTCGATGGTGGAGTGATAACTGATGTTGTAAAAAATCTCAACCAGTGGTAGGTGGTCCTCCCAACTTCAGCCAAAATAGAGGACAGAAGCATGAATCGTATCCTTGAGTTTTTGTATGTTCCACTCCATCTGACCATGTCACGACCCGTCCGCCAAGGCTCGTGCCATGACTACCCCAAGCCGGCCTTCCATATACCAGGGGTTGGTGACTAACACCAGAAAGGTATTTCCCTATAATGGGATGTCATTTCCTCTAAACCTATACACACACAGACAAGGAACACTATGAACATGAAAAGCATAATGAAATAAGTAAGGTCCAACCACAACTAAAAACCACCACTAAGTGTAATAGTAAATACTGAAAGTGAAGTGGCCATAATACAAGCCCAACTGAAATGGAAATATATCAAAAAGGGAAAATAGCTCCTAAGGTCGTTCGCCAAGGATCCTACCTAAAGGGTGGGTATAGATCATTACTATGGCTCTCCATGACAACTGGTCACCTCTGTACATCGTTTGTCAACCACCTACAAACACTTTGTTTCCTAACTCCTCAAGGCTCAGTCAAGTTGTCCGTCATCTGCACATGACAAACCTAGGTGTGGTAGAATTCCGTGTAGAGTGAGAGTAACAATACTCATTAGGGACCTCGAGACCCCCCAAAGGTCTCCCAAAATTCCACAATGGAAAAACCACAAATCATGATCTCAATCACAAATCACAATGCAAAAGACTCAACTCAATCCAAGTATAATAGAAGTACAGAAGTCCAAATGATTAGTCGTAAGGCTATATCATCTTATTCTATTAATAGGTTTTGCTGCTGACCCACACATGATCAATATGTACTAACCCCCACAAGACCCACACATGATCAGTATAATTCTTTTCCACATAGGGTCCCTATAATGTTGATCCACACAGGGTCGTTATAAAGATGATCCACGACGGGCCGTTCTTAGGCTGGTCCTCATCATATCGCTATGATGATGATATACATAGGGTCTCTATGATTCTTATCTACATATGGTCACTATGATGCTGATCCACAAAGGGTCTTTATGATGTTGATCCACATAGGGACACTATGAAGCTGATCCACAGCGGGCCGATCTAAGGCTGGTCCTTGTTGGGTCACTATGATACTGATCCACATAGGGTCTCTATGATTATGATCCACATAGGTTTTCTATGATGTTAATCCACACAGGGTCTCTATGATGTTGATCTACACAGGATCACTATTTGATTGACAGCCATCCCCCAGATTCTCTGCACCCGGTGCACTTGAGTTCCGTAGTATCTGATTCTCATGATATAAGTCATGCCTCAACTTCTATAAAGCCCCGTGAAGATGTAAACCAAATATCAGTCATGAAATAATCATTCCAACGTAACAGAAGACGTATCAATTGGACACCCGGTCTGAGAGTTATAGGCATTTTAGTGTCGAGGGCCCGGTTGGATTCGGGTACGATCCAACCTAGGCAAAGATCAACTTTTTCTAAAACTCAAGTGGAGTATCTCAAAAGGACTTTCTCACCCCAAGGATTCTAATTCCCTAGACAGTTCATCCAATGGACATCTGGTCTGTAGGATACGACATTTTTAAGCGAAATTGGGCCAAAGAGGGTGCGGGTCCAGCCCCACCCGGCCTGGGGCTGACCCGACACGGCCGGGCCAAGTCCAAATCGGCCTGGGCTGGGCCACAGACTAGCCCGAACTGATTCCACTAGGCGCGACCCACCGGGTGGTCTATCCCACTATGTGGAACAACACTCAGTTAGTGGCTCGCGCGGGGAGGGGAGTTGCTCCCCATCCTTCTTGAACGGCTCAAAGTGTTGTTCGGCTCCTTAATTTGCAACTCAAAGTGACACTACCCTGGTAGTTAGTGGGACCCACAAAGAGAGGGTCCTCCTCCACTACGACCTGCTCACAACGGCGCATCACGGCGTGCCGCCTCGCCATCCCCGAGGTCGACCAATGCCGGCCACCCCGACCACCCACTACAGCACCTCATCCTTTCACGGTCGGCGAGCATCAGCCGCTGCCTTTGCCTGCCGGCACTGGTCACTGGTGTCGTGCCGTCGAAGATTCCACAGGCCACTGGGTTATCTTTGGTGGTCCATTTTCTCTTTTTCATGCACCTACGGCCTCCCCGGATGCCTCCATCGCTGCGAAACTCCCGGATTCATGGTTCTACCGTGTTGAAAGATCATCCCTTGAAGAATGTGACAAGAACAAAGCAGAGGAGGGTCTAGGCCTTGTTAGTTTGGCCCACACCCTCCACGTTAACATCATAACAGGAGGTTGAAATTTAATTCAAAAAAGATAAAATTTATTATTAGACCCCCTACATTAATCACGTTGGGTTCTCTTGCAGAAGAAGAATAATGTTCGCGTGCATAGTGGTTCATCACCTGTCGACCTCTAGATCGATTCCTCAATGGGTGTCATCAAAACATCATTCTTTTTTGGAGGTAGATGTTTCTAGCACTTCATTAGGAGTTCTCCCATGGGTTCCCAAAACATATTCCAACTATTAAATTAAATAATATAAAACCCACCCTTGTTGGTTCATTATTTTGATTCATTAATGAATCATAATTAATGAGCCTAATTAACCACAAGTGTTACAGTTACACAATTATATGTTTACATCAATAAATTACCCACATTTATTTCTCAACGTTGCACCATGTTACCACCATTCTCCGCTCAATCGTTTTCCAAAATATAAAAATAACATCGTTTTTTATTTTATTATTTTTTTCAAAAAGTATGAAAAATTTACATTTTCACCCAACATTTTCTAAATAAAGTTAATCTTCCCTTAAGCGAATCCAGGTGCTGTGAATTCGATGGTGCCCTCAAATTTTAATTCCAAGCATTGGTTCAAAATTTAGAAAATGTCACCCGCATGTTTACTGAATGTACCATAAAAAAGTTCAAAAATTATTAATAATCACCTTCGCCCACGCCGGTCGATGTTAGGGTCATCAAAAGGGGAACACACCCTCATGAGCTCATCAGTACTCTCAAATTTTCAATCTGAGTTACCATTTTGAAGTTTAGGATTTTACAATAAAATAATTGTTTCTTAAATATATCATTTACGGCCAAAAACTAACTTCCCCTGGTGGCCCGTTCCAGCCAATGTTAGTATATTACTAAAGAATGCATACCATCACGTGTTCATCAGTGGTCTCATATTTTTAATCCAAGTCACGATTCGGGAGTTATAATCATTTTAATAATGGAATAATTTTTATTTAATTATTTTCTTTACAATTATTCCATTTTGGGTTTTCTTATCGGAGTCCTGTACTGACTAAACTTATGTCGCATGTAGGGTAAACCCACCATCCTTAACATAACATTTCCCTTGAATTTCTAATCTGGGCACCTTTTTAAGATTTATTCCAATTTTTCAAGAAAACCACTCACACATGTTATTTAAAACATAACATTTTTTGACGGATCATTACGGGAATTTTGGGCCTCAGAATCACGTTTTATTAGATTTTTTTATCTCTAAATAATTCTATATAATTTAAAAATATTCAAAAATTCTGAGACATTACAGACCATCTATCTGATGATGGAAGGAATTGCTCTAATGTAGCTGAGTCCCAAATGCCTCCTGTAATCCCTTACACAAGAAGGATGTAAAATGAGCATCATGATCAGAGATAATCATCGATGTCACCATGTGAATCTATAAAATCTCATGTATGTAGTGGTTTCCCAAGATATCTGCTGATCTCTACTCTCAAGTGGGTAGAAAGTGGGATGACTTGGTGATTCAGTCAATGATCACCCAGATGGAATCATGCCCCCAGGATGTACATGGTAGCCCTGTCACAAAGTCTATGTAGATTCCATCTTACTTCCACTCAGGTACCTCAAGTGGCTAGCCTAATCTTGCTGGCACCAGATACTCGGCCATCACATGCAGACAAGTGAGACATCGTGATAGGAACTTTTCCACTTCTTTCTTCATCCCTAGACACCAATACTAATGTCAGAGGTCCTGGTACATATTTCATACTCCAGGATGTACTGACAAAGGGGATGTGTGGAACTCCCTCAACACCTCCTCTCATTGCGTCACTGGTGCCACGGTGCATCCTCTGAAGAGGATGACATGCTCCCCACCTTTAGAAAATCCATCAGGATCCTATCCTGAGCATATCTGATCACATCGGGACTTATAGTCTATGTCCCCAAGTTGTGCCTCCCTAACTCTCTAATGGTGTGGGTGAGTAAATATCATAGACTAGAGGTAAGATGCTCCATCACTATCCATAAAGGATAACTGGAATGTGGCTAACTTCTATGTCACCTCACTCAGCAACTATAGACGAGACCTCTTATTGAGTGTGTCTGCTACTATGTTCCCTTTCCCAAGAGTGAAGACTATGTCAAATTCATAGTCCTAGAGGAACTCGTTCAATCGTTTCTATCTCATGTCCAGGTCGTTCTGCAAGAATATATGCCTGATACTCTTTTGATCAGAGTAGACTGTAAAACATTCTCCCATCAAGTAGTGCCTCCACATCTTTAGTGAAAAGACCACTGTTTCTAACTCTAGGTCATGGGTAGCGTAGTTCTGATCATGTTGCCTCAACTACTATGATCCATAGGTGATCATCACTTACTCCTATGTCAGGAAACAACCTCGTCCGGTCCCTGATGTGTCGTAGTAGACTACATACCCAACACCCTCTTCTAGTAACCTCAAGATGGGGGCACTCATCAGTCTCTACCTCATCTCCTAAAAACTCTGTCGAAACAACTCTGTCCACATGAAGGGTTGTCCCTTATTTTTCAAAGATGACAAGGGTGTCACAACTCTGGAAAAGTCAGGTATGAATCTTCAGTAGTACCCATCAAATCCCAGGAAACAATGCACCTCGGTCATACTCATGGAGGGATCCCAAGAAAACACTACATCTATCTTTATTGGATCCACTAAAAATCCAGCCTTCGAGATAACGTGCCACAGGATGTGGAATTATGGTATTCTGAACATGAACTTTGATAGATTTCCATAAAGCTGGTGCTCTCAGTGTGTATCCAGAACTATCTGCAAGTTCATGGTGTGCTCCTCCTCTGATTTCGAGTATATAAAGATTCCGTCAATGAAAACCACCACGAATAGATCAAGGTAAGGCTGGAAGATCTTGTTCACGAGTCCCATGAATATTTTTGGAGCATTAGTTATATCGAATGGCATTACCAAGAACTCATAATGGTCATACCGAAATCTTAAGGCTATCTTCGGTATGTCCTTGTCCCATACCCTGAAATGATGATAGCCTGATCTGAGGTCTATATTCAAAAACCACTATGCTCCCATCACATGGTCGAAGAGATCATCGGTACTCGACAAAGGATACTTGTTCTTCATGATCACCTGGTTCAAGCACCGATAGTCCACAAAAATCCTTAGACTCTCATCTACTTTATTGGTGAACAAAATCGAGGATGCTAATGGAGAAACACTAGGCCTTAAGAACCCGATCCTATGCAAGTCCTCCAACCATACGCACAACTCACGAATCTCTGCGGGAGCCATCAGATATGCTGGTGTATATATTGGTGCCATCCCGGGGTATAGGTCAATGTAGAAGTGTACATCTATCCGAGGAGGTAGTCTAGGAACATCATCAGGAAAGACATCAGCATACTTGTACACCACTATAGGATATCTCATACTCCTCACATCAACGGATCATATGGTATGGCTAGCCAACTAATGTGTGATTGGATGCACCCTCCTTTGAGAAATTCCATCCTGTGCTACAAAGATTCCTTTCTATCCAATGAAGGAAAACCTAATACCATCCTCATGGACACACCGCACTTTTCACTTAAGATAGTTTATCTTACCATGGACCATTGATAACCATTCCATTCCCAAGATGAAATCGTAAGGACTCGACACTGCTACTAGGAGATCCCAGCCAAAGATCTTGCCTCCTAGAGTAATCTCACATTTCCGACACCAGTTTGTGCTCATCGAATCCTCTTTCGTAAGAGTCTTTAATCGCAAGGATCGATCCAATGGATCTACCAGAATCTATGAGTTCTAAACGAGATTCGTGGCAATGAAATAATGACTAGAACCTGTGTCTATAAGTACTACAGCTAGAGTGGAATAGACACAGATTGTACCTCGAATCATCTCTGGAGAACCATGGTCCTAGGCCTTAGCTACCTGAAGTTGTGCTCATCCCTATCTGCCTGCTCCCTGAGGTCGGGGTGGACCACTTGGAGGTGGTGATGGTAGAACCTCAAATCGCCACCCACTGCCTACTGCACAGCCTACTCCACTACCACGTCTACTGCCCTGTGGACCTCCTCACTCGAATATCTACCTCTTCCTCAGCGGTCCCTCAACTGTTTTTTGATCATTGGTATGGCGGGTCGGGCAGTTGCGAGCCATGTGACCCTTCCCGCCACACGTGAAACACATTTTGCTCTTCTTCTAGCCTTGACTCCCTCATGATCTCTGCTCCTCTGACCCTATGTCATGGGGTCATCCTCTGGAAGGTCTGGACCACTTGAACCACTATGCCATCTTCCTACGGCCTGCTGCAGATGACTGGGATACCTTTCATCCAGTGGTGGCTCTCACCATCGGTTCCTTCTCTGCTAAGAATCCCTCCACCAATAATGCTCGCTCGGGTACTCTAGGCTACGTCGGGATATTGAGAGATATCATCGACAGTATGATATCCCACCGAAGACCCTACTAAAAGGTATGGGCCCTAATGAAAGGGTCATGTACCATATCGGTGGAGTAAAACAAGAGGTTAGTGATTCTTTCTGAGTACTGGGCTACTGTCAGGCTTCCCTGCTATAAGTGTAGGAGTTATTGAATATGCACAGATCATAGAGTCGTTGGAATGAACTCCTCCCTGAAGATGCCCTTGATGTAAATATAGGTGAGGGTCACCTCGTCATGTAACTAGAGAGTTGGGCTCCACCATCCCTCTACTATGCCTTGGAAGAGGCTGGAATCTAGGATCACCATCTGCTCTACTTTTTTCCTGACTAGGCGAAAAACTCATGCTACAACCTCTATCCAGTCCTCAGCAGTCTATGGATCGGTCTCGCCTCGAAACCTTGGAGGCCTCTTCCATTGGAACTCATGAAACATGCTCAGTCTGGTAGAAATTTATTCCCAATGGGTGGTGGTGCTGATGGTGCACCACTTGAAGGTGCTATCGTTGTAATAGGGTCCTACATTGAAGCCTCATCGCTCAGTGGGCCGTCACCATGAATTTTCTATGGATTCCTGGCCGGCTGTCTACATGGAGGCATCATGAAAGAAACATGTGTGCCATGGTCAATATTTTATACATAGTGAGCTGACTGCAAAGAGATCAAAAGTAAAATATTTCCAAAACATGCGCAATTAGTGTCTTCGTGTACCGAGTTGGAAAGGAGAATTTGGGGTCCTGGTGTATGGATACGTCGATCGCTGCACCAACACTAGACTCCCCGAACTAAAAACCACACTCAAAACACTTAACACTATTGATCCATTGGAAAGATCAATGTCCTAGTTCTTTAGTAGAACTGACTCCTATGATACCACTTTGTCACAACCCGTCCCCTGGGGCCCGTGCCTTGATTACTACAAGCCTGCCTTCCATAGGGCAGTTGTTGGTGACTTGCACCGGAAAGGCATATCTTTGAATGTGGGATGGAATTTCCTTTAAAACTTCAAACAGACAAACCAGGAATACAACATGTTGCAAAACACATAGTAAAACTGCAGTAGTAAAGTGTGTACTGAAAGTAAAGGGGCTGGAATACAAGCCCAACTAAAAAGATACAACTATGACAGACAAAAGCTCCTAAGATCATCCACCAAGGATCTTACTTGAAGGGTAGGTACAACTCGTCCCCAAAACGCTCCACATCAACTAGTCACCGTTGTACACCGCCTGGTCCTGGCTCCCTAATGTCTCAGCCAAGCTGGTCCTCCTCTGCAGAAGACACCAAAAGGTGTGGGAAAAGCCAGTGCAGGGGTGAGTATAACAATACCTAGTAGGGACCCTGAGACCCACGAAGGTCTCTCAGAATTCCACAATGGAAAACCACAATACATGATCTCTAACATAAATCACAAAGAAAAAGACTCAGCTCAAACAAGGTATACAACTCAATGTTCAAGAAGAAAGATTATTAGTCTTACGCTATATCATTTTATTCTATTAGAATGTTTCCACAACTGAACCATGAAAGAGTTGTTACATTATTGATCCACACAGGGTCGTATGTCGCCGATCCATGATGGTCCTCCCTAATGAAGGTCCTCATCCGGTCATGCACAACTGATCGACACAGGGTATCTAGAATGCTCATCCACATAGGGTCGCTATGATTCCGATCTACAAAGGGTCGCTATGATGCTGACCCACATAGGGTAACTATGCTACAGATCCACACAGGTTTGCTATGATTCTGATCAGCATAGGGTCGCTATGATGAAGAACCACACAGGGTCACTATGATGTATATCCACATAGGGTCTCTATGATTCTTATCCACACAGGGTCGCTATGATGATTATCCACATAGGTTTTCTATTCAAATGACAACCAGCCACATGATTTTATACACCTAGTGCACTTGAGTTCTGTAGTATCTTCTCCTAAATATATTGGTATTTTATCAACTACCAAAAGGTTTTTACAGAGGAGTAACCCAAAGGACCACCATGTAGTAAGGGTTCCAATGTGACAGGCAACGCTTCAATGAGATACATAGTCCGTGAGTTATAGGTTTTTTAGATCTGAGGGCCCGGTTGGATTGGAGTTCGATCCAACCTGGCTATACTCCAACATTCTAAAAAACATATGTGGATTACCTCAAAGGACCATCTCATTCCATAGATTCCATCACTATATACGGTTCGTCAAACAGATGTCTAGTTTATGAGATACATCCTTTTAAGTGTATCTGGGATGAAAACAGGACGGGCCCGGTCCGACCCAGTCAGACCGAACCGACCCGCCCTGACCTGGGCCACCCAAACTGGTCCAGGTATGAGCCAGGTCCAGCTTGGCTCAGCCCGAATTGGCTTGGCCAGCCCATGTGGGTGGGGCTGCGTACTTGTCTCACTGGGCCACTGACCGACCCGACCCACCAGGTGACCCAGCCCAGTGGCTGGTGCGGTCCGCCAGCCAGGTGGCCACCCTCCTCCCTGAACAACAAAGCCGTTCAGGTTCTTCAACCAGTGGTGCCATGTGGCGCTACCCTCCATTCAGAATGACCCCAGGGGTGCGGGTCCCATTCGCTGCGGCTTCGAAGTCATGACCTTCTTCCGCGACCCACGATGGCGCTGCCCTGCTGCCATTGCGGTCGACCGATGCCAATAACTGCCATCGTCCACCGCAGCACCTATAGGCACTACCTCCCTCTTCACCTAGCACTGGACGGCTATTGACATCGCCTACCGGTGGTGGTCACCAGCACTTCCGCACCGGTGCCTCACCGGTGGGGCTTTCGCGGGCCACCATGGTGAGCTTTGGTTGTCCATTTTCCCTTATGAACGCGCCTACGGGCCTCCCAGGATGCTGCAGTCACTGTGTGGCTCCTAGATTCAAGATTTCCATCGTTTTGGAAATATTCCCCAAAATAACATGGAAAAAACCGAACCAGAAGACAGTCTAGGCATTGTCCTTTTGGCCTCCGCCCTCCATGTTATCATCATATCCAAAGGGAGTAAATTAATCATCGCATAGATAAAAAATTAAACCCCATTCAAAACCCCACTAACAATCAACCGTAATTTCGTGATAATTATAGATCAAATCATTTTTTTTTATCCACGTTCATCATGATTTTCAAGAATGAGGAAAATAATCGAGTAATTACTTGAATTTAAAAAAAACCCTACATTGGAATTGGAGAAGCCATCATTTCTTGTAGAAGAAGAATCCTTGTTTGAAGAAGCTGTTGGCATTCGCCGATCCCATGTCGATTACACCAATATTTCAATCCAAGATTCTATTCTTCATCGGTGGAAAGGGTTGTGGTACTTCACCAAAGGTTCCTCATTTCCATGTCTATAAACCAAACCCGAGCCTCATTCAAATAGAGGGGGAAAGGTGATCAACGCAACGAGAGATTAATGAGGTTCATTAATGAATGAAACTCTTAATCTCAATAGTTTGATTACAAAACAAAAGGGTCAATCCCTTAAATGGATTGACAACTCAGTGGTCCTTCTACCACTGCTCAACTATTGGTACAAAAAAGAACAAATTTTATGTTATTTTATTATTTTTTAAAAATTCCATAAAACTGACTTTTTCTCCCAACCTACTGTAGTCAAAGTTATGCCTCCGTTAAGATATTCACATTGTTGTGGATTCAATGGTTCCCTCATATTTTTAATACGGGCAACACTTCAAACAATAGAAAACACCACCCACACGTTTCTGGAATGTACCTTAAAAAAAGTTCAAAAATTCTGTTTTGGGCACATCTGGCCTCAGAATCAAGCGCCATTAATTTCCATAGACTCATAATAATCATAAATAATTAAAAAAATATGGAATTTATGGGTCTTTACAAATGAAATTCTTCATAATCCTAACCAAAATACGAGGAAAATCCATGACCAATTAAAACAAGATAAATATCATTAATTTTAGATTTGAATTAGAAACCACTAAAAAATTTCCAGTGAATCATACCATCATCAAAATGATGTGTGTCTATTTGAATACACCATCTTGGGATCTCATATATGCAAGACAATTGATAGACCTATGGGAAATATAAAATTCCACCATGCTCTGGTAGAATCTATAACAGAACCTAACCTAGAAAACAAAAAAGTTAGAGATAAAGAAGGAGGAGAGGAAAGGAAAACAATAGAGAAGAAAGACCTACCTAAAACACTTATGAAACTATATAGAACTACATAAAATTGAATGTGGTAGAAAGTGGGAAAATTAGGGATTCCTTGGTGGTCAAGAAAACAATAGAGCAGGATAAAGGTTAATGGAGGCTTAAAATATCAGTGGGAAAATGGTTATTCTCTAATTTTTAATTGGATCACAATTTTTCGACACATTTTAACATACCACGGACCAACCATTGATTCAGAACTGTCTAAGAGAATCCACCTCACATGGTTACATCATGTTGTTTAAAATATCGTTTCCCAACCATGTAACATGTATACAATTCAATATAGATGCTCACATGGTCTCTTTAGACCTACAACACAATTTATCAAACTTTATACCTCTATATTTTGGGTCTCTCGGTTAGGGAGAATAGTTAACCCCAACTACCCACTAACTTTGAACCTTAGGATACCACTCTAAAATAGGAATCCTCGAGTCAAGAACCCCTGGGACACCCCCTAAGACCCCAAAACCTTTAATTAGATTCATTCCAAGTCCAAATTGGGTTATTTGAGGGGTTAAAACCCTTATAATAATTCTCTGATGCTCGGTTAAGAAACTGTCTGAACCAGGAAACCAAAAGTTCAAACTCTTTCATAAATTATAATCACTCATATGGATGAGGGGTTTTACGGTCTCTTCACCCTAATACTTCTCATCTCCATGATGTCTCAATGGATTCCACCCACACCACATGACCTACATAAATTTTTATTTACATCTGAATGGACTCATACAATTCCCAAACACCAAAAACATATTCATTTCATAACATACAACCCAAGGAACATAACTAGAAATAACCCAACCTAATAGATGACATTATAACTGAACAACAAGATGGTTCTTACCAAATCCCATCCATCTTGAAACACTGATGGTGTCATCGCAAGATCTCCTATATGATCTATGATTCTTCCCCCCATAATTCCCATCCAAAAACCACTAAAATTTGGATTCTTTATTCCCTCTTTTATTAGAGTTTTTCATTAGGACACCCCCATGTGTTCCAAAGGCACACCTAGCACATATCCATTATTACAACACCCAAATATCAATTAAAATTACTTTAAAACCCTAGCACCCTCCCCCATTTCCAAAAACTAACTAAGGAGGGATTCATAAAAATTGTTAATACACAAGTCTGGAATATACTAGATTTTATTTGATGATCCCGATGTCATTCCAAAATGTACCTATCATTACAAAAACAAAATGTCATACATGGTATAGAACGCATCTCATCGACCATCATACCCAATTAAATTTTGAACCATACCCATCCAATCATCCTAAAAACACTTGTATCACACATTATTTATGTCAAAAAATTTACAAATCATGATTTATTAATGCCCAAGGGCATCATGAAATCACCCAAAAACACCCACCAAAGTGTGTACCCAATGTTAGGTGACATTTTATGGTCGATCCCCAACCATTAATTTCCATAATCATTCCACACTATGAGAAAGGATTTGTAATCAAATCAATCACACTTATATAAAATCAAAACATACTAACCTAAGACTAATACTCAAATGCAATTCACAAGCATGTCTGAATCCAAACCTGGAATCCACCAAGGAATCCAAATATATTCAACTCCCATTTTTTAAAACTAGCATAACTCTATAATAATCATATGTTAATTAGTCTCAAATTTTTTTGACCCCCCTTTAATAATGGTCACATTACAATGATTGAAATCCCATTCCCCACAATATGAGCATCCATTTCATCACATCCTTGAACCATTTCAACATCCATACTTCCCATGTTATATCCACCACCAAACATTATATACAAACAAGTTCAAGGACACACACCCTTAAGTGTATTTCCAAAAGTTAACCAACTCTCATGAATAAATAACGGGAATTTAACTCATGATATCATTTTTTAAACCATCTAAATGTTAGTTTAACACTTTTAAACAACTGATGGTGCAATCTCCCAAACCCAACTCATTTTTACTCCTTCCCAATGCACTAACCTTGATAGGTCCCACCAAAACCAACCATGTGTCACTCTTCGAGATCCATGGTTTCTTACTTGATAGGTTAATATATGGAACTATGAATTTTTTAACTCATATCAGTTGTGTATTCACACATGATACTTCTATGATCTCATTCATATTTCAAGAACATCTCTATTATCACTAGAGATATTGAGGCCACTGAACCCATAAACACACTCATGAAACCCGCATCAGTTCTTATAATACTCATAATCTCCATGTTAACTCAAGCGTCATAGGACTATGATTATGTAACATGAAATTCACAAGACAAATAACATTGTGCATCCCCATGCATTCATGCCACCATGATCCCATTGACGCTTAATTGTTACATGCTCTTTCTTAACCCATAAAAAACGTTTTTCTAAATCTAGCATTCACATACCATGAAAACTTGGCTCACAGTCACTATCCATTGGCCATGCCTTATCTAAATTCCGTTCTCACCTGTCATAGACAATGGTTGGTAATTCTAAATTGTAGAGGAAACTCACTGATCCAAAACCACTTAAACAACTAATCAACAGTAGATAGTCATAAAAAAATTCACTATGTTCACCTACACTCTCACCACACTCCTAAAGATTCATCTAGATATAATTGGGCCAGTAACCTAACCATTTTTTCCCTCTTAAATAGAATGTGTGAATGAATAGTCAACTATCCAGGTTCATTTCATCTAAAGAAACCATGAATTTCCATGTGCCTCACACCAAAAACCTTTTTTTTTAGGATGTCCTTATCCAAAAATAGCACCTACTCGCTCATCCATAACCACCCTAAGTCTGCCACACATGTATGGTTGATACCTAAAGAAACCTCTCACACCTAAAACAATATACACTTGAGAATATTTTGTTCACCCAATCCTACTCATAACCACCATAAACAACCCTTCTATATAATAATTACTCGGACTAGGGACCCAAATGAACCTACACCTTAGGAAACCATCCACAAGACTGAAGCAAAAGTACACAAGTGCCCATTCTAATAAAAAGTCATCAACCACACCTACAACTCAAACTAAGAAGCACCCTTCTTATACAACCATTAAAAGTGAAAATAAATCCACATGTTCCTCATAAACCCAAATTCACTCAAAATACAGCCACCCCTATCACATGTCATCCTTAAAAGTTACATAGAAGTGACTCCCTAAAATAGATTCATGTCATGAAAGGTCCCTAGAATCTCCTACCTATGTCTAGTAAAAATCATAGAATGCCAAAAATAATAGGGAATGAAGTATGATCCAATCCCAATATCAAAAGAAATTGAAATAAAAAAACACACATATCTAGGGTCTCACATGAAAAAGGATTCATATACCAAACCACGCACAAAAATTAGGGAACCTATCCTCTCCATGAATTTTTACATCAGACGGCTTCGTAGAGGTCCATTCCACACTACTGAGCCCAAAAAAATAACATTTCACAAGGGGTCTAATGGTTATGCACATATGCGATGATGACCCACCAGGGTCACTACACCGGCCATGCATGAGGATTTCGTCATCTTCAGCCTCCTCTTGGAGCACCTCACCATAGATTGAAATGGATTTCCATAAAAAAATAACCAATATAAAATTCATCCTAGATGAGTAGAATTCAACCATGAAATTATATAGGAAAACACAGTATGAAATTTTTTGACACATTAAAAGTATGACTTAGTTATTAGTGAACTCATACACTAATAGGTGTATATGTCATGTAAATACATTGTTCCTAATATGATGCATGAGATTCCCATTACCTAAAAAAGATAAGAGTAAAATCAAATCATTGTCCTATTTACAATGGGACAAGATCTAGAAATATATTACAAAAAAAACATCTAAGACACATGTGCATCACCCAAGGAGAAAATAATATACAAAGATCACATTAAATAACAAGAAAATCAATCCAATCCCTAAAAACCTAAAATTCATAGCATAACATCTGTTCTTGATGCACTAACATGATATCTATCATAGGATCTGATACATTCTTAAATCTATAATATACCATATTTTAAAACCATAAGATTAATTAAATTGAATGCTCATATACCATGTTGTAACATCATTCCTTGGTTCACACTATAAATAGTAACCAGATCGGTTTACCACTAGACCTCAAATGTGCCACCAAAAATGTAAGATGCTTTCAAATAGAAATGAGGGTGTAGGGTAGTACCATCGGGAGACTATATCCCCTGATTATAGTGTGAAAATAAATATAAAATAACCAATTGTCATATTCCAATGATAACCACTAGAGTACATATGATATATAAATATCAACATCAAAACATTAACTTTAATAGAAGAATGTAAATAGATTCAATACTCATCAAAAAACAAAATATAGTAAAGGCCCATACTATAACTACCCAAACTATTATAAATAAAATTCCCCATGAAATTTAATTAAATTCATTATAATATATTATGGATATAGAAAACACATTCACTTTCTTGCTTTTATTATATCCAATTGTATTAAAAAATATATTAAATACCATTACCGTTTATAATAAACCATTTAAATAGTGATCATATGAATGGTATAAATATAAAGTTTTAACAAATCTAATTGACATAGAAAAATGATGTGATGGACACAACTAAAATGATTATACCATATAAATACCATTAATTAGAACTTCTGAGTGAGATAGAATTACCAGGATTTTCCCTTGACAAAACCCAAGCTGAGATCCAACAATTTAAGCATGAGTGATGCCCTTTATAGGAGAAGTTCAAGCTCATAAATATCATGGTCCGAACCATGTAAGTGAAAACCACCCCATGAAAGTATCATCATCGCAAACCTTACCCTTGGGATGTTTGTGGTGTAATAAGGGGTTATGTATCAAGACTGTAGTTATATAAATTTTTATATTATATAGAATAGTGAATATATTTTAATCTTATTATTATTAATTTATTAAGGATTTTTATTTTGATACAATAAAACGAAAATTCTATTTTTATGTAATATTAAAATTCAATTATGGAATTTAATTTTTTGTATTAAAATAATTTTGAAATAAATAATTTATTATTAAATTATTATAATTAAATAATTTTTATTAAATATAAATGAGCAGATAATAACCCATATCTTAATTACACTTTAATAATTGATTTATTACATAACATTACACTTAATACAACTCGGGAGATTGATAAGTCTATTTTCTTTGGAAAAAAGGTACATTATATAACAACAAAAAAGTAAAAAAACAACTTTATTGAAAACTTCATTAACATGATCGCACTTAAAACTGTATGGGATAACCTGGGGACATACATAAGAAAGGTGTGATATGTAAAGCACGAAAAGGGAGTAAACATGGTATAACATGATGAATCAATACATGTTAGAAAATATTAATATCAATTGGGAATTAAAGGAACATGAATAATATGGCATGATATAGAATAATAATCATAACTTGGGAAATGTGGCAACAACATAAAACACTGCATCATAAACATAGGTCAGGGATAACCCACTAATACATCATGGTAGAAAAAGTCCCATAAATAAATTATATTCACCCCATTTTCCAACATGATGTATCATGATACTAAAAATTACCGAATGCGGTGGAGCGTTATATAATTCTGGGTGCATCCTTCGCTTTCATTTCATTCTCACGCTTAAGTGTGTCACATATATCATATAATATGAGATAAATTTTTTTGCCAATTTATTCCAAAATAAAAAAATGAAGAATAAATATATGTATGTCCACAATGAAATAAGTATATTTGTATAAAGGTTAACACCCTTAACAGGAATTAGGTATTGGTATTCATTACACAAATGTTTGGGCGTGTAATCTCGTGGTGAAATTTCAGCACCATAATGGAGGCATATATATGTTAATAGAAGGGATTGATGAGAGTGAAAGGGGTATATAATAATTTATAAACCATAAGGTAAGTATAAGAGATTTATTAAAATACACTCTAATATTAGTAATTAAAAATAAATGGGGTATAAAATGAAGAAGATTCATGAATAATGAGAGACAAAGAGGATCTCTTACTTGAGTGTGTGTTTCCAAATGCTTGATAGGGGATTATTGATAGACTGGTGAAACCATATAAGGACTCTATATAGGTTAGGTATGATTAAGGAAGTTCTAAAAGGATTTTTAGCGAAGATAAATGGGATCTTGGGTGGGTTTATATAGGAAATGAGGGGGATTGCTTTATTATTTAGGTTGTGTACTCTACCTAATAAAATAACCAAACTCAAAATCCATACCATGTTTTCTCCCATTGTTTCTTCCAAATGGAAGTGGTTATCATTATTTTATAACTCCAAGGGTTTAACATAATAATATAATTCACTTCATTATGTGGAGGTGAGTTATAATTTTTATGAAATGGTTTAAAACCCTTAAAATATATTATAAGTTTGGAAGGATTCATAATGGCTGTATAAAATAAATTAAATAAACATAAAACCAAATTCTTTTAAAGGAATAACATATATTTTGTGATGGATACCTTTTATGGTATTTATTACATCACTTTTGGGTCATTAGGATGTCATAACACACAAAAATATAATTATATGGTATTTATTTGTTTACTCAAAAATACAACTATCTCAGAAAATTATGATTAATTCACCATTAGATAATTTTTATATTACGATTACAAAAATAATATTCATTTTATATAAATATTTTTCTAACTTTTTGAATTTTTACTTTTTAAAATAAAACTATCCTTTATTATGGAATGCTAGGATTTTTTGACAATAACAATTTTTAAACCATTATAAAAATTACATTTGAAATTATAGAAACTTATATGATCATTTATATTTGAGAAACATAATTTAATGATAATATCTTCTTGAAATATTATTTAATTAAAAAACAATAAAGTAATCAAAATAAATTTCATAATTGAATTTGAATAATACCCAAAAATACTATTTCTGTTTTATTGTATCAAAATAAAAATCATTTAAAAAGTAAAAATAAAATAATGAATATTATATTCAATATTCTATAAAAAATAATATACATACTCATATTTCTAGGGTTCCGATTCATATCCTTTTAACACACCAGAACACACCATAATAGTAAGGTTTGTGATTGTGAGACTTTCATGGGTTGGTTCAGAAAACTTGGTTTGGGTCGTGATCTCGATGAGATTGAACTTATCTCGTAAATGGTTTTGATCATGCTTATGTTTTTGGAACACGTCTTGGGATTGGTTAGGGGAAAATCCCATTCATTCTATCTCATTAGGATGTTCTGATAAATAGGTTTCATAGTGTATGATCTTACTGGTTGAGACCATCACTTCCTTTTTCTATGTTAATTTGATTTGTTAAATCCCTATATTTATACTAATCATGTGATCAATGTTCAACAGCTAAATTATCCTTTGGTAAAGATTCATAATAGTCATTAAAATATGTTAGGATATAATGAAACCAAAGAAGTGCATATTTTTTTATAACCATAATACATAATAATACATTTAATTAAAAATCAAGGGAAATTTTATTTAAAACAGTTAGGGTCGGTAATGGCCCAGACCCACCTGATCCATTACTTTGCCAAAACATGGCTCCACCAAAATGGCGGCACCGTGACGGTCATACACCGGTCACGGTGGCACCATAAGGGTGACACCGTGATAGTGGCACCGTGAGGGTGACACCGTGATGGTGGCACCATGAGGCTGACACCGTGATGATGGCACCACGTCCTCACCATGTCTTCATCCCTTTTTCAAGTTCTGACTTTTTCCGCTCCCACAATGTATCTTTTGACATAAAAATGTTTTAATACCCATTTAAAAGCCATTTAATGACCATAAATAATATCTAAAATCCCCCAAGGGTCGGGCAACCCTTAACTTATAATAATGTTTGGTTTTTCCTCAGTGTCACGCCCTTCCCCATACCTTCCAGATCCGCCCCTGTTACGCATTTCCTTATGATTAAAGGAAACTATTTTACGCACATCCATTATGGCCACCCCTCCGATGGGAATTGTTAAATGACAATTAATTCAATCGTGCGTAACTGTCCAACCATGCGGGGAACCATGATCTGACTATAAAACCAGTCAAATTTCCATATCTGGTAACAACAGGATCTCATCCTTATATCGCATAGGAATTCCTTTTTCTTCTTCTTCTTTGCTGGTATCTTGATATTCCCTTTGTTGTGTTCTTGAGTCCCCTCATAAGGCAAGTGGTGTGTCTATGATGGAGTTTTTAATACTCACCCTTGGATCCCCTGACGTTCCTCCCCTACAAGTCGATCATCCCCAGTTCTTGGCGCACGGAGTTAGAACGTCGATCTTTGATCATCCAGGTAGGTTTTTTCCTTCGTCTCTTCTTACTATGTATCATGCGAGGTGGGTATGCTATTGGTTCTGCGGGGATGGATGAAACCAAACATAATGATGATAATGGAAGAACTTTTAAATAATGAAGGGGGTGCGCCTGATGTTTTATGCTATACTCTTTTCATGATTATGTGTTGTGAATTTTATTGGCTTATGACCACTGAAAATCATGACCATTGTTGGTATTTTCTTTGTTCACTAATGAACCTATGTGCTTATGGAAATTTACATGATTAAATGAGTGTAACATGGAAACTGGTTAATCACATAAACTCGGTTGATTAAATGGATGCCCAGTGAAGGAAAATCCTTGTGTGGTCACCCCGGTTAACCAACGGAAAGAATAAATTAATGTTGTGCTTGAACCTGGAAGTTTCATTACTCTGTTTTGGTAGTAGGTGTGTTATCCTGTTTGATTCTTATGTGGTGATGTGGAGGGGGATGGGATCCTCTATTATAGTATGGTTGTTGGTTGTGAATCTGAAGCCATGTGGGGCTATATCTCGAGGCTTGGTTTGGTTCTAGTACACCGAGGGATCTCACGGATCCCCTTGTTTTTGTGACTTTACAAGAGAACCGGGTGTGAATGCTTAAATTTTTGTTTGGATCTTTATATTACTCTGGAACGTGTTTATGCCTGTTATTTTCCCAATAGTGTAGAATTTATCTAAATAGAGTCACTTGAACATGAAATCAAGTATGGGTTAAATGGGGAATTGGTTTTGGATATGAGTTGTAACTTGGCCGTGAGTGTTGTTCCTTTCTTTTATGAATGAATAGTAAAAAGGGAGTTGTTCTTAGGTTGTATTTGGAAACCCTTGGTTGGGATGAGTACTTGTTACCTATAGATATATCTATAGTTTTTATGTTTCTTATTTTCACCCCCCCCCCAAGTTTGGAACTAAGTTCCGAACACCCCCATTTCATAGGGGAGGGTGTTTTTCCCAACACTCCTATGAGTGGCTGGTTATTAGATCCTTTTCTTCTCACTTTCCAAAATAGCCCAAGATTATTCAGGAAGGGTAGTTATGGTGGCTGGCCCAGGTGTGTGCGGGTAGGTTGTTTCCCAAGAGTCTTTGGGATGAGGCCTAGGTGTCTTCGGGTGGCAGTTGTTGTTTTGAACCAGGTGTTTGCCGGCATGGTTAAGCGTGGTGGTTGTGTCCCAGGTGTTTGCATGCGGGGTGGTGGTTGTGGCCTAGGTGTTTATAGGTGCGATGTGTGGTTGTAGCCCAGGTGTGTGTGGGTGGGGTGTGGAAGTGGGACTGCGATGAGAATGGAAGGATTGGTTCAATGCATAGGATGTCTTCAATAACTGGTGGTAATGTGGCACGAAGTACCCAAATATCGATGTGCTATTACAATACATTACATGACATGCGTTATTTGGGGAATGTTCCTTGGTGAGGCTTGGGTGGATAGTTTTCCCTGCTAGGTTTTTTGGTTATCTATTTTCTCACAGGGAATTATAATTCCTCCCCACTTGTGCATGAAAGCTTTTGGTTTTCCTTACTGAGTATACTTGTATGCACACCCTACATATATAAAACTTCTTTCAGGTTTCTAGGAGGACATCAGGGATCGTGCGGGACCGTACTAGCTCGGACATTGGGAGAGTTACAGTTACTATTTTTCATTCTTTTTTAATTTACCTTTGGAGTTCTTGTGCCTTGTATCATTTACTTTGGAATATACATATGGGATTGGTTTACTTTTGGATTTAATTTTACCTTCAGTTTTGGTGTTGTTTGGATATTCTATCTTATCTCCCAATCCTATTAAATAAAAAGGGTAATGCCTTCCATCGTGCGTGTGATTATAAACCCTTGGTGCTAGTCGCCACTTCGGGACCTATTGAAGGTGGGTCTGGGGGGTCATTATCTCTCCTTCAACTTGAAGAAGGAATGGTCTGGCAATCTGTTGTCCCTTCTCTCGTCTTAGTGAAGGCAGGTCATGACAGAATGGTATCAGAGGCAGTGGTTGATAGATAGGATGGAGTCTAGGGGTAGGAACAGTAAGGATTGCATGGGATGGTAGGGAAATAGTGTTGGGTGATCTTGGTGCATGAAATATTCCAGAGAATACTGGCTAAACAATGGGATTTTAGGGTCCCTCGTGATCCAATACAAGGACTTTGTGCCTACCGAACAACCAAGTAAGGCTACACTGATTGCAAGGTAGAGACCCTAGGGAAGGTACATGCATAATAATGACTTTTTTTCTTATGTTTCATGGGTATTTTTCTTTTGGGATTTAAAATTAATAAGAATTCTAAGAAAATATAAAAGAAATCTTCTACACTACTCGGGCTTAGGCATTCCTTGTTTACCTTGCAGCAATGACACCTGGGATATGACCATGAGTAGTGCGGGCGATCAAGGCCCAGGGGATTGACTCGGCCGATCGACAGAGGGCTGACAGAGAGGAGTAGGATGATCAGTGGCAGAGGACGCTTCATGCCTTTTAGTGGAAGACCCTCGGGAAGTACGAGGGTAACATCTCAGACATAAAGATAGAGAGATGGCTCAAGGAGCTAGTGATAACTTTTAGCTTGATTAAGGCTCCAAAGGAGTATTGGGTTCCTCTGGCTGTAAGCCATATGCGGGGAGTAGCGCGTCAGTGGTGGATGCTCTACCTTGGGGAGAAGAGAGAGGTCGAGGTTACATGGGCTGACTTCAAGAAGGAGTTTCAGGAAGAATTCCTCTCTTCCACGATGAAGGATGAGAAGAGGCAAGAGTAACTCTCCCTCAATTAGGGGGGCATGTCAGTGAGAGAGTTGGGGATCATATTCAAGGATCTCCTCCACTTTTCTATAGACCTATTTCCGGATGAGGAGTCTTGGGTGAGACGTTTGGAGGAGGCACTTCAACCTTCTCTTCATTATGTTGTTACTCCCTTTACCTTACCGACCTACTTGGAGGTCCAGTAAAAGGCTGAAGTGGTGGAGAGGATTCACACACTGGGAGGTGTATCACTAGAGGGAATCGAGTTGGGCTTGTCGAAGGGGAAGGTCGTCAGCTGCAGGCCTCCAGCATCAGGGCCCTCTAGGTTTTGACCAGTAGGGAGTAGGCCTTAGTAGTTCCAGTTCTGATCTCCTGGTCCTCGCCCTTTCCTTTTAGGCCTAGGACCGAGATGCTTCATATGTGGAAATCATGGGAACCTTCAGAATCAATGCTCGGGCAGAGTGCAGTACAGTGGGAGTGGGAAGGTTCAGCGCCCACCTCAGCAGCAGCCGTTTCGAGCTAGGCCCTTTCAACAGCAGCAGCAGGGGCAGCAAGCTCCCGCCCCTCCAAGACCAGACGTGGCAGGAGGAGGGATACCCCAAGGTGTCCCTCAAGGACCTCGACTAGGGCATGTTCAGGGAGGCGGCTGACAGCCGATAGGAAGAGGTGCTAGGCGTGGGGAGTTGGAAGCCACAGAGGCAGCAGTCCCATCAGGACCAGAAGTCGTCTGAGGTACAATCAGCATGTTTATTACTCTTACATATTCCTTGTTCGATACTGGAGCTTCACACTCATTTGTTACACCCATTCTAGCTCGTACTCTGGGTTTAGACGCTGAGAGACTACCAGTTCCCTTGGTGCTAAGCACGCCAGTCGGAGGTCAGAAAAACTTGCTTTATGTTTGCCAATATTGTAGACTGATGATGGGGCCACATTTGTTTATCCGGGATCTTCTACTATTGCATATACAACCATACGATGTCATCCTTGGCATTGAATGGTTGTTCTCCGTATGTTCCGTCATTGACTGCTTCCAAGGAAGTATCGGGTTTTCGGATTTGGGCGGACGACGTGTAACTTTCATTGGAAAGCGAGGTTTCCAGAGAAGCAGCAGGCGAGAGAAGCCCCTCCTTTCCTTGTTAGCTGATCTAACAGTGGAGTCGGTGGATGCAGAAATGGTGGAAGTCCCAGTAATCATCCATCAGTTTAGGGACGTCTTCCCTGAAGAAGTGGCGACTCTACCCCCTCTACATGATTCTAAGTTTGGGATTGACTTGCAACATGGTGCCCGCTAGATTTCGATGTCTCCCTACCAGATGACACCTTCTAAGTTGCAGGATTTGTGGATCCAGGTTGACGATCTGATGAAGAAGGGGTTTGTTCGACCAAGTGCATCACCATGGGGTGCTCCAATCTTGTTTTCAAGGAAGGCAGATGGTGGTATGAGGCTGTGCATAGACTACAAGAGAGTAAACCAGGTGACAATCAATAACAGTTACCCCCTCCCGAGGATAGACGATCTCTTTGACCAGCTGAGGGGAGCAGGTTGGTTCTCTAAGATCGATCTGTGGTCTGGCTATCACCAGTTGAGGGTGAAGGTGGTCGACATCTCGAAGACTGCCTTCAGGTGTAGGTATGGACACTTCGAGTTTTTAGTCATGTCGTTCGGCGTTTCGAATGTACCAGCTGTGTTCATGGGACTCATGAAATATTTCTTCTGGGAATACCTGGATCAGTTCATAGTGGTGTTTATTGAAAATATCCTGATCTACTCAAGATCAGAGGAGGATCACGATGAGCACCTGATAACGGTTTTAGAGGTCCTCCGACAGCACCAACTATATGGGAAATTGTCCAAGTGCAAGTTCTGGATGCGATAAGTATGCTTCCTTGGGAACGTGGTGTCTGGGTGGGGAATAACGGTGGACCCATTGAAGGTCAAGGCGGTTGTTTCTTGGTCAGAACCGAAGAATGTGGCAAAAGATCGTAGTTACCTTGGACCAGGTGGATACTATAAGAGGTTTGTTCCCAACTTCTCTTGAGTTGCGGCACCTTTGACAGCCTTGACCAAGAAGGACCAAGATTTCATGTGGAATGGGTAGTGCGAGGCAAGCTTCACCTATCTGAAAGAGAATTTGGTATGTTCCCTCGTTCTGAGGTTTCCAGAAGAAGGGGTGGCATATGAGTTGTTCTGTGGTGCTTCAGGACAAGGTCTCTGGCGTGTGATGATGTAACGACAAGGGGTAATCACTTATAGGTCTAGAAAGTTACTTCCACATGAGAGTAATTATGCCACCCATTATCTGGATCTTTCGGCAGTCATGTTCGCACTAAAGTTGTGGCAGCATTACCTCATCAGGGAGCACTTCGTGGGATTCACAAATCACAAAATATTGAAGTATATCTTCTCCCAGCGGGACCTGAACATACGAAAGCGAAGGTGGATGGAGTTCTTTTAGGACTACGACTTCAAAATTTCCTACACCTCAGGAAAAGGGAATGTGGAGGCCGATACCTTGAGTAGGAAGTCTCAGAAGGATACAGTTGAAGAGTCGGAAGAAGCTTGGAAGGTGGTGGAGGAGTTGGCTGCCCTTCCCCTAGATGTAAGGAAGGATGGTGGTAGAGGTTGTCTGTTTCATATGATAGTGCTATCCTCTCTGTTAATACATGTTGAGGAGTCTAAATGGGGAGATATAGGTATTGAAGTAATGCGTGACCTGGTTAAGCAAGGATATTCTCCGGAAGGGTGGAAGGAGGATGGTTAGAATCAGATTCTTTTCTGAGGGATGTTGTTCGTTCCAAAGACGATGTGCGAGAGAGTTCTTGGTGAGTTCAACAACTCACCCCTAACGGTGCGCCCTATAATTTACAAGATGTACCAGGGTCTGAGGAGTCCGTTCTGGTGGCTCGGGGTGAACCGGGCGGTGGTAGGGTCTGTAGCAAAGTGCCTAGTGTGTCAGCATGTGAAGGCTGAACACCGTGTTCCAGGTGGTTTGTTGAAACCCTTAGATTTCCCCGAGTAGAATTGGGATGAAATCTTGATGGATTTTTTCATAGGGATATCCAAGTTTTAAGGAGGATATGATGCTCTCTGGGTAGTGGTGGACCAGTTGAAAAAAATGGCTCACTTTCTGGCGATCAAGGAGCCGGGTGGAGTCGATGTCGTATAACGGAGCTACATGGATGAGGTGGTGTGATTTCATGGAGTTATGAGGTCCATAGTCTCAGATATGGATACACGGTTTAACTCATGAGTCTGGGGGGGATTGCAGCATGATTTTGGCACCCAGCTATGTCTTAGCACTTCCTTCCACTCCGAGACAGATGGACAGACAGAGCAAACCATCCAAAAAATGGTGGATATTCTATGGGCTTGTATTCTGGACTCTGGTGGATCGTGGGAACGACACTTGCCTCGGGTATAGTTTACATAAAATAATAGCTATCACTCTACCATTGGCATGGATCCATTCGAAGCCTTGTATGGAAGGACATGTCGCTCACCCGTGTGATGGACCGAGGTTGGGGATGCAGGTGTTCTTGGACCGGAGGTGGTGCAGAGCACGACAGAGAAGGTTCAGCTTATACGGGAGAGGATTAAGGCAACACAGCACTGAAAAAGGTCATATGCTGATAATAGGAGGAGACCCTTGGATTTCGAGGTCGGGGACCAGGTGTTCTTGAACGTCTCCCATCGATGTGGACAACGTAGGTTCGGCTAGGGGAGTAAACTTTCTCCTAGGTTCATTGGACCATTCGATGTGGTGCAGCGGGTTGGCGATGTGGTTTACCAGATGGTGCTACCACTGCCGCTACTGAGAATGCATGACGACTTCCATGTATCTCAGCTCTGACGGTATCTCCATGACGATTCACACGTCCTCGACTAGGGAAAGCTGGATATCGAGGATGACATGACTTTTGTGGAAAGACCAGTGAGGATCGAGGATCGTGAAGAGAAGGTGCTTCGTGGATAGACCATTCCTTTGGTTCATGTGTTGTGGAGGCATGGAGGGCTCGAGGAAAGTACCTTGGAATGAGAGATGCATATGCGCGCCCAGTACCCAGAGCTGTTTTGATTTTTGTTCTGTTTTTTTTTGTACTTGTTTGTGATGGAATGCTTTACCTTGTAAACTGTAGAGTGTGTTGTTTTCCTTGTTCTCTAAATGCGTGCGAAGAGTCCTGACTGCGGGGAGGGGAGAACCCAATCTCTAATCAAGAATAATTAAGGTGGATGTGATTAAACCCGTGCGGGCGAGTCACTACCGCCCAAAGCAGATAATATCTTGACATGGATGAAGAAACTCCCCAATCGATTTGACTAGACAGTTTGACCCTTGAATGTTTCCTGGTTACTTGAGGGAGAGGTGTTCCTAGATGTCGATGAAGTTCACTCCTAGGAGGTATCTTTCGAGGTGGTTGTTTGGACCCCCTCTTTTCTTCTGGTTTAGTTTTAATTCTCAAGGGTGAGAATAGTTTGAGAGGTATCTGATATAATGGCCCAGAACCACCTGGTCCATTACTTTTCCAAAACACGGCTCCACCAAATTTGTGGCACCGATCACGGTGGCACTGGTTACAGTGGCACCATGACAGTCACACACCGGTCACGGTGGCACCGTAAGGGTGACACAGTGATGGTGGCACCGTGAGGATGACACCATGACGATTGAACCATGTCCTCACCATGTCTTCATCCCTTTTTCTAGTTCCAACTTTTTCCGCTCCCGCAACGTATCTTTTGATGTAAAACTGTTTTAATACCCCATTCAAAGACATTTAATGACCATAAATAATATCTAAAATCCCCCAAGGGCCGGGCAAACCTTAACTTACCAAAACGTGTGGTTTTTCCTCAGTGTCACGCCCTTCCCCATACCTTCCATATATGCTCCTATTACGCATTTCCTTATGATTGAAGGAAACTATTTAACACACATCCGTTAAGTCAACCTCTCCAATGGGAATTGTTAAATGAAAATTAATTCAATCGTGCTTAACTGCCCAACCGTGTAGGGAACCATGATCCGACTTTAAATCCATTAAAATTTCCATATCCCGTAACAATGGGATCTCATCCTTATATCGCATGGGAATTAATTTTTTGTTTTTCTTCTTGGATGGTCTCTCGATTTTCCCATTGGTGCATTCTTGAGTACCTTCCCGAGCCAAGTGGTGCGGTTGTGCTGGAGTTTTTCCTACTCACCCTTGGAGCCCCCGACATTCCTCCCCTATAAGTTATGCATCCCCAGTTCTTGGTGTGCAGAGTTAGAACGTCGATCCTTGATCATCCAGGTAGGGTTTTTCCTTCGTCTCTCCTTACTGTGTATCATGCAGGGTGGTTATGCTATTGCTTCAGCGGGGATGGATAAAACCAAACTTAATGAAGATAATGAATGAACTTTTAAAAAATGAAGGGGGTGTGCTCGATGTTTTATGTTGTACTCTTTTCTTGATTATGTGTTGTGAATTGTATGGTCTTATGCCCACTGAAAATCATGACCATTTGTGGTCTTTCCTTGTGAACTAATGAACCTCTGTGCTTCTGGATATTTACATGATTAAATGAGTGTAACATGTAAACTGGTTAATCACGTAAACTCGGTTGATTAATTGGATGCCCAGTGAACAAAAATCCTTGTGTGGTCACCCCAGTTAACCAATGGAAAGAAGAAATGAATGATGTGCTTGAACTTGAAAGTTTCCCTACTCATATTTGGTAGTAGGTGTGTTGTCATGTTTGATGCTTATAGGGTGATGTGGTGGGGGATGGGATCCTTTATTGTGGTATGGTTGTTGGTTTTGAATCAGAAGCTATGTGGTGCTGTATCTCGAGGCTTTGTTTGGTTCCAGTACATCGATGGATCTTACAGATCTCCTTGTTGTTGTGACTTTACAAGAGAATCTGGTGTGAATGCTTAAATTACTGTTTGGCATTTTATCTTTCTCTGGCTTGTGGTGATGCCTATTAGTTTCCCAGAAGTGCAGAATTTATCTAAATAGAATCACTCAAACATGAAAGCACGAATGGGTTAAATGGGGAATTGGTTTTGGATTTGAGTTGTGACTTGACCATTAGCGTTGTGTCTTTCTTTTATGAATGAATAGTAACAAGGGTGTTGTGCTTAGGTTGGCTTTAGAAACCCTAGGTTGGGATGAGTGCTTGTTAACTATACATATATCAATATTTTTTATGTTTCTTATTCACGCCCCACCCAAGTTGAGCATTTAGTGTCGAACACCCCCATTTCATGTGGGAGGGTGTTTTTCCTAACACTCCTATGAGTGGCTGGTTATTATCACCTTTTTTTCTCCCCTTCCTGAATAGCCCAAGATTCTTTGGGTAGGGTAGTTATGGTGGTTGACCCAGGTGCGTGCGAGCAGGTTTTTTTCGAAGAGTTTTCATGATGAGTCCCAGGTGTCTTCGGGCGTGGTAGTAGTTGTTCTAGCCCAGGTATTTTCGGGCGTGGTTATGCGTGGTGGTTGTGGCCAAGGTGTTTGTGGGTGGGATGGTGGTTATGGCCCAGGTGTTTTCAGGCAGGATGTGTGGTTGTGGCCCAGGTGTGTGTGGGCGGGGTGTGGCAGTGGGACTGCGATGAGAATGGTGGGATTGGTTCGATGCGTAGGATGTCTTCAATAACTAGTGGGAAAGTGGCACGGGTACCCAAATATCTATGGGCTATTACTATACATTACTTGACTTACATGATTTGGGGAGTGTGCCTTGGTGAGGCTTGGGTGGATAGTTTTCCTTGCTAGGTGTTTTGGTTATCTCTTTTCTCACAGGGCATTAGAATGCCTCCCCACTTGTGCACGAGATCTTTTGGTTTTCCCTACTAAGTATACTTTTATGCTCACCCTATGTATATAAAACTACTTTCAGGTTTCCAGGAGGACATCAGGGATCATACGGAACCGTACTATCTTAGAGATTTGGATAGTTTCAGTTGTTGTTTTTTTTCTTTGGCACTTTACCTTTGGAGTTCTTCTGCCTTGTATCATTTACTTTTGAACATACATATGGGAATAGTTTACTTTTTGATTTATTTTTACCTTTATTTTTGGTTTTGTTGGGATTTTCTATCTTATCTCCCAATCCTATTAAATAAAAAGGGTAATGCCTTCCATTGTGTGTGTGATTCTATACCATTGGTGCTAGTTTCCACTCCAGGACCTATTGAAGGCGGGTCTCAGGGGTCGTTATCTCTCATTTAACTTGAAGAATGGTCTGGCAATCTATTGTCCCTTCTTTCATCTTGTTGAAGGCAGGTCGTGACAGGGTCATTACAAATCATATTTTTTTAAAGTGATATTTAATTTTTTTAAGTGTTCGAAAAATTTTATTGTAAAAAAATCCCATCATTTCTCAATAAATGTCGATTCTTATTTCAAAGGTGAAAAAAACATATTTAGAAAATTATTTGAACAAAATAAATATTATTTTTGGAATCATTACAACAAAATTATTCAATAGTTATTTTTTATTAATTTTCTTAGAAAGTCAAATTTTCAAGTACAAATTAAATATGCTAAAAATATAGTTAGTGTATTATGTAATCATAATGACCCAAAATTGATGAAATAAATACTATAAATGTTATACACGATGAAATATTTTTTTTAACTTAAAATAATTTTATTTTAAGTATATTTTATTAATTTTATAAATTCATTATGAATCATCAATAACCTATAATATATGTTAGGTGTTTAAAATCATTTCTTTAAGAGTATTATTCATATCCACATCACCAATGGAAATAGTTTTATAAGTTTTGAGCTATGAATTATAAAATAATGAAAACCAACCCTAATTTTTAGAAACCTTTGGAAAAAACCTTGGAAAGTTTAGTGGTTTTGGTTATTTAATTATATAGATTCAAAAATCAAGGTTGAGAAATAATAATGATATCCCAAATCATTTCCTTTAAAAATCCACTCAAACTCCAATTTATCCTAACTCAAAATCATTGGATCACACAATTACTCTTCCCTAAACTCTCTATAGTCCTCCCATGGTTCCCCCAAGATCTCAATAATCTCTTCCGAACCATATAGTATCACAATCTCATGTCAAGGGATCCCCTCTTTCTCCCCTTTATTCAAGAATCTTCATGATTTTATGAATTTTTATTTTCAATTCCTAATGTTTGGGTGTGTTTTTTTACATTTACTATAATTCCATTGTTATGTAAAAATGATTAGCTAAACCTTTCACTCTCATTAATATCTCTTATGATCATTTTTGATCCCCCGTTATGCTGCAAAAATTTTACTATGGGATTCTATGCTAAAAAACAATGTGTAGTGAATACCCGTAACCAATTCCTACAAAGTGTATTAAACATTATGCACTTATAAATATTTTATTATGGAATTACATATATTTATTCCACACAAATTTATAAGGGAATTTTTTTTTATGAAAAATTATTCCATGTTTTATGATCCAGGTGGCGCACTTAAGCATGCGAATGAAATAAATGTGACAAGTGTACCTAGAATTATATAGTGTTCCAATGAACTGGGTATTATTTTAGTCTCATGATAGGTCATTAATGGGATTAGGGAGTGAACTTAATCCATAAATAGAATACTTCCATCATGATTTTTTGGCAGTTATCCTTGACCTATGTTTATGATGCATTGTTTTAAGTTGTTTCCACATTTTGCATATTTCTTTATGTTATCATGCTATATCTTGTGTCATTGTTCATGTGTATGATTCTCAACCCTTTTATGTCGCATTGGTATGCCTATTGTGAAACATTTATTATATTCTTCATATTATTCCATGTTTATTCCCATACAGGTCTTTACACCTCACCCCTTTCTTATGTATGTCCCTATGTTATCCCAAGTAATTTTTTGTATGAGCATGTCATTGAAGTTTTCAATAAAGATGATTTATTTTATATCTTAAGTTGTTATGTAATATACCTAATTCCTAAAGACACTATAATTTGTTATCTTCTAGCTTGTATTATGAGTAATTTTAGAAAATAAATCATTAATTAATGTGTAATAAAGAGATGAGTTGTTATAGTTGGTATCAATGCATGGTTTAGTTCTTTTTGGGATTAGGATTAGACGAATTTATAAAAAAACACAGGGAAATGACTATGTATAAGAAATCTTACCTAAATTTTGGTATGTATAGAGTACGTAGTTTATATATAAAATAAATCCTAATATAGATACTACAAGTTGATGTGGATTTGGAACAGATGCACATAGTGTAAAAACCCAAAAACACTGTGTTGAGATACACTCAACCTGGAATTTGTGCATGAAACTGGCCTTTCTACACACTTGGTTTGACACTCTTGGGTAATATTATTTGGTAAATTCATAATTTCATTATGAACCATAATTAAGGGAACAAAAAATACTTATAAGATTATATGTTAGGAAATAGATCATGTATAACATAGATTAAAACCTACAAATTCATATGTTAAGAAAATATATGTAATTTATAAGTTATCTATTTAATGTCATTGTATTTCCATTAACGTGTTTAATAGTTTAAAAATACTAATCCCTAATTTTCCCTTTATTCTAGACAATGTTTGGATATAGGAGGAATTGGGTAAGAAACCAATGTGACGGGCAATGTGATGAAGGACCCAAAGAGATTCCCAACCTGATAGAAGTGGGAATCATGAAATTTGTGGTGATAGTCTCTCATATGAATTGGGTTCTGAATAGAAACTTGGATTGGTAGGAGCTCCCAAATCCCCCTAAGAAATAAAAATCTTTAATTGAGTCCATTATGTGACAAAGGCCTCTAAATTTCAATAGATCATCTGATCCCTTAATCACAGAAAAACAGATCAAATTCATTGAGAAGATATTATCCATCCCTCAATGTTCCAAACAAGAGAAGGTACTATTGTTTATTTATCATATGGAGGGATAATATGATCAGTGTTGGACATTGATAAAAAGTACAAATCCAACATAAGAGATCTATGTGATGGGATTGAAGTAATTTGGGAAAAAATATTTTATAAGTATCTTCCTCACACTCTCTGACTTAAAATGGAAAGGGATTTCATTTCCATCAAGAAAAAAGATGGTGAATCTATCAGGGAATATGAGGAACAATTCACAAGACATTCATGATATGCCTCCGACTTTATCATTACCCTTGAATTCAAGGTTGATAACTTCTTTTCTGGGATGAAACATAGTCTATGGAAATACCTAGAGATCTGATACATTAATAGCTATAAGTAAATTGTCTGATGTAACCTAATAGTTGAAATGGAGATTAGTCAATATCATGGGTATCACATGTATAATAAGTGGAAAGTGGTGTATAATTCTAGTATTCTGATGGAGAAATCTAATAGTGACTAGAAATTTTAACATCCCTCTTGTCAAAGGTGCAGAAATATGTACCTCAGAAATTTCCTATGGGGGAAAAGGAAATTCTTTAATTGTGTGAAGAAAGGACACCTAGCTAGATATTTCCAATAATAGAAACCCACAAAGGTGTTGTAGGATAGGAATTCTTCATTGAACCCTTATTTCATTGTTGATTTCTTCAACTTCATGGAAAAAAGTAACTTCACACACCAATGCACTAATCTAAGGGCTTTCAAAGACAACTAAAAACCTCTATGGAAACAAGAGAGAGATTATTCAATCACAAATACTGATGTGGATCCCAAAAATTATGTGGTTACAGGTAATATAGTTATTCATTAAATAATAGAGAATATACTTTTTGATTTTCGTTCTACACATTCCTTCATATCACAACCATTTAGTAGAACTATTCAAACACCACTACAAATCATGGAAGTATAACAATTAGTGGAAATGGAAAATGGGGAAATTTTTTATCCCAAGTATATAATTTCTCCCAAATAAAAAATTGAGGGATGAATTTCCCATATAACCTTTTCATAATCCATTTGTTGGAATTTTATGCAATTAAGGATATGGTTGGGATTTCCCTATATACAGCCTACATAAATTTCCATTAAAAGTAAACCATTGTATGTATTTCGAATCATCATCTGAATCTATACATGTGCAAGGAGAAAGATTAATATTATTTTGTGCCAATATCCAAGTCATGGATATTATTTCTCTATGATCAAGTGAAACTAGCTCAAATGATTGAGTATAAGGAAATGATAATCCTTAAAGACATGCAAATTGTGAGGGAATACACTGAAGTGTTTCTCGAAGAATTGTATAGTCTTCCACCTATCTGAGAGGTTGACTTTTCGATCGAGATTATTACTGGGGTGTTACCATTATCTAAGACTCCATATAGAACAGATGATGTGGAACATGAGGAGATGAAGACACAACTAAAGATGAATTGGAATGAAGGGTTTATACACCCAAGTGCTTCACTATGGGGTACACAAGTCCTCTCCGTCTAGAATAAGGATGGGTCAATGTGACTTTGCATTGATTATCCTGATCTCAAAAAGATCATGATAATTGAAAAGTATCCTCTTCCACAAATTGATGATTTTTTTGATTAGCTACATGGAGAACAATACTTCTCCAATGTGGATCTATAATCAGGGTATTACCAAGTTAGGGTGAAGAAGGAGGAGATCCCCAAGGCTATTTTTTCATATAAGGTACGAGTACTATGATTTCATAGTAATTCCATTAAAACTCACTAATAATCCAAAACTATGAATGGACATGATAAATATAGTCTTTAGATACTACCTCAACAAATTTTTGGTAGTCTTCATAGAAGATATTCTAATATACTCTAAAATAAAGGAGGATCATGGGGAGCATCTGAGCACTATGCTAAAGACCCTGTAGAAAGATAATATTTCTGAAAAGTAAAACAAATTTGAGTTATTGTTGAAGTAATTACCATTATTGGGTAATATCATCATATGAAATGGGATATATATGGACCCTACAATGATGGAAGAAATTGATGGATGGCTGAGGCCAAGATCTGTGACTGATTTTCATTGTTTTCATGGATTATCTGGGTTCTATAATTGATTTTTGAGAAATTTATTATGATTTTAAAACCCTATAACCAAGATAACTTATAAGGGAGACAAGTATTCTTGTAATTATGAATGTGAATAGGGCTTCAATGAGTCAAAAATGAGGCTTATATCTACAAATTTCCCACACCAGCCACAAGTGGAGAACTTTTCATGGTATCCAGTGATGATTCGCAGAAGGGATTGGGTTGTGTGTTAATATATAATGATAATGTGGTAGCCTATTCTTTAGGGTAGATGAATTTTACTGAGTAGAACTACCCAAATCATGATATATTTTTCTCTTTAGTGATCTTATTTTTGAAACACTGGCATTATTATCTATTTGTGGGGGGAGTATGAAATATATACATATTACAAAAGACTAACGTATATATTCACACAGAAAGGGATAAATATGCACCAATAAATATTGTTAGAGATGATCAAGGAGTATGTTTTCTCAATCCACTAATGTATTGGGAAAGAAAATAAAGTATTACATGCTCAAGGAAGGAAGGATCCAGTAATTTTATCATTGATTAGAGTTGATAATGATATGATATTTCTAGATTTTAAATGGATGGACATGAGAATCATAAATGAAGGAACATCATCAATACTTTCACAAATAATTTCTCTACTATCTATTATGGAAACGATGAATAATTCTCAAAGAGATTATATGTGAATTTTGATGAATGTGGAAGCTATAAAAAATGTGAATCCTCACAGTTCAATGTGAATAAAGAATGTGTTTTGAGATTTGTTTCATGACAATGTGTATCATCAAATCCTAAGTTAAATAAAGATATATTGGATTATTCCCATAGTTCTAAATTCTCCATTCATCTTGGAATAAAAAAGATGTATCAAGATAACTGAGAGGAAAATTGGTGGGACAATATGACGAAAGAGACCACAAAATATATATCATGATTTATTTTATGTTAAAAAGTGAAGGTTGAAAGGAAAAAAATACAAAGAGATAATGCAACCATTATCCAAAACTATATAGAAATGGGAAAACATCACCATAGAATTTATCACTGGTATTCTGAAGACATCAACAGGAAATTATTTTCTATGGTTTTCGATGAATTTTATTATAATGAATTCTCACTTCATTGTGATCTAAGAGTACTTATCAATCGATCAACATGAAAGGGTATACATTAGAGAAGTGTTGAGGCATCATGGAACCCACTATTGATTATATCCCATTGAGATCCAAGATTTACCTCCATGTTTGGGAAGAGTCTCCAATATTCTCTAAATATTGAGTAAAACTTCATCATGGCTTATCACCCTAAAACTGATGGATAATCTGAGGAGACTATCCAGACACCTAATGACATGTTGAGAGAATTCTCAATTG
This sequence comes from Viscum album, assembly GCA_963277665.1. NCBI lineage: Eukaryota > Viridiplantae > Streptophyta > Magnoliopsida > Santalales > Viscaceae > Viscum > Viscum album. The sequence continues at coordinate 326,391,216 of OY728140.1, forward strand.
ACTTCAATAGAGGATGGGACAAACGTCTTCCTCTGATCGAATTCCCATACAATAATTGTTTCCACTCAATCATAGAAATGGATCCCTATGATCCCCTAATGGGAAGTGGTTGGAAACACCTGCACGTTGGGATGAAGTTGGGGAATGAATACTTCTACATCCTGAAATAGTCGATGAACTACTGGAAAATATCAAGTCCATTTAGAATAACATCAAGGCTAATTTAGTTTGAAAAAAGAGCTATACTGATAGTCATTGATTAGACCTATAGTTTGATATTGGAGACATGTTATTCTTCCACATATCTCTAGGGAATAAAGTAAGTAGATTTGGGAATAAGGGAATGCTTAGCCCAAGATACAATGATCCCTTTCAGATCCTTGATCAGATCAGAGTGGTGGCCTATCCACTAGAACTCCCACCTAACCTATCTCAAGTACATGATATATTCCATGAATCCCACCTGAGGAAGTAAATAGAAAACCCCTCACATGTACTGAATTCAGATATGGTACCATTGGATAATTATCTCTCAAATGATGAGAAGTTGGTGAAGATCTTAGAAGATAGAGACAATATTCTACAAAACAAGACAAAGTACCTGGGAAAAGTACTGTGGAGAAACCAAAAGTTCGATGAAGCAATGTGGGAAATAGAGGAAGTGACGAAAGAGAATTACCCTCATTTGTTTTAGTGTTGGAAAAGTACATTTTGAGGGAGAAGCTTCTCAAGGGGGTATATTATATTGGTCTGAACTGTTATAAATAAAATTCACCCTAAAATTTAATTAAATGCATTATTATATGTTATGGATATAGAAACCACAATTGCTTTCTTCTTTTTATTATATCGTAGAGGGTTTAAAAATATCATTATGTATAATTTCCATTGATAATATATTTTTTAAATAGTGATCATATGACTAGTATAAATATAGGGTTTTAACAAATCTAGTTGACACAAACAAACGAAGCGATGACCTCAACCGGCAGGGTTGTACCCTATAAAGCCCATTTGTCATAACTTTCATGGGAGATATCACCACTTAGATTTTCCATCAACCATTACCATGATATGATCCAAAAACTAAAGATTGAGTGAAACTATTTACAAGAGAAGTTCAGGCTCATCAAGATGACGACCCAACCATGTACACCGAGCCACACCATGAAAGTCTCCCCATCACACACCTTACCCTTAGGGAATTTCCTAGTGTAATAATGGGATATGTATCATGACCATAATAATATAAATATATATATTCTATATAATTGTGAATATATTTTCATCTTTTTATTATTACTTTATAAATGATTTTGATTTTGATACAAAAAAACTTAAATTGTAATTTTGGGTAATATTCGTATTCAATTACAGAATTTATTTTTCTGAATTAATTGATTATTAAATTAAATAATATTTTATTAAAATCTTATTGTTATATAATTTTTATTATATATAAATGATCATATATATAATTTTTAAATTCAAATGTAATTTATATAATGGTTCAAAAACAATTATTCTAAAAAAACCCATCATTTCTCAATAAATGTTGATTCAAATTTTAAATGTGATCATTCACATATTTAAAAAATTATTTGGATAAAATAAATATTATTTTCTATAATAAGACTGTAAAAATTATCTAATGGTGAATTTTTCATAATTTTTTATGAGTTTCCAATTTTCATGTAAAAATTAAATATGATATTAATATACAGTGTGTATTATGACGACATAATGTCCCAGAAGTGCTATAATAAATACTATAAATGGTATCTGCTACCAAATATACGTTTTACCTACAAAATAATGTGTTTTTATTTTTATTTTATTAATTTTATATAACCTTTAGGAATCCTCCAAAACCTATAATATATTTTATGTGTTTAAAATCATTACTATAATAGTATGACTCACCTCCACATCAATAAATGTAATATTTTAATAAGTTAGGAACTTATCCATATAAAATGATGAAAACACCCATATTTTGGTGGGAATAATTGGAAGAAACATTGGGATGCTTTTTGGTTTTGGTTATTTTATTATATAGATTCTAAAACCTATGTTTGGGAAATAGTACTAAAATCCCCATTCATTTCTGATATAAACCCACCAAAGATAAAATTTATACTAACTCGAAATCCTTAAGGAACATCCTTATTCTTCCTTACCTTCTTTTGAGTCCTCTCAAGGGGCCCCCAATATATCATGAAGCCTCTCCAAATCCTTTGAAATCACACTCTCACTGTAAGAGATCATCTCTTTCTTCCCTTTATTCAAAAATATTCTTCATTTTATGCCTTTTAATTTACAATTCCTAAAGTTGGGGTGTGTTTTTCCACACGCCCCATACTTCAATTATGATGTATAAATTACTAGAGACCCATTTCAGTGTCATTAATCCCTCCTATGAACATTTATGTTCCCCCATTATGTTGTAGAAATTTTATTGCAGAATTCCATGCCAAAAAAATGTGGTGTGAATACCCATACCCAATTCCTATCAATGGTGTTAGCTTTTATGAACATATAATTATTTTATTGTGGAATTACATGTATTTTTTACTTACTCATTTATCATTGAAAAAAAATGGCTGAAAATTGATTCCACGTTTTATGATAAATATGGCACAATTAATTAGTAGAATAAAATGAATGTGATGAGTGCACCAAAAATTATATAGTGCTATAATGCATTAGGAAATGTTTTAGTCCCATGAGACGTCAGGAAAGGGATTAAGGAGTTAACCTAATCCACCATTGGAAATTTTCCATCATTATTTCATGCAATATAGCCTTAAGCTCTGTTTATGATGTAATGTTTTTTTGTTGTTGCCACATTTACCATGTTTCCATTATGTAATCATGTTATATCATGCCTCATTAATCATGTTTGTAATTTTCAACCCCTTTTATGGCCGATTTATATACCTACTATTTAACATTTATTATCCTCTTCATGTCATTACATGTTTATTCCCTTACTGGTCTTTATATATCACCCCATTCTTATGTATGTCCCCATGTTACCCCATCTAGTTTTAAGTACGAGAATGTTAAGAAAGTTTCAATAAAGATGATGTATTTCCTATTTTAGGTTGTTATTTAATGTACATAATTCTTATATACACTATATTTCTCTGTCATCTGGGTTTCATTTTCAGTATTTTTATGTAAAAAATCTTGAATTAATGTGTAATCAAGAGATGGGTGGTTATACAAACAACCTTGTCATATATACATCTAACCGCCCCTGGTCTTGTTACAGAATAATACCATGAAACCAAAACAGATATACTGCATCTATTAGATGAATATCATACATAATCCTGATACCATTTGATTTTTTATGCTTGATCATGAAACTCAACTCATGTCTCTGCCCAAAAATGTCTGTATACTAAATATATTAGAGATAATCGGGTAACCATGTGCAGTGGCAACCCAATTAGGGCGTGAGTATAGTAATGTAGGCCAATACCAATAATGTCTATAAAAATAATCATTTTGTGGAACAATGAATGAAGGTATATAGTGGGATAGAAGACAATACATAAATGAAGACACGTTTTAAAATAACCATTTATTAATTAACTTGTTGACCCCTTGGTTCACATGTGAAACCCTGGCCAACCAAACCCACGTTGGCCAATGGATGTCATCTAAGGTATATACCATAAGGTGGTACATACATTAAGTAAAGAAAATTGTTTCCATTGATAATTTAATTCATGGTACAAGAAGCATGTCTATAAGGTTACCCTATCATGTTTAAGTATTATGAATTCCCAGAGTATCAATTCAGCACAAACTATGTATCAAAATCATTGGTGCCTAAATAATTTTCAAAGAACATAAACAATTGTTTCATAGTTTCTTTCCAACATCCTAATGCATAAGACATACCATCAGTTCCTGGATCATCATTCTAGTACCTAAACCATATACCATACTATTAGTTCCAAGATCATCAGTTTGGCACCTAATCCATATATAAACTACAGATTCCCAAAGTTTCAGTTTGACACCTAAAATATTTCATCATTTACCAATTCATAGTGATCAACATATTTACCTTTCAAAACATTCTTAAACCATAAATGAATCATTTCCAACATTCATCATTTAAAAAGGTCTAAAAAATCCATTAACACCATGACATGGTTCAAAATGATGAGCCCTTTCACATATCTGAAAACATGAATGCAAATAAAATTTGGGAATCATAAATCCATTTAAAACTATTTAATCCAACCTTAAAATTAAGGTTTTCCTCTTTGACATCCAAAAAAATTCCAAGGCCTTCATTTCCATAAAAACATTTGAAGAAACCATTAAGGAATTTTTACCAAAGGGGAAACCATACACTCATTTAACCCTATAGAAAAAACAGACATTCGTGACGAGATATTTGCGACGAGACAGCATCACGTCGCAAATAGTCCATCTGGCGGGTTATTTGTGACGGGACCATCTGCTTGTCGCAAAAGGTTTGATGCCGCATGTGAAACAAACCGCATGAAGGGTATTGTTAATAGGAATAACAGACCGTTGCAAGTACCCCAGAGTGGTTTTTAGTATTTGCGAGGAGATTTTCCCCCTATCGTAAATGATTTTTTAATTGCTGACTCTAATTAATGTAGGTGGTAGAATTTGTAACAGGTCTCGTCGCAACTAAGCTAACATATATATACCCCATCTGCTTTCCCTCAAATTTCACTCTTTTCCCAACTCCCATCTTTCTCCAATCAGAAAAATTTTCTCTCTAAAATATTCATAGTTTAAATTTTAAATCGGAGAATAATTTGTGGCTATTATCCTCTGAAAACTTTAGTTTTAAGGTATTTATCTAAAATTTTTATTTTTTAGTTAATTTATTTTATTTCATATTTTTAATATTTTTTTTATTTGGTTGCAATGAGAATAAATTTGAATTTGATAGCATTATCATTATTTATTTTTATAAATAATTATGTGTGATAAGTATTAATTAGAAATATTTTTAATAAGTAATTATAATTAGTGAAGATTAGTAATAAATTCTATTAATTATTAATATATTCTAATAATTAGTAATAAATATTAATAATTAGTAAAAAATCCTAATAATTACTATTAAATTTTATTAATTTCTAATTTATTATAATAATTCATAATAAATTACAAAAATTAGTCATAAATTGTAACAATTAGTAATAAATTGTAATAAATAGTAAAAAATTGTAAAAATTAGTAATAATTAGTAATAATTGGGAATAATTAAGAATAATTATAAGAAATTCGGAATAATTAGGCATAATTAGGAATAAGTAGGAATAATTAGTAATAGTTAGTAATAATTAGTAATAAATAGTAATAAATAGTAATATATAGAAATAAGTAGTAATAAATAGTAATAATTATAAATAATTAGTAATAATTAGTAGTAAATAGGAATAAATATGAAAAATAGGAATAAATAAGAATAAATTGTAATAATTATTAATAATTGGTAAAAAATTCTAATAATTACTAATAAATTGTAACAATTAGTATCAAATGGTAATAATTAGTAAAAATTATTTTAATTGGTTATAAATTGAAATAATTTGTAATAAATTTTAAAAACTAGTAATAAATTGTTATAAATTGTAATAAATTGTAATAATTAGTTATAATTAAGAATAATTAGTAATAATTAGTAATAATTAGTAATAATTAGTAATAAGTAGTAATAATTGGAAATAATTAGTAATATTAGAAAAATTAGTAATAATTGGAAATAATTTATAATAATAAGTAATAATTAGTAATGATTAGTAATAATTAGTAATAATTAGTAATAATTAGTAATAAATAGGATAAAATAACAATAAATAAGAATAATTTGTAATAATATGTAATATTTTTTAATAATTTGAAATAATTTGTTATAATTTGTAATAATTTTAATAATTTGAAATAATTTGTAATGATTAGTAATAATTAGTAATAATTAGTAATAATTAGTAACATTTTGTAATAATTTGTAATAATTTTCAATAATTAGTAATAATAAGTAAAAATTAGGAATAATTAGTTACAATTAATTATTATTGTTTCTAAATTATAATAATTAGTTATAAAAAGTAAGAAATATTAATAATTAATAATAATAATTAACAATTAGTAATAATTAGTAAAAATTAGTAATGATTAGTAATAATTTAGAATAATTAGTATGAATTATGAATTATTAGTAATAATTAGGAATAACTAGTAATAAATTTGAATAATTAGTAATAAATTCGAATAAATAGTAATAATTTATAATAAATTTTAATAAATAGTAATAATTAGTAATAATTAGTATTAAATTGGAATAAATAGTAGCAAATAGTAATAATTAGTAATAATTAGTAATAAATTGGAATAATTAGAAATAATTAGTAATAATTAGTAATCATTAGTGATAATTAGGAGTAATTAGTAACAATTAGGAGTAATTAGTAATAATTAGTGCTAATTAGTAATAATTTGTAATAATTATTAATAAATTTGATAAATAGTAATAATAATTATTTAGTAATAATTAGTAATAATTAGTAAGAATTAGTAAAACATAGTAATTATTAGTGATAATTAGGTGTAAATTGTTGTAATTAGACGTAATTTGGAATAATTATTAGTAATTAGTAGTAATTAAGCATAATTATTAGTAATCAATAATCAATAATATTTATAAATCAGAATAAATTGTAATAAATTAGAGTAAATTGTAATAAATTGGCACTATCTCCAGCGGATTGGAAACCTACATTTTTCCCAACGTCTCATCGCCTTGCAACTTTCTCTGATTAAAATCAGTATAAAAAATCTACACTAACATACATATAATCAGATTTTTCATAATGATTTCAGTTGGAAAGAGTTGCAAGAATTTGATCTATCTGAAAAAAGATGCTCTTTTTCCTAAAAATCATCTCTTTAGAACTTCTCCGACTGAAATCATTATGGAAAATCTGCTTTGATGTACATATATTTATTTTTGTATACACGAGCGTAGAGAGAAGTGTGACGAGGCCTCCCTACTCTCTATCCTCCTGTATAGGAAAACAGGTATCCATACGTCGAAGAAGAATTTTCGTAGTGATTTAAGTCGAAGAAAGTTGCAAGGAGATGAGTCATCTGGCAAAAGGGATGTTGTTAATCCGTTGGATATTATTACAACGGTAATTAACAATAATTATTATAAATTAGATGTTATTAATAATAATTAGTGGTAATTAGTGTAAACTATTATAAATTACCGTATATTAGTATAAAAGTTTCATAAAATAGTAAATACAACTTTAAAATAATATAAATTATTATAAATTGCTTGAAAATGGAATTTAATTGTCTTCTCTTTTTTGGATAGTGTTTATATTATATCAAATTATACAAAATAACTGATTATTTTATATTTTCTTGAAAAATATGGACCAATGAAGTCGAAAATAGTCATTATTAGATGATAGTTCTTGGATAAATCAACACAAGAATCCAAACAGTTCTTATATAAATCCTGTATATATTGAGGGTGTTCAACTTGTATTATCATTTGTATCATCAAAAAAATTGTCTTAGAAGTAAAAATTAAGCGTCCTTTTAAAAAAGGTGTGCTGAGGAAATTTGACACATTTGAAAACATTGGGGGGGGGGGTCATTTATTGCATTTTGTTTTTCAACTAGATTATATTTTTTTGGTATCAACATGGTGAGTGAAGTTTGAGAGAGGATAATAATAATTTGGTTTCAGATCTAGAATGGTTTCAAAATTTAGTACATGATGCGGCAGGTCCATCTTTTCCACTAGATGAAACTCGATATGATATTGATTGAACTCTTGAGTTCTAACCATGTCATTTTTAGGAGTTGTTGGGTCCATTGATTATGCCTTATATCCAGGATGAATGATAAGAAAACATGAAGTAGAATCTAAATTTATGCCTATTAAATTAGATAATGGAATTTCAGGTACCTATTTTGATTAGATATTATCTTTGGTTAAAACACTTCTACATGATGGAAATGTGTTTCCTATAAATTTCTATGAGGGAAATTGGCATGTTCGTAATCTGGGTCTTGGTTATCAGAATATTCATGAATGTTCTTATGATTTCATCTAATATTATGGTGAAAATGATTCATTTGATTGTTTTTTTATATGTGGACAAGAAAGGTATATAGAAGCTCAACTAGGGAGTATGGATTGATTTGTCTAAAAAATTGAGATATTTCCCACTCATACCTAGATTACAACATTTATTTATATCTCAGAACACATCTGCATTGATGTCATCACACAAAACCAATATTCTAACTAGTAAAACAAAAAATCATCCCTTTAATGGTGATTCATGGAAACATTTTGACCAAGTGAATCCTTTTTTTCTTTAAAATCCAAAAATGTACGATTTAGTATTTCTTCTGGCAGTTTCTATCCAATTGGTTCTTATGGTAGTCAGTATTCAGGTTGTCCTATCTTTATAACTCCATATAATTTACCTCCCTCTATGTTGATAAAGGATCCATATAACTTTTTGACAATTTTAATTCCAAGACATCTGAAAAAAAATATTTTTGTTTATTTGAAAGAATTGATTGATGAGTAAAATTCATTGTGGAGTAATGGTGTCATTACATTTGATGTTGATGTGAAACAAAATTTCCTATTTAAATCTACATTGATGTAGACAATTACTGACTTCCTAGAATATGAAATGTTATCTGGATGGAGTACACATGGTCCAAAATCATGTCCGTATTTTATGGGGGACAACAAATCGTTTATGCTCATCAATGGAGAAAACATTGTTTTTTCAACTGTCATCACAGATTCCTTCCACCCGGTCATCCTTTTTGGAGAAAAAACATTCATTTCAGAAAAGGAAAAAGAGAAAAACCTGGACACCCAAAAATTATATCAGGAACAGAGTAAAAATCAATTTTCACTTCATTACATCCCATATCACAAGGACCAACAATAAATCAAAAAAAGGATGGATATTAAAAAGAGTACAATTGGATAGAATGAAGCATTTTTTTGATTTTCAATATTTTTCTCATTTTATGATCCATCACATGTTGGATGTGATGTATATTGAGAAGAACAATTTTAAAAATTTATTTCATAATGTTTTGGATACACCGGGTAAGACCAAATATAGTGTAAAGGCACAATTAGATCTTGCCCAAATTTGTAGGAAACTAGAACTTGAATTTTTTGAAAATGTCAGATCAAAGATGTTAATCAAGACCAAAAAAACTTATGAACTTTTCATATAATGTCACTTATTATTTTGTTAGTGGATTGTAGATTTGAGGCTTCTGAATGGTTATGCTTCCAATTTGGGTAGATGTGTCTGAAATGGTCATATTACCGGATTGAGAAGTCATGACTGTCATGTTTTAACAGAAATACTTTTACTGATTGGATTAAGAGTTTTGTTGAATTCGATGATTTAGGATTCTAGAACAGACATATAATATTTTATAGACATTTGTCCAGTAAAAACAGACTACGATGCAGTAAGAAAACATTAAGAATATATTTTTTTAATTTTATACAAACTGGAAAAAATCTTCACATTGGCTTTGTTTGACTCAATGGAACATTTCATATTACATTTTCTTCATCATGAAAAATGTGGAGGTCATATTATGTTCTGATTGATCTACCCATTCAAGAGATGCATGAGGAAATCAAATAAAAAAGTATGGAACAAAGCATCGGTTGAAGTCTCAATTGAAAAATATTATTTGCAAGAAGAAATTTATTTGTTCTTCTCTCTTTACTTTAAATCTAAATATCCCTCAAAACATAACCACGTGGGATATAATGAGGGAAATTTTGATGATGATATGATCAACCAATTTTCAATTTTCAATCAGCACTAACTTAGCTTCGATGGAGTTCATGAATGATGACTTTCAAATGATGAACATCACAGAGCTCATACATATGTTTTTCTCAATCATGATGAAATGAAACCATTTTTACTATGTGTTCTCCTATCAGTTTTTCTATAATATTTTTAATAATAAATTAATCAATATTATTGGTAGGTTATATGATAGTCATATAAAGAGACTGTTGCCACAAATTATAGCAGCTTCTCTTGAAGAACGTTGAAAAAATGAATTTCCTACTAGTTTCAAAAAATGGTAACATAAATTATTTTTGGTTTAATAAATAAAATAAATTCATTAATTTTTATAGTGATATTTTTTTTTCAATTTTTCATATACCTCAAAATTCTGATAAAATTGATAATGAATTATGTGTTTTGGGTAACCCACCATCCAAAATTGTTTAATCATACAATTAATATGTGGTGAATGGTTTTTTATTTAATAAACATGAATATGGGGAATAAAAAAACAACAATTAATAGTGGTGTTTTCTTGATAGGATCTCATCATAGAGAAGATGAAGATGACTTTGATGGCATACTGGAAGAAATTATTGAACTGTGTTGTCTGGGACAAAATTACATAATGCTGTTTAAATGTTATTGGTTGGATATTGAGAGAGGGTTGCATGTTCATATGACCCATGGAATCATTCATTTTAAATATAAAATTCATATCAATGTAAATTAAACATTATTATTGGATCTTCTGGCACATCAAATGTAGATTTCGGGTGTAGTGGAAGGGCGGTTGGGCTGACACCCAACATTAATTTTTACCATGATCAATGATTATTCTGAGATAAATACGAAGATGAAAGCTGGACTCCATGGAATGAATAAAATATTTAGATAAATAGGAGATAGACCTAAAACCATTAGAGAGGATCTTTCACATCAAGGTTATAATTAATTTAAATTTAATTTCTGAATAAACAAAATACCTAGTGATATGGTACTTTCTTCGTTGATGATGTTGATTGTCTTGGATGACCCTTTTGGATTGTCTCATTTATCTTATGAGTATCCAAACAAACATCACTCTATATATGATCCACACATTCTCCAATGTTCTCCGATCGACACCTCTCATTCTTTGGGTGCTAGTGCAGTGAAGTTAATGTCTTCTGTCGATCATTATTGATAACCTATTATTCAGTCATGAAGAATGCCTCTTGTTCTTGATAGGGAGAGAGGATAGGATTCGAAATAAAATTCTAGACTTGGAATTTCTCTTGTGTCATAAGTTTCCCATGTATGGAATAATAGACGTAGCTATCTATTTATTAACATAGGAATTTAGTTATAATATTTAATTGTGTAAAAACAGTTAAATACATTCATAACCTTAGAGAAAACTCATGATAAAAAATAAAATTAACCATGTCCTTATTTTTGCTGCACTAACTTGTGAAAAATAGAATCATAAATGAAATACCATGTTAGGTAATTATATCCGTGTTATTATTTTTTTTTCTGTGCCAATTTGTTAAATAATTATTTACCATTTTTCAAATATTTATTTTTCTACCGAACCGTCCTTGGTTCGCTCAAACTCCACATTAGTTAATTGAATGAACGAATAACTAAAAAAATAATATATTATCTTAAATAAATATTTTATTTTCAAGCTAGTAAATAAATATTTTTTAAATTTTAAATAAAATAAAGAAATATATTTTTATTCAAAATCCTGAGAGTAAATATATATTTAAGTTATGAAATTATTTTAACATCAATAAAATTATTCCAATTTCATGAGAATAATATTTATTCCATTAATTAAATTGAAATATAATATATCTAAGACCACCGGAAATGCTTAGTGTGTGACCCTCTAGGATTCATTCTCATTGGAATTAGGAGGGCCTGCCTAAAGTCCAAAAGAAATATTTAGAAATAGGTAAAGAAACCCAAGATAAATAACTTAAATTCACAACGACGACATCCATATACAAATGAAAAATGTGTAATATAATTCCTTTTTCTCAATATCTCGTCAAGAATGTTTAATGATAGTTTCATTATCCTTTATGCTTGATTTTTTGTTCTTTGACTACCTAAAATAAACTCGTTGTTACACCATGGCCATGGAATTTCACTTGATGGTTCTATTTAGATCAAAGGGTCAAGACATAAACTTCCATAAATGGAAGGGATAAATTCTTTCTCGACTTATCCATTAATAAAATGTCATTCATGACATACCCAATGTACCATACTTCCTGCCAATTGTATGCATGAAGGTTTTCATTAGTAAATCAATGTATATGAGTCATGACATGTATTTATGACAATCTTAAAGTCTATGGGCCATTTCAAATGCTCTCAAATAGGAATATCTCATGATACCAAAACATGTGGAATTCTTACTAGCAGGTTTGTTCTCATAATATCCAATCTTGGAGATTACCAATTACAATCATCATGAGAAGAAGTCTCGTATTTTTACAAGTGATCACAGCTCATGGTATATATACTGTGTATCCAATCATAGTATTCCATCCAACTACATAACCATAGTTGAGAATATTGTCATAGCACTTCAAGGCTATCATCATAGCAGGGAACTGTTATGACCTTGTCCATGCAACAAATACTCAAGAAAATTGTTACACTATAGTCATGAAGAACAATAAACAATACGTAATATAATATTTAATATTAAAATACATTAAATATTCTTGTAATAAAAGTAAAAACAGTTGGTTCTAGGACACCAACTCTTACAAACTCCCACTTGGACTAGATCCTTCTACCTACGACTTTTAGTCCATTAGACCTCACCTGATGATCATGTTTTTGATATGTCAAGGCTTTAGTAAAGGGGCCTTCCATATTATCTTTTGGGGATATTATGATCAATGCAACTTAACATATATGATAACGATCCCTCAATAGATGATACTTCTAATGTATGTGCTTATTTCACTGATGTGGCCTTGTATCTTTTGTGAGAGACACCACTGTAGTATTATCACAATACAATGTGATGTGATCATTACTGCTAGGTAACAAATACGACTCTTGGAGAAAGCTCCACATCTTAAATACCGATTTAGAGGCCTCATAAGCTACGATATACTCATATTCTGTTGTATAATCTGTGACCACACTTGGATTTGAGATCTTCAAGCTCACTGCACCTCCATTCAATGTAATGATGTATCATGTTTGTGACTTCATGTTATTATGAATAGTTTGGAAACTATAATCTGCATATCATCTGATAAAAATTTCTTCATCTCCTCCATAAACCAAAAAAATATCCCCATTTTCCCTCATATACTTTAGGATAGTCTTGATGGCCATCCAATGGTGGTCACCTCGGTTAGCTTGATGTTTTCCAACCACACTCAATGTATAGGAGACATCCATCCTAGTACATAGCATGGATACATGACTGAACCAATCACTGATGTGTATGGAGCCCATGACATTATCTTTCTTTCCTCAAGTGTTTGAGGACACATTTTCTAGGAAAGATGAATGCCATGTGATACTCGCAATAAACCCCTCTTGGATTGTTCCATATTTAATATCTTTAGTATTTTATCAATATGTGTACTTTGACTTTGGCCCAAAAATCTCTTGGATCCATCATGATGGATCCTGATCCAAATAATGTATGCTTCCTCGCCCAATTCCTTCATAGAGAATCATTGATTCAACCATTCCTTAGCAGACTGTAAAACTGGTATCTCATTTCAGATAAGTAATATATTATTAATATATACTATTAGAAAATGACTACACTCCCACTAAAACGTTTATGGAAACACGCCCCAAATTCGTTCTTTATAAAACCAAATTCCATTATAGATTCATCAAAATGAATATTTTATGACCTGGATACTTTCTTTAATCCATAAACGGATTTCTGTAACTTCCATACTTTATTGGAATCCTTTGGAGTCATAAAACCTTCTAATTGTGTCATGTAGACCTCTTCCTAAAGGATCCCATTGAAGAATGATATTTTGACAACCATTTTTTAAATCTCATAGTCATGGTAGGCTATAGTGGAAAGCATAACTATGATGGATTTCATCATTGTAATTGGTGAAAATGTGTTGTCGTAGTCAATGCAATGAAGATGTTTGAAACCTTTTGCAACCATTTGTTCCTCATAAGTATTGACTTGTCCCTCCACGTCCAGTTTCCTCTTGAATACCTATTTGAAACCAATAGTATTTACATCAACTGGAGGATCTACCAAAATCCAAACTTGGTTTTGTTACATGGAATCCATTTCTTAATTCATGGCTTCTTTCCACTTGGAAACATCTGTGCCACTTACTGCTTCCTTATAGGTTAGAGGATAATTATTATCAACTAATAATGAGTCACCCTCCTGAGTAACTAGAAAACCATACTGTTTTTGGTTCTTTAACCTCTTTTATACTCCTACACAGTTATTGGATCTCTAGAACAGTTCTTTCTTCCATGAGGCTTTGTGGAATATGTTTCTATACAAACTCTTGTATACCTTGAGCCTTGACTTCATAAAAATCTATATTACACACACTTATCTTTTGGATATGTTATCCCTCTCAAGAAATATGGAATGTATTACCACTAATACCTTTGTGTGTCAGGTTTTGTATAAGTAGTATCCCCTTGTTTCCTTAGGGTATCCTATAAAGGTACACATTGTTGCTCAGGGTGAATGTTTGTTACCTGAAGTGGCCTTAACAAACGCTTCACTTCCCCACACATGTAAATTCTATAAGTTGTATTTCTTTCAAATCTAGAACTCATATAGAATACCATTTATCAATTTAGTTGGGACTTGGGTTAGTATGTGCACTACTGTTAGTAACACATATCCCCAAAAGGATAATGGAAGACTTTCATGAATCATAATTGATCTCACAATGTCCAGCAAGGTGTTGTTTTTTACTTTAGCTCACACCATTCCACTGGGGCATGTAAAGAGGGGTGAGTTGGGATAGGATCCCAAACTCAATTAAGTTATCAATGAAGTATTTATTAAAATATTATCCACCTTAGTCCGAGAAAAGTTTCTTAATATTCTTACCAAGCTGGTTGTCAGCTTCATACCTGTATTCTATGAACTTATGAAAATGATCTGACTTATGCCTCATTAAGTAGATATATCCATACCTACTAAAGTCATCAGTAAAAGTAATGATGTATAAGTACCCACCCATTTCTTGAATTGGAAATGGTCAACACGTATTGTTGTGAACTACCTCAATAAGATCATTATCCCTTTCACTTTTCCATAATATGGGGATTTGGTCACTTTACCCTATTAACATGCGTCACATACACCAAGTGGATTTAGATCAAAATAATTTTAATATCCATATTGATGTAACTTTCTCAAGAGTTTCTTGTTTACATGACCTACCCAGTGATTCCAAAGATGGGTGTGGTTTGAGTCACGTGAAGTATCTTTGTTATCTATTGTCAGTACTTGGTTTGCTAATCTAACATGTAATGAACATTTTATAAATGTTCCCTACCAAAACAAATAATATATTTTTTAAATAAGAAACATTCATTTACAAACATGAAAAAATCAATTATTGTCTAATCTAGATATATAAATAATGTTTTTAGTAACATATAACACATAAATACAACCGTTTAACACCACGATCATTCTAGTTGGCATCGTGAGGTTGTAGTCCTCGAAAGATACATCAGCAAGTCTAGCTCCATTGGCTGCTCGTAGATCTACCTCCCCTTATTCAATCTTCCTAAATCTACTTGGTTCCTATATTTGGATACATATGTGAGACCCACAAGATATATCTAATAACCAATGTTTATAAATAGGTATATTACATTCCATAACAAACACACATGAAGCTTTCCCTTTATTCATAGTCTTGGTGTAGTTATTCTTCAGGTGTCCCTTCTTCCCACATGTGAAACAAATAGCTTCATGTTCCCTTACTTCCCCTTTGATATTACTTTTTTCAAAAGGGCCTGACGTAGCTTTGGGGTTAAATCTCTTTGCCTTCCCTTTACTCTTATACACCATAAGGATAGAATTAATTCCTCACTTCATATATTTTTCCAATTGGACAATGAGGATAAGAAGATCAAATAAAGCCTTCTCAATGTTGTTCATATTGAAATTAACAAAAAATATGGAGAAGATCTGTGGGAATGATGAAAGAATGAGATCGATACCTAGATATTCGGGGAGTTCAGTCCCTAGAACCTCTAGGTGATCAATGTATCCAATGAGCATAACTATGTGAGGCCCAGCTAGAGAACCCTCCCCATGCTTACTATGAAAGAGTGCATTGGATATCTCAAACCATTCTTATCTTGCTCTATCTAGGTAAAGACCACAGAGGTTCTCGAGCATGCTAGGGAAATCCATGTTTTCTTGAGACTTTATGAGCTTACTAGACATTGAAGATAACATCAAACATTGAACATTGAACACATTGTTCATATGTTTCTCGTAGACCATGAACTCTTCATCACTCGCCTCTTGGGCAGGAAGATCAAGTAATGTTGACTCCAGCATGTAAGACATCCGTTCATGGCGTAGAATAACCCGAAGTCCTCTAAACCAATCCTAGAAGTTACTACAAGTGATGATGATTTATTTATCCAAAATCAATCAAAGGGATCGTGTGGTTGATATGCTTGTAATTATAAAATATAAAGTGTAGATGATTAGTACTTTATCAATTTCATTTCATGAGAACTAAATTAATTTTATTAAGTATCCCACTATGTTATCAAGTACCAATGGCCCTCACCATTAAAGATGGAATGTTCAATTGTCATGACATTATAGTGGAAAGGATCCATATTCCCCTTCTTATAGCCTCAACAAGGGTTGGTCAAGATATTTTATGGTATTTAGGAAGGCAACACTTTTCAAACTATGGGCTTGTAGCTCCTTCATCTATTGAGTGGACTCCCAAATACTGAAATCCTAACTTGGATTTCCTCAACACTTGCCTCCAATAGTACACCATGTCAAGAAAGGGATACTACTTTTGATGCGATATGGTTATGTCAACCCAAAACCATGTATAGGGGTTTTCTGTGTAAATGTAAGTGTCCCAAAAAGGGTTGGTTAAACAAATAATTTTATCCAGTCATTCCCTTAATCATGTAATAGAATTCTTTGTCTGGCATAATATTTAGTTGAGGGATTTTTTATCTCTTATTTGTAAATTTCCTAATTATCTTTATCACATGCTTGTTAATAATCAGTGGAACTTACATAAGTGATTACCATGTCTTGATAATATTCACGCATAAGCCTATTTTATTTTGGTTCTATCTAGCGTTCATGTTAGTTCATTAATTATGTGGTCGCAACAACACATCCATAATTAAAAAACCATGCAACTATCGGAAATAAAATAATTTAAAGGGAATTATCATGATATTTTTCAAATGGTTAGGTTATCTGGTGATTGATAAACCAACCATAACCTAGGGGATAAACACCTTCATGTTTACAACTTTCCACCTCTCCACCTTTGTATCTACTTGGATTGGTTTTTCCTCGGTTCTTGGCTTGGACTGCCTCCATATGCTTGGGATCTCCTTCTATTACATATTTTTTTAACTCACACACATGTGAGGGGTAATAAGGGGGTATACATAAATGAAACAATGGGCATGCATTCCCTACATATTAATGTGGAGAGATGTCTCACAGGCCAATAATCAATTTAATAAATAAATTAGAAGGAATCCAATCATATAAAAAGGTGTTGGTCCAGCTCAAGATTACCCACATACATTCAATGAGATATTCATTTAATAAAACTAGAATTAAATTCTTTAATCATTCTTATCAAGATAAATCTCACTCAAATCGATTAACTATTATCTTTAATTAATCAATCCTTTTTTCTTAATCCTTTTCTAAATTTCCCTGAGATTCTCATCCTTGTACATAAATGGACCTTGGAGGTCACATGGTGAATAACCATTAGAATCTACCCAACATATATTATATTTTCAAACTATTTTACCCTTATGAAACATGGAATACAAGATATTTTAATGCATAGAGTAATAACCTGTAGTACAATTTATACATGATATGTAGTTATGAACATTATAAAAACATTAATGTTTTAATTATGTGTAATTTGGTAGAGTACATGGTGTGTAGTTCTGTCTACATGACATGTATTTTCCTCACCATATTTCTTAAAGTACATGCCTAGGGACTCAGTATTTAAAGCATACATCAGAAATTTTCGAGTACACGATGTGTACAGTGGGATACACGTTATGTTGTCTCCACATTAAATGATTACTTGTTAGCTTATCCATATATGGAATACACAGGTCAACCACTATCCTAAAGGGACTACATTTTGTGTGTAGTGGGCCACATGGCGTGTAATCCGGTAATCATGTGCCTATTTGTCTCAGTCAACACACGGTGTAATAAGTAACTACACTGTCTGTAATTAATGCACACTACTTGAGTAATTTCTGAATTACTCTTGATGAGCTAAACACAACTACACAGTGTTTAGTCAAGATTACATGGAATGTATGGAAGAGAACATGAAGTGTGAATCTGAACACAAGGTGTGTACTTTCATGTCACCTACACAGAATCATCGGCGCCTCCTGATGAGTTCTCGGTTTTAATTTAATTTCAAAAATCATTCTTTTCAGTGAAATATACGGTAAACGAAAAGGGGAAGAACAAATATTGAAATATAAATTACAATAAGGATTAAATATCAATTTAAAAACTAAATTATTAAACCATAAATCATCAAAAAAATATTTAAATAATTATAAACTATGATGAACCTCCCTCTGGAAACCCTTGTAGGTTCCTGGCGCAGCGGAAGCGCTGTTGGGTCGGCACCTCACTTTTATTTTTACTGTGATCAATGATTATTCCAAGATCAATAAGATAATGAATGAAAGTCTCCATAGAATAGAATCAAAGATTTAGATAAAGAATAAATAGTCCTAAAACCATTATAGAGGATCTTTCACATCATGTTTACAATTAATTTATTTTTAATATTTGATGAAATAAAATACCTGGTTCTTCGGTACTTTCTTTTTTGATGATGTTAATCATATAGGATGACCCTTTCAGATTGTCTCATTGTGATAATGAGGATGCAAACCAAAATCTCTATAGCAGTGATCCACATGTGCTCTAATGGTCTCTGATCGACACAACTCATTCTCTAGGTGCTAGCGCAGCGAAGCGAGTGTCTTTCTTTGATCATTCTTTATCTCCAGTTCTTTAGTCATGAAGAATGTCTCTCGTTCTTGAGAGAGAGTGATAGGAGAAGAGTCAAGAGAAGAATCATGACTTGGAATTTCTATTGTGTCACCTGTTTCGTATGTAAGGAACAATAGTCGTACATGTCTATTTATCGACATAGGGATTCTGTTATAATATTTAATTACGTAAAAACAATTAACTATATTCATAACCTTATAGAAAACCGATGCTACATAATAAAAACAATCGCATAATTATTGGTGGTGCACCAATATGTGGAAAACTAAATCATAAATGCAATCCCATGGCACATAATTATAAATGCGTTATTATTATTTTTATGTGCCAACTAGTTAAATAATTATTCGTTGTCTTGTAAAAAATTATTTTACTGCTGGAATGTCCTAGGTCCGATCAAACTCCACATCCATTTATTAAATGCCTGGATAAATAAATAAATAAATTATTCTATTAAATAAATATTTTATTTAAAAACTAGTAAATAAATATTTATTAATTTTTCAATGAAATAAATAAATATATTTTTATTCCCAATCCCACAAATAAATATTTATTTAATTTATGAAATCACTTTAACATGAATAAAATTATTCCACTATATTGAGAAAAATATTTATTTTATTAATTAAATTCAAATAGAATTTATTGAGACCACCAAAAACACTTAGTGTGTGACCCTCTAGGATTCTTACTAATTGGCATTAGGAGGTTTTTCCTAAATTCTAAGAGTACTATTGAGTAACGGGTCAGGGAACCCAAGAGAATGAACGTAAAGTCACTACAACGAAATCCATATATAAACACTCACTATGTAATATAATCACTTGGTCTCAATATCTAATAAGACAGGTTTAATGATAGTGTCATCAACCTTTATTCTTGATTTTTCGTTCTTTGAATACCTAAAATAAACTAATTGTTACACCATGGACATGGAATTTTGCATGATGGTTCTATTTTAATCAAAGGGATAAGATATAAACTTCCATAAACAGAAGGTAAAAAATCCTTTATTGACTTATCCATTAATAACATGTCATTCGTGACACACCAAATGGATCCTACATCCCTCCAGTTGTCTGCGTGACAGTTTTCGTCAGTAAATCAAAGTGCGTGAGTCATGAAACATATTAATGATAATCTTAATGTCTAAGGACCATTTCACACGCTCGTAGATAAGCATATCTGATGACACAAAAACATGTTGAATTCCTACTAGCGGGTCTATTATCAGAATCTTTCATCTAGGAGATTAATGTGTATGAACATCATGAGAAAAAGTCCCATCTGCTTACGAGTGCTCTCACTTAACAGTCTATATACTATGTGTCCCATCATAGTATGTCATCCAAACAAAAAACTATATTTAAGAATATTTTCATAGCACATCAAGCTTCTCATCATAGCGGGGAACTATTATGACATTGTCAATGAGACTAATACTCCAGGACATTATTACACTATAGTCATTCAAAACAATGGAAAATATGTAATAAGTTGTCTAATATTTAAATACATCAAATATTATTGCAGTCAAAGATGAAACAACTGGTTCTAGGACACCAACTCTTATATCAAATTTATTATGAAAATTACTATGCTACTTCAAGAGAGGTGAGTGATTGGTGGAAAATAATAAAAACTAAATCTTAGGAAAATCAGATTACTCAAAGTGAATCCGGTTCCGTTGAAGTGAAAGGAGTTAATTTTTTTCAAGAGACTACTCCAAATAAATATTTTTCAGGAAGAGGCACAAATATCGATTATGGCATGCTATAGTTGAGGGTCGATGGTGACAATGATATTAATGTTAAAAATTAATTTGAAATAATAAGAGATGCTGAAACTAAAACTAATATAGAAATTGATGATGCAGAGGAGGAATATGAAGACACTGGCATAAAAAATGTGAATATCATGATGAAGATGAACATTGACATTGTTAAATGTTGTTTATAAACATATAAAATATATATCTATATATAAAAGTTGTTTTTAAATATTTTCTAACAAAAATCATTTTTTGTTTCAGATGGATGATGACCTATATCGTATGTTACAGGATACTGATCTACCTTTAGATGAGTAGGATTTTGGATCATCTTACCCTCATACTACTGGTGGTCTAGGGAGCAGTCAGATTGGGCATGGTGCCACCCGATTGATGATTCCTGACCCTATCCCCGAGCGATGTCCAAATCTTGGCTTTTATCCACACACGCAGAGGTATGTTTAGCTATGTATTTATTTATTTTTCATCAATTTATTTATATTGTAATTATTGGATGATTTGTTATTTTTTCACATCTTTATGCATATAGTTGTTATACTTGGGAGTTCTATATTTCAAAATTATTTTTCGGAATCATGGGTCTCATGGGATCTAATATCTATTGATGTTCAACACCGCATGTATGATCATTGGCTGGTACATAAATATATAATATTAATTTTGAAAAGAAAATATTTAATAACTTGATATTTTAAATTATTTTTAGGTTTTTTGGTACCCCATCGATGAGAGTATGTGTGAATCTATTTGAAAGGCATGACATGGAGCTATGCATCCACATTGCACTTAGTTTTTTCACAATTTGAAAAAGAAAGTAATGAAGAATGTATGAGTGACAGAGTTTGATGAGCCATGTCACATCCACCGACCTGATTACATCTCATCCCAGGTTTGGGATGGATTATATAAACACTAGTTGAGTACACGGTTTCAGAGTAGATCATCGGTAAATTGGAAAAATTAGGGGAGACAGGAGGTGACACATTGAGCATGTAGTCATAGATTCAGTTCGGACAAGGATCATATGGTAAGTATTTTTTTAACAAATATTTTATATGAAATTAAATATAATGTGTTTAGTTTATATTCATATACATAGCCACACAACCCAATATTATGGTGTTTTATGTTTATAGGAGGTTGTACAGTGATCTGACCACTAGAGATATTGGATGTGCTCACCAGCGTCAAATTCTGGTCAGTATAATTTATTTTTGAGTTATAACTTTAACAGTAAATAATATTTTAAATTTTTTAATTTTAAAATGAAATTTATGGATTCATATAAAGATGTGACATCTCAAACACTAGGTGAGAGTCAGGCCGAGACTGATGATCAGACCAGTGCCCACTGATTCGATGAGGCAGAATGGATGCAGGCGACCTAGTATACATTTGAGAAAGGATGAGTTGTTGGTATTAGCTATCAATTGATGCCTAGGAGTTATTATGAAACGGCTACGATGTTAGCATCCAGCTCAAGAGAAGATCATGGAGAGTCATCATCATATTTTTCACAGTATCAAGAGTAGCTGCGAGCTCAGAGTGAGTTTATAGAGAGTATGCATATAGAGAAGGAGGAGATGTGTCAGTAGTAGGAAAAGATCCAAAGACGGAAACAACAACAACAATAAGAGATCTAGGAGGAAATGTGTCTATGGCGGTAGCAACAGGAGCAAGATCAGATTGATTACATGCGACGTCTGACTCATTGTTTAGGGATGTAGTTCCCTCAACCGTCTCCTTCAGCTCATTCGGTCGACGATTCCCCTTCGTGATGTATTTTATTTTATATGAAAAAGCACTTGAATGTTTTTTTGTAATATTAACTTTTAAATGTTTTAAATACTGTAGTTTTTTATATTTTTATGAATATTACATTATTTAGTATTTATTAGATTTTTTATATTAAATATTTTATTAAATTTTTTTTTTATATTTTTGTGAATATAGACATTTCTATTATATTAATAATAATAATATTATTATTTAATTGTTATTATTATTATTATATTTTATAATATATTTTATTTTATGAATAATAATTTTATTATTATTTTTATATTAGTATTATATTTTATTATTATTTTATTCAATTTTTATTATTTAATTTTTTTCTTTATTAAGGAAAGGTCCCACTGCAAATAGTAATTTTGATGGGCCGTCAGAAGTTTTTTTTTAATTTCATGAATACTATTTTTAATGGTGGTTGGCCCTTTATAAAATATATTTAAAAAAACTCGATAAAACTATTTGCGATGGGTCTACGGCCCATTGTAAATATGTTTTTTTGAGATGGACAGTCGAAAAAATAAATATTTGCAACGTCATTCTCCACGGCCATTCATTTGCGACAAGACCTATTGTAACTACTCCATTTTACTTAGGGTAAATTCAAAATTTGAAAGTAATCTAACATCACCATTTTAAATCACCTTGTGGTTAAAATCACATTTTAAAAAATGTCCACTTTAAAACAAATCCTTCAAACATGGAAAACCACAACTGGATCAAAATCTAAAATAGATGATTATAACCATTTCAAAATCCTTGTAAGTATTTCACAATATATTCACACATAAAAAACGTCCATTTTTTCATATTTACATGTCATAAAAAATTTACCCCCAAGAGAAGCAAAATATCCCTCTAACCATGCTATCAATCCAACAATTGATTCTAATTGGGTAAAGCTTGTAACCGACCTAACTCACTATATTGATATCTAGTTTTCCATTTTCAAGAATCGGTACACTGCATGGGAATCCTAATGTGTAGTCTCATAATCACCAATACACCTAGTGGGATCCGTGGAAGCTCTAATACATCACTATAATGTCTAAAACCATTTTCAAAAACAAAGTAGGAAACCACACCCAAAATAGGTGCTATCTCACATAGCACATGCACAAGAAAATATTTTATCTTGAATATAGGAAATATATCTTAGACTTCCTACCTCATATGAAGCTTTAACAACACACCAATGACCTAGAATCTCTTCTAAGGCCCATCTAATAATTTCCCAAACTCTTTGACATCCAAATAAGCTCACCTCAAACACCTGAGCTCTAACATAACACCATTAAAATAATAAGTAATTAATTTGAACGATTATAATTATTTATATAATTAAATTCACTCATTATAATGCTAAAAAACTCACCAATTCAGTGTGTTACAAAAAGACTAAAACCAACCACTCTGTAAAGACCCAAATCATAACCCCAACTAAATTTAGGGCCAAATACATAATAATAATCATCAAGATAAGAAAAAATAAATTTTAATTTAAATTAAATACCTTTCAAAATTGAAATTTCATCATACCTTATTCAAAATGATGTGAGACATCATGTAGCCACCATCTCGGGATCTATTATATGAAATCCTGCTGAAATCACATAAAAAAATTGGCAATTACAGAATGATCTGGTGGAATATCCCAAATAAATCTAAACCATAAAAATAATTCACTAGATAGGACAACGGTAGTGAGGAAATTAAACCAGAATATGAGAAAGAATCACCTAAATCACTTAATAAATGACCTAGAAGAACTAAAAATTAAAAGTGGTTAAATGTGGGATGAGGTGGGAGCCATTGGGGATTTTTCACCCAAAGGGGGAGTATAAAGGTTCTGGTAGTCATAAAGTATCGAGGGGATTACCATTATACAATTTCTAAAGGGTACATTGATTGGATATATATTTTTACAAATCGTGAACCAACTGTGCAT
The DNA here is from genome assembly GCA_963277665.1 of Viscum album. NCBI lineage: Eukaryota > Viridiplantae > Streptophyta > Magnoliopsida > Santalales > Viscaceae > Viscum > Viscum album. The sequence goes on from OY728140.1 coordinate 326,415,914, forward strand.
CCAATACTTTCCAATAGCAACCACTTTGCACAGTTAAGACACACAGTTTAACAGACTATGCATCAACCATGAAACACATTTTCATTTCTCTGGTAACACTCACATGGTGTCCATATACCTTCCAAATAGTATTTAAAATCATGAATCTTTTTATTGTTTGTCACACAGTTTGGGTGCACAATTATCACTAATTGGGCAATAGCTATGCACCCAAGGCTTTTACTCTAAAATGTAAAACGTTGATTCTCAAACCCCAACATCACCCCCTTAGAGCCTATAACCCTATACATAACTTTATTCCAAGTCCGATTTATGTCAATTTTGTGGTTCCAACACTAATAATTTCACTCTAACACCCAGTTTATAAACTACCTTGTCCACTAAACTAAAATTACAAATTCTTCCTCTAATTTTAAGCACTATTACGGATGAGGGATTTTATAAGATTTATTGAATATTTTAATAGGATGTTTATTTTTAAACCTTAATGTTATATATTTAATCCTATCATGCACTTTACTTCCTTTTACCTTACTCCCATAAATTATTTACACTCCTTATTGTCTTTTATTGGTTTTTGAGTTTATGATAATCATTAAAGGGGATAAATTATTGCATGCCTCATTTTCATTACTATATTTTTAATTTCGTTTATATTTTAAATATGTTATCATTTCCCTTCCTTTTTTCATTTTTGATAATAACAAAGTGCATTTTTTTATTTAGGGGGAGTTTTTTTGATAATTTGGGTGAATTATTATATATTTAAAATTGGGAGAAGTTTAGTTTATGTTTTGTTATGTTTATATCTCAACAATAGTTAATATATTTTAATTTTTCTCATTAGTATATTTTATATATTTTAAATTATCTATTTACTATATTGAACATATTTTATTTACTTTCTTCAACATGTTAATATCCTTAAGTTTTTCTTTGTTTATCTCTTGATCATATTAAATATATTTTCATTTATTTTTTAAGAATATTTTAAATCATTTATGTTTTCTCTTGACAATATTGATTATATTATAGTTAATTTATTGGTTTTTTATTTATATTAATTAAATAAAATATTTCAAATGTTTTAAAATGTGTTTTAATTGAATATTCATTCATTAAATTTGAGATACGAAATAATTTTATTGATTTTTTTATAATTATTGAAGAGTTTTAATTATGTTTACATCAAGAATAACATGTAAGAAAATGTTTCATAATGAGATGATGTTGACATGTAGTGCTACGGTATGAAGCGGTGGGCTGTGACACCAAAAAAATGATGATAGATCTGAGATGGAGTCTAGAAGAATGCCAAGGGATTCTACAAAGAATCACCCAAACAATGAACTTGGAGAGTGGCTATATAAATATGTGAATTTCATGATTCCTAACAAGATATCTCCGTTCACAATGGAAATGGACCAAGGAAAACTTATTCCATAATTAACATCACCAATTCATATTGTGCGAAGAAAATTCATGTGTTTTAAAATCTACACATAAGTAACTCACACTATAAATTACATTCACATCATGAGTTGATTGAGTCAGGAAAAGAGAATTTGGTGATTGATTATTTGAAACACCATTCACCATGTGAATTTCTAAGAAAACTATTTTCAAAGTCATAGATTCCCCATTGACCACATGAAACCTTCATTTATGATGTGAATCGGTCACATAAACTATTACAAAACCCGATTCTTCCTTATCCTATCAGGATTTAATCTTGAATTAACCCTAGAACATAGATGTCACTTCAAAGTATCTATAAACATAGGGTTATACCTTGAATAAATGTATCTTTCAATAATGGATGGAGAGTTAGTTCTAGGGTTCAGACTCGGCGATCATTCATCATAGTTTGGTTTTTTTACACTTTCCTATTCCATTTTTTCTGAAAACATTAGGTGATTAATAATTTAATACAATTATTATTTCTCAAATAATTATCTTTTATTTTATTATCTACATAATTTTATTTATTTATAATTTGTGACCTCCCAATAATGATTGTTTAAATCCATAGGGGAGAGAGGAATTGGTCGAAGTGGGTGCGTACCATTATTTCTATTTCTTTCTTCGCTTTCATGATGATTTTATTCAATTATTATTGTTTTTTGATTCATGTTTTCCATATTTTTTTATTAAATCAATGAACTAGGTTGTTTGGAAGTAAACTAAACCAAACATGATAATGATAATTGATTAATGAACATTGAATTTTATTTTTCATTTGAATTTGTGAAATGATCCCAATGTATCATAGTAATTTTAATTCACCTAGCCAGGATGAATTAATATTTTGGGGTAGATTGATCAGGATTGACCATGATTCATATCAATAAATTATATTTATTTATTATCTAATGGTTACTATTATATTGAAATTGTAGTAGAAATTTCTATTTAGAAAAACCAACCATGGAAAAATAATTTCTCCCTCTTCTACCCTCTTTCATTTGAATTTATTTATTTAATTTGTATAAATAATTTAGTTTATATATTTCAACTAAAATTATATGGACATAAAATTTGGTTATGATTCATCTCTATGGTTCATGCTCTTCGTGGGATCAACCCCATACTTCCATTATACACCACCTTTTTAGTTAGTGTGGTTCAGGTGTAATATGAATTTCTAATTTTATTATTCAAGATGACATAATGATGTTAATTTAGCATATAATCATCTTGAATTTTATGTTCCATAATAACATTAATTGTGTTTTCACATGTTACAATCGTTAATTTCTTGGGATATATGATTCATCTTGGAATATCTTTTTATGTTTAAGTTTTTTTGATAATCAAAAGGAGGTATTATTATACCTATCTCTCTCATTTTGTTTTCATTATCCAGAAACACTTATCTATGTATATAATGGTTTCATTGAGTGGTTTCTATGAAATTTTATTTCCAAATCATGTTCATGATTGACCAAGTTATAGAATTTATTATCATATTGAATTTCTTGTTTTATGTCTAAATTGATGTGATTAATCCAAATAAGGAAGGTGGAATATTTAATTAAAGTCATGGGATAATTCATAAATTTGTATCATTTATATAGGGAACTAGCAGGGAGCACCAGATCTCTAGTGCAGTGAAACGAGTTAGCCAATGGTATAGACACATGATTTCTAATTTATAAGAGTCTACCAGTGGAGGAGAACCTGCTATCCATTGGAAGCGGAAAGATCCAATGTATCTCCAAATTACCCACCATCTAACTAGTGAGGTGCATTATGTATCTAGTGGAGTCAAGGTAGAAGCTCCATGAAAACGTTCATTGTGGAAAAAAATGACTTAAATGAGGTCTTCTTCAAATTAAATTTTCTTGAGAAATTCCATAAATTTTCTAGCTCTTTTGAGCCTATAAATAAAGGATTATAGAGGCTTGGATCTAACAAAAATGTTTTCAAACGCCTATTTGGTTCAATCGATGGCGAATCTATAATATTTTTCAATGTCACATCAACAACCAAATCTATTTTCTCTATTTTTAAAGTCTCTTTTCTGTATTTTTATCTATATTTATGTATCTCAATTTTATAAATTATTATAGAGAGATGTGATATCAGATTTTCAAAGGACGTGTGCTAATAAAATCTCCATTTTCGCACCCCATCATCTCAATGGGGGTCACTACCACAAAATGATTGACACATTCTCATTGATTCCAAAGAGATATATATTTTTCAATTTTTTCCTTACAAAACATTGAATATTAGAGGGAGTCTTGGTTTCATGCTAAATATATCATAAATAAATAGAGTAAATTGGTTTCTTGATCTTTAAAAAAAATAATGGGAATAAGGAAACCCTGTTAGTATTATGGGAGGAGGCGTAAGGGATCATATGAAGTTACTTCTAAAGTGTTATATTAAATCTTGTTTTTTGTCTCTTTCGATACACACATTTCATCATGTTATCTTGATAAATATTTACATAAATTTGATTTAACTTTTTTTCATTATGCTTACTCACTTAATTAACATTTCTATTAAATTTATAATACTAATAAAATTTTCTATTTTAGTAATTCATCATATCAAAATCATTTTATTCTGAATTTTCACTTTTCAATTATTTCTTTTTCATTTAAATAGAAAATTCTTCCACTCCACCTATTACCATTTTACTCCAACCGACAATAATTTGTACCTCAAAATCCATTACTATGTAGTATTTCAAACTATAAATAGAAAAAATTTGGTTATATAGGAATAATCTGAATAGAATATAATGATATATTCTTTCATGGTCATAAGGAACTATTACACAATGTAGCCATGGAAAAAATTAGACATATAAGAAGGGAACTGGAGATATTACGAGAATTGTGGCATGAAGGTGGTGAAATTTTAGAACCTCAAGGGTTTGTAAACTTGAAGTTCATTACATAGCATCCAATCAACATCAAATCCTACTTGAAGGTTATTTAAAGATATTAAACCATTGACCAAAAATTTAGAGGATCGTATCATGATATTTGGGATAGTCAATATTTCAAGGAAGATATTTATATCCACATTATAGCCCTTCCCTTTACATTGTGAATTAGTTCAATAAATGGTAAGAAATATAGAATTCAATGTATCATAAGAAAATCCATATGGCTATTTTTTGGTTATTTACATGCCAATATATTATTCACAATATCAAAATTTAAATATGGATACATTATTTTCATAAATATAAATATTATTTTTTGGGAGAAAAAGGATTGAATGGAGAAATTTGGATGGAAGGAGAATTTTTTGAGCCGATATTGTGAATTATTTATAAAGTTATGATGTTTCGATTTTACATATATGAATTGAATATTAAAGTGAATAGAAGTTAAGTTTTTTATTTTTATTCCATGCATATTTTTTTCATTCTTTCAAAGAGTGTTCTTTTATCCCTCAGAAAAAATATTTCATTCATGATGGTTGACCTTTCGATCATGAGTTACTATCCTCTTATGTTACGGTCAATCTACAGTAGGGTGATGATGCTTTAATTTTTATTATTGATTTGTTTTTTTGAATTTCATGTGTTATATTAATATCACATTGAACATGATAAGAATCTTATCACATAACATCCTAGGGAGAGTGATGGTGGCTAAGGGACAATCCCCAATGTGATAGTGGAGGATGAGATCTAGAAAGCTAATAAAAATACATATATGACATAATAGATTACTGTAACCATGAAATATGAATATAATTAGGTATAATTAGTTATTACTAACCATATGGGATTAATTATAAAAATAATTTTCATAGTTAATTAACCATTATAATTCAAAAAACCATGAAATCATAAATTTCTAGAAAAAACACTAAAATTGGTCCACTTTTTTGTTATGTATAAAAGGTTTATTTATTAAAATAATTAATACTTGAAAGATTAATTCCCTAAATCCTATATATGATATATATATATATATATATATGTATATATATGATAAAAAAATATGATTTACATGAATGGTATATCATTCTATGAAACATAAATGATAAACTATTATCATCTATTATTCTGTCATATTAGCTATTGTTTATTATACTATTTCAAAAGATAAAATGTTTGGGAAGAATATCATTCATTTATATGATACATAAACCAAACATGGTATTTATTCATTTGTTTCATCACATTAATAAATGAGAGTATAATCAAGGATAATCCATGATATCCTATTTAACTTCCTTTACGTGATGTTCGTAGGTGTGTAATTTGATTATGTTTGGTTAAACCTCTCTAAACCCATAGCTATTTTTATCTTCATTTTTTCATTAGAGGTACTAGAATACCATGGAGAGAAGATGGATCCCATATGAATGTCAGATGATTTCAGAACAACATGTGGATATTATATGGAGGTGGGAAACCTATTATTTTCCACTCAGTGATCTCTCTCAAACTCATCCAAAGGATATTGACAATAACTTATTGGATCATTTATATAAGATATACCAGATTTATAGTGTTTTTCATTATAGGATTTATCAAATATTTCATATTATCTTAATAGAGATCCTTGAATAATGGTTTTAAACACTTCCACTTGATCTGATACTTTTTATTAGACTCATTAAAAACACATTAGTGGTACCAGAATGATTCATGTTTAGTTTTTTGAAATCATGCATGGAAATGAAACAGAAAATGAAAAATAGATCTTTTTCTCATTTATTAAATTTACATTTCATAACAAAATTTACCCATACCTAGTTATGTTATATAAAGGTAACCAAAAACATAACCTTAAATAGATGAGATGAGTATTGGTATCCCATGATTTACCCTTGTGTACAGTGGTAGGTGTATGGGTCATCATTCCTTACCCTTAAGTAGACCATTCCACATACGGGTAACCTGGGTTTTACATTATTTGAAATGATGGTACTTAAGGTTAATTGGGTTTTATTGATGTTAAATAAAGGTAACTGAGCACTTTACCCTTATATGTAAAGTTAATTCTATGTTTTAATAGTCTGTATAAAGGTTGTTGTAAGCTACTATTACATAGAGAAGGGATATATTCATTATGTAAGGATATAATAGTGATTACCCTTATATAAAATTTTGCTACATAATGTTCCTTTAGATTTTATAAAATACAGGTTAAGGTTAAATGGCTTTAACTATACATAGTGGGATTTCTCAACAGGTCATAAAGGTATCCAATTTGTTTTCTTTATTCTATAGCTCTAGAATTGAATTATCCTCATGTAGAGTGTTTGTGTAAGGGTAAAGAGTGGATACCCTTATGACGGAAAGGGTTCGAATGATAGGTTAAAAAAATAAATTCTAAAAATTGTTTTTACGTTTTGTTTTTTAAATGGTTCATAAAATGATCAACAACCATTATATATGGTATTTTTGGAAAATTTAATTTATAAAGGGTATATAAATAAATTAATTAATTATAAATGGTTTATAATTAATTAAATATTTTTTTCAAACTATTATTTTTCCCAAATATTTAATGTTAATATTTGAAACACCTTTAAACAAATTATACAGTAATAATTTGGATATATAAATAAAAGTGTTTATTTTAAATTATTAAGATTTTTTAAAGGGTTATAAATTATGATTTAATGATAAAAAAATATATAAAATTTTTATATTTAAATAAATAATTTTTCATAATTGATTATATTTAACAGTTTAAAATAAGAGGGTTTCCTTATTTGGATATTAATTTACCACATCAAATTTTTTTTGATGATTTATATGATCATGGATTAAATAATGATTAAATATGTGATATTAGATTATGTAAAATGTTTACATAATAGATATTTTATTATAAGTAGTTTGTAATTCATATAATATCATACATTAAAAATGGAAATTCAACATAATGATTAATATGAAAGAGTTTATATTGAAATTAATATATGTTTTTTATATTCAAAATTATGGACTATCTATAATGTTAAAGATGGAAAAATTTATAAAAGGGATTATAATTAAATTTTATTTTTGAATTATTCATAAATTTTTATCTCATGTTTAAATATCTTAATATTTATTTGATTTAAAACTTATTACCTAAAATTTTCATAGTTTTAAAATGTTTATATGATGAATGGTGTAAGATTTAGTCTAATTTTTAATCTTATTGAATATTGGGACCTGCATTACATGCAAGGAATGTTAATGGATTTTATTTTTCATCTACCTTGACCTTTTATTTTAATTGATGTTATTATCTTGAATATAGTTGTTGAATATTGTTTTTCACATTATGTTTTAGATTTATGATGAATTGATTCTATCATGGGTAAAGTATCCATGGGTATAAGGACTTGGGGTCGGAATCCCTACCTACCGGGAGGCTTATGAATTTCGAAGGTGTGTAAATGGGGATGGCTTTCTAGAACCTTGGGCTTACTCATGAGGATGAATCTATTACTTTACATGAAATATGCAAGTACCATATATATATGAAGCATCTGAATATGTTTTAATGTGATTTAAATCTATTTTGGGTGAATTGAACAAACATGTGCGTTATATAAACAGTTACATGTAAATGTGGTTTGAACATATTGATTTGGCAGAGGAAATAAGATTCCAAACTAAATTACTGTAATCATGCATACCTAAAGTGAATAACATTAGAAAATATAGTGAGATTAAAATCCCGTTAAAATACTAAGTGTTTTATTCCTTCCAAAATAGAACTTTCCAAGACCTCGATCATCGAACTAGGTAGGTTATGCCATAGATTGGTCCCCTTAGATTATCTTGTATGAGGAAAGATAGGATGGGAAACACTGGATAATTTCTTGGTAGGTCTTCCATATTGTTTTACCCTCAAATTTTCCTTTGTTAACTATTTCTTTGAAACTGCATTGGGTAACACTAGCATAGAGACCCTAATAGGATTAGTTTAACAGATGGATATAGTTGTGTTAATCATATGATAGATTGGAAAAAGGTTTTTCGGATCAACTATCCATGAATCACATATGATATGATTGGGATGATGTCCTACCTAAATGATTAAGTGGTTAGATAAAATCCATATAGAACTCATTGTATAGTAAAATATAAATATTCTCCCACTAGTGGATATGATGGATTTTATAAAGGATTCATCATTTTTGTGTAATTATGTTTAATAAAATTATTTATTAAATAGTTCATAGTAAATGATACTAAACTGATAAAAGTTTTTTTACAGATAATATCATCATCATTATCAAAAAACTAAACTATATGATCAATACTTGAAAAAGAGAAGGTTAATGTAAGTTAATCCTAAGATCGTTAAATTTAGAAAAGTTCTTATGAAATACTATATGTTTCAAAATAGTTCCTTCCACAGTAATAGAGTGTTAAATTTGTTAAAAAATAAATCCAGTTACTTGTGGAAGCATAAAGTGACTCATTTAATGTTTCAAAGTAATTATGTACAAAATGAACAAAGGAAACATAGTATCCACTCATGTAATTAATAAGATTTGGTAAATTAATATTAATCTTGTAACTCAATATGGCTGTTTGTGTAAAATAATATTCATTGTGATTGAAAATATTAACGGACTAGTGAGACTAAAAGATTCCTTTACGATTTATTGGTTATAGGGATAAATTTTATTTTTCTGAAAGATATATGATATCAATTGTATGATTTTAAATGTTTTTTAAATATAAATAAAGTTAAAAGTTGAGGAATAATTGGATATTGAATGTTTTTTTCAAGTTATCGAGAAAATTAGTTGACACATAGATAACTTGGATATTTCAATATTTTTCAAACTTGTCATAAGATGTGTATTATATCATTTTTCTCATGGGAATATTATGAAAACCATATTTCTTTAAATGGAATGAGATGGGTTTTTTTAAGATATATAGTTTATGACTTTTTTGTTATATAATAAGAATAAAATGACTTTTTCTAGTTAAGGAATTAATACTATTACAATTTGAAGAAATGTTCAAAAAATGTGAATGATTTCAATAAAAACTTACCAGATATTATCAAAGTGTTGAAAATGGTTGAACTAGGAATATTATGTCTAGGATCTAAAGTGTTGTATAGAAGGTGCATTTAAGTAAATGTTCAAATCAGAAGAAGAAATGTTGGTTGGAATCTTTAAAATTTTTTCATTAAGTATCCATTCATAGCCCTTGAAACCTAGGGTTTTTAGGAAGTAAGTTTAAAAATTCAATATGATTGGATTATATAAGATACACCAAATAGAATATAAGAAACTTAGGGGGTGTCCATGTCAGGTATAGATGTTATAGAAATAGATTTTTCATTTTGAAGGGTATGTGATACTGACATTATATTTAGTATTTGATTACAATATACAGGTGTTCAAAATCAATGGAATAATTTCTTAAGCATGTTGTTGACATTTGTGAGGAAAAGTTTTTTCTATAGCTAAATGATAAGGATAGTGTCAAGCTCAAATGAATCTACGTAAAATATGTTTATCTTCATTTCATTTCCATTATATGATAATATAATTTTTTCGATTATAAAGAGTTGTTGTGAACAAGTATATGATAATTAATTTTATAAACATGGTTTATGATTCATTAATTTCCATAACATGTTCTAAGAAAAATATATCGATAAAAGTGTTTCATCAATGATAAAAAAAATTCTAGGTATTTGTTAAAATATGATTTATTGTATTCCCACCACCCATCAGAGGAATATTTTAATATAATATTATTTTAAAAAAGGAAAGTCTTAAAACACATAAAACATAATATAGGATATTGAAATAGTTGTTTATTTGTTAAATGTTCCTACTAAAAAGAAAAGAAATGTTATTTCCTAACGTAAAAGTGTTTGGTTTTATTAGAAATATATTCTATAAATAATATGGTGTATAAGAGGCAAGTGGGAGTATGTTTAGAATTAGATAAGTTCAAAATTTAGAAATAAAGGATAACAATAATCTTATGTTTAAGTTTTTTTAACTTAATATCCTAAAATGCTTAGTATTTTTTATGGTAAAGAGAAATCCAAAGTGTTACATTTAGCTACCATTTAGAAAGTTGATATCACTGTTATATGAGTTTATGATAAATTATTTTTACTCCATAACCTAAATGATTTTAGGAAATGTGATGATAATAAAATTTAATGAGTAATATTTTTCTATCTGGAAAAATGTAACATATAAAATATTAAAGTATTATACCAATAAAAATGAAAAGATATTTACAATTGATATCCTAAAAGATATTAGTGTGTGGTATCAATGATAACTGTAAGAGTTGCAATTATTTTCCATATTGATTTGATTTTCAATTTATCCTCAATGAGTTAAAGAGGAATGGTAGAAAATAATGTATGTTGTCAGATTTTCTAAAGGAAAACTTTTGGTATAATATGGTTCCAATGATGTTGATGATGATCTTATAAATAGTTATGAGTTGTAAATACAATTTAATATCAAAATAATTGATGTTGAAAAGTTAAAAAGTTCTAATGTTTTCATTATGTAGAACAGTTAGGAATATGATTCCAAATTCTCACCATTATCCAAACTAGCTTACATCATAGAAGTTTCTCAGTAAATATTTTAGAGAGATAGATTTATCACATGATCACATGGAGAATTGACATAGTCCTAATGATAAGTGAAAGGAATTTATTATGAAATAATGAGTTTAAAAGCCCAAAAAATATAGAAAACATAGGGTTGATATGGAAGTTTATCATATATGATATGAAAAATAGGTTCTTGTGTAGGTTTTGTTAAGTACTATTAAAATAGACTAAGAATATTTAAATGTTTCAGATTAATATTCTTAAATATTTTAATAATATTTTAATGTTCCATATTAAATGAACCCTTTGTTTTAACATTATTTTATATTGGCTACAAAAATGTAAATATAGATATACATTTTCTAAATTAAAATGACAGTTGGCCTCTCAAAGTAGGACATTGAGTTATCCCTAACCAATTTTCATCAAACGATTATTAAAGGTTATGACAAATTTTAAGGTTATCACGATTAGGATTTTTTTGTAAAGATACCAAATATATTTATGAGGAATAGAACAATTAATAGGATATTATTTATATACGATGGATAACAAACTATGTATACAACATGGAATAGAATACATATGTATTTGGTATATTAGGGGCACAATGGTCATATTTTAGTCCCCACTACTAGAGGTTAGTGAGATACCAAGAATAAGAAACTTATTAATTTGGTACCCTACTTAACTAAGTCAAAATATGAACTTAGATAATATAGGGTTGTTGGGTTTGTTGTTAAACATGTCATTTGTTGGAACAAAACTAAGATAATATTTTTCCTCTCATATAATTAGTATGATATATGATCCCCCAATTGAGATAGACTCTCAGAGTGTTTGGATGATGTTATATATTATTTATATATATAAGGGGAATGTGATGTGCATATCCAGAAGGATTAATGAAATGTGATGTATTCATAGATTAGTCCAATCTACACTCTGAAATTCAATCACATATGATTTGGCAATTTGGAAGTGACATATTCTATGTCCCCAATCAATCGATGTCTTGGAAAAAGTAAAAATATGATAATAAACCTTCGAATATGATATATACTAGTAGAAACAAGTATAGAGAAACATTTGTTTTATGGAGATCACACTAGATCCCTTTATATCTTATGTAGAATTTACTCTTTATTAGAGTCCACTATTTTCTTATACAAATGGATCAATAGATTCATATTTTGTTGACAAAATTGTAGAGGCTTTTGGGGTCAGACATTGTGGTTTCTAGAATGGGGATTGATTTTGACTAAGAGAGAGACTCTAAAATTGTTTTAAAATTAATACAAGAAATGTTTTGGATGGGTGTTCATAAGGTATTTCATATGATGTTATAAAAGGTGAATTCAATATATCTTTCCAAAAGTGTTTTAGAAGTTATAGAAAAGGAATTTTGGACATGGTTTCATAGATTATTAATGATATAATATAAGGTAAAATGGATCAATGTTTATTTGGATTTAGTTAAAGTACGAGATAGAAATAGATATTCCCTAAATTCATATATATATATATATATATTCCATGAAAATTTTGATTTTCATGAATGATATATCTTTTAATGAAACTTAAATGATAAAATATTCTCTTTTTTTATTAGTTCATGTTAAAAATTACTTAATATACTATTTAGTAAGATAAAAGTTTTGTTAAGACCCACATTCATGTATATAATACCTGAACTAGACATTGTATTTGGTCATTCATTTCATCACATGAATAAATGAGTGGATAATCATGGAGCATCATTGATAAGATATTTAACCTCTATCATGTGATGGTAGTGGTTGTGGAATTCAATTATGGTTGTTCAAACCAACCTAAACCCATATCTCTCTTTAATCTTCCTCCATTGTGGTAGTAGAAAATTGTGGGGGGATGATTCATTACATCTGAACGATAGATGATTCAGGTGAAATTTATTAATACACTACAGAGGTGGGAAGGTCATGTTTTTTACTTGGTGATACCTATTAAGCTCATATAATGGAGATCAAGAATGATACAATGGATCTTCAGTGTAAGGTATGATATAATTACAGGGTTCTTATTTTAATTATTTATCATATATTTTATATTAACTTGCATAGAGATCCTAAGATAAGGGTTTTAATCACTTCAACATGATATAATAATTTTTATTAGACTCATTTAAAACCCATTACCCTTCTCTAGTTTTATCCCTAAATATTAATCTTTATCTCTCTTAAAACTACTCTTGGTGATTCTTTTCACTTTAATTCATTAAACCATCAACTATGGATTGTTCATTAGGTGATACTCCATCTGTTCTAAGTTGAATAACCTCATTATTTAGCATTATTATAGTATATTGTTTTTGTTTTAATAATTATGTTTTATTATATTATATGATCTAAACTCTAACCAATACTCTTTGGAGGTGTTTATATTTGAGAGTGAGTTAGCCGTCTGATAATTAATGGGATATGCGTCCACGTATCCATACAAACCTAATGATCCAAAATGTGTTTGGGATAAAGAAACTCGAATGCATCTAGCTAGATTCTAGAAGATAAAAATATAAAATAATCATATTCACTCATGATAGAAAAGTCTCCAATGTTTATAAATTGAATATAGATGTGAAATATCAAGGGAAGGAAAATGAAGATCACAACACCCTCCAACTATAATCATCTCTCCAATGCCTTTTAGAGCCTTCTCCTCTTCATATTTAATTTCTTCTTCAACTCTCATATTTTTTTTATTATCTCCAATAAAAGTTGAATTATCTATGAACAATTTGTAATCAATGATTTACCAGGAGTCTCAACAATGGTATCACCATTTATAATCATTTTTATGTTTTAATTTACATGTATTTCAATTTAGTTGTAAAGTTTTATACTATGAATGATTTTAATTCCACATCTCCTAATGTATATAATTTCAATAATTTACTCTCACATGATACTATTTTACAAAATAATATCAATGATCCAATCCATATGGTATCAGATTCAATGATGTGTAGAGAGTGTGATTAGTTTTTATTGGAGTTTCCCTATTTGATTATCATGTTCTATAGTGGACATAATCAATAAGGCGTTGTCTAAAATTTTCAATTTAGGTGTACGTGGTTCATGGAATGATTACGAACTAGGGGTAGACATATCTTTCCTACTGTGTAGCCTATATGTTTGATTTATTAAGAAAAATGATATTGTGAATGATGATTTGGATATTATTTCCAAAATTCTCTGTTAATATATGCCTTTGATGGAAATTTTTTAACTCCAGTGAATATCAAGAAGAAAGAGATAATATCTATTTATAATATATCAAATATAGGTGAATAATAATTTTTAAAATTAGTATTATGATTTTTTGAAAGACCTGTCCATGAATAACCCATTATTCACATTATTCAAGAAAATTTACCTTTATAAAACTCAATATATTAAAGAACAACTGATTAATCCATGGAGAAATAAAATAAATAATTCTTAAATTATTAGAAAATGTAACTATGAATTGTCCAGTAAACTGATAGGGAAAATAAAATAAAATACCATGGAACAATACATTAATATTATATAACAATGTTTTTTATGAGATATTAAGAAATGAATTTTCATTTCACAATATGAATTGGAAAATGTTAAATTAGATAATTAGCATTAAAAATATGATGAATAAATTCTTCTAGAACACTATTTCCAAAATTGAACAATATTATTTGGATAGTTATTGATGAAAAATATACTATTAACACTATTTCTCTTCTATATTAATTATAATACATAAATTTATTTAATGAAGTACTTATTCATATCAACTACTTTGAAAAAAAATTAAGACATTAAGGGAAACAAAACAAGATATAAAATATAAAATAATTGATGTTAAAAATGTTATACTTTTTGTGAGTTTGATAATATCCTTCATATTGTCCAGAAAAATAAACATGATAATTAGTCCAGAAACTCATTTTTATTTAAAATTATATCAATTTACTATATTTAATGTAACACCCCATTCAAATATATTAAGTAGAAGTATTATATTTGTGTTTATTAATCCTCCCTTACTAAAAAATATCAACTTTTTCATGGAAATGTATGAAATTGACAAAGTAAGGAAAGAAATCCGTACTAAAACTCTAAAATAATAATTAAAAAATATTTATGTAAATTATTATAAAATAAATAATTAAAAAAATATATAATTTATTTAGTTTTATTACTAAAATAAGATGTCTGTTCTAATCTAGAAATCCCTTTTTCGCGTAAACACGAACATTAAGTAACCCCACTATATAAAAAAATTATAGAAAAAATAACAAAATCATACCATATGAAAAATTAATCAATAATTTAAGAATGTTAATGAAATATATCTCCAAAATTTAATTAAAAGTAACTAATTATAAATAATTAATCACCATAGAGTTTACCTTCATTTTTATTTATTAAAAATATACAATTATAAAGTGGGACTCTAATATTAGTAATAAACTCTAAACCATTAAATAAATTCATTTTATATATTTAATAACCTATAAGAAATAAAAAATATATTTTATAGAATATTAATGAGGATATATTTTTTCAAAATTTTCTCTGAAATATAGATTTTCGAAAATGTAAATTTCATAAGTGAATATATATAAATAAAATCTTCTCATTCAATTTTTTAATATGAATGAAATAATATTATTCTTGGATAAAATATTATCCATATTAATTTCAAAAAATTATAATTTAAATATTCAATACTTTTTCATCATTTTCAATTGTTTATATTAATGATAACATAATTTATTCTTCAGATTTTGATAAAAGAATTTAACATTGAAATTTTATTTTAAAATAACTATCACCAATAAAAATAAATCTATTTCATATAAAAATCATATTTTTAGAAAATAACATATTTATTGAAATAATTATTCTCATTAGTAATTCAATTGATTTTACAGAAACACTTTTTGATGAAATAAAGTATTTAACAAAATTTGAAATATTTCATGTAATTCTAAAATTTTTAAATGGGTTTTATAAAAATAAAAATATCCAATATAATCCCATATAACACTTCTAATTTTTTTATTACTTTAAATAAATACATTGTTCAGTAACCTATAAAACATGAAATTATGAACTCAAGTGAACCATGAAACCTTATATTGAGATAAAATAATGAAACGCAAGATAATCATTAATGCATTGTTAAAATACAATAAGAAATAACATTTTAAAAATTATAATAATAGTAAAACCTTAAGTAAATAAAAATATATTAAAATGATTTATTAGAAATAAATTTATTTTATTTCCATACATATTATTATTAAATAATTATTTGAATAAAATGAATAGATTAAAAACATAGGTTTGATGATAAATAGTTAATTTCAATGGAATGTGATCAAAACTAATTAACAATAAAAGGGATATTTTCCATATATTTTTTAAAGTGTATTTAATTTTTCAAAAAATAAATTCACCATTTTTAATGGATTATTAAAAAAAATATTTCAGTATATACAAATATATTAACACACATTGGTAACTGATATGATATAATATTCAGAACTCTCCATGTAAAATAATCAATTTACAATTAAAAAATATTCACTATATTTTATAATTTTATTTAAAAGTTAAATTAAAAACATATAATTTTTTTGTGAAATTAAATAATATTTTTGATTCATCAAATCAAAATTATTATAAAATATTTTTTTTGGGAATTTTCAAAAAGGTTGATATTTTTGTGAATAGTGAAAATACTGTATATACAAATACCATAACTTTTATGAAAAGAATATGATATAAGCATGAAATAAATAATATATGAACCCATTTTTTTAACCAAAAATGATTTAATAAGTAATATAATTATTTTAAAATTGATATTTATGATTTAAAAATTTATACATGCCTTTTTTAAACTTATATTATATTTTTTTCTAATTTTTTTCCATTCCCTTTAATTAAATATTACCAATTAACCATTTGGTTTTGAAATAAATTTAAATTCACATAAATAATATTTTTTATTAATAAACACATAAATATTTGTAAAATCAATATTATACATTATTTTAATGTAAATTCATTTTTATGCTTAAATGGAAAATATTCGGAAAACTGTTTTTTTATAAGAATAATTTGAATAACATTAATTTTTACCACCATAAAAAATAAATAAATAAAATTATTTGAAACCATAAAATATTAATTTTTAAGAATATTAATTTCATTTTTAGTCAAAAATACTAGTTAGATTGGTAAATTTTTTTCATCCTGAAAAGTTTAAAGGGCATAAAAATAGGTTTAAACTAAGGAATATAGTCTAAAATATTACAAAAACATGTCTAAATTTTATTTTATGAGATTATTATCAACCTAATCTATCATATATTTAAACAGGGATAATTTTGTTCAAACTGACTTGAGTAGGAACTTTATTAAATATGATGAAAATATGTATTTACAAGAGTATCACTCCTTTAACTTATAAAATAATCCTTTCATCACCCCACGTATCCTTACACATAAAAAATTATATATGAAACAATCTTAAATTAAACCACTCACAATGTCGCCCTTGTTTTGTGAGGACTACTACCTCTATGAACGACATATTTAATTTTTCATCACCTCCTTAAATGGATGGTAATAAAAATTAATCCAATGAATTAATATCATATATATATATATATATATATAAGATGATCATGGTTATTTAAATGTAATTTGGTTATTCTATTAGTAATATTAAGAATAAATGGTCATCATAATATTTAACCACATAAAATGTGCATGTCGGGATACTTTTTATGTAATACCATATTACCATTAAATTTTATTAATGTTTCTTATATTTCTATTGTTGAATTTTATTTATAACTATAAAAATATACTTTCATCCCACTAAGAATATTTAAAATTAATATTTTCACTATAAAAACATTTTATTACTCATTTAACTATAATAAAGTGTTCTTGTTTTAGTCAGTTTTACCACCTACATAGGCATTAATACAATGTTTTTCTTATAAAGGAGTATAAAAACATACATAATATAAATAATATTTAATATTTTTGAATTTAATATGTCTTAATAATTATTGGGTGGTAATACTAAAAAGAATATTTTTAAATAAATTCAATTATTTTTGTTATCCAATAATACTCAAAAAAGGGATTTTTAAATGATTCATGAAAGAACGAATAATAAGTTTAATGAAATAGAAATGTGACTCCTTAATTATGTAAAACAAATATTACCTTATCACAAAAATTATATATGTGATGAAACCATGAATAAGGCTCAAGTATCAAAACCACCAAACCAAAGAATATAAGGGAAACATAACAGTTAATACCAAAATATTAATTTCAATAATAAACAGTTAATATATGGGTGTAAATAATTATAAATATATGGTTTAAATTAAGTAATATGAATAGGGTTCTATTTTTATTAATAATAAATCTAAATATATTATATTGGGAACTTATAATGTGTCCAACTAAGTGGATGTCTGAAATAAGGGTTTCTTTGTCTCAATTTTAATTCCTTGAGACATATTTGTCATTTTCCAAAAAGTTATTTCTATGTTTTGTAAATAATACCATATTTAATTATTATATATTAAACCATTTCATATTATTGTGAGTATCACATTAATTTAAACTCACCCACTTTCTTCTCCTTCAATTCATACATCACCAATTTCATAAGGGTTTTTGTTAACTTAATTTATTTTCATAAAGTTAAAACCTTTTATATTTAACATATCATTTTATTCATGGTTCATTACAATATATTCTATTTTATTCCCTCATCTATTTTTTTTGTTTTAATAGTCTTCTTGACATATCATGTACTTATGGTTAATAATTTAACCAATGAGACACTTGTAAGTGGACTCAACTTTACCACTTATTTATGAAAAAGAATATTTTTCCAACATATCTGTATTCTCAATATTGTAATAAGAATTCTCTTTTCATTACATAAAAGACTATTTTATTTCATTTCAAACTATATCTAACATTTTTTAAAAATGTTTAAAAGTAATGATTTTAACATTTTCCATACAATTTATTTTTGAATTTCCCTATAAAGGTGTGAAGAGATTGTTTTTAAAAATCACCGCTTGATACCTTTTACCACAATCATGACTGATATGGATAATTAATATTTCATTCCATGATCATTTTCATTTTAAAAAATAAATATTGTGATTGTTAGATTAATATTTCATTATAATAATAACGGAAAATGTTTTAGTATAATAAATATTGGTATTTAATTCTTCTTATTTACATTTTTATCTTCCACTCCAAATTTACTATTTTTAACTTCATTGACTTCATGGTTTGAAAATATTGAATTCTTATTAAATAAATTTTTTAAAATCCACTTTTCTTTCATTTTAAATTGATTTTGGAAATTACTTATAATTTTGATTTTTCACTCATTATTAAAAATCATTATAAAAATCCATTTTATAATTTCTCTTCTAGTTTCTTCAATAAATATAAAAGATATATCACTGTTAGAGTAATATTTCATGAATTGCCCTCTAAATTATCTTATGAATTTATTGTTTATACTACACCATTTAATAACTGTTATATTCCCTATCACTTTTCAGCTCTCTCTTAACATTATTTTTCACCTTCAAGTCCATGTTCTTTAATATTAAGATATATTCTATATCACTTCTACTATTTTTATTTTTTTTCTGGTATTGACATAATTATATATCTATTACATTATATTGGGTTAGTTTTTTGGGTGTTTCAAAATAAATTCATATAATATTTTGGTTGGGGTGATTTTTATGTCATTTTATTAGGCTCGTACCATCAGAAACTATTGTATTAAATAATTATTTCCTTTTGACGCCATTAAATAATTCAAATATTATGAACCATTACTTGAATATCATTCCATTGATACTGGTACACTATATTTTATTGTTAATTTCCTAATTTTTTGAAGTTAACAATTGGATATTGACCTAGATAGATATATTATTCCATTGAATGGGGAAATATTGATCTTCTGTATATCAATTATTTCTATACAGATAGTTACTGATTTCATAAACATTATTATATATAAGGTTCCATTGTAAACATTGTGATGTAAATTTTTTATGAATTCACTTCATATAATGGATTCATTGGACTTATTATGTGATATATGGGTGCTATAATTATATATCTCCTCGATGAATTAGTAAATCCCCTAAAAAAATTGGTTTTAGAATTTGGTGTATACATAATCTATTGTCTAGGATTTATTGACATGAATACTTAATGTTATTTTTATGATGTCTTAGCATAAGGTTTTGAATATTTTTTTATGATGTCTTGGTCGATGCCTTTTTGGTATGTATGATATCATGGAATAAGGATTTGACTATAAGATTAATATGTTTGACAATATTCATTACATAACTATGATATATGTTATTGTTTTCTATGTGATTATATACATTATTATTTCATCCATGGATATATCACATGAACAAGATGTATGTTATTTAAAAATAATTTATTATTAATTATCCCTATCTTATATTTATGACCTGCTCATTCTATTATAACTACCCTTACTGAGTTTTTGAGCTCTCCCTTATTGTGTTTCAATTTATCTAGGTTATAGATTAGAGAAATACATATCATATTTTATAAGGGTATCAAATATGGAGAATCATTTGGTATATGTTGAAGTTTTATTATGGAATATAAAATTCTTATTATAATGGGAAAAATGTTCATTGGATGGGTAATGAATGGGTTTGTTCGTTAAATGGATTTTTTAACTCTCCAAAACACTAAAACTAAATTTTCTGGGGTGTGTAATTGATTAAATATTATTTATGTATATTGTAATTATATATGGTTATATTTGGGATGACTCTGTTGGGGTCAATGAAAATATGTAAAGAATATCATTTTAGCACCATATTCGGGTGCACATTTCTTAGGCCACTATTGATTAAATCATAGAAAGTTTTAAATGACTAAAAAAGTTATAATATTATTAGTTAAGGTTATTTATGAGTTTCAGATACCACTATGGTTAGACAAGTTTAAGTTTAATCATATGTTCAAAGTGATAGATACCCCTTTTGAGGTATTATGTGATTGAGGTTTGTGGTGATTAATGATATTTGGGGATTTTTTAGGTATTAGTAAGAATAAATAATTGATATTTAGAAAACCTATTCAGGTGGTATTTTATTTGATATTTAAGTAAATACAGTTAATTTGGATAGTGGTTTAAATGATTTTTCAATAATTTTTATGGGTATAGATAACCATGGGAATCAAAAAGTAATTTGATGTCAAAGAAAATCTAGTTTTTTAGTAAAGATTAATATCATTTTTGGAGTATATATGATTAAGGTATATGATGATTGATATTTGATTAATTTCGTTTGGGGATAAAGATTATGTTGATTTTTGGGAGTATTGGTTTCCACGATTTTCAGGGTTAGAATATCATAAGCATGAACAGGGTATGTTTTTGTTAATAATATTTTGGGATTAGGTTATTGTTAATAATAAAATGAACCATAAGGATATATATGTTTAACTAAAATAGTTATGGTTTGAATCTATATTTGATTGAATGTATCCTATATTGAAATGAAGTCTTCAAAGAATAAGAAACTAATGAATAATTTTAACATGTTTATTGAATGATATCATAAACATTTTAATTTTGTATTTCATTGAAAATAGGATCAAAAAAATGTTTCACAAAAAGGTATGTCTCCAGATTCTCATAAGACTGATATCAAGAGTTAGGAATATAATAAAAATTACATCATATATTTCTATCAGTAATATTAATTCAATTTCTGAGGATACAATTTATTTAAGGGTGTATAATGTAACACCATGATATTTTTATATGTATTACTTTAAATAAATTCATTATTGAGTAGCTTGTATCTCCCAAAAAACTGAACTAAAATGAATCAAGGTAAATTTTATTAACCTAAAATAATATAATGAAAGATAACTATTAGTGCAATTTTAGTATATAATGAGAAACATCATTAAGAAAATTACAATAAGAGTGAAATTTCAATTAAATAAAAAAAACAATAAAAAGATTTTTGATATAAAAATATATTTTAATTCCATACATATTATTATTATTGTTATTAAAGATTAATTTGAGTAAAATAATTTGATTAAATTTAATGGTTATAAGATAAATAATTAAATACAATAAAATCTAATAAAAACTATTTAATGTTAAAAGAGAAAAATCTTTGAAAGAACAACTTTTAAAGTTTTGTGTATTTATTTTCATTTAAATTGACCATTTTTAAAAGGGTTATTTGAATAAAATGTTTCAGTATAAAAAATAGACTTACACTCATTTGTAACGGATATAAAATAATAGTAATAATGTATAAAGTTAAAAAATCAATTTTATATAAATACAGTTTATATTCTATTTTATGTTTTAAATTTGAAGATATGTTTCAAAATTTTAGAATTTTA
This sequence comes from Viscum album, assembly GCA_963277665.1. Taxonomy (NCBI): domain Eukaryota; kingdom Viridiplantae; phylum Streptophyta; class Magnoliopsida; order Santalales; family Viscaceae; genus Viscum; species Viscum album. Next base: position 326,438,475 of record OY728140.1, read on the forward strand.
ATTTGAGAAAATGAACATAATTTTTTGATTCATAATATCAAAAATAACTTAGCGTGATTTTTTTGGGATTTTTTTAAAAGTATAATGTTTATGTGAACAACAAAAAAACAAATTTTAAAAGTACATTAATGTATATTCCATCAATTTTATAGAAGAAAATGTTAATATATATGATACATTTTTTTATGAAAAAAAAATAATATAAGATGTAAAATAAGGAATTTAAAATTAATTTCTTGAACTTAGAAATATATGTTTGAAATTCACAACACACTTATTTGTTTAATCATAAACCAAAAAATATTATCGGAATCAAAACTATACCTTATTTTGATGTAAATTTACATTTATGATTAAAATGATAGTTTTATAAAAACTTTTTTTATTTTTTTATTCATGCTTTCATTAAAATTATTTTCTAATCCTCTATAAATTGAATCTATTATATTGGATTTTAAATATTTGATTACAATATTCAAATTTTGAAATATAATTTTTTTCATTTTTATCTAAAATGAATAGATACAACTATAAATGCTTTTATCCAAGATAATAGTTAAAAGGGTTTAAAAAGAGGTTTAGCTTAGGGATAAGGCCACAAATATCAAAAAACATATCTCGATTAAATTGTATGAGTGTATTCTCAACCAACATTATTCTATCTTTGAATATGTGATAATTTGGTTCACGTTTATAATGAATATGATTTTTTCCATGTATTAGATTGGAATATTATATGGATTATATTTGGAGCTAGGCATTGAGATATTGTGAGATTACATGGCCTAGTGATAGAAAAATTAATTTTTGAAATATATTAATTATATTAAATATGATGCATGTTATTTTTAATGAAAAACTAGAAGAACTCTTAAAGGGAGGCTCATATTAGAAATATGAGGTCGTGGTTCAGTTCAAAGTGTGGGTTTTACCCTAGGCACAACTTAACCTTGGATCTTGTCAAACATTCAGGTTTAGCGTATTTATAGAAATATTATTAAATTAATAAAATAAATTATATATTTGTTTTCATGTATTCTCCATGAACTAGCATGATCTATAAATATGTTGTTATAACCAATTTGGAGGGTTAGCTGTATAAACATGAAAATTGAGAGAGAGAGAGAGAGAGAGAGAGAGAGCATTGGAGGAGATCTTAACAGATTACATTAGACTGAATCTTGGATCATTGATCGGTGTGAAATGTGATTTTAGGATTTCTCCAATGACAAAAAATTGATCTCTTCTTCATCAATGATCAATCCATCTTGAGGTAGAATGTTTTTTTATTTATCCCCATATTTTTATTCCTATAATGGACATGAATTGATAAACATGGGAATTTATTCATGGATCGTGCGTATTTCGGGTATGGGATAGATATTATATGGGATTTGGGATGTTTTTGTTTAACTATTAATTCATTATTCTAAAAGAAACAAATCGAACCCAACATGAACATTGGTCGAGTTTCATTCCTCATGTTTGTGTTTCTACTTTTCATCCCATGTTCTTTGTTCATAATAATAAATTCCGTAGGAATGTGGTTCAACAAATACCTAGATATCAATCAATGTGCACCCATTTTCTGGTGAAATGGATTGATACTACAGATTTAGGTTTTTCATGATGATGGGATCAAACTATGATGATGGATCAGGATTAGATCAGAGCTATTCACATGGTAATTAACATACAGTTACCAGGAGACATGAGAGATAGTATTCCCATGTGATTTGGATGGCCATATTATGGAGAGCAACTACACTAAGGCTCTATCAGACTATATACTTAATTTTCAGCATGATTTATAGTCATATCGGTATTCATAAGAGAAGATTATGACTCATGAAATGGATATACATGTTTGGGAAAATCCTTATATACATGACATGTAGTCTGAAAATACCCGAATTTTGGGTCCCAGTCTATAGCACTAGGGATTCTGTGGAGGATATAATTATCACAATGCATCTGACACATGTCCCATAACATGAAAACCTACCTAGGGGTTTGGTGTGTACCTAGGGTGGTACTGATAGAGTAATATTTCATGCATAGATTTTAATCAATTTCCTACGATCTGAAATGAATTTCAATGAATAATTACCAAACATTTATTATTTTATATAAAAGGGGTAATTTCAAATTATGGAATTAAATTTGGTTTAAATAAATTAACATTAATGAGTTTGGAGTTTTTGTTGTGTTTTTTATTGTTTCCCATATTTCTTAGGTGTCAAAAAATATGCATCCAAGCTGACCCTTAACATCAATGGATAGCCAACCATATAGAAAATCCCAAGTGAGATCAGCCAACTAGTCCATCCCAATAGAAGGTTTTCTCAGGTTATAAGATGCGCACACATGGTTATACATGCATCGCCCATGGGTGGTGTACCCTACTGGGAGTAGGTGTGGGCTGATGTCTTGCGTGGGTTGTTCAGTGTGCACGTCTTGGGTGTGTGCCTATATCTTATGGGATAATATTCCCATAGTAGGCATCTTGGAGTGGTACTCCCACACCTTTCATTATAAATCATCACCCCTTCAATTGTTTGTTTTGACGTGGGTTGTTAATTATAGGCGTTACCTTTATTTCCTGCTCAGCTATTCCATTCTCCTCCAATATACACCTTCGACACCCATTTTCCTCTACATATATTCTCTGAGAACCTCCATGATCGTCTCTACTAGAGTTTGATCTCAGACCCTCTCCCATTTCTGCCCCTCCCTGCCACTACTGACCACCTTCGATAACTTAGAAGACTACATTGAGTCTATTTCAAGCATCATTTGACCATTGTTATGTCCAAAAGATAGTAAAGGAGGACACCACCATCGAAAATCATCACCACATACATGATTCACCCCTAGAACATGGAACATCACACTGAGAATCCATGCACCCCATGCTTTTGGAAGGAATCCATTGGCCCACTGGATTTTCCTACTCCCAATCTCAGTGCACATTGTGAAATAAGACTTCTTGAGATCCTCACACATTCAAAACCACAACATTGAAATCTCATTCAAACGGAGATCATATCATTGAAGATACCTTTAACCCAATAATGAGTTTAGGAATCTCTATATTGTGCCTATAAAAAATTTTAGGTTGCTGCACTTGTGGGGGGTTTAACACCACTATAGGATGCTATGTTGATAATGAAATATTCCCACTCCTTCTATTTTCTTTATTTTTTATTTTTATTTTCTTCTTATTTGGTTTTTGTTTTCATATAAATGTAATATTTATTTTATTTTTCTTAATATAATTTAATCAATGCGTTATTTTTTAAGTGTATCCACCTATTTTATTCCTCTTCTCATTACTCTGATTATTTTTATTTTTATTTCTTCTTATCTTATTTTTTCCATTATTTTTATTATATATATATATATATTTTATTATATTACTCTCCTTCTATCATCCTGATTCTTTTTATTTTATTCTCTTTATTTAATTTCTCTTATCCTCTTCTTTGCATTTCTCATTCTTCCATTTTAGTTGTATTCTCTTCGTTCCTATTCAACATTGTGATCTCTTACCCTTGAAAATGAAGGAATGACCAAAGGATTGGTCCAGGGGAGGTCAAAGAGTTCTTTAATTTTTCAAAAAAATTATTCTATGTTTGTGATAGATGAGAGTATCATACATGAGTTTGATAACTGTCCCCCGGGCCAGGCACTCAAATTTATTTCTACTCTTTTGTTTAAACATGTTTCCCTTTATTCATATGTTACCACTTCTCATGGATGAGTTGAGTCAATCAATGGATGAAATGAAATTTGATTGATCTCGATCCTGGAATATGGAACACCCTAGACCATGGTGTGTTATTAACCTTGATTACTAGATGAGGAGGAATTGAGAATTCTTAAGGCATTAAATATTTCACAATTTTTATATAAAGGAATAGAAATTCATCATGATATTTAATGATTGGTTTATCAAACCAGAATAAATAAATAAAGGAGAATAATTATTGAACCCAATACTAAACTCAGGACTAGGTTCTTTCTTCTTTATCACATTCTATTTAGCATTGCAAATTAGTAGAGTTTAAATTTCACATTTCATTTCATTTCAATATTTATGAATATAAAAAAACAAAACCCAAAAAAATTTCTCACTTTGATAAATAATAATAATAATAAATAATTAGTTTATGTGATTTAGATTAAGTTAGTGAACAAACTAAGAAGCTCCCCATGTAAGATAATGTTGGTTAGTAATTGTGTTGCACGTGGAAAAATAATTTTCCTTTTCCACACCCTGTGACACGTCTACCATCAAAACATGCACTGTTTCTGGGGAGCCAATCAGTAGTTTTTTTTTGATTTATCTAATTTCACATTTTATAATGTTTTTCTTTAAAAAAAACCTATAAATATCTTTTTTCCATAATGTATTCAAATGATTACTATTCCATATGAACTGGAAACACATAGTTGTAAGGACTTGTATCTGAATCACCCTCTTCAATAAAATATATTGTTTCCATGTGGGTGATACATATTAGGGGGACCTAGAGCCAAATTATCCAAGCTGAATAATTCAAGGACCTCATCCATCATTTGAAAGACACCGTCAATCAACCAGTGTTTAATAGATCTTCTATAGAGTTAAGTTGATTATGGGAGTAGTTCCAAGTGGTTTTTCAAGAAATAGACAAGACACCAATAGATCCATCCTTGTTTCCTCCAAACACTTTGAACCATTTCCTATGGTACAATTCGAGGAGAAAGTGGAAAAAAAATAAAATATGATATTAAAAATATGGAAGAGTTGGTACATGATCTTCAAGACAAAATGGATTGGATAATTCCGAATTTCAATGTATCCATCGAGCAACCAAAACCTGGACTAGAAGATGATCCAACGACCTTTCCTAATTTTTATAAGGACATAAATGAAGATGAATCCAATATTAAAGATTATACACAACCCAACCATTTTAATAACAAGATCCAATAGTACCATGATAATATAGAGTTGATCCATGATGGGGAAGACTTTTCGGTTAAGATACATGTTGTAGATCAAAAATATCTTGGTGACATATTGAATGAATGTTTAGAAGTACCTGATCATCACATGCCTTACAAAGAAGAATAGTCAACCCCAATTAAGAAAGACACCACCAAAGTGGTGGAATTAGAAGAAAATATGGACTATCCTGACTACCAACCTAAATCTACTAATATCTAACTTTAAGAGGAACTTACTAATGAAGAAGTTATTTAACCAAAACCAATTTAGGGAGATGATCTTTCTTGGAAATATTTTTTTCTGATTTTATTTAACATTAATTGAGTATTAATCCTTATTGTTTTGATTTTTCAGATTTGGTTGATCCTTCTTATGCCTTAGAACATATGCTCATGTTGAGGAACAGATGGAGCTCCCTGATTTTGATGAACATATATTTGATGTTGCCCATGAATAATTCCAAGTATTTGACCCTAATAAGATCAAGGCATAGGTTTCTCGTATTGAAAGGTGTAAATTTCTTATTAAAAATTAAAATTAAAATTTAATTAATCTGAAAATATATTCTTATATTACCTTTAATATTTAAATTCATGCATACCATATTAATCCATCACTTGATAATGAATCGAAGGTTGCACGAGTAGCAACCAAAGTAGTGGATGATCCATTTTTCATTCTATCCCCACCATGCAAGTTATATTTAACTATGATGGTGGAGGATTAAGTATACTATATCCATGGGTCATTCCTCGCCAATAAAAGAAGAATCAAAATATTAGAAAGGACTCATGTGTCGTTTCAAGATAAAAAAGACCCATCCACCATCAGACTTAAGATAATAGTTGGTACTTCCCTCTAGTGGAATTACAGATTTAGGTCCCACTAGGGGGGATCATACCAAGACTTATCCGTTTTATTTTATTTCTAGGAATTTATATTTCATTTTCATTTTTAGGATTAGTTCACCATGAATCCCACTCCTCTCTATCTTTTTTGAGCTTAAATTACGAGATCCTTATACTTAATTGAGTAATTTTATTTTTATAGGTTCATAATGGACCAAGGAAGGTTTGAATAGTCAAGGAAGAAAGAGTAATAATCATCATGTGAAAGAGAATTCACTTTTATTATTTATATTTTAAAACTCTCAAAAGTTGTGTCTAATAATATTTTTCATCTTTAAATTTGAAATTTCATTCCCATGTTTAGATTTATTCTTTATTTCAATTTATCTTGGATACATGAGTTTCATATGAATCATATTATTCCTTGTTTTCCATTTCAATTTCAATGAAATTGAATGAGTACAATATACAATTGAATCACTAAAGTGAAGCACGAATATTAAAATTCGAAATCATGATTTGAAGGAATTAGTTGATTCTTTTAAATGAAATTTTCCAATCATTTTCCCACTTTTAATTTATGGTGTTTATGTGAGTTTATTTTTTATTATTAGTCATTCCATGACTGATTTTACCAAGTCATATCTCTTTTTCCTAAGAGTATTTATAGAAAAGAACTTCGTATTTTATATTGATCATGTTTATTGTGTGATCATAGGACATGCCACCCACCAACACATGTGTTTGAAATTTTCAAATCTAGGAATGTACAAAACACATTTAAATTGATTGAGGAATATTTTGAAAATAACTTTTCAGTAAAATAACACATTTACATAAATAATTATTTAAATCATTGAAACCATGAATGAACTTGTTAGTAATGAGCCATGTTTCAAGTTATTTTAAAATTATTCCTACCCTCGACTTTGTAATAGTGTGATATTTTAAATTTGAAGTGTGTGGGTGAAGGGAATCATGGATAATGGGATTATTTAAATTGTATGGAAGAATTGTGGGGGTTCTACATATGGGTATTGATAAAGTTTGATTCATTTATTACAATCTTAATTGTTTTTCCGCACTTGAAAAAAATAGAAAATCACAAAAAGAACCAAAAAAATGAAAAACATGGGTTGTGATTTTGGAAAACCAAAAATCACCATTACTAGACCTTTTATTTTCATCATATTTGGTTAGGTGGTGGATGTGAGGTTTATTATAATCATAACTTTCGAAAAAAATGAAAGAGTTGTTTGAAAAAAAAGAGTATGGAAGAAGAAAAAAATTCAAGAGGGCACACAAATCATTAATTATTCTTTATTTTGGTCATGACCTTACATTGCATTTTTTTGGAAGTTGGAGTTTCTACATTGATGTGGTGGAATTTAAATAATCTCTTACTTTTGATATCATGCCCTATAAATATTAAATAAACTTCGTCCTTGAGCCTTAATATTTAAACATCAATTTCTACCATCCTTAATCCTCAAATACATTAAAACCTTTAATAGAATACCTATTGATTTTATCTATATTATTTATTTAAAAATTAGAGAATGTAGTTCCATTATAACACTATAGATAATAATGATGTTCTTATGATATGAGCATAAGTCCAATTTAATTGTATCATGAGATATGAGAGAAAAGATTCAAGTTATGTATATAATTATTTTTCATGTTTAATAATAATAAATTGAGGAACTTGTATAAATGAAAGGTGAAGTACCATCATTTTTATATAGGGAAAATTAAAATGCAGGAATTTATTATTTCATTCAAAATTTCGAAATTGAATTGGTATTTTATGTGTAATTTGAAAATTTTAATTTAACATTGAAATTTTTTATTATATTAATTTGTAATTTGAATATTGGTAATGTTGGTTTCATATAAATCATTTGTTGAGATTCTGATGCTTGAGGAAAAGCATGGTCATGTGTAGGGGTATTTGTAAGAGTCAAATTTCATGGATAATTTTTAATCAATTTTTAGTGATTTTAAATAAATTTCAACAAATAATTCCCATATATTTTATGTTTTAATTAAAAGGAAGAATTTGTAACTAAAAAATTAAATTTGGTTTAAATGAATGAAGATTGTTTATTTTGGGCATTTCATCGGTTTTTTATTATTTTTCATATTTTTTATGTTTCTTGAAAAATGAATCCAAGATAACCCTCAACCTCAAAGGCTATTCAACCACTTAGCGAAGCCCATGTGGGTTGTTCCCTATATGAATTCCTGAAAACAATATCTTCTCAGGATTTAGGATGTACATATATGGTCATGCATGCATGGATAATTGATGGGGAACCCCGCAGGGAGTAGGGATGGGCTAAAGTCCCGAATGGACCACGCAGTGTGCGCTCCCCGGGTATGTACATGTGTATTGCGGAAGCCCATCCCCACAATATGTGGTTTTGGGTGGTGATCCCACACCTTTCATTATAAATGTCTTTTCCGTTAATTTTCCATTTCAATATTGGACTTAGTTATTAGATATTATTGTTCTTTATCACTCATCTCCACTATGCACTACTGCACGTCGCCTCTGACACTCACCAACTGCCTGGTGAAGTCACCGAGAATCACCATGATCATCGTTTTCATAGCTCGAGATTGATCTCTCTCCCACTTGCACACCTCCATACCAATATAGACCACCTCTGTTAACTTGGATAATCTTAGTGGGGGCATTTTGATCCTCATCTATCCACTATTAAGGATGATTGAGAGGAAGGGGAGTCGACCATCATGGAAGCTCTCCCACACTTCCATGATTCAAATCTACCATGTATAATAGTCCACTATGAATCCATGAACCCCATGCATGTGGAAGGATGCAACTGCCCCATTGTATTTTCCCATGCCCATTCTCGATCCACACTACAAAATAAGAAATACCAGGATCCTTGGACATTCAAAAAACAAAACATTTAAATCTCATTCAAACCAAATAATATATTTTAAGATACCATTGACCTGTGAATGAGATGAGGATAATCCATCATGTTCCTACAAAGGAGTACGGTGCCGCACTTGAGGGGTGTTCGACTCCACTAGAGGTTTCTCTACCGATGACTAAGGCTACCCACCCCTTCTTCTATTTTCATTCATTTTTTATTTTTCATTTGTTTTAATTTAATTTTTCTTTCATTAAAATGTAATTTTTATTTTTTATTTATTTATATAATTTATTCTATGCATTTTTTCTTAATGTGTTTCAACCCATTTTCTTTCTCTTATCATTATTATTATTCTTCTTATTATTTTTATTTCTTCTTCTCTTCGTGTTTTAACATTCTTTATATATTATATTTTTTTTTATTTTATCACTCCCTCTATCATACTTATTCTTTTTATTTTATTCTTTTTATTTTATTACTCATGTCCTCTTCTTTTATTATCTCATTCTTCCATTTTATTTTTATTACCTTCTTTACCATTCCACTAATTGATCTATTTCTCTTGACAATGAGGGGCTGACCAGAGGATTGTTCTGAGGGAGTTCAAGGTGTTATTGAATTTTTATTAATGTTTATTCAATATTTTTTATATATGAGAGTATAATTCAAGGGAATGGAAACTATCCCCTAGGCTATGAACTCAAATTAATTTCTATTATTCTTTTTAAACTCTTTTACCTCTCTTTATTGGTTATCTCTTCATAGAATGGAGTTGAGTCAATCAGTGGATGAAACAACATTCAATTGAGTTAAGTCCTAGAAGATGGAACACCCAAGACCAAAGTGTTTCATTAACCTTTATTGGAGGAGGAAGGTGGATTGAGATTTCATAATGCATTTAATATTTCACAATTTTTGAAAATAATAATAATAGTTAATCATAATATTTCATGACTGGAATATTAATATAGAATCAAAAAAAATAAAGGAGAATAATTATTTAACCCAAAAGTAATATCAACACAAGTTCTTTCTTCCTAATCATATTCTATTTATCCTTGAATATTAGTATAGTTTAAATTTCACATTGTATTTCAATTTAATATTTTAGAAAATAAAAAAAAAACCCAAAATTTGTTTCATTTATTTTTTAAACAGTAGAAAATTGAGAATCTTCTCAAGTGAGATGACCTTGGACAAACACTATGATGCACTAAGAAAATAATTTTCTTCTTCTCCACCTTATGAAAATTGTTCTATCAGGTACACAGACATAGAAACGTCCATCCGTACATTGACATGGTGAGGAGTACAAAGGTTCAGACATATTATGTACTCAGAAACGAAAACAGGCACAGGTCATGATACACATGTTGAACTTGGTGCCAAAGGGAAACGCTGTGTACTTCTAGTACACACCGGGTACTCCATAAATGATTGAATGGAGCACCTTTTCTCTTCATCATGGATAAATTTTGTTAGGGTAGACTCCCATGATAATTTACCTAATGGTTTAGTATGGATTCCCATCCTATGAATTGGAATGTGATACCCTATTATGAATTCATTCTTGGATAGATTTCCTGGAATTCTTCTCTGAGGCCCAGAGTGAGATCCTATATCATCTTCATCATTTACATATGTTGAGTTCTTAGTATCTTCATGGGAAACACTACGTGGACATCAATACCCTAGTTATAAGGTTAATATAGACTGAGTAGTTGGTATTAACCCATGGTTTTGATTGTGATCACTATATGTGTATTGTTATCTTCAAACTTCGAATGTGTACTTATTATAAAATAACCCGATGAGCATGAAATATCATGTGGAATCCATCAATGTTGTTTGACTCTTAGAGTGTGTTCTCCAAGATAAGAATTATATGCAACCCTCGAGTAGGATACCCAGCCTGGTAGTATGGTTATGACCTTAAGATGAGATTATGTGCCTACTATGAGTATATATGGATATTCTTGTTATGTACTCTATTGATATATCCCTGTGATGAGATGAATTTTATTATTTATGTTATGTGTTGAGTGATTTTTGGGTGTCTTAATGGGTATTTTAATAATAACCCTTGAATGGGATTTTCTTG